>CM032449.1:204969635-205138391 GCA_019049505.1 Pachyrhynchus sulphureomaculatus
ATATAAAGGATTGCTTGAAAATTGTTGTACAAGCGATGCGATATATTAATAGCATGTACCGCTCTGGGAGGAGTTAAACGGGTTATATCCATCGAACGCTTTCCATGATTATACTTGGAACATAGATTCGCCAGCTGTTCTTCGCTGTCCAAGGTATCAAGGTCAAATGTAAGAAAAACTTCCTGTAATACCATGGAAATTGAATAAATCTATTGACATATTGATGAAGCTCATTGAAAACTCTGTTTTTTGGGATCTACATTCTATCAAGTTTTTTTTTTTTTTTTTTATTGGTCTAGCACACGTGCTGCAGGGAAGTCCCTAAAGCGCTCCAGGAGCGGCAAGAGTGCAGAAAAAAGCGATTCACGTTGTTCTTGAATCGGTGGGAAACACAGCGCTGGGCAAATTATTCCAAAGGGATGACGTTCTCCATATAAAAGATTGCTTGAAAAGCGTTGTACGCGGAGTAACAAGCTGAAACTCATTACGGATGTGAAGCACCAGCGCGACGTGTATTTCTAACATGCACCGCTTTGGGAGGAATTAAGCGGGCTACATCCTTCGAACACTTTCCATGAAAATACTTGTAGAACAGACTCAAGTCGCCAACCGTTCTTCGATGTTCCAGCGAATCAAGGCCGCCGGTTAATTCCGGGTCCCCAATCAGACGGACCGCTTTTCTCTGAACAGAATCCAACAAATGCAGTGTATGTTTGGGAGCAGTATTCCATAGTTGGTCGAATTTGGGCTTTGTAAAGAATTAACAGTTGTTGTGGGGTGTAAAGCTTTCTGGTTCTAAATAATATTCCCAACTTTTGAGAAGCTCTCCTTGCTATGCCTGCAACATGTTCATGCCAAGACATATTTGCTCTCAAACTAACGCCCAACAAATTGAGCGACGATGCTAGGGGAATGGAGTGCCCCGACATAACTATGTCGGGTTCAACAACGTTAACTTTTTTAGCAAGAAAGAAAGTAAAAACGTGTTCGCGATAATTTATTTTTGGTAGAAGCGATTCTCGCGATTCAACAAAAAAAACCGGTAGAGGGAACCTTTGTCCGACGACACATATTAGTAAACGTATCAGTCGATGCCGAACTTTCGTCGAAATTACGTAAAATCCAAAAAGAGACACTTGTTTGCGCGTCGGTTCGAGGCAGTCTTTCTTGGTTCTCATCCAAAGGGGCCTAAACTCACATATTCCGCTGCCGCTAAATACATTAAAAACTCGGTGTCGTTTGTGAAGAAGTGGGTAAGTCACTTCTAAAGTCGAAAAAACGAATCGTGTCTTTGTTTTTTTCGAGACCCGAAATTGATGCTGCTTCAAGGAGCCAAAGAATTAAGAAAATCGGGTCTGAATGTATCCTATGAAACAATTCGTGCTCATGATGTCAAATTCCGAGGCACGTTGAAGAAAGCTTTGCTCGGCGAATATCAGGTCGCAGTGCAGCTTGCCTAGGCCTACGATAAGATACGAGTGGCCCTCACAATCGCCGGACACCAACTCTATTGAAAAAGTTTGTTCTCCTCTCAAGAGAAAGCTCAGAGCACTTTAACTCAGTTGTCTCACTAGATTCGAAAAATTTAGAGAACATTGCCACGCGAGTATGCAGGCGATTAGTGATGCAGGAGGCGATTGGACAACTTACTAAGATAATTGCGCCGTTGTTGGCACACCAAAGAATACATTGATAGCAAAAAATGTTCTGGAAACACATGTTTTCAAAAATACAAGCGGACACGCTTTTACTTGACGGACTGTAAGAACCTTGCGTGAAAAAATAGAATTATCTGGAGTAATTTTCCCAAATTCAGGTTAGTAATAGACATAAAAGTGTTAACTTACGACTTTAAAGCATTCAGTAATTCACAAGACTAGCCAAATTTTAATACTTCAAATTGGGTAGCGTTTCCAAAACATACATGGTACATGGCGATTGAACTTTACTGAAATTTTTGAAGAATCTTCTGAAAAACCTGTTCTTATCTTGAAGTTAGCCAAAACAAACAAGATGCCAATAACGTGTAAAATTCAGTATTTACTGGAACCTATTAGCAGAGGTTCATACAACAGATGCAATTGTCCCTTGATCTATTACTTCCTATTTGCCTCTAGTTCTATAACTGGCTACAATTTAACTGGCTCCAGTGTAATAAAATATCCAACTATAATAAATATCTTCGAAAAGCGAGAATTTGCTATATGCCAGCGTCTATTCCCTGGCATTTTAGAGCACTATCTGGAATACGGTTCGACCTAGTTTTAAGCATCCACGAAGTTTGTTGACCTAGAAACCGATACCGTTCCATTTATTCGTGTCGTAATATCAGAAAAGGCGAGGCAGAATGCTTTTGTACACACATTAAAGTTTAGCACGAAATACGTCTTAAAGCGCATTTAATGGCATTACAGATTGCACTTAATATGAACTGTGTAAACATGAAGCTTTGTTTGTAATTCATAATGGTATCAACGGAGAATATTTTCTATTTTGCCATCTATTTTTTTTTTGTGCATTCGTTTAGAAAATTACCTGAATCACTTATTGCAGAAACACCTAAATTAACAGTAATTTACTCATATTCTTCTTGTTACGACGTGTGAGAAAAGTGCCATTTTCTGGACAAAAATCTGTTGACGGTCGGCTTTTTATTCGATTTGAATAAATCAAACGGGAAAATACTCGCAAAATATTGCACTTTAAGATAATACTGCGGCGAAGAAGGTTAAAATTAACATAACCTATAAGAAATTCCCTGAATACACATATTCGTGATTATAAATTAACTGGTCAAGTGCAAGTTGAACTTGCACAATTAGTGTTCCGTACGTTGATTGCTTTTAAAATAAAAAAAATTTTGTTACTGAGGTATAAAATGATCAATGACTTCACAAAACACACCCCAAAGGAGTTTTCAACAAAATTTGTTTCCAATCTTTACTGAAAACTGATGACCTTAAAATTTTTGTTTTTTTTTTTATATACCCGCTCCCCGTAGGGGAGCGGGATAGAATATCTCTCCCCCGGTATGTTCTGCCTGTCGTAGGAGGCGACTTAAAGAACAACCTAGATGATAGATGCCCAGATCCCACCAGCATCGCCCGGTGTGATACCATCGCATCGGCTTAGGCTGCGTGAAGTTGCTTAACGTTTCGTGGCTGTGCCGATGTCCCGGACTGTGGGACCAAATAGCATGATGAGGCACCTGGATACAAAAAATTCCGTAGGTAAAATAGCCCCCCGTTCGAATCTCCGGGTGGGGGCTGGTTCAGGGGCGTCGACATGCAGAGATCAGAATTTCAAAATGGATTTTTGCAACATACGAGGTTTAAACACGAACATAAATTCAGTACACCAACACCTGCAATCAAATAAACCTCATGTACTCGCTCTCTGTGAAACTAAGGTCAGTTCATCGACCAGCACAGTAAACTATCTTTATCCTGGGTACGACTTCTATTCCCGATTTAGGCGTAACTTTGGAATCTGTCTTTATGTCAGAAGCGACCTCTCTTGCCAACGAGAAGAGGCTCTCGAGCCCTCAAACTTTGATGTTATGTGGTTAAAAATAACGACTCAACCAACCACAAGGTTCATCTGTATCCTCTATCGACCACCAAGTGATACTAACTTTAGAACACTTTTCGCTTCCCTTGCAGACACCATCGATCATTTACAAATCTATCCAAATGCCGAAATTGCCATCCTGGGCGACTTTAATGTCCACAACATCAACTGGCTTAAATATTCAAATACTACCGATGAACAAGGTCGTGAAGCCGAATCATTTTTAATCAGTTATGGCTTAACTCAGCTTATTGACGAACCAACACGGATCCCTGATCGAGACGGAGAGTTTGCCAGTCTTCTTGATCTCTTTTTAACCACCAATCCGGAGATTTACACAGTCAGCGTAAATCCGCCCTTAGGTTCTTCCGACCATAAACTACTTTCGACATCGAGTATTCTACCAATCAATGACAGAGAGGCGCCTAAACCGGGCAAGATTTGGCACTACAAGTCTGCTAAATGGGAAGATCTCATGGAATATTTTCGAACTTTCCCTTGGTTAGACGTTTGTTTTCGATCCGACGACCCCGTCTGACTACGCCAGGGAGGTTTGCGATGTTATTTTGGCCGGTATGGAGGCTTACATCCCTTTTTCGAAGAAATGCCCTTCCAACGGCAAGCTTTGGTTTGACCGAAAATGCAAAGAAGCTGTTGCTTCTAAACATCTTGCATACCGACAATGGCGCGAAAATCCTAACACTATAAATTCGTAACACATTTGTTCGTGCCAGGAACAGATGCAAAGAAATTATCGACGAAACCAAGGAGGTACACAATCAACGGATTAGAAACAAACTTCTCGCCTGTCCCGGTAATTCAAGGTCCTTTTGGTCAGTCGCTAAGGCAGTTAGTCAAAATTTCACCAAATCCACCATACCACCACTCACACGGCCAGATAATTCTATTGCAACGACACCTGTTGAGAAAGCGAACTTGTTGGCTGAACTCTTTGCTTCACATTCTACTGTCGATTTCCAAGGAAAAACACCACCTACTATTCCCATAGTGCAGTCAAGGATGCCCGATGTTGTCTTCAGACAGCGTATCATAAAGCGTATTCTGATGAAGCTAGACACCAAAAAGGCTTCTGACGCTGACGGAATACCTGCCATAGTTCTTAAAATCTGTGCGAGGGAACTAACACCAATTTTCTGTACACTTTTCAACCTATCCCTACAGAAAGGGAATATTTCCTTCCTGCTGGAAATGTGCTACAGTTCAGCCGATACCTATAAAAGGCAAGAAGATCTTGCCAAATAACTACCGACCAATCGCACTGCTTTCAATAATATCGAAAATCATGGAAAAGGCTATCAATCAGCATCTTCTAAAATATCTTGAAGGATTCAACGTTATTAGCGATTACCAATATGGCTTTCGTAAAAATAGATCAACAGGAGATTTTCTGACTTATGTAACACATGTTTGGAACAATGCAATTGAACACTTTGGAGAATCTCGAGCGGTTGCTCTTGACATATCCAAGGCATTCGACCGTGTTTGGCACGATGGGCTGTTGGCTAAGCTACGTTCTTATGGTATGTCGGAAAAGTTCTGTTTGTGGCTCTCATGTTTCCTCAGAGAGCGTTTCTTACGAGTGGCATTCGACGGATTTCTTTCTAACACCTTCACTATCAACGCCGGTGTACCCCAAGGCTCCATACTGTCTCCTACTCTCTTTCTCATTTACATTAACGACCGAGAATCCAATTTACAGCTTTGCAGATGACAGTACACTTATCTCTTCGTTCACTTTGAACGCTCGGACATCGGCTACTCAGACGAATATCCGCAGACAGCAGGAAGTGATTCAACTTAACAAAGACCTGGAAGAAATTCTATCTTGGGGTGACAGTAACCGAATGGAATTTAACGCTACAAAAAACCCAGGCGGCAGTTTTTTTCTAAAAAAGTTAACGTTGCTGAACCCGACATAGTTATGTCGGGGCACTCCATTCCTCTAACATCGTCACTCAATTTGTTGGGCGTTAATTTGGGAACAAATATGTCTTGGCATGAACATGTTGCAGGCATAGCAAGGAGAGCTTCTCAAAAGTTGGGAATATTATTTCGAACCAGAAAGCTCTACACTCCACAACAACTGTAATTCTTTACAAAGCTCAAATTCGACCAACTATGGAATACTGCTCCCATGTTTGGAGCTCCGCTCCCAAACATACACTACATTTGTTGGATTCTATTCAGAGAAGAGCTGTTCGGCTGATTGGAGACCCGGAACTGACCGTCGGCCTGATTCGCTGGAACATCGAAGAACGGTTGGCGACTTGAGCCTATTCTACAAGTACTTTCATGGAAAGTGTTCGAAGGATGTGGCCCGCTTAATTCCTCCCAGAGCGGTGCATGTTAGAAGTACACGTCGCGCTAATTCTTCACATGTATGAGGTTCAGCTTGTTACTCCTCGTACAACGCTTTTCAAGCAGTCTTTTATATGGAGAACATCATCCCTTTGGAATAATTTGCCCAGGACTGTGTTTCCCACCGAGTACAATCTACAGCGATTCAAGAACAACGTGAATCGCTTTCTACGCACACGTGTCGCTTCTGTAGCGTTTTAGGGACTTCCCTATTCTGATAATTTTCGTTCAATCTACACCCTGTGGAGAGCATTCCAGAATTTTTCCAAAATTTTTTGATCAGTACTTTTCGAGATAAGGTGGGAGGACAGCAATTTTTCGCGACTTTTTAAAAATAATACAAAGAAAAGTGAGTCCAAGTACTACATTATATATATATATATATATATATATATATATATATATATATATATATTTTTTGCTCGTGTTTTCACAAGCTTTCATTTGACACCACACTCGATGACCTAGTAAAAAAAATTTTTTTCACTTCCGATTTCACCCCCCAAAACTAACCCCTTAAGTCAAAATTTAACTTTAAAAACTGCACGGTTTTGATGAGGCCATCAATTCCTATATTATTACCAAATTTCAACTTTCTATGGCAAATAGTTTCGGAGAAAATCGGGACAAACAGGCAGGCAGACAGACGGACGGACAGACAGACAGACAGTCACCGAAGTCATCTTATAGGTATTCCGTATGGAACACTAAAAATACTTATGGACAAAACAGTTAAATCAATATACCTCTGTGTTAACATAAATTTCAATAAAATATTTCAGAAAAAAAATTTTGGAAGTTTATTAATAAATAATCTAAACTTTTAATGATATACAGAATATTTTTAAAATTATATAAAAAACAACACTATGTTTTAATTTCCAATATATTTGAAATGACTTGACAATTGTTTCACAATACAATGGCTTCTTCAGAAGTGAATTAGAAAGAAGAATGTTTACTTTTTCAGCAAATAATATAATAAAAACGATTAACATAATCTTATGTAACTAAGGATAGTTTTAAGCACTATATAACCAGTATTATTACCAAACATTTTTCTTTCTAATTCACTTCTGAAAAAGCCATTGTATGGTGGATCCTGCAGTTGTATGGCATGAATAATTTCTCTTCTTGTTATTTCTGCCCATATTTCATTATCCCCTGTTTAGCTGTAGGTTTTCATATTGTTACTATCTGAATTCTTCTAATTATAGATGATATTTTCACAAAAAAACTACATACTCTTAAATAACTCTGTCTGAAATTCATAACTAGATAATGCCATCATATCCGTTTTTCTGTTTCGCAATTTGTAAAGACTCTCTATCATCTGAAAATATCATCCTCCTTTAAAATTTTCTGTTCGCATAACAGACTAAATTAATAAGTGTCTAAATATAATGAATAAAATAAAATATCAATGATTCTGATTCATAATGTTAGTATCTCAAATGATGCTTTCTTATCTACGTAATGATGATATTTCCATAAATAATACACCTCTTAAAATTATTCTAACTTGGATTTCTAACTGCCAGCTTTGGTAATTTAGTGGGTAAGAACCTGCATATTAACCCGATGCTTGTCGGTTTGATGCCGACCATCGTACACCGGGGCTTCTCACACTTTGTTGTCCCAAGCCCTCTAGAATCTTCATTTCTCAGCCGATTTCAGAGATTTTTTAAAAATAATCTTTTCAAAATACGAACCATTTTGAAAAAATTGCCAGGATTACATATTTTCAATTTCCCTAAACTACAAGCAGAATAGTTATTTTTATTAGCTTATTTTTCGACGTGTATTGTTTAATAATTAATTAGTTAACATTAATTAATTCGTAGTTAAAAAGAAATTGGACTCAATTTTCGATAAGGAATAGTTCTCGATTTTGAAATAATTTAGTAGTATAATTAAATAATCGATAATTATTAATTATTTGAAAAAAGTTTATGAATAGCTTTTAAACATGAAAATGGCTTTCATAAAAATAAGGTAAAATTGCGAAATGATTTGACTGAGTATCTTATACAGGGTGGCCCAAAATTACCGAAGGGGTTTGAGTTCATTATAACTTTTTATTTAAGACATAATTATAATTTTTTTTTTTTAAATACAGTATATTAATGGAGAATATTTTTAATTTAATTATGAAAAATTATATCTCGCAATTGGTGGCCATTTTCTGCTTCGCATATTCATGCTCTTTCCAAAACATTTTCCATAACCTTTCGCAAAAACTTCAGGTGTTTATGTTGTTGATTTCGTCGCGTATATTGTTTTTTAATTGCTGGATGGTTCTAGGCTTATTAATATAGACTTTTCCTTTCAAATAACCCCAAAGGAAAAAGTCTGGAGCGGTTAAATCAGGTGAACGCGGAGGCCAATTAAAATCGCTTGTACGCGAAATAATTCGTTCACAAAGAGCCATTGTGTCCCTCGCAGTGTGCGCTGTGGCTCCATCCTGTTGAAACCATACTTGCGGATGGTTTTCCACGGCTGGCCTTAAAAAATTTTCCAACATTGTCCATTGTCGAACACCAGTGATGGAAACGGCGACACCGTGTTCATTTTCAAAAAAATATGGGGCAATTATCCTTTCCGACGAAACACTGCACCAAACAGTACACTTAAGTGGGTGTAATTGTCGCTGTTGAACTACTCTTGGATTTTCCGTAGCCCATATCCTGCAGTTTTGCCTATTAACGAACCCATTTAATTGGAAATGGGCTTCGTCGCTCATAATTAAATTATGAATAAAATCATGATTTTCTTCTGCTTTTTGCCGGAAATAAATTGCATAATCAAGTCGTTGCTGGTAATCTGTCGGTTTCAATTCTTGGACAAGCTGAATTTTGTATGGAAACATTCTTATTGTATGCAAAATTCTCTGCAGCGACCCTCGTGAGAGGCCAAGTTGTGTCGAACGTCTCCTGGTTGATGTTTCTTCATCTTTCCGAATACTCCCCTGTACCCGTTCAATATTGTCATCCGTGCGCACCGTTCGTCTTCTGCCGGCACCAGAAAGGTTCCTTACTGCCCCTTGTTGTCAAAAATTTGCGACCAGACGGTTTATCGTTGACTCTGAGGGTCCAACCCGCACATTAAAATAACGACGATATGCACGCTGAGTCAAAACAATGGACCGTTGATTTGAGAAATAAAGTTCAACGATTTGGGCACGTTGTTCAATTGTGTACTGTTCCATTTTAAATTCTCCAAGTCTTCTTTACAAAATACTGAAAAGAAATAAAAAACAAAATTATAATAAAAAAGTTATAAGGAATTCAAACACCTTCGGTAATTTTGGGCGACCCTGTAGAAATATACTAGTCATGCTCGCGCCTCCGGTCGCATGGACTTAATTCACTATTATCGTCACTGCTTATTCCTTATGTCACCTAACGTAATAAAATATATCCTATAACCTGGCCAGAGAACATATGTATTTTATAAAAACAAGTAACTCGGATAAATGGTTCTTGAGTGCTAAGCGCAGTAGCTGATAGACAGACAGATAGAGAATCATTGAGTTTTATATATATTATATAAATTATTATTATTATTATATAACCTGGCCAGAGAACATACGTATGAATTGAAAAAAAAACACGTAAATCGGATAAGTAGTTCTCGAGTGATAAGCGCACTAACGGACAGACAGACAGACAGAGAGACGTTGCATTTTATATATTCTGTACTCTTTGTTACTTGATATTGTTCACTATTATCGTCACTGTTTATTCGTTATGTTACCTAACATTATTCGTTATGTTACCAAACGTAATAAAAATATATACTATAACCTGGCCAGGGAACATATGTATGTTTTAAATAAAAAGTACTTAAATCGGATAAGTGGTTCTCGGGTAATAAGCGCATTAATTCACAGAGGACGTCGCATTTTATATATTTTGTACTCTTTGTTAGATTTGTACCCTTTGTTAGAGAGAGAGAGAGAGAAGTTGTATTTTATATATAGTATATTATAGAAGATTATAGATAACCTGGCCAGAGAACAAATATATAAATTAAAATAATCGGTCAAGTGCAAGTAGAACTTGCGCAATTAGTGTTCCGTACGTTGATTGCTTTTAAAATAAAATGATCAGTGACTTCACAAAACACACCCCAAATGAGTTTTCAACAAAGTTTGTTTCCAATCTTTACTGAAAAGTGATGACTTTGAAATTTTTGTTTTTTTTTATATACCAGATAAATTATTAAAGGTAATGCCCTCGTGATAATTTTCGATCAATCTACACCCCGTGGAGAATATTCTAGAATTTTTTCATAATTTTTTGATCAGTACTTTTCGAGATAAGGTGGGGGACAACGATTTTTCGCGATTTTCTAAAAAAATAATACAAAGAAAAATGTGCGCAAGTATTACATTATACTTATATTTTTTACTCGTGTCTTCACAGGCTTTCATTTGACACCACACTCGATGACCTAGTAAAAATTTTTTTTTTCACTTTCGATTTCATCCCTCAAAACTAACCCCTTAAGTCAGAATTTAACTTTCAAAACTACGTGGTTCTGATGAGGCCATCAACTCTTATATTATTACCAAATTGCAACTATGACAAATAGTTTCGGAGAAAATCGGGTGTGACAGACAGACAGGCGGACAGACGGACAGACAGATACCGAAGTCATCTTATAAGTGTTCCATAAGGAACACTAAAAAAAACGTAAATCGGATAAGTGGTTCGCAAGTCATAAGCGCACTAACGGACAGAGACAGACTCAAGTCATAAGCGCACTAACGCACAGAGAGACAGACAGACAGAGAGACGTTGCATTTTATATATATTATATTCTTTGCTACATAATATTGTTCCATATTTAATGGTTTAGACAGTGTATTGCAAGAGAAACGCGCTAGCAACAAACTTTTTCAGACTTGATTCACTATTATCGTCACTACTTATTCCTTATGTATGTTTAAAAAAAAAAGCACGTAAATGGGATTGTGGTTCTGGAGCGATAAGCGCACTAACTGACAGACAGACAGACAGACAGATAGACAGAGAGACGTTGTATTTTATAAATATTATAGACGATATGTAAATATAGAAAAAACTACCAAAAATGGTCAAAAAATTCTCCAAACTGGGTTCTTTTTTGGCCAAAATGACTATCAAGTTCGTAATCAGCGACCCAAAAAACAAACATTTTCGTTACTCAGTACGAGGCTGGTTTGAAAAGTGCGTGCAAAAATAAAAACTACTTATGTGTTTGGGGTAAACCTTTTTTATTTTTCGACATAGTCTCCTTTTAGGCTTATACACTTCGTCCAACGATGTTCTAGTTTGTTGATCCCTTCCGAATAATAGGATTTGTCCAAGTCTGCAAAATATCCATTAGTGTCTGCAATCACCTCCTCGTTTGAATAAAATCTTTGTCCCGCCAGCCATTTCTTCAAATTGGGGAACAAATAGTAGTCCGAGGGAGCCAAGTCTGGAGAATAGGGGAGATGTGAAACGAGTTGGAATCCTGTTTCCATTAATTTTGCGACCACAACTGCTGAGGTGTATGCTGGTGCATTGTCGTGATGGAAAAGGACTTTCTTGTGGGCCAATCGCGGGCGTTTTTCTTGCAGCTCGGTTTTCAAACGGTCCAATAACGATGAATAATATTCACCTGTAATAGTTTTCCCCTTTTCCAGATAGTCGATGAGGATTATCCCTTGCGAATCCCAAAAGACAGTCGCCATAACCTTTCCGGCCGAAGGAACGGTCTTCGCCTTTTTTGGTGCAGATTCCCCTTGGTAACCCATTGTTTAGATTGTTGTTTGGTCTCAGGAGTATAGTAATGTATCCATGTTTCATCCACAGTGACGAAACGACGCTTAAAGTCCTCCGGATTCTTCTGGAACAGCTGCAAACCATCCTTGCAACACTTCACACGATTCTGTTTTTGGTCAAGCGTGAGCAATCGCGGCACCCCATCTTGCGGATAGCTTTCTCATGTCCAAATGTTTATGCAAAATATTATGTACCCATTCAGTCGAGATGCCCACAGCACTAGCAATCTCACGCACCTTAACTCTTCTGTCATCAATCACCATATCATGGATTTGATCAATGATTTCTGGAGTCGTAACCTCCACAGGCCGTCCAGAACGTTCAGCGTCACTTGTGCCCATATGGCCAGTCCGAAAATTTTGAAACCACTTATAAACTGTTCTAATCGAAGGTGCAGAGTCACCATAATGTTTATCAAGCTTCTTTTTAGTCTCCTGAGGCGTTTTGCCTTTCGTAAAGTAATGTTTAATCACCACACGAAATTCTTTTTCGTCCATTTCTTGAAAATCACTCGACTTCCTTGATTCACACGAATGCCAAACACAAAGAAATAGACCAATATGGCTGAAACTTGGTGTTTGTTCATTCAAGAGATGCTACTAACTAAACATGACCTCGATACGCGCCGGTGGTGCCATCTCTCGGACTTTGCACGAACTTTACAAACCAGCCTCGTATATATCACCACTACACCAAACATTTTATTTTGGCACTCGACTCGCGTTTCGCTAACCATGTTAGCTTCATCAGGAGCGATGATTGACATACATTTACGATATAAAACTCCACGGAATAAAAAATGTAGGCTAGACCCCTCTCTAGACGACAGACTTGGAATATTTCATAATGAAAAAATCCGGGCAATTTTTTTTCAAAATAGCTCGTGAGAGATTGGTTCATAATTATCATTTAACAAAGAATCTCTGAAATCGGTTGAGAAATGAAAGTTCTGTGCAGTAGTGCCTCTATTAAACGAATTTCAAATTTATATGTGGGATCCATATTATCGCCATATGCACTGTACAATATTGTCAAGTGCAACATAAATTTACAATTACCCGGACCCGGATAATAAAAAAAATCACTCCTTGTTTAAAGTTGTACCTGTAATTATGTTTTTAATTTAGCATAACTATGATACATAATAAACGTCCTAAGATCCACGCTACTTTTACGTGCAGCAATTCGTTTTTCCTTTACCATTTATTCCTTTTCACAATATTTCTTTTTACATTTTACAACAAGAGGGCGTATGTGAAGGCGTGGATATCACTGTAACATTCTCTTTTTTCTCGAACTCAATCTTGGTTGTGTTTGCTACTAGTTTACTAAAGAAAGAATAATTGTTAGTTTTATTTGTATATTAAAAAAAATGATAAGGCTTTCATTATGTACTACAATTGAACTTCTTTTTATTAGACGAAATTGATCTTTTTTTCTACAAACGAAAAAATAATAGTAATTATGCAGTATTAGAGAGTTTTTGCCACGCTTATTTTTCACATGTCTTTGTCCTCATTGTTATCTCAAGGTTTCTCTTACTTTGTTTCAACGCAGTTTCTAAATGTGTTGGGGATACTAAAAAATTGACCTGTCATTTGTGCTGTCTAGGAAAAAAAATCTATAATATGACTATTTAGGGAAAAATTAGTAGACTTTTAAACAGTGCAATATAACAACCTTATAGTATTCCTCCTTTTTTAAATGTATCTTTCATTCTCAATTCTTTAGTTATGTTTTGATTCTTTTGTGAATTTGAATTATTGATTATATTTTCTGATATATGTTTACGACATTCCTCTCTCATACCTAAACTATTTACTAGTTTCTGGAAATGTACTAACCGAGCTCTCAATATGACATCTTTCTGTAGATGGCATATTATATACACTAACTGATATAAAAATAGTAAATTAGTGATCATGTATTACTATATTTATGTTTTTGTCGAAATTTGTATTACGGATAAAAATATCTTCATTTGAATCAAGTTTTTAGATTTCCATTGTAGATAGCGTTGCTCCAAACGGTGACCGCATGCTTCAAACAAAGATAAAGACAGTAGCCTACCAAAATAAGCGTTGCAAAATCTCTCTATTGTCCTTGTGCTAAGGGACACTTCTTTCACTGAGAAGATTTTTTTAAAGTTACCATGACATCGTATACAAAATATTTTGGGCCATAATACGTAATTTATTTTGCCCCTATTACCAACCAATAATAATAGTATTAAAAACAAACTCACGAAACTTACACAAACAAAACTCAACTCTAAAAATCTCACTAAAGCCATCAACACGTTCGCTATACCTATACTAACATATTCATTTGGTATCATCAAATAGTCACACACAGGCATAGAAAACATTCACATCCTTATACTTTCTCAATTCACCAAATACAGGAAATTACACTCCAACGCATGCAAAGAAAGACTTACCAGGGAGAAGAGGAATCATAGATATAAGATCACTACACACAAAACACCAAGCAAACCAGCCTCCACACAGAAACAGTGAAAACAGACGAAGACTACACACTTGTCGACTTATCCTGGGCAGACCACCCAGCAGACACACACACAGTCACACCCAATGAAAACAGGAAAAGATGAAAACGTGGTCAGAACAAATACTCCACGGAAAACACAGATACCACATAGAACAAGACCACGTAAATAAAAAACAATCATACAAACAGAAGGCAGCATAAAAAAAGGATCGAACATATAGTAAGCGGATGTAAAATATTAGCCGGAACGGAATACACAGCCAGATATGACTCAGCGGCAAAAGTAGTTCACCAAGCACTAGCCACAACATACAAATTTATAGAAAACACAGAACCGTACTACAAATATACACCAACATCCATACTTGAAAATAAAGATTACAAGCTGTACTGGGACATCAGTATCCATACAGATAAAACAGCCTCCGCCAATGAATTCGATATTACTTTTCGGTGCAAAAAAGGAAAAATCACCTATCTAATTGACATAGCTGTCCCCAATGACACAAAACATCCAAACGAAATACACAGAAAAAGTCTCCAAATACACAGAGCTTTCAACAGAAATAAAAAGGCTATGGAAACCAGAAAAAGTCATCTTTGTCTCCCTCGTCATATCAGCCATAAGCCTTACACCAACAATATTCACTCCACATTTAGGACTCAACACAAACATACAGAGAAACCCTCAGAAGTCAGTGATTTTGAAAACATGTAACATTGTTAGGTCATTCCTTAATACACAATGGTAATGGCGTTTGTGCTAACTTAGCTTAGGCCCGTCAGCCAAACATGGAACCACATTGACCAAATATGAGAAAGAAGAACCAAAATAAATAATAATAATAAACTGATTAATTTTTTCTAGCGTTAAAAATTTCTTAATATAGTTTCTAATATGTGTGTTATTTTAACACAGTGTTGTATTTGGCATTTTTTTATCGGTCACCTCCCCACCTGAATAGGGATTACCCTTTTTGAATGTATAATGGCGAGAATGTCGTAATATCGTCAAAGTTGCGAAACATACTTTTGTATTGCACGGCATCTTTTTAGACAACGCGGTAGTGCTGTGACGAGCGTTATTACATTTCTGCAATAACTCTATCTATGTTTATAGCCAAGTCAAACATACTTAAATAAATTAATAAATAAGTATAGTACACTGAGCTACCGAGATTGGAACCCGGGACCCCTGATACCGTATACCGGCCCGATGACCACGGGCTAGAGCCGCTATTAATGAAATATACTACCTAATCATTAATGAAGACGGTTGAGCTTTTTTAGACTTTTCCGCAAAATATGCCAAACATTCTCTGGTACTTTCTTTTCTTTATTTATATGACACCATTCTTTGAATTGTTGATATGTGTTTTGATATTCACGCTTGCTGTATCTACTATCGTTAGTAGTGTTTCTCTAACTTATTAATTTAATTTAAGTAATATACCGGAGCAAATGTCACTTTAGAATTTTATTGTCAGACCATGAAATCAAATTTTTGTTGACCGTGCCAGCTTAGAATAACTTTCTGACGTTTTGCCTACAATTGCATGAATCATCTTTAGAAATCTCTACCCTTCAAGGTTAGAACCGAATGAACTTCGAGTTCTAATTTCGAAGAGAAAATATCCCTGAAAATATCTGCTACATTTACTCCAAATTGACACGGTCTAATTCCAAAAACTGCAGTTTCTCATTAAATTTTATTGTTTCTATTCTGTTTTGATCATAAATCTTCTTGTTTTACACTAAAAATTTAGCTCTGTTATACAGTTGATTAATAGTTTCTTATATTATACTTTTATTAAAACCCAATGGTTGTAAAAAATATTATTTGTAACTCTTGCGCAAAATCTTTTTGGTGTTCTCTAATAATTTTTTGATTTTCGACTACCTGAGTAATATTTCGAGCACTAGATACAAAAATAACTAATTAATTTTTAATGCTTTGCCCTACAACTCTCTAATATCATCTCTTTTCTGCTACATTTCGCTAAAAGGCGAACTAAGTTTTCCAATTACGCTCATACAAGAGATAACTTCAATTCATTCGTTACATTATTGTCCGCAACAACGCCTTTTTATGTAATTAAAACAGCTGTTTTCAGGAATAATACCTACAGATGAATAAGCTGGACTTATTGTTAGATAATACAACTTATACTACGGTGGAATTGTCTACTTTAGTACCAGGTGTACAAGTATGAAATGCAGATTTCAGACAACAGATGGTGCACTAATGCAATTTGTGCTATAAAGATTTGACACTGCGCCATTTTTTTGTGTCATCAACAAGTGTCAGATGCGCACGAGTGATAAATTGGAAAAGTGTGTGCATAGTGTTGTATTGTTGTGTTCAATATGTCGAAATTTATACCGAACAAAGAGCAATCGCTCAGAGCATTAATTTTTTGTTTTCATTTGAAGAAAACTGCTGTTGAATCATACCGATTACTTCGAGAAGCTTATGGTGAACATGCTCCATCGCAAGATACAACTCGCCGAGTAATTGGACGTTAGTCAACAAGCTGTTTTGGCTACGAGAGATGGGAAAGATTTAGAAGACCGGTAGATGGGTACCCCATGAGTTGAACGACAGGCCAATGGAAAAGCGCACAAACACGTATGACATTTGCTCGCGCGGTATAAAAGGAAGTCGTTTTTGCATCGTATAGTTACAGGGGATGAAAAGTGGATTTATTTTGAGAATCCCAAGCGCAAAAAATCATGGGTAGACCGAGGCGCACCATTCACATCGACCGCAAGACCGAATCGCTTTGGCAAAAAGACGATGCTCTGTGTTTGGTGGGACCAGAGGGGCGTGGTCTATTATGAGTTGTTAAAACCTGGGGAAGCGGTTAATACTAAACGTTACCAACAACAATTGACCGATTTGAACTGTTCGCTGCTTGAAAAAAGACCAGAATACCGAAAGAAGCAACACAAAGTCATTTTTCTTCATGACAATGCTCCATCATATACGGCAAAACCAGTTCGCGACACGTTGGAAGCACTCAGCTGGGAAGTTCTACCCCATACGGCTTACTCACCAGATTTGACTCCTTCCGATTACCACTTGTTTGCATCAATGGGTCACGCACTTGCTGAGCAGCGCTTTGGTTCGTACGAAGATGTGAAAAAAAAAAATGGCTCGATGAATGGTTCGCAGCAAAACGGCAAGATTCTTACTGGCGTGGTATTCACAAATTGCCCGAAAGATGGGAAAAATGTATAACAAGCGATGGAGCATACTGTGAATAAAGCACTTTTTATCATTCTTCCGAATTTAACATGTTTTTGTAGAAAAAACATCCGCATTTCATAATTACACACCTGGTATTCCAGGTACAGATTGGCTTTGCGTTGAAAACAATTTTTTTAATGGACATATTATTTAGTGAGAACTGGAAAAAATCACTCCTCACATGCGCCATTGTCATCATAATAAATATTTACCATTGTAGAAATAAATCAGTTTAACATGTAACTGTAAAAATCTATTTCCCATCTCCTTTTTATTTCTTTGTTCAATATCCCTCCTTTTTCCAAAGCACATGTTACATAGATAGATGTGGAAATGACAGGAATTTATTTTCTTTCTATAATATCCGAATTTTTTTTTGGTCGCACTGAACTTCAATACAGAAATCCTCGTTTTCACCATATTATTCCACATGATCTGCTGGATTAAGAAGTAAATAATTATCGGCACTGTTTGCGTAATGTAGAGGTAGTAAGATTTTCTTAGACATTTTAACTTAGCACCTATTCTACTTGAAATGTAAGTACTCGTATGAAATTGACAATAATGTTTCGTTTAAAACCACCACAAAATTAATTAAATATAGTTCCTACTCTATTTTATTACAAGACAAACTTCAAATTTAATTACAAGCATACAATAGATAACTTTAATATATTCGTTACGTTATTATCTTCAACGACGCTTTTCGTGTAATTAAAGAAGTTATTTCCAAGAATAATACCTACTTTTGAACAATTCTAAGTTGGACTCGTCGCTAGATAATGCCACCTATACATCGTTGGAATTATCTGTTTTACAACTCGAGGTGCAGACTGACTTTACATTGTACTTGAGAAACTCAGACAAAGAGCAACTCTGAATAGGATATAATTGTGTTAAACAGGGTTAAGTTTGTAGTGGTAACCGAATACATTATTGAAGGATCCGCGGACGTGTTCTTGGAGAGAGTTGTCGGATAATTTAATTGATAGTTGGATTCTGGCACCCAAATCTGTATAGAAAACGGTAGTCTTAATTTTCTGATAGCATAAGTTATTAGAAAATCAAATTTAGCGAATAGCAAAGAAATAGGGTTGGTGCATCAACTATCAGATGAAACTAAAATCAAACGAGGAGTTAGTCAGGATTGTATTTTATCGCCCTTGTTGTTTAACCTCCATTCGGCGGTGATATTCAATGAAGCACTTACTGGTCCCACTGACGGAATCAACATCAACGACGTTAACACAAATAACAGTAGATACGCCGATGATACATTAATTATCACTAATAACGGAAAAGATCGGAACTTTTTTATGCAAATATTTGAAACATGGGCCATTTGTATCTAATGCTCTCTTGAATTGCTTCATAAGTCCAAGTTTAATGTGAAGCGGGGGAATAAGAACTTTTCCTGGATCTACCAATGGTGGAAACAATACATTATTTTCACCAGGAGTGAACGATTCTCTTGTTGGCCAAATTTTTTTCTTATAATGACGTTCCCTGTCTCTGCTATTCCACAGACATTTATAACAGGGATAAAGTGTAAACCCTGACTGTTGGCCAAGCAATATTGTTACAATTTTCAGATCTCCACAAATTTTCCAGTTATGATCAGCATATTTTTTTTTTATCAAAAGCTGCTTCATTTTTTCATATTACTCTTCCATAACTGTGGAATGAGCAATCGGAATGGGAGCGTAAACGTTGGTATTATGCAGCAAAACTGCCTTAATGCCCCGTTTAGAAGAATCAATGAACAGTCTCCATTCTTCAGGATCGTATGAGTTATTTCGAAATTCATCCATTAGACCTTTTACATCGGTACAATATGAAAGTGACAATTCCTCGTCCATTGTGAAATATTTTCGAAATTCTTCATCTCTGTTTCTATAATAAGAAATCGTAGCTTCTGGCTTAAGTAAATGTCTTTCTTTAAAAAGGAAGCAAGATGCTCTGAACCATCTTTGGATAAGCCTAAATCTCTGACTAGATCACTAAGTTCTGACTGTGATACGAGTATTGGTTCTGGTTTACGGTTGTATGGTAGAAATTCTTTATCTGTGTCACTAGTATATGATAGGTTGTCACTAGAACATTCATTAGTAACAGTGTTTGAATCTTTTTCGACAGTCTCAATGTTTTCGGCATGAACTGATAAGGTGAAATCATTTGTTTCCATAACATCAGCATCAAGTGGTTCAGGAGGCGGAATTAGTTTAGTTGGTCTTGTTACTGTCGAAACATCGTTATAAGTAATAGTGCTTTTATTTTTTCGGTTATGCCTAGATACAACATTCATACAAAAGTAGCAATCATTTTCACTGTATGGTCTATTCCATATTGCTGGTCTGGAATATTTAATCGCCTTCTTATTGATGTACAACATTATTTTGCAAGAACTGCAAATGATGTGGGGAACCCAATCTGTATCCTGGTGCTGTATTTCAATGTTAAAACAATCCTTATATAAGGTTTTAATCTTATCCGTTATCGGTGACCCCATTTTACTCAATACGTGTTGACAGCAAATATAACAAAATGAATCACTGTTTTTATCGCACTTATGAAAAGTCCTTGTACCGTGAGACCGTTTTCTTGTAGCATTATACTCGCTGGATGACGACGGCTGCGGGCCCGCTTTCCCACCCTGACCAACCGCCGATACTGGGTTTCCGAGTCCCTGCATCGTAATTATCTTTCTTCTACCTGCCATGACGGCATCTAAGCCGTTATCCAGGGACTCTGCCGGCTAGTGGAGTAACACCGTTGCCCACTGTCACCACGTGGAGGTGCCCTGGATGCAGGTAGAAGAATAAAAATCGACCGATGAATTTTCTCGGCGTTCAAAATGGCGCGAAAACATCTGCCATCTTGAATTTTTGCAAATCCAACCTCAGATTCGTGATCAGCGACCAAAAAATCCCCGTGTACCAAATTTGGTAAGGATCGGTTGAATTTTAATTTGAATTCGTTTTTTGCGTTCGAGAAGCACTATATCTGTCTGATTTATTGAGGTTAGAAAGAAAACAGAACTGTATGGCTCAATCCAACCGATGAATATTAGCTTAGCGTGTCCGAATACATATTAATACATCTTTGGATTCATGAAAAAGCTTGAATCAATTTTTTAGGAGTATATTTTTCTTAATTTTTACTAATTTTTACCTATTTTTTGAGGTTAGAAAAAAATTGAGATATGATGGCGATATTCTGACGTCAGATTCGTGATCAGCGGGCAAAAATACTACGGATCTGATATATCGCATCAAAAGTATACCTCACTTTTTTTTTTGTGGGGCTGTGTTATAAGCAAAGAATCTAATATTGAAGATGGTAGTCAGTGACACAAAGATACGAGTAGAGAGAGTTGATAAATTGATATATCTCGGTAGTAATATCAACGACCACGGGGACCTAAATATGGAAGGCCCAAGTCGCATTTATGAAGAACAAAAAAATCTTTGTGTATGTTCACTCTTTAGACCATATTACTTGTTTTAAAATAAAAAAATAATTAAATAAAAAATGCCTTTTGATTATAATCAATTGCGACATAAAGGCTAATTTGCAAAGGAAAAACGTATCAATAAACGCAAAAAAGTATTTCGGGAATCAATGACCCAAAAAAATTAAAAACTAAAGAGCCTAACCTGTGTAGTGGTCGACGGGTCGTGTTAGATGAATTAGGAAAAAAAAATTAAAGTGTTGTCTGTGTAAAAAAATTCTTTCACTAGAAAAGATAACTCACGAGGAACGTTTAGGTCGTAATTACAAATTAAGTATCGTATAAAGACTGCGCCATGAAAAAACTAATATTGCCATCTTTAATGCCTTTAAAAAAATGTTATTTCAGATTAAAACATTAAATTACATCTTTTGGAAGATCTAAAAAGCTCTTATGATAAACTGGGGTTCTACAGGAATAGCTCAATTATTATGTAGTCGAAAAGACAATGGAAAACCACGTGTAACCAAACATTCACGATTATTAAATAAAGTAATTAATTACTTAACAAATACTTAGTTGGGAATGTGGAATCTTTGGCACAATGATACTACTCAGTATATATCACCACTACACCAAACACTTTATTTTTGCACTCGACGCGCGTTTCGCTAACCATGTTAGCTTCATCGGGAGCGATGACTGACTAAAGCTAAAACTACAAATCTACCCTATTTATACTTAGTCTAACCCTTGAATTATTCAAGCGGAACTAATGACATAGGCAAGGCCCTCAGTTCCGGTCAAGTACCCAGTAGAGGGGACTATAAGGAATAGGCCCTCTGTCTTTATTTAAACTACTTTGGGATTTCCTAAGATATTCCTCAGATTGTCCGATGACTTATAGACTAAGGTGAGGCCTACCTTATTAAATACCTTATTGAGTCCCTGCTATATTTCGGATTATATGGTATGGAGACATATTTGGTGTTATTTTCTTCGCGTGTAAAAAAAGGTGGAATTCTGAATATTAAACCTAAATTTATGTCTATTTATTAACTTATTTACTAAGTCATCGTCGTAACCATTAACTCTAGTTATATTTCTAATACGATTCCTTTCTTTATTGAAGTTTACTCTGTTCAGAGGGAAAGTGACCAAACGATGAACTAAAAAATGTAATGAGGCTAATTTATGTTATTTGCAATGAAATGAATCATTAGGAATATATCTATCTGTTACTGTATCCTTCCTATAGATATCAAATTCTAATCTATTATTATTTTTAATAATTAAAATATCTAGAAAAGGCAATTGTCCTTTGTTCTCAACTTCGTAAGTGAATTTAATGGAATCATACCGGCTATTTAATTTAGAAACAAAATCATTAATATTTGCTCTCTTTGTATCAAAAATCGCGAAAATATCATCCACATACCTATACCATACCCTTGGGAAATATTCGAATTCTTGACTGGCTTCGATTTCAAACTTACTCATGAATAAATTGGCTATGAAGGGTGACAAGCAATTACCCATAGCTGTTCCTTCTTTCTGAACATAAAATTGATTGTTATATTGGAAATAATTTCGTTCCATACAACGCTCAACGAAACTAAACCTTTATCGTAAGTACAGTAGTACGATTAGATTAGTAGGTGCAGATATTTGATTTTTAAAGTCATGCAAGAAATTTAAAGTTTTTCCTAATTTTATTAAGGTTAATTTACCAAAATCAAACATTTCAGAAAAAGTTTCATTCTTTGCTAAACAAAAATGGCTTGACTTAGAAATCAAGAATTTGTACACAAAACGTAGTATGTTAGAAGTAGAATCATACAGAATATTCAAAAAACTTACTTCAGGATTAAACAATATTGAATATGAAGTATGGAGCGAGTTCCAGAGGAAAATGTTTTTAGTTATTGATATTCAATATAAAAAGAAATTCTCTATTCTAAGTAAAAAATTAAAAAAGCTCTTACCGAAGAAGAATAGTCCTCAGGAACTCGTAAATATTGTAGAAAATCATTCATCTCAATCCTTTACACGAAATGAAATTCGCATCTTAAACAAAGGTCTTAACTTTGCCGTACCCCCTCCTAGAGATAATTTGTCAGAAATAGTTGCTCACATTGAAAGTTCCATTAGTACACTTCCAGAAAATAGTAAATCCTTTGTTAGGGAAGCATGTCGCAATCAAATATCGAAAAACATAGTTAACAACACAAATTCTAATTCACGAAAAAAACATAAAAGTAGTTAAAGGATTGAAAAAGAAAGATATCTTCTACTTAAAAGCGGATAAAGGAAATAAGGTTGTTATATTGGATAAGAAAGATTACTTTGAACGCGTAGATAATCTTATCGAATCTGGCCCTTATGAAAAGGTAATAAGAAATCCATTACGAGAATGATATCAGAGGTTAAAAATTCTTTAAAAAAATGTAAGAACCTTGTCTCCGATTCGCTAAAATTTAAATTAAATGTGAGTAATCCGACCATACCAAAATTGTATTGCTTACCCAAAATTCACAAACCTGGAAAAGCAATGCGACCCATTGTTTCATCGGTCGGATTACCCACATATTTAATATCCAAATGGTTATCAAAGGAACTTGAGAAGTTACCATTAAATACTTTCGCAGTGAAGAATTCGTTCGAATTCATTAATAAAACAAAAAATCTAGTTTTTAATGAAGGTGAAGTCTTAATTTCTTTGGATGTTAGTTCTTCGTTCCCAAGTGTGCCAATTCCACAAACTTTACAATATCTCGAAGAATTACTTAGAATGAATGACTTTGAAGATGAAATTATTCGTGAATACTTAACATTATCTAAACTTTGTATGGAACAAAATTATTTCCAATATAACAATCAATTTTATGTTCAGAAAGAAGGAACAGCTATGGGTAATTGCTTGTCACCCTCATAGCCAATTTATTCATGAGTAATTTTGAAATCGAAGCCAGTCAAGAATTCGAATATTTCCCAAGGGTATGGTATAGGTATGTGGATGATATTTTCGCGATTTTTGATACAAAGAGAGCAAATATTAATGATTTTGTTTCTAAATTAAATAGCCGGTATGATTCCATTAAATTCACTTACGAAGTTGAGAACAAAGGACAATTGCCTTTTCTAGATATTTTAATTATTAAAAATAATAATAGATTAGAATTTGATATCTATAGGAAGGATACAGTAACAGATAGATATATTCCTAATGATTCATTTCATTGCAAACAACATAAATTAGCCTCATTACATTTTTTAGTTCATCGTTTGGTCACTTTCCCTCTGAACAGAGTAAACTTCAATAAAAAGAAAGGAATCGTATTAGAAATATAACTAGAGTTAATGGTTACGACGATGACTTAGTAAATAAGCTAATAAATAGACATAAATTTAGGTTTAATATTCAGAATTCCACCTTTTTTACACGCGAAGAAAATAACACCAAATATGTCTCCATACCATATAATCCGAAATATAGCAAGGGACTCAATAAGGTATTTAATAAGGTAGGCCTCACCTTAGTCTATAAGTCATCAGACAATCTGAGGAATATCTTAGGAAATCCCAAAGATAAGATTCCTAATTGTGAGAAAAGTGGAATTTATGAAATTAGTTGTAATGATTGTGACAAAAAGTATGTTGGGCAAACTAAAAGGTCAATTAAAACACGATTTAAAGAACATTTAGTACACTTAAGATACAATAGAACAGAAAAGTCTAGCATTGCCGAACATGCCCTTGAAGCTGATCATATTGTAACATTAGATAATCTAAGATTAATAAAAAATGTATCTGATAGGAGATTGTTGAACGAATACGAAAGTATGGAAATCATAAAATGTAAAAGTAGTTTAAATAAAGACAGAGGGCCTATTCGTTATAGTCCCCTCTACTGGGTACTTGACCGGAACTGAGGGCCTTGCCTATGTCATTAGTTCCTCTTGAGTAATTCAAGGGTTAGACTAAGTATAAATAGGGTAGATTTGTAGTTTTAGCTTTAGTCAATCATCGCTCCTGATGAAGCTAACATGGTTGGCGAAACGCGCGTCGAGTGCAAAAATAAAGTGTTTGGTGTAGTGGTGATATATACTGAGTAGTACTTAACAAATAGTTTATAATACTTTATTTATCATTAGTATCATTAATTATTTATTTAGTTTTTAAAATATTATCGAAAAATTATTAAACCCACAAACATATTTTTGTTTAAATATAAATCTATTAAATACTAAAGAAAAAATAATAAATATCAAGATACAAATTTAAATTTTTAATTAATACGTTTAATATTTTTATTTGATGATTAAAGATAAAGCTTATAAATATATTCTGTTTATTCAATAAATTGTTTAAACCTAAAAATGAATTTCTGTTTAAAAGTTAACTAGTTTAAATGCTGCTTGAATGTTGGCACGTAAAGTATGACGATATACAGCGTTGTCAAATTGTGATATCTGTCCCCCACTACGCGGTTATTCTTTTTAAAAAAATATCAACTTTATATATTTATATCTTTTTAACAAATCGATAAAAAAATATTTTTATTTCAAGATTTTTATTTTTTTTTTTTACTAAATACTAGTTTGTTAAAAAATTCGTAAGACTGGTTCTTAAGTTATAGACGAAACTATGCCTTTTTATACTTCATTGCCCTATTGCATGTTAATTATGTGCACTTTAATTATGAATACCTAGCTTTTTTTTTTAATTAAAAGAAAAACATTTAAATTTCATTTTTCATATTTCAATTTCATCAAATTCTTAAGAAAAGTGGATTTGCGAGTAAACTACCTTAAGTGAATAATACAAAAGAATGGTGATTATATATTTTTATCGTTAAATTTAATTTTTTAAATATGTTTTAAATGTTAACATTATTTTTTATCGGGTTAAATGTACCACTGATGAAAATTATGACGCCTCCTTGTCTGCAGGATAACTTCACAAAAAATAATCCAATCTCCAAAATAAAAAATTTACAGTGTTTGAAACTTTACTATGCAATTTTTGACCAAATAATTTTATGTTTAATTATTTTTCAAAAATTTTCTGTTAGAAAAATTAAAAAAAAAACTCTCAACAATTTGTAGAAGTGATTATTAAGATTAAAAAAAAAGGTTAACATATGTAAAAAATTGAGTAATACTGCAGACAGTGTCTGAAAACATAGTTTCGAGAAAAATACGTTTAAAGTTTCGGGTAGTTAAAAAGTGAACTTACGGCTAGTTTCCCATTCCAGCTTCGTACTGTATGCCTTCTTCCTCTTGCTTCTTGGTGTTATAGTTTTCTGTTTTAACTCTTAAATCCGAAACGCAGAGGCCGAGAGGCGCGGCTTTGAGACAGGTAGTGGTCCCAATCCGACGCCAGGTCACATTTAATGCTGTAATGTTTGAATAATTCTTAGAAGTATGGAGAATAAAAATCCGTAAAAAAAGAATTTTTGGAAATTCGAGGTGTATAAGACCTTAAAAAGATTCTATTTCTGAATTTATTTTGTGTATTCCTCAAGAAAGTCCGTGTTTTTAGAAATACCCTTACGACATTAACAAATATAAATTAGTCGCATTCAGTCCATTTTTAAAAGTATTTAAAAAGTTTTCAAAGCTAAAAATTTCAAGGCGATATATACTAAGATAAATCTTCGGAGAATATTAAGAAACAGCAGCAAAAATAGCTGAAAAACACTAAATAAAAATCCCTAAGATAAATACCGAATTATAAAAGAAATAAATTTTCTTAATTATCAGAGGTTGCTGCTCTACAATCAGGGAATAAGAGGAAAATGCCCGGTTTTAAAAATTTATTATTTTTAGAATATTATTACGATATTGTTACTTAGGGCAAAATTTATTAAATCCTCTTTTTACGGTGTATCTGTGTGGTTCTTAGGGTTATAGTACTCTCTAAAAAAGGCTCTTCGTCAAACATAACCTATATAAAAGTTTTACGTGTACTTCTTCTGAATTTTCTCTTGTGTGAATTAAATAAGTGATGCTGACCTTTCGTCGATCATGGTGACTGTTTCTTTAGAGCTTGTTTCGAGAACTGACTTCTTCAGAGTCTGGCATGAAATAGACTCATGCTACATTCTTACGAATTCAATTCTGAGAAGAAGCTCTAAAGAAGCGGGCTGGATGCCATCCTGAACTTTATGATATAATTCTGGCGGAGTCGGGTTCGATTCTCAGCCGATTGGTATTCCTATTTATTTAGGTATATTTGACTAGGTCATATACAGTCCCTGGCCAAATTATTAGACGCACTGCAAGATTTCATGTAAAATATTAATTACCGAGTGATATTGTACCGTTTTATTATTTTAAATTGATTTGTTTTTTATTTTTATATTATCCAATCAATTACCTATTTATTTGACATAAATAAAACAGCATTAATTTAGAAAAGCATAAGTTTATTAAGTTTTAAAGAAAAGTGAAATTAATGTTAGTAAAAGTCAATATTTAGTTGAGCCACCTTTAGCCGCTATCAAAGCTTTAATTCTGCGAGGCATGCTATCAATGCAAGATTGTACTGTCTCCTGCATTTGAGGATGATGATTCCACACATGAATAATCTTTTCTAGGAGCTGGGGTTTGTTGGTAATCATATCTTTAGCCACTTCTCTTTTCATCAGCTCCCACACATTTTCAATGGGGTTCATATCAGCGCCAATCCAACAGAGGGATATTTTTTTCTGCCAAAAAAGCTTTAACAGACCGAGCAGTGTGGCAGGGAGCTCTATCTTGCATGAAAGTGAATGGTTCCCCATTTGGAAACCATTCTCTGAGCTGCGGAATCAACCGATTTTGTAATACTTCTTTGTACTGATCTTGCCTCATTATTCCTTTGACGACGTACAGACGTCCAGTGCCCTTGCCGCTGATGACTGACCAAATTATTACTTTGGTGGGATGTTTAACCGTCGGGACGACACAATCAGGATAAAACTTTTCTCCATGACGACGACGCACATACTGAGCTTTATTCTGCAAAATTTCGAATGTGCTTTCGTCACTGAAGCAGACCTGTCAAAAATAGGAAAAATATATAAACTTCTATGTTTATTTGCTTTATTTAACTGAAAATGATAATAATGTATCAATTATTGATTAAATTGCTGTATCTTACCGATCTCCAGAAGTCCACATCTTTGTCTTGCCATTGTTTGGCCCACTTCAGGCGCTTTGCTTTCATTGCAGCTGTTAACTTGGGCTTCCTGGCGGGGCGACAGTCCTTAAAATCTAATTCTTTCAATTTTCTTCGAACAGTGCTCAGAAGCATTTACGCTAGCATCCTGGAGTTGTGATTTTATTACCTTTGTGGTAGCAAATCTGTTTTCTAAACAAATTTTCTTCAAACATCTCTCTGACCGTGGAGTGAAAATTGGTTTGCTACCGCATCTTTTCTTTCTTTTCGGGCTTAATTCCTTCCCTGACTCAATTTTCTTTTTTATGCGTCGTACACTAGTTTCAAAAACCTCCAATCTTCGTGATATTTCTCGGTTTGTAAATGTTTTCGCAATCACAAGGGACTTCACTTCAGTTTTTTTACTTGGTGAAAGATCGCCTTTTCTACCCATAATGAAAATAGTCCAATTACTTTTTTAAAACACTGCATACAAAATAAACTAATAACTGAGTAGTATAAAAATTGTTAAACAAACAATCACAGTCCATAAAGCCACAGAAACACGTCCGTACCTGACTCGATTCCGATCGCGACTGATACAGGTTTGTACTTATTTACGTTCATGTATCACTTTGTCAACACAGTGTTGCCATATGTTAAAAATAAATACAAATATGTAGTCTACAACAATTCTTTTAAATAAAAATCAATAATATTGTAGTTTAAATATACCATTATTGCATAAAAACTCTTAAGAAATATAAAATTACTAAAAAAAAATACAGTGCGTCTAATAATTTGGCCAGGGACTGTAGTCGTCAAGCTACCACGCCACAGACATCTACAAACTCTTGAAACCGACATTGATGTAAAAGTATATTGTTGGTGTGGGTTCACTTTAACCAGAAGGGACTGAGGTAGTATCCTTCCCGCTGTGCTTTAGGTTAAACGCATATTTAAAGACGGACTTGGATGGATTAAAGCTTGACTCCGATGGAAATAATTAACGACACGTTGTTAGTGAGGAACCACTTGAACTACTGACTATGAAGGCGGTATTCGTCTCGCTTTGCTCTCGAATGGAACGCATATTTAAGGTTCTCGTGTGATATGCATATCAAAACATGAAAGATTTTCATAAGTAGTCTGCTTTTCCCCATCAAGGTCGATGGTATGCAATAAGAGTTAAAGAAGACTGTAAAACAGCGAGCTAATAGAAACATGTGCTATTCGTGTGGCCCAAATTTCACGTTAACATGTGGATATAGTGTGGCTAATATTACTTATATGTTAAACACGTATTGTTAGCAAAAATATTATCGCTGTTGTATATGCTTGGTTTTAACTTTTCCTACACAATAACATACTATATAAGAGTTAAATATTGAGATCATCTGAAACAATTAAAATTTTTAAATGCGGTCCCAAATAAGAATCTCTAATATGCTACCAACTTTGTTGACTGTGAAATAGTTGAAACCTATAAGAAACTTATATTTACCTTTCCTATAATTCACTTTAGATTTTGGAGAGATATAAAGGTGCAAAAGAATGAAGGTAATAGAAAAAGACAAAATAATATTCTAAAACTGTCAACATAAGGCCAATAATAATATGTTATAGTATTTTTCAAGATCTAAGAAAGTGATTTGTCAAATTGATGCAATAAAAACATTAAACGACTGTTAGGATCTTCGTACGTACCTGGCCGTAACAGGGTCGTAATTGATATATATATACCTCCAAAGGGAGGATTGAAAGCAATCTAACATTTTATTGGCTACTTCGTGATTATAAATATAAAGAATATTCTTCATTTCATCTGCAGTATTATACTGAAATAGTGTGTATTATAAAGTTCAATAGTGTCTTAAAATGTACGAAGCCCTTTCCATCAGAAGCCGCAAATGTTTAACCGTTGAGGCAAAAGTGATAGTTAAAAGTATTTATTTAAAGTTAGTGGAGCGACGTCAAGAAAAGTACTTTTCATTGATACAGACATAAGCATTAACAAGCATCCCTGAAAGTACAGTTTGAAAAATTGTAAATAATTTGATAGCGCCTAAAAAAACACGAAAAGAGAAAGGTGTGACGAAGTGTGTTGATTTCTGTAAAGAAGACTTAATCCGCCGCAAAATTTATGAAATGTGTGCAGAACAAAAAGTTCCTACGTTATTGTCACTTTCACGGAGGCTGTCCGAGAATAGTTGTGACATAAAATGTTCCACTAGAACTTTATGGCGTATTCTACATTGTGTGGAGTTTTTGTTCAAAAAAATAGGCAAAAGGTAAGTTATAATGGAATCACGGCGCTTACAACAACTCAGAATGGAATATCTTGAAAAAATAAATACAGCTAGATCGGAAAATCGAACGATAATCTACCTAGATGAGACTTGGTATGACGCCCACAGCACACCCAGTAAAGGATGGATTGATAAATCCAAAAAATGCCACACCAAAACTCCATCAAATAAACGTAAAAGAAGAACTATTCTACATGCGGGGTCAGAAGAAGGGTGGATACCAGAATGTCTATTTCTAGCAGCCAAGAATATTTCAGAGTCCAACTTGGATTATCATTGTAATACAACCTCTGAAGTTTTTGAAGATTGGCTTCAAAACAAATTATTGCCGAGTATACCACCGAATAGCTATATTGTGATGGATAATACATCCTATCATAGTCGCCAAAAGAATAAAGTACCAAGTTCCACCAGTAGAAAAAGGGAAATACAAGCCTTTTTGTGCGAACGCGACATATATATCCATGAAAATTATAGAGTTAAACAATTGTTACAAGTTTTTAAAGTTACAATTTTTCAAAGGAATATGTTTGTGATAAAATTGGAAAGGAAGCAGGACACGAAATAATTCGGCTTCCATCATATTATTGTATCTTTAATGCGATCGAGTTGATATGGCATAAAATAAAGTCTAATATACGTGTTCACAATAATACACTCACTTTAAAGAGTAGTGTGATTGTGTTGATAAAGACAAAAGTCAAAAATATAACTATTGAAAACGGGAGAAACTGTATTCAACACGTCAAAAAAATTGAAAACTCATATAGATGTATGTACATTAATATAAATAGTTTAGAACCTGTAAAAAAACTTATTGTTGATTTGCAAGATAGTAACGATAGCGAAATTGAACTAGAAATTAATTAGTAACTTGAACTGTAACAAATGTACGCGAGGACACACTACACTGTTTTAATATATCTGTGTAATTACTATATTGTGTATTACTCAGTACGTAAAACATTAAAATGCAACTGTCTTATCACAAAAAATTTTAAACCAAACAATTATACAATCAGGTATAGTGCGACTCTGCACGATGCCTTGTCATTAAACTGCCATAAATTAATCACTTTCGAATCTTGTTGAATTTTGAATAGGTATAGGTAGCTAAGTCACTTTCTTAGATCGTGAAAAATACTATACCGAGGTGCTAACGTTTATCCTGTTAAGGATGTTTTGTAGGTATATTAAAAGGGATAGGAATTCTTTGAAAAAATTATGTTATTCTGATAAGTCTCCTGAATCTCCTTAAAAAACTGGAAAATTTTTTACAAACCCGTTCAAAAGTTATTGCATTTTTTAGTTGTAACAAATTTACACGTAGTTAAATGGAAAACGTGCTATCGGGCCGGATTCAAGTAAAAAAAGTATAGAAAATACGATTCGAAAAATTCATAAAATTGTAAACTAGTAGCACAATTGTAAACTGAGAAGCACATAAGCAATTAATATTTAGTGGTTTCATTATTATTTTTAGAGAAAAACAATAAAAATGAGTGGTATTTACGGTATAATTAAATGCAGAGTGTAATTCACATCGAAAACGTGGCAACCTCGCAAACAGTTATGGGAAATAAAATTAAACTGAACTATAGCAAATTAAAAATTTGCTATATGCTGTGTTACCGCGTAAATTTAAATGTTAAGAAATTGCGTTTAAAGATAGGAATGATCAAAATTAAATAGTGACATATAATTTATTAATAACATAGACTCATCAAACTTACGTTTTTTACGTAGCTCTGTTAGTTGTTGGTCAAGCTGACTTTGCTTGACTCGTTGTAAATAAAGTTTTTAGCTGATTATTTTCCCTTTCCAGCGAATTTTTTTTCCGGTTTGCGACATTATGGTAAATTATAAATAAAAACGTTTTCAATTGTACTTACAACACTAACCTCGAACGGCTTCCATATTATAAATGTAAACAGTCATGCTAGTGCGCAACCTGCACACGCATGCTTTCGTTCTGGATTTAAATAAAACCACAACTACCAACTATTAGAATGTTATGCTGTTGTCACGTTTCACTAATTAAAAACTAGACTTATTTTATTTAATTTATTTAAATAAAATCAAATTTATGGTTTTCTGAGGTATTTTTCTGTCTTCTAATTTTTTTTTTAAGTATATTGAGAAAATTTGTAAAAGTGATTTCTGATGTAAAAATTGTACGTATTTTTTCTTTTTTATGTTAAATTTAAGGCACAATCCCAACCAAAATTTTTTTTATTATTGTTAAAAATATTCAAAATTTCACCGAAAAATTAGTTAAAGTCAAACGAATTTCGATTTTAGTAAAAAGTTGATACGAAAAATAAGCTTGTGAAAAAAAGACATTTTGTTATAATGCCGTATTTTAAAAGATATTGAGAGATATTGGTTTGGTCAGAATTTCATGTACTTTTGTATCTCATTGTACCTACAAATCATCCTTAAAGGAGTGCCAAAATTTCTTAAACTTTTCATGGTACCTAGATACATGTAGCAAGTACATTCTCTCCTTTATTAAAAAAGAAAGAAAAAAATATATGGCCGGAATCAGCAAAGTTGTTTTCTTTACACGGTTTCTATTACAAAAAAAATCTTTTATAAAAAACCAAGTTGGAGAATTTTATTAAAACTTGTTTTCGATTTTTTGTATAGAAAAACGTTATTGGGCCTCTTTTTAGGAGTCGATTTTCGCCCATTCAGGCAGCACGGAAGAAAGTTTTGAACACTTAATAACAATTTTTTGTAAGGGTCTGTAAGGGATTTCCCGCTTATTTTTTTTCTGGTTGATGAAAAAACTTCAATTACTTATCTCTAAAAAATTATACTTTACGATTTTAGACGAAAAAAGTTTCGTGATAAATCAAATTTTCAATATAAAGCTGAGAGCTCTTATTGATTTGATGTAATATATTTTAAACTTAAAAAATGTTATCTTGCATTTATAAACCAGCATTAGTCACTGGCGGAGGCATCACCGTCTACTAAGGAACTAACCTTTATAATTATATTGTTATTTATGCCTTTGGTTTTTAATGCTAATACGTGTCTGTCTTACCACCTCACTTCCATAGCTTATGTGGCGCTGCACCGTAGAAACCAACACGTCCCTTCTAATCTAACATCAATTAAAATGATCTACTCGTTTCCAATCCAATTTTTATTGTCATGTTTGATGTAACGATTTCAGGAAGCCAATGGTTACAGAGGGAATCAAATATAAGACTTGCTTTTGAAAGTATTTTCTCAACTAAAAGTTATTTACAGACTAGTTTACGCTCACAGTTTCGTGAGCGGCAAATCGCAAAAGAAAACTAGATCTTTTAAGTAAGAGCGTACACTATACCCTTTAGGCCCCCCGCACACTAGCAACTTTTTAATTGAGGTGATTAAATAGTTTAGTTGCTCTTAGTTGCTTCAACTAATAATGGGCGCACACTTGCAACTAAATACTTGATCTTCACTGAGTTAAACAATGGATTTTATAAAGACCGCATGAATTTGTGCTTTGAAATTTAGACGAAATAAGAAGCGACAAAAATTATGGGTACATCCACTATTAAGTAATCGACTTTGCGATGGGCAATTTTACAAATTGTTTGAAAGTTTACGAAAATATGAAACAAAGTTTTTTAATTATTTCCTCATGAGTGTGGATAGTTTCGATAAACTTTTGGCGTTAGTTGGACGAAATATATTATACCAAGATACTGTATTAAGAAAGGCTATTCCCCCAGAGGAAAGATTGGCTGTAACTTTAAGGTAAGAAAACAATATTTTCATTTTAGTTAGTAACATAGTTTATTAGTAAATGACAAGAAAAGAAAAACGAAAAGAAAAAATTGTAAAATTGTTAACCGTTTTTTCAAATTATAGTATAAACAGACGAAAGTTCTGAATGGTTATCTATTTGAAATTGCGATTCTTCTGGATTAAAAGTTGAGAAAAGTGACCCAGTAGGCGAATGATGTGATCGTTGCAACTGTAATCCTTGGTTGGGAGATGGTATTGGGAGGTGCTGCACAGTTGTCGTTGCTTGTACATTTTGATTTCTTTGACTGCTCTGATTCTCTAAACTATCAGACATTTGAACACGTCTCATTACATTCATTATTTCTGTCCTGGCAATGAATTTTTCTTACTAGTGATAATAAGAAATATTTATCTTCGTCAATTTCTTTATCGTCATCTTTTTTTCCCTCAAAACCTCTAGTAAAGAATCTTCGTACGTGCTAATACTATTTCGAGGGGCCCTCTTTCGACAATCTCTTTTTTTAGAAATTATTGGACCTTCACTGGTATCTTCCAAGTCACATGTAATATCAATTTCGTTTTCTGAATTGTCAACAACAAGACTGTTTGAAGTTTTTCGATTTTCAACTATGTCTTGTAAAAATAGCAGTTTATCATATTTGCGCCTTTTTGTGGTTCCAGAACCAGAGGGGGCGTTTTTTTGAGCATCGTACTCTCGCTTGAAACAAGTCCTTAGGTTTTTCCATTTGTTTTGTAACTCCTTACCTGAAAGAAAGGTTTATGTACAAATTACAAATTAATAGAACAACTAATTTTTTTTCTTTTTTTTAGGTATTTAGCAACGGGCAACAGCTTTGCATCACTGCATTACGAATTTTTACTGGGTAATTCGACAATAAAAAAAATTATTAGAGAAACCTGTGACGTACTTTGGAAATGTTTTTTACCACATTACATGCCAGCAATGGATTCCAATTCTTGGCTAAAAGTTTCACAAGATTTTTTTAAGAAAACGCAATTTCCAAACTGCATAGGCGCGGTCGATGGGAAACATATTAGAATAAAGAAGCCTGATCAAACGGGATCTGAATTTTATAACTACAAATTATTTTTTTCCACCGTCCTTTTAGCCATAGCAGACTCTAATTATAATTTTATTTATGTTGAATTTGGAGCTTATGGAGCTTCAAGTGATTCAAACCTTTTCAAGAAATCACTATTTTCACGTAAACTTGTAAATAGTGAATTAAATATTCCCGAAGCTAAATGTCTTCCAAATGATGTAAATGGTAAGGTAATGGCATTCGTAATTATAGGGGACGAGGCATTTGGTGTATCAAAATTTGTATTACGGCCATATTCCGGTAGAAATCTATCAGTTAAAAAACGAATTTTTAATTATAGACTATCAAGACCCGTAGAATGATTGAATGCACATTTGGAATTTTAGCCAACAAATGGCGGATACTTCATAGAGCACTTGATACCTCACTTGATTTTAGTGAATCTATTATAAAATCATGCTGCATTCTGCATAATTATGTTAGAAAACATGACGGGGTGCAGTTTGAAGATACTCTTTATGAATGCCCGTTTGAATGTATTCCTTCTGTTGGAGTAAGAAGCAACACTACAGGGATTTCAACTAGAGATTATTTTTCAGATTATTTAATTTCACCTTATGGATTTGTTCCTTGGCAGTACGATAAAATTTGATTTAAGTTATTAGATAGGCATTTTTTGTTTCGGTTTGTTGTAAAAGAAAATTATAAATAAATATGCTATTACAAACTTACCTTTTTCACATTTATCTTTATCTTCCAATTGGTTCCACTTTTCAATAAATTGTTGGCACAATTCCGTCCATAATTCCTTTTTTAAAATTGTATTTGAATATTCTTTAAGCTTTATGTTGTATAAAGCTGGACGTTTTTCTACTTCCTCGATAAATAATTCAATATTGAATGACATATTTAAATTTGGACTATAACAAAAAAATGACTACTTCACAATTCACAAGAATGATAAGCACGGACTGGCTCGCAAGTCGCAACCACCAACTATTTAATCGCCGGTGCGCGGTGACCTGTCTGATCCTGCATGATTTATTTCTACCGGCAACAGTTGAATCACCCACAAAATAGAACAGTTTGGATATTTTTAGTTGCTCGTGTGCGGTCTACCATAAGAAATAATGTGTTGCATTTGGGTGATTAAAAAGTTGCTAGTGTGCAGGGGGCCTTAAAGAAAACAAGGAACTGGAAGGAATTCAAGAATTGGAAAATGGTTTTTTCGGGCTAAAGCCCCAACAGAACAAGAATATCAGGTTATTACAGTGATGTTTAAATGAAATTGACGCTTAACTCTTCCTCAAATTAATTCTGGTTTAAAAAAAAAACGTCTTGAACCAGTCGCGACTACCACTGTTAACAGGTGATTGCGGTTTGCAGCTTTAAGACGATTTATAGCCGCCAAGATATCAAAATGAACAATCAGACACAAGCAAAATGGATTGCTATGCGCCCTTAATAATAGATTAATGGAATAAACTCCTTTGGGCAGATGAATAGAAATCTCAAATTCTTGAATCATACAAAAGAATATTTCTGCGCTGGCTTCAGAAATTTACATTGTATTACGCATTAAAGTACCAACGATATAAGTTGGAGAATATTTTGGTGGAAACAAGTCAAGTAGTTGAGTGATGATGAACGGGAAATTAAATAAAGAAGGATACTTGAAAATCCTGCGAGAGCATGTCATGCTCTCTGGGCTAAATACTATTGGTCGCACTTTGATATTTTAAAAAAATAACGGTCTTAAATACTCCTAAAAACTATGTCAAGGGTATCTTAAAAAGAAAAAGAGAGATGAAGTGTAATAGATGTAATGCAATGACCGTCTGAGTCGCCCGATCTCTCCCTCATCGAACTAGTATGGCATGAATTATATCGGAAGTACTCAGTATATATCACCACTACACCAAACACTTTATTTTTGCACTCGACGCGCGTTTCGCTAACCATGTTAGCTTCATCAGGAGCGATGATTGACTAAAACTAAACTACAAATCTACCCTATTTATACCTAACCTAACCCTTAAATTACTCAGGTGGAACTAATGGCATAGGCAAGGTCATCAGTTCCGGTCAAGTAACCAGTAGAGGGGACTATAAGGAATAGGCCCTCTATCTTTATTTAAACTACTTTTACATTTTATAATTTCCATATTTTCGTATGCGTTCAACAATCTCCTATCAGATACATACAAATGAGAGTCTTCGACACTTACACTGTGTATTTCAAATGTAGCGTACCCATTTTCGAAAACAAATTCAATTGTGTCCACTGGGTCGAATATTTTTGTACCAAAATTTCAGGGTATATTTTCTATAACAAAGGCATATTTTCTGGAAGTTTCAAGTTAATCGGTTCACTTAGTTGACCTGTACAATAAAATGAAAAAAAAAAAATTGATTTTTGCAGGTTTTTCCAATTTTGTAGGTTATGTACACATTTGATAGATTTAAAACCACCGAAGATTTGTTGGAAATTTCGTTACGAAGATTAGTTTTTTTGTTTGTCTCGATCCGACTGATATAACCGGAGTTATTCACATTTTTATCAAAAACCGCGTTTTGAAAACTTCAATTGCTTATAGACAAAAAACCACAAGTTTTTCGAGGTCCAAAACTCAGGACAATATTCTTATTGATTCCCCAGAGAGGATAAAATCATAATATTGCTGTATGTAAACTATGCCTGTCTTATCATTATTTTGACCTTTTTTACTGCACTATTAAAGCAATATCTTATATTACAGGTATTTTATGATTGTTTCAAAAACTTTATTTTTAGTGTTCCGTACGGAACTCTTATAAGATAAAACTTTATTTTTAGTGTTCCGTACGGAACTCTTGTAAGATAACTTCGGTGTCTGTTTGTCTGTCCGTCCGTCTATCTGTCTGTCTGTCTATCTGTCTGTCACACCCGATTTTCTCCCAAACTATTTGTCATAGAAAGTTGAAATTTGGTAATAATATAGGAATTGATGGCCTCATCAGAGCCGTGTAGTTTTGAAAGTTAACTTATGACTTACGGGGTTAGTTTGGGTAGTAAAATCGGGAGTAAAAAAATATTTTTTACTAAGTCATCGAGTGTGGTGTCAAATGAAAGCTTGTGAAAACACGAGTAAAATTATATATATATATATATATATATATATATATATATATATATATATATATATATATATATATATATATATTGTTTGCGCATACTTTCCTTTGTATTATTTTTAAAAAATCGCGAAAAAATCGCTGCCCCCCCCCCCCCCCTATCTCGAAGAGTACTGAATACAAAATTTTGAAGAAATTCTGGAATATTCTCCACGGGGTGTAGATTGAACAAAAATTATCACGAGTGCATTACATCGGCTTGAAACTTCCAGAAAATATGCCTTTTGTTATAGCAAAAATACCTTGAAATTTTGGTACAAAAATATTGAACCCAGTCGGTACAATTGAATTTGTTATTTAGAATTTGAGTTGCCTGCCATTTTATTCTATTTGGTTCAAAATGGATCGTTTTTTTTTTTCAAAATTTAGGTTTGGTCACCTGTTTTTAGATGCAATTAAAAAAAGTTTTTTTGAAGTCATTTTAACCGTTTTTTACATTTGTTTATTAATCAAATGACAACAAATGCGTTTATCAGTCATTTTGAAAAAAAAAATTGAATAATTTATATCACATATGGTAGAGAATCGTTAAAAAAAAAAACATTTTCGTTGACGTGAAAATGACCGAAAAATTTGGTTGTTATTTGATTAATAAACGACGGTAAAAAGGGTTAAAATGACTGATAATTTTCGTTCAATCTACAGCTTAAAGAATTCCAGAACTTTTTTCAAAATTTGATCAGTACTTTTCGAGATAAGGGGGGACAGGGATTTTTTGCGATTTTTTCAAAATAATACAAAGAAAAGTGTGCGCAACACTTGCGCATACTTTCCTTTGTATTATTTTTTAGAAATCGCGAAAAATCGCTGCCCCCCTTATCTCGAAGAGTTCTGAATAAAAAATTTTGAAAAAATTCTGGAATATTCTCCACAGGGTGTATATTAAATAAAAAATATCACGAGTGCATTACCTTTAACAATTTATCTGGTATATAAAAAAAAAATAAAAAAAATTGGTCATCAGTTTTCAGTAAAGATTAGAAACATTGCTGAAAACTCATTTGGGGTGTGTTTTGTGAAGTCACTGATCATTTTATACCTATATAACAGAATTTTTTATTTTAAAAGCAATCAACGTTCAGAACACTAATTCCGCAAGTTCAACTTGCACTTGACCGGTTTTTTTTTCATGGATCTAGCACACGTGCTGCAGGGAGGTCCCTAAAGCGCTACAGGAACGACACGTGTGCGGAAAAAATAATTCACGTTGATCTTGAATTGCTGTAAATTGTACTCGGTGGGAAACACAGTCCTGGGCAAATTATTCCAAAGGGATGATGTTCTCCATATAAAAGACTGCTGGAAAAGCATTGTACGAGGAGTAACAAGCTGAACCTCATACGGATTTAAACCCTTGGTAAACAATGTTTTACCTCAGAAACTTCAGACCTCCCATTTTTAGTGTTCCGTACGGAACACTTATAAGATCACTTCGGTGTCTGTCTGTCTGTCTGTCTGTCTGTCACACCCGATTTTCTCCGAAACTATTTGACATAGAAAGGTGAAATTTGGTAATAATATAGGAATCGATGGCCTCATCAGAGCCATGTAGTTTTGAGAATTAAATTTTGACTTAAGGGGTTAGTTTTGGGGGGTGAAGTCGGAAGCGAAAAAAAAAATTTTTTACTAGGTCATCGAGTGTGATGTCAAATGAAAGCTTGTGAAAATACGAGTAAAAAATATATATATATAATATTATACTTGCGCGCACTTTTCTTTGTATTATTTTTAAAAATTCGCGAAAAATCGCTGTCCCGGGCCTTATCTCGAAAAGTACTTATCAAAAAATTTCGAAAAAATTCTGGAATATTCTCCACGGGGTGTAGATTGAACGAAAATTATCACGAGTGCATTACCTTTAATAATTTATATGGTATATAAAAAAAAACAAAAATTTCAAGGTCATCAGATTTCAGTAAAGATTGGAAACAAACTTTGTTAAAAACGTATTTGGGGTGTGTTTTGTGAAGTCACTGATCATTTTATACCACCGTAACATAAATTTTGACTTAAGGGGTTCGTTTTGAGGGGTGAAATCGGAAGTGAAAAAAAATTTTTTTTTACTAGGTCATCGAGTGTGATGTCCAATGAAAGCTTGTGAAAACACGAGTAAAAATATATATATATATATATATATATATATATATATATATATATATATATATATATATATATATATATATATATATATACATATATATATATATATATACATATATATATATATATATATATATATATATATATATATATATATATATATATATATATATATATATATATATATATTCGTATATAATGTAATACTTGCGCACACTTTTCTTCGTATTACTTTTAAAAAATCTCTGACCCCTACCTTATCTCGAAAAGAACTGATCAAAAAATTTTGAAAAAATTCTGGAATATTCTCCACGGGGTATAGATTGAACGAAAATTATCACGAGTGCATTACCTTTAATAATTTATTTGGTATATAAAAAAAAAACAAAATTTCAAGGTCACCAGTTTTTAGTAAAGATTGGAAACAACCTTTGTTGAAAACTCCTTTGAGGTGTGTTTTGTGAAGTCACTGATCATTTTATACCGCCATAAAAAAAAATTTTATTTTAAAAACAATCAACGTACGGAACACTAATTGTGCAAGTTCAACTTGCACTTGACCGGTTTTTTACTTTATAGTGGCAAAATTTGGTGTGCTGGTTTTTTTGTTAGAAAATTTTTGTTAGAAACCGTTTCAATTCACCCTCGTATTAATACAACCCAGTCTAGGTTGTTAAATAATAAAATGGAACATTGTAAAATAAATAACCAATAGGATACACCATTAAAAACTAATGAGATAAACAATCAAGATTTTAATACATTAAAATAAAACGAATAAAACAAATCTGTGTGCACGCTTCGACGTACTATATATGCTTTGATAGCAGCCTGGCGAAGAAATTAAATTGTATAAAAAATGTCTGTTTCCGTACAGTCAAACAACATTAATATTTCTCATAATTATGCCGATTTACCAAGTGAAAAGTCCGAAAGGGTAAAAAGAGGCATTGCCAACTGTTCCTAATATGTCCCCAACTTTGACACACAAAAACCAAATTTACTGGGTATTAAATTCTTCAAAAGGGTCAAATGCGTTGCGGGTTTGTATTCTAAACTTTGTTATTAAAAAGGGGAAATCCCAAGCTTAAATTATTTATTATTTTGGGGTTTATTTCTGGTGATGTTATCCATGGCAAACTTTATCTAATCCTTGATTTAATTATGCTTTAGGAAGTTTAACATTCCGTAATTATTTTTTTCCTGAAATGGGTTCTCCAGCTGGGCATGTAAAGGAAATATTTTGAAATTAAAACAATTTTCAAGAAGACCGGCACTGATTTTAATGAATTAGCGACAAAGAATATTAATTATAATTAATAAATCATAAATAATTAATCAAGAAGAATACAAAAAAAAAAACTTTTTTCGTTCCTTTACCTAACTGCAGTAACAACTTTTCTTGTAGCCAGGCTTGATGAAAAAAAAAGGTAGTTTAGGAGTATTTTAAAAAAAAATGTTTACCAGGTGTACAAGTATGAAATGCGGAATATGTTAAATTCGGAAGAATGATAAAAAGTGCTTTATTCAAAGTATGGTCCATCGCTTGTTATACATTTTTGCCATCTTTCGGGCAATTTGTGAATACCACGCCAGTAAAAATCTTTCCCTTTTGCTGCGAGCCATTTTTTTCTTATCTTCTTACGAACCAAAGCGCTGCACAGCAAGTGCGTGACCCATTGATGCAAACAAGTGGTAATCGGAAGGAGCCATGAAAAAAAGGACTTTGTGTTGCCTCTTTCGGTATTCTGGCCTTTTTTCAAGCAGCTAACGGTTCAAATCGGTCAATTGTTGTTGGCATCGTTTAGTATTAACCGTTTCCCCAGGTTTTAACAGCTCATAATAGACCACGCGCCTCTGGTCCAACCAAACACAGAACATCGTCTTTCTGCCAAAGCGATTCGGTCTTGCGGTCGATGTGGATGGAGCGCCTGGGTCTACCCATGACTTTTTGCGCTCGGGATTTTCAAAATAAATCCACTTTTCATCCCCTGTAACTATACGATGCAAAAATGATTTCCTTGTGTACCGAGCGGGCAAAATGTCACACGTGTTTTTGCGCTTTTCCATTTTCCTGTCGTTCAACGCATGTGGTACCCATCTACCGGTCTTCTGAATCTTTCCCATCTCTCGTAGCCGATTGGAAACAGCCCAATTGCTCGGCGAGTTGTTTTTGTGTTTGCGAAACAACAATGCTTGCAATTCCACATCTTCGTATTTTTTTGGCGATTTTCCACATTCCTTGTCCGTAACATCGAAGTCACCACTTTTAAAACGCCGAAACCATCGTTCACACGTATCTTGCGATGGAGCATGTTCACCATAAGCGTCTCGAAGTAATCGGTATAATTCAACAGCAGTTTTCTTCAAATGAAAACAAAAAATTAATGCTGTCCGCGAATGCTCTTTATTCGGTATAAATTTCGACATATTGAACACAACAACACAACACTATGCACACACTTTTCCAATTTATCACTCGTGCGCGTCTGACACTTAATAATGACACAACAAAATGGTGCAGTGTCAAATCTTTATAGCTCAAACTGCATTGGTGTACCATCTGTTGTCTGAAATCCGCATTTCATACTTGTACACCTGTATCTCTGTTTTAAAAATAATAGTCACAGATAAAAGAATTCGAAGATATGCTTTAATTTGGTTTCTCAAGAAGTTTCTGGATCGGGGGAAATCTGTGACATCAAAATCTCCAGAATGGCATTAGACAGGTCATATCTGATACTTACATTGTGTTATGAAATCATTCAAAAACACAAGACATTTTTACGGACTTGTATAGCTCGTCTTCTTTTTTTCTTAATACCGACTCTCAATGTGGCGAACGAGCTGCTTCTCACTTTCCCCATTAACCTGTTTTTACAAAACCGTATGAACACGAATTATACCATACTGCATTTACTAGGGTGTATTGATAAGTTTCTAGGCTAGTACAGAAAGAACAAGGGAAGCTAGAAAATAAAAATTGTTTATTCAATATATGGTAATCTTCTTTTAACTTTATATGCCTAATGCAATAGTTATAAAGTAACTCTAGATCTTTTAAAAAAAAAACCTTGTCATGGTTTGCAAACCAATCTTCAATAAAATTTATATCTTTTCAAGAATTAGGGAATAGTCCGAGCGAGCTAAATTAAGGGAATAATTCATTCATTTTTTTTTGTATTATTTTTAGTGTTCCGTACGGAACATTTATAAGATCACTTCGGTGTCTGCCTGTGTGTCTGCCCATCTGTCTGTCACACCCGATTTTCTACGAAATTATTTGACATAGAAAGTTGAAATTTGGTACTAATCTAGGAATTGATGGACTCATCAGAGCTGTATAGTTTTCAAAGTTAAATTTTGACTTAAATGGTTAGTTATGGGGGGTGAAATCGGAAATAAAGAAAAAAAAATTACTAGGTCAAAGCTTGTAAAAACACGAGTTTAAAAATATATTTAATGTAATACTTTGCGCACAATTTTTCTTGTATTGTTTTGAAAAAATCGCAAAAAATCGCTGTCCCCCCCTTATCTCGAAAAGTAGTAATCAAAATATTTTGAAAAAATTCTGTAATATTCTCCATAAGGTGTAGATTGAACGAAAATTATCAGTCATTTTAACTCTTTTTTACAGTTGTTTTTTAATCAAGTAACAACAAATGCATTTTTTCGGTCATTTTCACGTTAACGAAAATGATTTTTTTTTTCAACGATTGTCTACAAGATGTGATATAAAAATTATTCAATTTTTTTTTACAATTACCTAAAAAACGCAATTGTTATTTGATTAATAAACAAATGTAAAAAACGGTTAAAATGACTTCAAGAAATATTTTTTAAATGCATCGAAACAAGTGTCCAAACCTAAATTTTGAAAAGAAAAGATCCATTTTGAACCAAATAGAATAAAATGGCAGGCAATTCAAATTCTAAATAACAAATTCCATTGTACCCACTGACTATCAATATTTTTGTACCAAAATTTCAAGGTATTTTTGTTATAAAAAAAAGGCATATTTTCTGAAAGTTTCAAGCCGATCGGTTCACTTAGTCGATCTGAACAATAAAATGAAAAAGAAAACAGTTTCTTATCTGTTTTTTTCAATTTTGCAAGTTATATACGCACTTGAGCGACTTAAAATCAACGAAGATTTGTTGGAAATTTCGTTACGAAGAAGTTGTTTTTTTTTTGTCTCGATCCGACTTGTATATCCAGAGTCATTCACATTTTAAGCTTAAAAAACACATTTTGAAACTTGTTTATAAATAAAAGAGCTCAAATTTTTCGAGGTCTAAAACTGAGGACAATACTCCTGGTGACACCCCAGAGAGAATAAGATCATAATATTCCTGTATCTAAACTATGTCTATCTCATCATTATTTTTTTTTACTGCACTATTCAAATAGTACAGTATAATATAGACCACCAAACTTTGTATACGTATTTATTAAACGTTAAGCTATTGTCCATAACGACTCCTATTGTTTATCACAATAGGAAGTGGAATCCTAATCACTAAACTCTTAGCATAGGATAAGCAAAAAATGAGCTTTTAAATGGGCCCGTTGCAAGTGGACTCCAATCCTTACATAGAATAATTAAAAAGCCGGCCAAGTGCAAGTTGAACTTGCGCAGTTAGTGTTCCGTACGTTGATTGCTTTTAAAATAAAAAAATTTGTAACGGAAGTATAAAATGATCAGTGACTTCACAAAACACACCCCAAATGAGATTTCGACAAAGTTAAATTATTAAAGGTAATGCACTCGTGATAATTTTCGTTCAATCTACACTCCGTGGAGAATATTCCAGAATTTTTTCAAAATTTTTTGATAAGTACTTTTCGAGATAAGGCGGGTGGACAGCGATTTTTCGCGATTTTTTAAAAATAATACAAAGAAAAGTGCGCACAAGAATTACATTATATATATATATATATATATATATATATATATATATATATATATATATATATTTTTTACTCATGTTTTCACTAGCTTTCATTTGACACCACACTTGATTACCTAGTAAAAAAATTTTTTTTTTTTTCACTTCCAATTTCACCCCCCAAAACTAACCCCTTAAGTCAAAATTTAAGTTTCAAAACTACGTGGCTCTGATGAGGCCATCAATTCCTATATTATTACCAAATTTCAACTTTCTATGACAAATAGTTTCGGAGAAAATTGGGTGTGACAGACAGACGGACAGACAGACACCGAAGTCATCTTATAAGTGTTCCGTACGGAACACTAAAAAAGCATTAATTCCTTCCCTTGTTCATCACAAGGTTACTAATTTCAGTATATTAAATTTCTAAATCAAACGAAACGAATTATTTTGTTACTTGTTTTTAGTGTTCCGTACGGAACACTTATAAGATCACTTCGGTGTCTGTCTGTCCGTCTGCCTGTCTGTCATACCCGTTTTTCTCCGAAACTATTTGACCTAGAAAGTTGAAATTTTTTTTATGGGTCTAGCACACGTGCTGTAGGGAAGTCCCTAAAGCGCTACAGGAGCGGCACGTGTGGGGGAAAAAGCGATTCACGTTGTTCATGAATCGCTGTAAATTGTACTCGGTGGGAAACACAGTCCTGGGCAAATTATTCCAAAGGGATGATGTTCTCCATATAAAAGACTGCTTGCAAAGCTTTGTACCAGGATTAACAAGCTAAACCTCATACAGATATGAAGTATTAGCGCGACGTTTGGTAGTAATATAGAAATTGATGGCCTCATCAGAGCCGTGTAGTTTTGAAAGTAAAATTTTGACTTGGGGGTGAAATCGGAAGTGAAAAAAAATTTCTTTTACTAGATCATCGAATGAGGTGTCAAATAAAAGCTTGTAAAAACTCGAGTTCAAAAATATATATATAATGTCTTACTTGCGCACACTTTTCTTTGTATTATTTTGAGAAAATCGCGAAAAATCGCTGTCCCCCCTCTATCTCGAAAAATACTGATCCAAATACTTTGAAAAAATCGTGAAATATTCTCTACGGGATGTAGATTGAACGAAAAATATCACGAGTGCATTATCTTTAATAATTTAGTTGGTATATAAAAAAAAAACAAAAATTTCAAGGTCATCAGTTTTCAATAAAGATCGGAAACAAACTTTATTGAAAATTCATTTGGGGTGTGTTTTGTGAAATCACTGATCATTTTATACCTTCCTAACAAAAAATTTTTATTTCAGAAGCAATCAACGTACGGAACACTAATTGCGCAAGTTCAACTTGCACTTGACCGGTTATTTATTTATCTGCTACTACAGTTTCGTAGGTTTTCTGCATTGTCACTGGTAATACTACAAACTAAGATGGTTTATTTACGATTTATAACAAATTTTCCGGTAGTATTTGGCATTACCCATCATTAAATTTCGATAAACTTAAATTAATATTATTTTATTACAGAGGATTAAATGACATTATTCTTTGTAAATCAGGTATTTTTTCAGTAGTTTCGTAATTTTGTTTTTTATTAACAAAAAATACTTGATTTGCAAGCAATAATGTCATTTAAAGTTTTGTAATAAAATAATTTTAATTTTCGTTTACCGAAATTTAATTATGGGTTATTCCAAATTGTACGGGGAAATTATTATAAATTGTAAATAAATCACCTTAGTTTCTAGTATTATGCTGGACAATGTAGAAAATATACGAAACTGCAGTAGCAGATAAATAAAAAATAACCGGTCAAATGCAAGTTGAACTTGCACAATTAGTGTTCCGTACGTTGATTGTTTTTAAAATAAAAAATTTTATTAGGGTGGTATAAAATAATCAGTGACTTCACAAAACACACCTCAAATGAGTTTTCAACAAAGTTTGTTTCCAATCTTTACTGAAAACTGGTGACCTTGAAATTTTGTTTTTTTTTTTCTATAAAAGATAAATTATTAAAGGTAATGATAATTTCCGTTCAATCTATACCCCGTGGAGAATATTCCAGGATTTTTTCAAAATTTTTTAGTCAGTACTTTTCGAGATAAGATAGGGGACAACGATTTTTTAAAAGTAATACGAAGAAAAGTGTGCGCAAGTATTACATTATATATATATTTTTTTTTATTCGTGTTTTCACGAGCTTTCATTTGATACCACACTCGATGACCTAGTAAAAAAATTTTTTTTTCACTTCCGATTTCACCCCTCAAAACGAATCCCTTAAGTCAAAATTTATATTACGGTAATATAAAATGATCAGTGACTTCACAAAACACACCCCAAATACGTTTTTAACAAAGTTTATTTCCAATCTTTACTGAAAACTGGTGACCTTGAAATTTTGTTTTTTTTTCTATACCAGATAAATTATTAAAGATAATGATAATTTTTGTTCAATCTATACCCCGTGGAGAATATTCCAGGATTTTTTCAAAATTTTTTGATCAGTACTTTTCGAGATAAGGTAGGAGACAGCGATTTTTCATGGTTTTTTAAAGTAATACGAAGAAAAGTGTGCGCAAGTATTACATTATATATATATTTTTTTACTCGTGTTTTCACAAGCTTTCATTTGACACCACACTCGATGATCTAGTAAAAAAATTTTTTTTTTTCACTTCCGATTTCACCCCTCAAAACGAATCCCTTAAGTCAAAATTTATCTTACGGTGATATAAAATGATCAGTGACTTCACAAAATACACCCCAAATAAGTTTCAACAAAGTTTATTTCCAATCTTTACTGAAAATTGATGACCTTGAAATTTCTGTTTTTTTTTATATACCAGATAAATTATTACAGGTAATGCACTCGTGATAATTTTCGTTCAATCTACACCCCGTGGAGAATATTCAAGAATTTTTTCAAAATTTTTTGATAAATACTTTCCGAGATAAGGCGGGTGGACAGCGATTTTTCGCGATTTTTTAAAAATAATACAAAGAAAAGTGCGCGCAAGTATTACATTATATATATATTTTTTACTCGTGTTTTCACAAGCTTTCATTTGACACCACACTCGATTACCTAGTAAAAAAATTTTTTTTTCACTTTCGATTTCACCCCCTCAAAACTAACCCCTTAAGTCAAAATTTAACTTTCAAAACTACATGGCTCTGATGAGGCCATCAATTCCTATATTACTACCAAATTTCAACTTTCTATGACAAATAGTTTCGGAGAAAATCGGGTGTGACAGACGGACAGATGGACAGACAGACGGACAGACACCGAAGTGATCTTATAAGTGTTCCGTACGGAACACTAAAAATAACAAAATAATTCGTTTCATTTCATTTAGAAATTCAAAATGTACTGTCACAAAGTAACGGACATTATTACCAATTATACAATTCAATATATTAAATACCGTGCATGAAGCCATTCCATCTGAAAAATAAATCTGAAACATAATAAAGTAAAGGTAAACTCTCCAGCATTGTTGAAATTAAGTTATATTGATGACAAATTGTAGAAATCAAAGAAATTCCTATATTGGGCACAATAAAAAATTTGTCCCTTGAGACGGGAGAGGAAATTACAGAAGTATTTATTTTGTCCTAAAACTTTTCTCATATCACTGGAGATACGAGAAACAAATATAAAGGGTAAATATTTGTCTTCTAAAAATAAACCAAAAAAAAATTTTGATCGGCTTTCAAATCCCTGAAAAAAAAATCTGAAAATTATGTGGTGAAAACTTTTATTGGCTTAGTGACTGGAAAATTTGTCCCCGGAAAGAAATTTGACTTAATATTTTCTTTGTACAGGGTGAGTCAACGATACTTTCCTTAGCATATAGGGCGTTATTGTCCTGTACGCATCCCGTATTTTATTTTCCATATCTACTGGTGTTGTAGGGGCATTCACATAAACACGATGTGTAGCCCCACAAAAAGAAGTCAAAGATGTTAAGTCACATGATCGAGGGAGCCACTGAATGAATCCATCCCTACCGATCCATTTTTGTGGGTAACGATCGTTTAAAAATTCCCGAACTTCTCGGTGGTAATGAGCAGGAGCTCCGCCTTGTTGAATCCACATTTGTTCCCTTTCAAAGTTATCTTCTTCAAGAAGCTGGGGTAATTCGTTTTGCAAAAAATTTAGATATCTAGACCCGTTAAGCGGTTCGCGGAAAAAAATATGGACAGACCTTACACTTAATTTAACGTCGCTTGAGTCTTTTGATCCTATTCATAGTATTTAAAATCATATTATCATCACATTATTGTTTTATGAAAATGATCTTTTCTGCATGCATCTGAATAGTAGAGGAGATGCGGTAAAACTTTATAAAATGACTCTCCAACGACAACTGTGCGCGCACAATTGCAAATCAGTAAACCGTTGTCATCTTAAAAACGAATCTTCTGCAAAGACCCAGAAATTGGTTTGTCTTTCTCGAAGATGACTGTGAAGATTGTGATACGAGCTTCTTAAAAGACATTAATCATAACATATTCTTTCTCAGGAATTGTTTTCGCAATCTCTTTCTGCTTGCAATCCTTTATTTTGACTGTTGCTTGAACTCAGGCCACTAACAATCAATCCATTAACGATTTGCTCGAAAGGACCCATATACAGCTTCGGAGATGACAGTACGCTTATTTCTTCATTGATTTTGAAACCCCGAACATCGGCTAGCCATGCAAATATCCGCAGACAACAGGAAGTTGTTCAACTTGGAGGGAATTTTATCTGGGTGTGATAGTAACCAAGTAGAATTCAACTCTATAAAAACCAAAACGGCAGTTTTTCTAAAAAAGTTAACGTTGTTGAACTCGACATAGTTATGTCAAGGCAATCCATTTCTCTAACATCGTCACTCAGTTTGCTGGGCGCTAATTTGGGAGCAAATATGTCTGGGCATGAACATGTTACAAGCACAGCAAAGACAGCCGGGAATATTATTTCGAACTAGAACCAAACGTACACTGAATTAAGTTGGAAACAACACAAATTAGCCGCATTACATTTTTTAGTTCATCGTGTGGTCACTTTTCCTCTGTAAACTTCAATAATGAAAGGAATCGTATTAGAAATATAACTAGAGTTAATGATTATGACGATGACTTAGTAAACAAGTTAATAAATAAACATAAGCTCAGGTTAAATATTCAGAATCCCACCTGTTTTACACGCGAAGAAAATAAGACCAAGTGTGTCTCCATACCATATAATCCGAAATATAGCAAGGGACTCAATAAGTTATTTAATAAGGTAGACCTCACCTTAATCTATAGACAATAGACAATTTATTCATCTTTTCAGCTACAAAAGTTGTAGATAAGACATGTCATCAAAGAGATGTATGATTCCATCTTAGGTAATATCAAAAATAATATATAGAACAAAAAAATAAGAAATCTTACTATTAAACACATTAATATACAGTAAATACAAGATAAAGGGTGTTTTTTATAGAGGTATAGAACTTTGAAATGGAATAAAACAAAGATGAATTTTTTAAATTGACATGAAATTTACTTTATTCGAAAGATAATCTTCTGACATTATAATTTAAATATGACTTCTGGCATATGACCGCCACGGCTGGCTCGGACTTAGTCTAATCTCGAGGTCCAATTTTCGATGACTTTTTCCAACATTTGTGGCCGTATATCGGCAATAACGGGGCGAATGTTGTCCTCCAAGTGGTCAATCGTTTCGGGCTTATCGGCGTAGACTAGCGACTTCACATATCCCCACAGAAAATAGTCTAGCGGCATTAAATCGCACGATCTTGGAGGCCAATTCACAGGTCCGAAACGTGAAACTATGCGGTTACCAAACGTTTCCTTCAATAAATCAATTGTGGCACGAGCTGTGTGACATGTTGCGCCGTCTTGTTGAAACCACAGCTCCTGCACATCATGGTTGTTCAATTGATGAACGAAAAAGTCAGTAATCATGGCTCTATAGCGGTCACCATTGACTGTAACGTTCTGACCAGCATCGTTTTTAAAGAAGTACGGACCAATGATTCCACCAGCCCATAAAGCACACCAAACAGTCAGTTTTTCTGGATGTAACGGTGTCTCAACATACACTTGAGGATTATCATCACTCCAAATACGGCAGTTTTGTTTATTGACGTATCCATTCAAACAGAAGTGAGCTTCATCGCTAAACAAAATTCGCTTATGAAAATTGGGATCAACGGCAATCTTGTTTTGGGCCCATTCACCGAATCTACGCCTTGCTAGGTGATCGTGTGGCATCAATTGTTGCACGAGTTGGATTTTGTAAGCACGCAAACCAAGATTTTTCCGCAAAATCTTCCATAAAGTGGATGGACACATATCCAATTCCTGTGCACGATGGCGGATAGACTGATTCGGGTCTTCCTCTACGCTACGCTCTACAGCAGCAATGACTTCTTCTGTACGCACTGTACGACGTCTCTGTGGATGCGTATTATCATTTAGAGTAAACGTGGTGCGAAAACGTTCCATAGCTAATCGAATTAATTGCTCTGATGGACGATTATGTTGACCGTAAAATGGACGTAGTGCGCGATACGTATTTCGAACAGAACCATGATTTTCAAAATAAATTTGCACAATTTGGAAGCGTTGTTCAGGCGTCAGTCTATTCATGTTGAAATGCCAAACCAAACTAAACATAAATCACTTGACAGCTGACAAAATGGCCGCCAGTTAAAAAAGTGTTGCCAACTTAAAGTTTTATACCTCTATAAAAAACACCCTTTATAACAAAAAACATAACATACATATTTATAACAAACAAATTTATAACAAACGAAATACATACTGAAGATGCTTTAATTAAGTAAGGATGTTATAAAGAACAACATTCACACTCTGCCCAGCAGATAACTTTCAAATTCAGTTACATAATAAAAAGTTTTACTTAATAGTATAGTTTTTATTTGTTTTTTAAAACGTGACATAGATCCAATCCTTTTTACATTTTCCGGCAGTAAGTTAAACAGTCTGTAACCTAAGTAATGACTAGTTTTTTTTTAACATACTCATGATTGTGTTTTTCAATATAAAAATTTTCTCTGTTTCAAGTCGGATAACGATGAAAAGATCTATGCGACATGAAGCTATCTTGATTTTGATAGATAACATTAAGAGTTTACATATATAAATACTTGTAATTGTTAATATTTTTCTATTCTTAAAGACTTCCCTACAGGATGCGTTATATGGCATACTAAAAATTAGTCTCGTGATTCGTTTTTGCATTACCAGCACTCTGTCCAGTTCCTGCGCACTTCCCCAAACCGCCAGACTATAGGACATGGCTGGGTACGCATTAGTGTAATAGACAGTTATGAGATTGGGAACACTTAATGAGTTTTTTAAAGATTTTATCATAAAAAAACATTTATTTAGTCTTGAGCAAACATCACCTATGTGCAAACTCCATTCGAGGTTAGAATCTATTATGATTCTTAAAAACTTTGAACTATGGCTAACAGGAAAATTCATATTATTAAATACAATATTTAGGTTTATTGGTTTGCGCATTTTTGTCTTAAATTCCATAGACACGGTCTTTGATAGATTTATTATATTTTTTTTTACCAGTTTGAGAACTGAGTCAATATTATTTTAATTTTTTTCTCCAAAAGTTTCTCATTTTTGGTTGAGATGACTGTGGTCGTATCGTCAGCGAACATAAAAACGATTCCACATGAAAAATATTCAGGTAAGTCGTTTATGAACAACAAGAAAATTAGAGGACTTAGGACACTGCCTTGAGGGGTCCCTAAGTCACAGTTTGTCATTTGCGAAAAAATATTACCAATTTTTATTTTAAAGTTTCTACCCTTCAAAAATGAATTAAACCATTTATTTAGTATTAGTTATAAGTCATCGGACAATCCCAAAAATAAGATTCCTAATTGTGAGAAAAGTGGAATTTATGAAATTAGTTTTAATGATTGCAACAAAAAGTATGTCGGGTAAACTAAAAGGTCAATTAAAACACGATTTTAAGAACATTTAGTACACTTAAAATACAGTAGAAGAGAAAAGTCTAGCATTGCCGAACACGCCCTTGAAGCTGATCATCCTGTAACATTAGATAATCTAAGATTAATTAAAAATGTATCTGATAGGAGATGGCTGAATGCATACGAAAGTATGGAAATTATAATGTTAAAGTAGTTTAAATAAAGACAGAGGGCCTATTCCTTATAGTCCCCTATACTGGTTACTAGACCGGAACTGACGGCCTCGGCTATGCCATTAGTTCCGCCTGAGTAATTCAAGGATTAGGCTAAGTATAAATAGGGTAGATTTTTAGTTTAGCTTTAGTCAATCATCGCTCCTGATGAAGTTAACATGGTTAGCGCAACGCGCGTCGAGTGCAAAAATAAAGTGTTTGGTGTAGTGGTAATATATATACTGAGTAGATACACGGCATTCATTGGATTCTATTCAGAAGAAAACTGTTCGCCTGATTGGAGATCCAGAATTCTCCAGCTATCCTGATTCCTTGGAAGATCGAAGAATGGTTGACAACTTGAGTCTGTTCTACAAATATTTTCATGGAAATTATTCGATGGCTGTAAACAATCTAATTCCTTCTAGAGCGATACATGCTAGGAATACACGTTGCGCTAATACTTCACTTTCGTATGAGGTTCAGCTTGTTGCTCCTTATACAACACTTTTCAAGTAACCTTTTGTATGGAGAACCTCATTCCACTAGAATAATTGGCCCGGGACTGTGTTTTTCACCGAGTACAAATTTAGAATTAGTCAGGACCAACGCGAATCGTCTTTTCCGCACACGCGTCACTCCTGTAGCGCTTTAGAGATTACCCTGCAGTACGTGTACGATGCGCATAAAAAAATATAAAAGTTCTTTAATCTAATTGTCAATATGGTTTTGCTAACCGCAAATTTTTAATTTAGTCATGTACATAAATATTAAAAATAAAGCAAATTAATGTAGTTTTATTTATTGCTGAAGAATTTTTTTATTTCCGGTAAAATGACTACTTTAATATTCTTCAAAAAATATAATTAGGTGTTTAAAACGTTCTCGTTAGAACGCGAAATTGACTTGAGAAAAAAGTAAGAATAATAAAGTTTGGCTTCCCTATAATAAAATTGGAAAAATATTTCAAAAACAAAATTAAGTTTATTAAGAAAGATTTTTTTTTTGTCATGGAACAACTTTTGTATAAAAAAAGGGAGAAACTTTTTTATAAGTTGAATAAATATTTGATTTTCCATTTCTGGAAAACACTCTGCTATAAAAGTTTAAAGCTCTTAAAAGGGTCTTTGGAATTTTCATTTATTTTAAGGATTTTCGGTAAATCAAATGGATAAAAAAACAATACCTTCGGAGTAAAAATACACGAACCCCTTAGATTTATATTAAGGATTAATGGTCTCTTACATTGTTCATTTGTATTTTTAATATATTATATTCGAAATTTCAATGAACGCGAATAAATTGTAAACTTGTCCTACATAAAAAGTTACCTTACTCAACCTTCATTCAATGCCGTAATGAAAGCGGAATGATGCTCTCTTGTTTTGTAGTACAAATCACTTTAGATACCGTACCGGTGTGACTCTTTAAATTTATATATTTTAATAGCTGGTTTTATATAACTTAATTAAATTAAAACACTTATGTTAATTATTTATTTTTTATTTATTTATTTACGGGACAGACCCATTAACTCATAAAGATAAAATATAAAAGTTTATATCTATAAATGACACTTAAACTACTTAAAACTACTTAAAACTAAAGGCTAAAACTAAGAAATTCAGAAAATAACCCCGATCTGCCTCTTAAAAAGAGACAAGGAGCTGGAGAACAAGTCCAGTGATGGGCAGTTATTTATAATGCCCATAAATCTTGTCATAAAGATATTAGCTCCGTAGGTTGTCTTATGATAAGGTTTGAAGAAGGACAACGTAGATCTAGTATGTCTAGAGCAGGGGTGCTCAAACGGTCGATCGCGATCGACAAGTCGATCGCGAGTGCTTATTGAGTCGATCTCGAGAAAAAAATTCCGATATAGAACTATTCACAGATTTTGTTTTAGGTAACTAAAACAAAATGTAATGAATAAACTACTAAAATTTATTCGATCCACAATTAGGCCAGAATAACCCCCTCATCACTTTCTTTTATCGTAATAACCCCCTGCTAGCGGCAAAAGACGGCTTTATCAAAAGAACGCGCGGTACTTGTCAAAGAAAAGCCTCGTTTTTGATTTCCGCCGATTTTTCTAGAAACTTCGGGCGGCGTGTTTGACGGGAACATTCGAGACTTCGCTCGCGCCGATATAAATGTTGCGCCTGCAGGAATAGGAGTCAGTCTGAGTTGTAACTTGAAGGCGATACATCGATACAAAGTTTATTAATAAATAGTCCAAAATGAGTGGGGCGAAGAAAAGTAAAACACCATTTTAATAACGATTGGGAGGAAGAATTTTTCTTTTGTATGGTAAAGGATAAGTGCATTTGTCTCATTTGCCGTGCGTGAGTTGCAATACCTAAGCGTGGGAGAGGCATCATAAAACGGTTCATAAAAACTATGAAAAGGATTTTCCGTCACAGACTGAATTAAGAAAACGAAAAGTACGTGATTTGATAACTTGTTTTGAAAAAGAACAAACCATGTTCACAAGACCAGCCAAACAATCACAAGCTGCAACGATCGCGTCATTTAAAATATCTCATATATTGGCGAAACACAAGAAACCATTTGATGATGGATTGGTTGTGAAGGAAGCATTTATTGAAGCGGGTGAGACTTTATTTGGAGATTTTAAAAATAAAACAGAGATTATGTCTGCTATTAGAGAACTTCAGTTATCTCGTTCGACTGTCACAAGGCGTGTTGAAGTCACAACATGATATCATGGAATGTACATACTTTTCTTTACAGTTCGACGAATCCACTGATATGACAGACACTGCCCAACTGTGTATTTTTATTCGAATAGTATTCAATGACATGTCGGCTAAGGAAGAATTTTTGACAATGATTCCTCTGAAAGGAAAGACCCGTGGCGAAGATATATATGACGTTTTCTTCAATTTTGTAACAAACTACAAGCTACCAATATATAAACTAGTGTGCATTACAACCGATGGAGCACCAGCAATGATTGGAAACAAAAACGGTTTTTTGTGGCATTTTGTCGAGCTAATGATGATTTCCCTTCATTTTTCTCCTTCCATTGCATTATACGTCAACAAGTTTTGTGTTCAAAAGTTCTAAACATGGAGGAGATTATAGGCATTGCAATAAAAATTGTGAATTCTATCCGTGCACGTAGCTTGCAACGACGGCCCTTTAAATTGCAGTTGGAAGATAGTGAGTCAGCTGAACACACTGATTTAGTTCTTCACACGGACGTCAGGTGGTTGAGTCGCGGAAAATTCCTAGAAAGGTTTCAAGAATTATTGCCCGAAATAACAGCTTTTCTGGACTCAATAGATGATGACACTCAGATGCTGAAAAACGGAAAATGGCTGACTGATTTCGCATTTTTGACAGACATCACAATGTATGTAAACACCATTAATTTGGAGCTTCAAGGTAAAGGAAAAACTATTATTGAGATGATTAGCGTAATAAACGCACTCAAAAGTAAATTATAACTTATGATAGATCAACTGAAAAGAAAGGATCTGAAAAATTTTCCGTCTTTGAAAGCAAGGATTCCTCAGTTGAATTATGATATTTATGAGGCAGAATTATCAAATATTTTGGTCTAATCCGAAATACGTTTTTATGATTTCAGTAAATTGGCAAATATCGCATCATTTATGAGTTATCATTTTTCGTGTAAAAACATTGAGGAATTAGCTACTGAAATAACAAGTCAGTTTAACATGGACTCATGTTCTGTTGAAAATGAGTTAGTGCAGATTATATCAGATATACATCTCAAAGCCACAGCATCTGATACAAAATTCTGGTGTTTTATATCTGAAGATAAATATCCGAATCTAAGGCAAATCGCCCTTCAACTGACGGCAATGTTTGGGTCAACTTCCTTGTGCGAGTCTGCATTTTCTGAAATGAAGATAATTAAGCCAAAATATCGCAATCGACTAACTGACGGACATATGTCATCATGCTTGCGATTAGCACTCGGTAATTACGTACCATCTTATGAAAAGTATGCTGAGGACATGCAGTGCCACGCTTCAACATCCAAAGTCACTCTTTAGTTAAGTTTAGACACTAGAACTCGTTTGTTTTGTAAGAACCAATAAACTCGCAATTTTGAATAATTATGAGTTTTTTCATTGACATTTTAGAGCAGACCTACACTTACCTTGACTAAAAAAATGCATATTGTGCGGAAAACTAATATCTATGCCACGATACATCCTACCTAGACGACAATCCTGCATCACACTTACTTGCAGCCTCTCAGAGTCGATCGATCATAGTCTAACAGTATTGAGGTAGATCGCCAGCAGTTCAAGTTTGAGCACCCCTGGTCTAGAGGGTGCATACAAATTAATCTGAGATAAAAGTTCTGGACAATTTACAATGGAATTTAAAATTTTAAAGAACATTACAAGATCGCGCTGAACTCTCCGGTTAGACAGGGTATTCAAGTTTAATATAGATGTCAGTTTTGAATAACTAAAAGAATCATTGTTAAAGAATTTAAAATTAATATGACGTAGAAATTTACTCTGAACAAGCTCCAAGCTCCTAGTATGGTAAGCAAAAGGTGGGTTCCACACACATGAGCAATATTCCAAGAGAGGCCTAGCCAACAAGCAGTACAACATTTTTATAGAGGTAATGGATGAAAATTCTGATGAGCAACGCCTAATGAACCCAAGCATTCTCAGAGACCTTGACATTACCTCGGTTATATGAGGAATAAAACTCAGTGCCGAATCAAACTTAACCCCCAGATTCCTAACATTAACCACGGACACGAGGGAAGTCCCGTTTATGCTGTAATCAAAAAACAATGGATTGCGCGATCTCGAGAAAGACATAGAGAAGCATTTAGAAGTATTTAAAACCATACCGTTTAGCTGACACCAGTCACTAAGTCTATCCAAATCACCCTGCAATCCCACACAATCCTCAATCGATCCAACCGCCGTATACAACTTCAAATCATCAGCAAAGAGCAAGAACCTGGAAGACCGAAAGCAGTCGGCCACATCATTCAAGAACAGGTTAAACAGCAGAGGCCCCATATGGGAGCCTTGAGGCACTCCCGAGGGCCCAGCAATGTTAACAGACTTAAAATTATTAACTCGAACCACCTGAACTCTGCCACAAAAATAACTTCTAATCCCGCCCAACAGTGGACCCGATATGCCATGGTTATTGAGCTTCTTAAGAAGACCACCATGGCTGACTCTATCAAAGGCCTTAGAGAAATCGGTATAGATGGAATGTACCTCAGATCCACTCTCCAAGGTCCTCGACAGGTAGTCCGTATAGGAGGCAGACTTACCTGCCTGAAAACCAAACTGTTCATCTATTATAGATGGTCCCAAGTTAGATGCTAATACTGTAATTACTAGGTTTTCAAATAATTTAGGAACAGTACATATTGGCTTATAGTTTGCGATATCAGCCCTGTCCCCTGACTTGAATACCGGGGTGACGAAACTGGTCTTCCAATTATGAACACAATATTCTTTAATTTGTTCTATACAGAAGCGCTAATAGTGGCGAGAATTATGCACTTCATTAGATTAGACTTTTAATAACATTCTAAATACCAGTGGACAAAAGAATCTTTTACATGCTAAATGTCTATAAACACTAAAAAAAAGAAACACAACAATTAAGCAAACGGAGACAAAATCTTATGAAACAGAGAATACATACTATTAAGAAATGATCCTCCACATGGTAGATTAGAATTCGCAGAAATAAACCTAAAAATAAAGAAAAAGATCAAAGAAGACCTCAGTCAGTACAGAAACTGGAAAATAGAAAAAGCTTTGAAAGAGGGAAAAAGTTTGAAACATCTAAACAAACAAATGAATGAAGAGAGACGTCAAATAATAAATCTTATAAATAACGATAACCAGGAGATCGCACAAATCAAAGAGATAAAGGAAGCTACAGCGAAATATTATCAAACACTATATGACATGAAAATACCGCCACCGCACTATGGGACAGAATCGTGCGTACCGTCTCAAAAATCTGTAACTTTGTCGTTGATTGAAGTAAATAGCTGAAGTTTGGTACGTAATACCTCTAACGTATATACTATCAAATAATGGTACATTCGTTGTTAATTTTTAACCGACTTTACGTGTGTATTTTTTTTGTTCCTTTTTTTTTGTTTTTTTTTAATGTTTGTTCCAATTTAATATATTTATAAACCGATTTTCAAAATTCTTTCTTCTTTTTGAAAGAATTTGTCAACAGGCTGAACACATAAAAAAATTTCGGAAATCGGACGGATATTTTGTCCGTCCAAAATATTGATCTTTAGATAACTCTATTGAAAATTTATGAAAATCGGAGGGAGGAAGTCGGTTTTCTTTTTTGCGAGAATTATTTTGTTTATAATATATAAAAAAAATAATACAAAAATAGAAATGACACTTTTTCATACAAAAACATAGTTTACTTAACTTATTGAGTGATAATTATACAGTTTAATGATATACTCGTACACTATTATTTCGTATTTTTGTTAATATTATATATGAAAATAGCATATAATAAATGACAAACATCTATCCACTACATAAAATAGAAAAAAAAAAATTAATTGATATACAAACTACAATTTAAATATCTAAGAGGTTCTTGGCTTTGTCTAACAGTTCCTTGGCAACAGTGACTGATGGTTTTCTGATACTTGATATATATGGGTCTGATGTAAATAAAAGACCATGAAATACGTCTTCATTCGTTGAGGACCTAGAGCACTTTCTAGCGTGACATAATCTGATATTTTTGTAATCTTTATTACGAGATTCTTGGGCATCCTCAGATAAATTACCAATAGGCAGAACAGCAAAATGTCTAGTTATACTTTCCTCATGTATTAAGATCTTATGTACTGAAGAAGGTATGTTATACCACATATATTGTGTAACGTACAATTGTGCAGTAGCGCGAGTATATTCACCAAATTTTTCTGGATTTACAGCAATACCGCATGCCAAAATCTGAAGAATAACACAAAACCTTTTAATAAGATCCTCATTACCTCCTATTATTTCTGAAGAGCAGTAGTAGTTCTCAAAAAAACGTCGAGCTGTATTGCCGTCATTGCTATTTCCACTTCCTTGCCGGGGTTTATCAACATGCAATCCCATTCGACTTCGAAATAGACTTCGTACAAGTTTTTTCTTGTCTTCTCTACTTTTTTTATTTTCCAGAGTTCTCGCAGGCCATTTTTTAAACGAAAGATTATATGAAATATGTAAAACTAACTCCACGCACCTAATCTATGCATGCAACGTCGACAAACCGTACTCGTAAGCATTCATATTATCTGGCTTTGATTTAATCTTCTCCAAATTATTCATATCGCTTGGTTTAGCCCCACACACCGTACACACATCTCCAGAACTTGTGTCAGTTAGAACTTGTGCAACTTTTCCATCCACCATAGTTAAGAACAGCTCGTGACTTATTTCAGTTAGCTGGTCCCCCATGTGTATCTCAGAAATTTTCAAATTATTAATTTGACCTCGAATATCACCGACCACCGAACGGGTTTTCTCGGGCGTTTCTTTTGCAAATTCCATCAGAATTGGTCGGCAATATCGAATAGAAGAGCAAGCCGGATTTTGCCAAAGAACCTCTTTTGTTTCTATATCAATCAGCTTTATTGGTACCAAAAAACGCTATAAATAAGTTTGGATATGAGACCAAGTTACTTTCATCTGTTAAAATTTGTTTATATTCACTTTGTCCCGATGAACCATCACATCCCCATTTGGTAAACAATTTAAGATTTTCTTCTTGTTGGGTTGTAAATATTTTCAATTTTTATGATACGGGCAGTAGTGTGATCCAGCAAATCTTGTAGATTTACTTTAGCGCCTGTATCGGTTATTTCAATGCTGGAGGGTGGAGGATAACACAGTTTTTTTGCGTTTGTTAATATATCATATGACGGTAATATATCGAAGTTTTTGTTCATCAGACTTGCTCGAAGTAATCCGTATTGTGATTTCGAAAGATCTAAATCAGCAAAAAGACTTAAAGCTTCATCCGCCGTAAAATATGTTGCATTGCGAGTTTCATGCAACAATTTTTCCTTTATGATCTTTTATTCATCTCTATCACAATTCCACATCATTGCAACAACAAAAGCTTCTTCCAATCCTCCTTCAGACCGCAATCCTTGGACGTATGCGTAATGTATATTCTCTAGTCCATATTCTTGAATTAACTCCATATTCTTCATTTTTTTCGATTTCTCTGACAGATCTTCATAAGACTTTGATGGACGTCCACGTTCTCCAGATGTTGTAGGTTTGATATCCATTGGTATTTCGTCGCACGGCACCTTAAATTCACCGTCTAACCACGTTGTATTTTTATTAAAGAAACGTTCTTTAGTTTGGTTAGATGTGGTCCAGCGATTGTTAAAAGCTGATATAAGCGATTTTTGAATACTTTTCACAACTAATTCACTTTTTGAAGACGACAAATGATGGTGTACTTCTAAGTATTTTTGAATATCTTCTCTTTTTGTCCCATGGTCAAGGAAAAATTCGCATAATACTCGTCGAGGCACAACAAATTCACTCATTTTGTTGTATAGGTATTTCGCAAATATTGTTTTTACCAAGGTTGGTGAAGACTCTATGTCGAAGCACAATAAAGGACTGGTAAATGACAATTAAATGAATAACTTTTATATTTCAATTCCGTGAGAAAAATATTATTAACTGCGGGCAGTCACATATTTATCGCGTTCTTATATGATATGATATGATTTCCATTAACAGTATTTCCACCTTACCTAAACGTTAATTTAGGTAGTAATCTATCTTTATATATAAAACACAAAAAAATGTTTCTACCTACCCAAGACAGCTCTACCAGGTAGTAGTAGTTCGGCAATAGCAACAAAGCCGAAAAAAATCACATGTATTTTGTTGGTAGAAAATTCACCACATTGTCAAAAATCACGAGAGCTTCTCTCAAAAAACAACCACTTTATGTATGTATGTAGTTCATTCTCTCAAAAAACAACCACTTTATGTATGTATGTAGTTCATTCTCTCAAAAAACAACCACTTTATGTATGTATGTAGTTCAATGCGGTAGTTTGTAAACAAAATTTTGACACCTTGCTGGGATATAAACAATAGTCACCTGTTCTAGTGATATTACCTGGTAAAGCTGCCTTGTACCTACCTACCTATATATCTACCTGCCTACCTATGTCCGCTATAGACGCTAGTAGACAATATTATTTAACAATAAAATGTCAGAAATAATCTATTTTTCGAGAAATCTCCTGAATCAAATCTTAAAATTTTTTTTTAAATATTTTGCATTTCCCTCCCCATCAGGTATTTTTCGTCCCATTTAAAAGGGGGCAGATTCGGGCAAATTTTTTTTTTGCCTTGACTTTTATATGAGCTGCTCTATATGATGGTATCAAAATTATGACATCGGCAGACATTGCTAATTGTCAAAAGTCTGTTTAAAGTTTCTAATAAGGTTAGGATATTTGATACTACAAAAACAATCGTGTACCTCTCCAGTTTTTACATAAATGTCTACTTAAATAAGGCACTTAATAACCATTCTAACCATATATCACACTTACATATTTGCATTGAAAATTATAAAAATATGACTATGTAAACTGGTGCAATTCTGTTCTACATAATCGACATTATTTTGAGCGTCAACTTGCAAGTCAAGTTTTATTAAGAAAAAATGAGAAATAATCTATTTTAAATTCTATATAATATGTAATAGACATTCAGTTAGATATGTGCATTAACAAAATATTCAATATCGAACATTCGCAAAACCTATTTTTGAGACGGTACGCACGATTCTGTCCCATAGTGCGCCAACACAAAAGAAGAATTGCAAGAAATGCTGATGGAGTTGAATAATAAGTGTCGAGAAATAGGTCTAAAAATAAATTTCACCAAGACCAAATATCTGAACAACGAAGGTGAAGATAACAGCGAGGAACTGTTAATAGAAGGTGAAAGGATAGGAAAGGTACAAACATTCATATATTTAGGACAAAAAATGGAAATATCAAAATATAATTTAAAAGCTGATTTAGTTAGAAGAGTCTCGTTAGCTTGGTCTTCGTTACATGTAACTTAGACTCAAATACAATAAAAGCGTCAGTATTTCGAGTATTCGATCAATATGTAATGCCAGTATTAACATATGACACTGAATGGTGGGCTTTAAATAGAAGTATAATAAATTAACTCCAGGGTAACCCAAAGAGCAATGGAGAGAAGAATGCTAAATACTAGACCGTATTCCTAACAACAGGATACGAAGAAGATCAAAAGTAACAGATGTAATAGAACGAATATGTAAAGTGGAATTGGGCGGGGCATGTCGCAAGGATGAATAATAACAGATAGACACGCCGCATAGTAGAATGGAGGCCTAGAAAACACAAAAGATGCAGAGATAGACCACAGACAAAATGGACGAAAGACATAAAAAGATTAGCAGGACACGATTGGAGGCAAAAAGCAAACAACAAAGCTCATTGGAGACAATTTGGGGAGGCTTACATCCGACTATAGATGGACTAAGCTAATGATGATGATAATGATAACTAAATCTTCGATATTCTCCGCTATTCGTAATTACACCTAGCTCGTCCAGGTAAAATCTTTATTTAAAGATGGATACTATAGTCTAGATAAAAAATACTAGATATTTAGATTATTCATTATTATTATTGTTATTCTCTCAGCACAGACGGTAATATCATTTAAGCAGTTTACGAAGTGAATGTGAAACTTTTCGAAAATAATTTGTTCACAAAAATAACGAAGAAAACAACTTCATATTTTCTAAGCACATTGATCATCATTGGTATCCTTTTGCGTTAATTAAGGCGGTATTGATGTTTCATACAAGATACTGTCTATTAGAATGAAAATATTCCCTGCAAAGTTGTTTCTATAGATTTTCATCATCGTCGAGAAATAAAATAGTGTAAATTTACTGAATAATATCTATGGACTTGATAAGTCTCTATAATGTCAACTCGAAGCTTCCTTTTCATTAACGTTGTATGTCCAAACACTTTCCAGTATTTTTCATAAGGCAACTCCCTTATTTTAGATTACAAATGAATAATACTCCGTTGAGTCTATTCAACTGCGTGAATGTCATACGCGAAATAGACATTCCAAACCGGCATAACATACTCAATATTCGTCTTAGAGAAACACGTTGAGGTCTTCTGAAAACGGAAACGGAAACCAACGATACAAACAAACAGAGGGAGCTCCAATGGGTTCGCCACTTTCACCAGCCCTAGCTAACTTATTCATGGAACATTTTGAAACAACTGCCTTACAAGCGGGAACACTGAAACCAAAAATATGGCTGCGCTATGTCGACGACACCTTGGTGGTCTGGCAACATAGCGAGGAAAATCTAAATCTTTCCAAAACAAAAATCAAGTTCACTATGGAAAAAGAACAAACAAGACAGCTACCATTCCTCGACGTCCTACTTCAAAGAAAAATAGATGGGTCATTATCACATACAGTCTATTGCAAACCTACACATACAAATAGATATCTCCATGCAGAATCACACCACCACCCAGCCCAACTCACTAGTGTTCCGCTCGCAAGCTTTAACGGACGAAGAAAACTTGGAGAAAGAGATGGTTCAGCTCCAACAAGCCTTAACATTAAACGTCTACAAGAAAAATAGTCTACAACAAGCTATACGAGAGTCACAAAAACGAGAAAAAACTGAAGAGGGCCTTCCTTCTCTATGTAAAAGGGACCAAAGACAAAATCGGAAAACTCCTTAAGAAACACAATATCATAACAGTCTTCAAAACAGACCGAAAAATCAAGGATATCCTACCTTCAGCTAAGGATAAAATCCCGTTAGAAGACCAAGGAGTATATGAGATCCCATGCGGCGACTGTAATTTGTCATACGTCGGTCAGACTAATCGCAGGATAAGTACAAGAAAAGACGAACACATAAATGCAGTTAGACAAATAACATCATCGCTTTTTCAACACGTCGCCAAGACAGGACATAAAATTAATTTTGCTAAAACGAGGACTTTAGCAAGAAGTAACAACCTGTCCACAAGAATATAGAAATATGTTCTATAGAAATAGAAAAAAGGCCCATCAATCTCAACAACCAAGACGACCAACTGCTTGCAAAAATATTCTTACCAAGTGCAGAATTAAACCAAAAAACAACACAGAGCCTGAAGCAGAAACGATACAAAAAACACCAGAGAGAATAACACGCAGTCAGACGCACGCGATTGGCCAGTCCCAACCAACCAATAAGAACGCCCCTGTTGCGCATATACGAGTAACCAGACGCAATCGAACCGCAGAGCTCAGTCTACTTCGAGATTCCATCACGTAAGCTTTGAAAAAGATGGGTGAGATCCCATTGAAACGTCAGCTGTTAAACAATCCTTCTCAGGATATCCAGCCTACACGGGAAACCCGAGACTCACAGTTATCATATATATATATATATATATATATATATATATATATATATATATATATATATATATATATATATATACACATATACATAGTCATGAGTATTTCAATCAACAAATAAATCTAGAATTTAAAAATTGTGACGAAATTTGAAATAACTGTATCCTTTTCATCATCAAAGTTACTGTTCCTGAAACTGTTGCTATTAAATCTTCAATATCGATTCCACATCGTTCTCAAAAATTTCTTATGGCAGTGTGGCCAATTGAGAATAAATAATTGCTTTAGCATATACATAAAATTCATTTGACATAAGGCCTGAAAGACAAAGATGATTTCCAATGTAGCAATTTCACTGATCGGCTGCTTGAACAAAAATTAAATGATCCATTGTTTTTATTGACGGAACAATCGTTTTTGGCGACGAAAGAAATTTTATATTGGATGAACACGCCAATAAATACAACCGCTGCATATGGGCCCCTGAAAATTCAAGGCTAATTCAAGGAAAATTATTACACCCAAAACAAAAATTAATATTTGATGTGCATTTTGGTCTCCAGAAATAATTAATCCTTATTTTTTCGAAGATAACGCTAGCAGTGCTGTTAAAACCGATAATGCCCACTACTTGCGGATGTTAAATGAATTTTTCTTTCGCGAAATTGATGTATTCGATATTTCTAATGTTTTTTTCAATAGAATGGTGCGACAGTACACACAACACTCAATAATATTGCTCTATAGCATTCTGTTTTTGATCGACCTGTAATTTCGAGCAGTTATAATGTAAATAAACTACCGAGATCATACAATATGACAGCGTTAGACTTATTTCTTAGGGTTTATCTTAACACACACATATACCGTCTATAATCTATAAAATGCAACGTCTCTCTGTCTATCTGTCTGTCCGTCACTTGAAAACCACTTATCCGATTTACGTGTTTTTATAAATTTATACATATGTTCTATAGAAATCAATATAAGCCTAGATATTGGGAGATAATGAGAGATAAGGAGAAATAATGGGAGATAAGCCTCGATAATGGAAGATAAGGTGAGATAATGGGAGATAAGTATAAATAAAGAGAGATAAAGAGAAATAATGGGAGGTAAGCAGAGATAAGTCTAGATAATGGGAGTTATGGCGAGATAATAGGAGATAAGGAGAAATAATGGGAGATAAGGAGAAATATTGCGAGATAAGTCTAGATAATGGGAGTTATGGCGAGATAATAGGAGATAAGGAGAAATAATGGGAGATAAGGAGAAATATTGGGAGATAAGGGGAAATAATGGGAGATATTTTATTACGTTGGTTAACATAAGGAATAAGCAGTGACGACAGAAGTGAATCAAGTCCACGTGAGCGGAACCGCGGGCCCGGCTAGTACACCATATGTGAAAATATCATTTTAAATTATGGTTCTAGGTGTTGCTTGATAACGTAATCATGATAGTCATTTGAACGATAATGCATTTTATATACAATTTCCATCAATCATACTAACAAATAAGGAAAAACTTTCATAAGTTTTGAATTATTTTGTGTTTTATTTTAGAAACAGACCTTTCTGGATTACTATTGATATGTAGAATTTTCAAAAAATATATAACGAACTCTTCGTTTTTCTTCCCTGTTCGTAATTAAGCGTCACTCCTGAATAAAAGAAATTCTATATATTAACTTTAATAATTAGATTCTTTGGAATAATGCTCTTTTACAAAAAAATATGGTTTTTGCTTAATAAATAATTCACCTAGAATGTATTAAAAATATTTTTCTTAGTAAAATCTTGTGCGTGCTACACGAAAATTGTAATACTGAACGCTATAACCACAAGAGTTTTTAAAAGTTAGTTTGCTTATCTAGCTTTTATATAAATATTTTCTGGAATGCGATATGACATGGCACATAGATAAGAAAGTTTGAAAATATAAGCAAAAATACCATACAAAATTGTTCAAATATATCAAATCCAACAATAAAGGTTTTATTATTCAGAAATATAGCTTGTGGCAAATAGTATTTCACGCAAGAAAATGAATATGGTTTATTATTTGGAAGGCGACCTGCTATTGCTAAAACTAGCATGTGTTATTTGTTGACAGATTAGAACGAATTTTGATGTACATATGTTTTCGGCCAATCCCTTTTAAATCGGATTTAAAATTGTCAGACAATTTTCAAAATTCAACTTTGAAATGCAAATTCAAAATAATGTTGAATGTGACTCAGTTAACTTTTTAATTACTAAGACATTATGCTTCTTAGGATTAGACCTTGTCGAACGGGAGTTATGGTGCTACATTTTATCTACCAATCTTCGACGTATAATCAGGGATCTGAGAACATTGCGTCAGGAGCAATGCTCCAAACATGGTATCAATATTTCATCCTTGATCGAATTTGAGCCCTATATCTGATTCCAAGCTGCTGTAGAGTGTAAAGCTCTAATACGAAAGGATATTCCCAGCCTTTGCGAGTAAAGAAGACCTATTTGCTTCCAAGTTTGCCTCCAGCAAGTTGAGCAATAATGTAATGAATGAGTAACCCAACATAATCTATCGTTTTAGGAAACTTCATTTTTTCTTAGAAGAAACTGCTGATTGGGTTTTTATAGCATTAGATTTTCCTCGGTTGTCACCTTTATTAAGTTGCTACTCAGTATATATCACCACTACACCAAACACTTTATTTTTGCACTCGACGCGCGTTTCGCTAACCATGTTAGCTTCATCAGGAGCGATGATTGACTAAAGCTAGACTACAAATCTACCCTATTTATACTTAGCCTAACCCTTGAATTACTCAAGCGGAACTAATGACATTCATCATCATCCTAATGATTCATTTCATTGCAAACAACATAAATTAGCCTCATTACATTTTTTAGTTCATCGTTTAATCACTTTCCCTCTGAATAGAGTAAACTTTAATAAAGAAAGAAATCGTATTAGAAATATAACTAGAGTTAATGGTTATGACGACGACTTAGTAAATAAGCTAATAAATAGACATAAGTTTAGGTTTAATATTCAGAATTCCACTTTTTTACACGCGAAGAAAATAACACCAAGTATGTCTCCATACCATATAATCCGAAATATAGCAAGGGACTCAATAAGGTATTTAATAAGGTAGGCCTCACCTGAATCTATAAGTCATCAGACAATCTGAGGAATATCTTAAGAAATCCCAAAAATAACATTCCTAATTGTAAGAAAAGTGGAATTTATGAAATTAGTTGTAATGATTGTGACAAAAAGTATGTTGGGCAAACTAAAAGGTCAATTAAAACACGATTTAAAGAACATTTAGCACACTTAAAATACAATAGAACAGAAAAGTCTAGCATTGCCGAACATGCTCTTGAAGCTGATCGTACTGTAACATTAGATAATCTAAGATTGATAAAAAATGTATCTGATAGGAGATTGTTAAACGCATACGAAAGTATGGAAATCATAAAATGTAAAAGTAGTTTAAATAAAGAGAGAGGGCCTATTCCTTATAGTTCCCTCTACTGGTTACTTGACCGGAATTGATGGCCTTGCCTATGTCATTAGTTCCGCTTGAGTAATTCAAGGGTTAGGCTAAGTATAAATAGGGTAGATTTGTAGTCTAGCTTTAGTCAATCATCGCTCCTGATGAAGCTAACATGGTTAGCGAAACGCGCGTCGAGTGCAAAAATAAAGTGTTTGGTGTAGTGGTGATATATACTGAGTAGTATCATTGTGCCAAAGATTCCACATTCCCAACTTAGTTTATTAAGTTGAACAACTTTCGGCTGTATGTGGATACTTGTGTGGATAGATGATGTTTAAGCGATCAAGGTAAATGAAGAAACAAGCGTAATGTTATCCGCACAGCTTCATATTGGCTACTAATATTTTCTAGCACATAGCTAATGGAGAAGGAAAAGATGGCAGTACGCAGTATGGAGACTTCTGATACACCGGCGTTGATCATGAAAGTATCGAAAAGAATCACATTAACTAGTACTCATAAAGAACTCTTTATCAGGCAACGGGAGAGCCTCAAACAGAACCATTTAAACAGATCCTAAAGGTATAGGTTAGACAACAATACATCATACCAAACACTGTCGAATGCCTTAGACATACCGAGTGCAACCGAACGAATTTCTCTAAAATGTTCAACTGCGTTGTTCCAAATATGTGTGATATTAGAGTATTTCATGTTGATCTTCACTTATGAAAGCAATACTGATGGTTATTAATAATATCAATTTCTTCCAGATATTTCAAAAGATGCTGAATGATAGCGTTTTCCATAACTTCCTTGAAAGCAGTGGTTAGTAGTTGTTTGGCATGGTCTTTGTGTCCTTTTGGAGCATGGGCTGAACTCTAGGACGATTCTAGCTAGGAGGGCGTTTATCTTTTCTATGAAGTTATATATATATATATATATATATATATATATATATATATATATATATATATATATATATATATTTATATATATATATATACATATATATATATATATATATATATATATATATATATATATATATATATATATATATATATATGTATATATATATATATATATATATATATATATATATATATATATATATATATATATATATATGTATATGTATATGTATATGTATATATATATATATATATATATATATATATATATATATATATATATAATATATAATCCCGTTTATAACGTTTTCCGCCTTTGGGTTTCTAATCGCTAGTTATTCCTATACTCCCAGTCATCTTCTGAGAGATTCCTTGCAGACATTGCCTTTGTTATTCCTTGCAGCCATGTTGTGGGTGGTCCTCCTCTTTTGCTCTTTTCTGTAGGGATCCACTCCAAAATCTGTTTTGGTAGTCTTTCCCTTGGCATTCGTTTTACATGTCCATACCAAGCTAGTTGTTGTTTTTCGATATTGTCAATTACTGTGCCTTCTGCCTTCATCAAATTCCTTACGTCCTCATTTCTAACATGCTCGAGTCTAGATTTACCTGCAGATCTTCTCCATAAATCCATTTCCACTGCAAGTAGGCAGCCTTTTTGTTTATTCGTCAGCTACCATACTTCCGAGCTATAAATCAGTGTAGTTTGTTATATAGAGCTATAGATTTTCTTTTTTGTCTCTGCTCTAATATTTTTTTGCCATAGTATTGAGTTCAATGCCCCAATAGCCTTTTTTCCTTTTGTTATTCTGTCTTGTGTTGTTTCGTTGTTTCGTTCAGTCTTGGTGAGTCTCGTGTCCAGATATACGTATTCTTCACAGCACTCGATAGTTTCATTGTCTAGAATCAGATCTCCTGGTGACGGTTCTTGTCCAATGCTTAAATATTGTATCTTCTCTGTATTTATTTGTAAGCCCCATTTTCTTAGAATAATTTCTTTATCTTGAGCCACCACCTGATCATCTGCGTAATGTAATATGTATAGGGTTGTATCCCCTATTGCTATTCCCATGCCATTACACTTCCTAGAGCTTCATCGATGTATATATTGAATAGGGTGGGTGACAAAGAACATCCCTGGCGTAGGCCTTTAGTTACATCGAAGCCCTTTTATTCTAGATGTTAGGTTTCTATAGAATTCTTTAATTGTATCAGTAATATTCACATTAATATTAGATTTTTCCCATAGTTTAACAATCGGGACCGTATCATATGCCTTTGTCAGATCTATTAGAAGTAGGTGTACATCTTGTGACCGCATTGTTGTGTTTTCGATAATTTGTGTTAAACAAAAAATATTGTAAATTGTTGATTGACCTGCTCTAAAATAGTTTTGTTCTTCAGATTCGTAGGGATGATACTCTTCACATATGAGATCTTTTAATATTTTTCCATAGAGTCGGCTTAATGTACTTGTCATGGTTATACCTCGATATTTACTGCAGTTGTTTTCCTTCCCCCTTTTTTATATAAATGTAATCCAACCTTCTTTCCAGCATTGTGGAATTGGTTCCCCATTAAAACATCGGTTATAAATTTCTGTTAAGATCTTAAATAGTTGTTCAGTTCCATTCATTATTAGTTCTGCAGGAATACCTTCCGGGCCTGTGGCCCGATTGTTTTTTAGTAAATGTATGGCTTTCTTTGTCCTGTCTATATCAAGAGCTATGGGTTCTCCAGCAATTCGAATTTTTTTGGGGCATTTGTTTATATATTCTGATCTTTGCTCCACTAGGAGTGATTTATATTGTTCCTTCCATTATTGGGCTGTATTTGAGTTTATATTTATTTCATCTCTCGTTTGTGTCCTTAGATTTTTAATAAATCTCTATGATTCTCTAGATTTACGTCCACCTATATATCCATCTAATTCTTGACATTTATTTTCCCAACTTTGATTTTTTGCTTGAACTACAACTTGTTTGAATATTGACATAGCTTTTTTGTATTCTTCTCTGTCTTTATGCCGCTTTGTACTCATCCATTTTTCATAGAGCTTTTGCTTTTTGTTCTTAAGTTGTTATGGTTGATCTTTCCACCAGTACTTCCTAGATTTGTGATATGTTTCTTTAATTCCTAAGGATTCTATGAAGTTAAAAAGTTTACAAAAAATGGTGGCAATTTGCTCGAACATTTTTAATTACTCAGGCAGGTATCAGCTCTATATGCTTCATTGTATGATCTACAATTTTTTATATCTTTCTTTATAATTCTAGTAGATAATATCCCAGTTTTTCTTACTTACACCAAGCAAAAAAGAGGAAAAACTCTGTAAACACCTTCAGATTATAAAGGAATTGTGCTTTTGTTAATCTTAAGTACTACCCAAGTCTTCTATGGAGGTAAGTATAATTTAAAAAATCTATCGTCTATCCAAAGAAGCTTACGAGGCGACAAGTAATATCTAAAACATTTTTTCCTAGATCAAAGAGGGTTTTATATGAAAATTTTGCTTTCGGGACAAAACTTGCCACTTTATCTGGTATCTATTGTGGAGACGTTTATATCTGACACTTTTTACTCTTCAAAGAATCTAATCGTACGCCACTGATAATTGATTATAAAATTGGTGGTGGAGGTTTTGCCCTTTTTAGGACTTTAAGACTCTATGCTTCTTTTCTTAAATCATTAATCGTTGTCAGAACGTTGTAAGTTAAAATGACTCCAATCTCAATTAATTATTTTTAGAGAACTTTTGGCTTAATTAATAATGAGGCTTACACATAAAGCTTTTTTAAGGAAGTCAGTTTTTTATAGGAGTATTAAAAGATGAAAAAGGGCGGTGCGAAGACATTGAAAAAAAGGCAGGTCATGTGCGTTGATTTTAACACTACAAATAAAAATCGTAGACATTTGATTTACTTTACCAGATGTTTACACTTGGAAATAATCAGAAATAGGGACTTGTAATTTATTTTTTATTATTATGGTCAATAGTCATGAGAAATTTCGGTTATTTTTGATTGAAATAGCAGTATAAGTATTTATAATTAAAAACGAAACGAGATAAAGAGGTGGGGAGGGATCGGAGGCACTGACTTGTACATATGGTACTATACGTTCTTATCGGGGTTCTTGGAGTGAAGCAATCTAAAAATTATGTTATTTTAGTAAATGTAGTATATTGCTCGAATTTTTTGTCATTAATATATCACTATAAAATACTAAAGTCCGTTTGTTTGGTGGTGATAGCACAAAACATGGCTTATAAACATTAAAATGTCACAAACCAAAAGCGTCCGAAATTTTTCTACCAATTATTTGCATTTTTCTCCATATTCCTCCATGGAGGAATTTGAAAAATGAGGCCTAGAAGTCAATATTAAAAAGACCGAGTATATGTGCGTCGGAGGACAACAGCAGGACTTGAAACTGGCCACAGGACACACCATCAAACACTGTGCCAGTTATAAATATTTGGGAACGAGAATATCTAGAGATGGAACACTGGAAGAAACAATATTCGAGAGGAATATCCAAGGAAGAAAAGCGATTGCAATGCTTAATAGTATACTGTGGGACAAAAACATAACCATTAAAAATAAGAAGAGAATTTACAACTCAATAGTGAAAAGTATAATAACTTACAGCTCCCAGGTGTGGCCATTGAAGCAAAGAACAGAAAACATACTAAAACTACAGAAATGGATTTCTGGAGACGAGCAGCCAGAAAATCCAGAAAAGATCGCATACCAAATGACATGATAAGACGAGCTTTAGAAATAAAGCACGATATGTGGACGAAATTAGAACCCAATAGTTGGTATGGTACGGACATGTACAGAGAATGTCACAAGACCGACTACCTAAAAAGATCTTAAATTGGAACCCCCATGGAAGAAGAAAGCGAGGAAGAGCAAGCCAAAGCTGGAGAGCAGGAATCAACAAGGAAGTACTAGAGATAGATCTGGATGAGGAGAGATGGAGAAACCGGGGGGGAATGGAAATTAGGCATCGGAAGACGGAAGGCGTTATAAAACCGATTGATATGTATAATATATATATATATATATACATATATATATATATATATATATATATATATATATATATATATATATATATATATATATATATATATATATATATATATATAGAATGAGGAAGGACAGTAACAGCGCACTGGTAACAAATAATCCTAAGTTTAACTACTGGGAAACGCCCTTATAAGGAGAAGAGATGAGCAATCAAAGATCTAAAGGCTCTAGTATCTTCTTTTTATTTTTGTTATCGAGCTTTCGCTGCCTAATGGTAGCTTCTTCTGGATTCTAAAAATGCAAACCAGGTACAGAAAATAAATCAAAACGCTCGTTTTGTAAAATGTGATTCAATGAATTGTAAGACTGTATGAGAAATTACTTACAAAAATTTAGCAGTTAATTCATCTCTGGTGAAGACAATGAAATTTGCATTTTTGTTGGCCAGGTAGTAAGTATGATTATAAAAACATGATTAAAGGACACTTAGAGAGTTACACAAATATTTATGTGTGGCAACACTATGTTTTAATTTCCAATATATTTAAAGTCACTTGACAATTGCTTCACCATACAATGGCTTCTTCGGAAGTAAATAAGAAAGAAAAATATTTGGTAGTAATCCTGGTTATATAGCGCTTAAAACTATCCTTAATTACCTAAGATTATGCTAATCATTTTATTATATTATTTACACACAGAATTATTTTAAGAATGCAAATCTGTGGTACTATTTCAGAGAACTAATAAAGATTAAGTAAGGATGAATGGTTTAGGTCTACCTGTTCATTTAATAATACATTGGAGTTTTTCCGTTTGTTAATTTCTAGACATTGAAGCAAATTTAATTTTTTAGATTTATTTTCTACATGTAAGATTTTTAACGTAGCATCAAAATTATGGGATTCGTTTATTATATGGGTTGCGTAATGTGAATTGTTCTTATTTTTTAAATAGCTATGTTTATTTTCTTTAATACGAGTTTCAAAAGATCTACCAATTTGTCCTACGTAGGTTTTAGTACAAGATCCACAATTTAATAAATAAACTCCTGATTTTAAGGATTTCTTAGATTTGGTTTTGTTATTCAACATTATACTCCCTAAGGAAGTTAAGGAGGATTGTTAATTGTCTATATGTTCCCGTGAAACAGGAAATGGTATCGTCAACATATCTATACCAGTAAACAATATTTTTGCTTACCGCGTGTTGATTAATTTTTAGTTCTAAATGATCCATGAAAATTTCCGCTAATAAAGGGCTTAAAGGATTACCTATTATTAGACCTTCTTTAGATGTATAAAAGTTATCGTTGAATTCAAAATAGTTTTGATCCAAGCACGTCGTAAGTAAATCTAAAATATCCCGTTTAATAATTTCGTTTACTTTATTCTTGATTAAGAGCTTATCTACTAATTCTATGACTTCATATGGTGGGATACTAGGAAGTAAGTTTTGTACATCAAATGAGATAATTCTAGAATTTTCCGGTAAGTTAATATTTTTAATTTTATCAATTAGTTCATAGGTGTTGGATATACTATATTTCGGTTTAAATTTGCAATATTGTCGTAGTAAAGAGATGAGTTTTTGTGATAATTTGATTGATGGTGCCGTAACAAACGATACAACTGGTCTAATAGGGAAATCCTTTTTATGTAATTTAAATAGGGAATATAATTTTAGAGCCTGTGGGTTCATTATTGTTAAAGTACTTTTTTCAAAATCATTGAAAATTGTGAGATCTTTTAAAGTAGATTTAATTAGTTTTTGGTAGACTTTTGTTGGGTCATTATTTAATACTTGAAATTTGTTTGTGTTAAGAAAAGAAAGAGTTTTAAATATATATTGTTCTCTAGAAATAGCTACTACTTATTCTTTATTAGTTCTTCTACTCACTTAATCTTTATTAGTTCTCTGAAATAGTACCACAGATTTGCATTCTGTCTGTAAATAATATAATAGAATGATTAGCATAATCTTAGGTAATTCAGGATAGTTTTAAGCACTATATAACCAGGATTACTACCAAATATTTTTCTTTCTTATTTACTTCTGAAGAAGCCATTGTATGGTGAAACAATTGTCAAGTGACTTTAAATATATTGGAAATTAAAACATAGTGTTGTTTTTTGTATAATAAATATTTTTTTTTATCACATCAGTCTCATTACTTTATTGTCCCATCTCGTATGTATATATATATACTAGGATGGATTAAAAAGTTCGCAGCCTCACCAAAAAATCATTATAATATATTTATTAAAGTACCCTCAATAAGTTCATACTTTCTTTGGTTGTCACAGGGTAAAATTTTGTTGCAATAGAATTTGTGGTTTATAGTTTATAACGGGTTTAGTGAGACCAAGTGCAGCGTTTTTGGAAAAAATTGAACAACGTGCGGTCATCAAGTACCTGTTTAAAAAAAGAAGATCCACGATGATATGAAAACAACACTAGGGGAATCTGTTCCGTCATATACCACTCTAAAAAAATTGGTTGCAGAATTTAAACGTGGACGAGAGCATCGAAGATGACCCTCGCTCCGGCCGGCCCTCGACATCTTCGACTGAAGAAATCATCGGCAAAGTGTGTGATCTCATATTGAAACTCCGTAGGTTAACTATCAGGGAGATTGCAGGCACTATAGGCATCTCGTACGAACGAACACAAAACGTCATTGCCAACGAAATCGGAATTTATAAGGTTTCCGTTAGGTGGGTCCCCAGATTGCTTTCAGTTGAACAAAAACGAATTCGACTCACGATTTCTCGCGACTGTTTGAGGAGGTTTGAGGCTGATCAGCAAGATTTTCTTAACAGGTTTGTGACAATGGACGAAACCTGGGTTCACCACTATACTCCAGAGTCAAAACAACAATCCAAGCAGTGGAAAAAATCTGCTGAACCGACTCCAAAGAAAGCGAAGGCAATTCTGTCGGCTGGAAAATTGATAACGTCAGTTTTTTGGGTTGCTAAAGGTATTATTATAGTAGACTACCTTCCGAAAGGCGAAACAATAAACTCGACTTAGTATTGCACCCTTTTTGCGTCGTTTACGTCAAGAAAGTAAAGAGAAACGCCCAGGATTACTGAGAAAGAAAGTTTTATTCTATCAAGACAACGCTCGCGTTCACACGTTTGTTGAATCTATGGCTCAAATTCGTGATTATGGTTTCAAATTGCTGCTCCACCCAGCTTATTCTCCTGGTTTAGCACCTTCGGACTTTCAACTGTTTCCAAACTTAAAAAAAACACCTCGGTGGCCAGAAATATTTTCATCAAATAAGGAAGTCGAAGCTGCAGTTAACCAGCATTTTGAAAACCTTGAGGAATCTTTCTTTCAAACAGGTGTGGAAGCTTTGGAGTACAGGTGGAAGAAGTGCATAAAGCTAGGTGAAGATTACGTTGAAAAATATAAATATTTTTATATGTATTTTATTTTGTTTTCTCGACTAGGGCGCGAAATTTTCAATACATTCTCGTGTATATATATATATATATATATATATATATATATATATATATATATATATATATATATATATATATAAGACCTGCTTGTTGCGAGAGAAATACAAGGTAAATCAGTTTAACGATTTTTGTGTATGTCAATACCATGCTGCATTTTAAATAATATACAACTTATGCATATTATTTAAAATTTCTCTTGAAATTTTAGTAACCTACCAACAAAGTGTTACAGTTTTATCTTTTTCTTCTCAATATTCTTTCAACTAATTTCAATGACAGTTGCTGTTTATTCAATTTCAATATATCGTTTTGTTTGTAATAGCCTGTTTCAACGTTTTAGTAATAGATGTAGAACGTAAAAATAATATTTAGGTTGTAAAAACCAATTTGGAAAATTAAAAAATATATATTTCTGTATTTTTAAATTATAGTTTGTTTGTGTGTTGTCAGTTATCTTGTTTGTTTTAAACGGTACTTCTATTATCAGAAATATCAAAAATTAAATTTTTCGTTGTCCGTTTATTATGTCATCTATTAGTAAGTTATTATTAGTCCACAAATAAAAGAAGGACGTAAGCCTATCTATTAATTAAATAATGTTTTGACATTAGATGTAAATATTAGAAAAGGGCATGTGAATTAACATTTTTATTCTAAATCTAAAAATTCTCTCTCACTTCTCTCTGGTAGATACGAAAATAAGCTTATAGAATATAAATTTTCCCAAAATTCCCTCGAGGTAAACTCCGTAATTTTTTTTTCCAATTTTCTTAGCCGATAACATACCGATGTTAGATGGACAACCTAATTATTTAAATGGAGACAATGGAAGAATAAACGAAGTGTCGAAAGACTAATGAAAAGATGGACTGATGATATCAAGTTGACAACAGGCAATAGATGGCTCCATCTTGCACAGAAGAGACACAATTGAATTAAAATTGAAGAAGCCTATCTTCTGCAGTGAAGAAATTGTGGTTTATAAGGGAAAAGAAGAAGTGTATCGTGATCTCTGACACGACGCAAGCTTATAGTATCCGCTATTGCTTTGGCCCGGACGCCGCCCTTTTAAAATTACAAAACCGCCCCTCGAACAGTCAATTTCATACTAAAAGCCAGACCAGGGATCAAAAGGAGGAGCAAATCAGGGAAAAGACCAAAGAGCAGGCCTGGAAATTAGCTATTCTAGTTAAGCCTTTCACCCAACCTTAAGTTGCATGCCCATACCCATGATGTCAGACTCAGTAGGTCCAATATTAGCACAGATAGTTTTTTAATATGTTTGCCAAATAACTAAATTTCAGACACTGAAAAAGGTAAAATCTAACTCTGCTCCCAAACGTACACTGTATTTGTTGGATTCTATTATGAAGAAGAGCGGTTCGCCTGTCTGGAGACCCAGAAATCATCAGCAACCTTGACTCCTTGGAACATCCAAGAACGGTTGCTTACTTAGTTCTACAAATACTTCTTTGCTTCTGTTAGCCGATACTTGTTGGAGATTCATAATATATATATATATATATATATATATATATATATATATATATATATATATATATATATATATATATATATATATATATATCAATCAAGGATTTTCTACAGCTGACGCTGTCTTCCTTCTCTCAACCTTTGATTCCATCCGTTTCTATCTTCCCAGTCTCCATCTGTTAGACCCCTGTCCTTCATAGCCTCGTCCATATCGTCTCTCCACGATCGTCTGAGTCTTCCTCTTTTTCTTCTCCCTATAGGGCTCCACTCCGTTATTTTCTTTATCCTATTATCTTCGCTCCGTCTTATATGTCCATACCATTTTAATCGTTTTTCTTCAATGGTGTTTATTGCGTTCTCTTTGATGTTCATTCTGCTTCTTATTTCTTTATTTATTATTCTCTCCATTCGTGTCACTCTAGAACATCTTCTCCAATACTCCATCTCTACCGCGTTAATTTTAGATTTATTTCTTTTGTTGATCGTCCATGTTTCTGACCTGTATGTCATTATGCTTTGTATTATTGATTTGTATATGCGTGTTTTGTTTCTCTTTGTAATGTGCTTGTCCGACAGGATCGAATTTAATTGTCTTATGCATGTCCGCGTTTGTCCTAATCTAGCTTTAATCTCTTCTTCTGATGTTGCGCCTTTTGAAATGTTGGTTCCTAAATATTTAAATCTATCGGTTCCTTTGATTATTATTTCGTTATCGACTTCTAGATTCTCCACGTTTCCCTCCTTTGTTGTTAGATGTTCCGTTTTATTAAAGTTTATTACTAATCCTGCTTTAGTGTATTCTTCTTTCAGTTTTCTTACCATATAACTGAGGTCTTCCTCATCTTGCGCTATGATTACTTGGTCGTCTGCGAAACTTAGAGTATATAAGTAATCTTCTCGTATTGGAACTCCCATTCCACTATATTTTTGCTTCCATTTTTTTAATGTTTGTTCGAGGTATATTTTGAATAATTTGGGGGATGTAGAGCATCCTTGTAATAGGCCTTTTGATGTTTGGAGTCTCTTCCCTATTTTATGTCCTATTTTTATGTTCACTGTGTTGTTTTCGTAGAGAGCTTTTACTGCGTATATTAGTTCTTTGTCAATGCCTATTTCTTTCATTGCGTTGGTACTTGGTACTGAGTCATAGGCCTTTCTTATGTCTATGAAGGCTAAATGAACTTCTCTATTCTTTGCCAGTTTTTTTCCATTGTTTGTTTTATAGTGTATATGTGCCATAAAGCCTGCTTGGTCTTCTCCAACCTTTCCTTTTATATTTTCCTCTATGATATTTGTAATAATTTTTCCATACAAACGTCCCATACTCGATATTATGCTTAGGCCTCTATAGTTTGTGCATTTTCTGCGGTCTCCTTTTTTAAATACAGATACTATATAGGCTTTTGACCATTCCTCTGGTATTTTTTTCTCCATTTATCGCTCTGTGGAACATGTTTCTCAGCATTCGATGTAATTTATTGGACCCGTACTTAATCATTTCATTTACCACACCCCCAGGCCCTGCAGATTTATTATTTTTGAGTGTTTTTATTGTCTTCTTTACTTCTTCATAGCTTAGTTCTATCTGTTTTTTTTCCTTATTCTGTTCTTCTTCAGGGTTCTCTTCCTGGAATTCTTGTCTGTCTTCTGTTAGCAGCTTCTTATAATATTCTTCCCACTCGCTTTCTGGGATATACTCTATATACATCTTCTCTCTGTTGTTGGTCCTTAATGTTTTAATTATTCTCCATGAATCTGTGCTTCTAGTTCCTCCTATATGCTGTTCTACATGTTCGCACGATTTTTCCCGTCTCTCGTTCTTTTCTTTTTTTATCATCCTCCTCGTTTCTGCATTTTTCTCTTTATAATTCTGTAGGTCTTCTTCTGATTTTGTATTCAGAGAGATTCATAATAAAATTATATAAAAACAACACTATGTTTTAAATTTGCGATATATTTGAAATGATTTGACAATTGTTTCACAATGGCTTCTTCAGAAGTGAATTAGAAAGAAAAATGTTTGGTAATAATACCGTTTGGAGTTGAATGTGACTTTATCTGATGAAGACCCACATTTTTAATACACGATAGCCAACAAGATTAAAAAAGAATTATTTGAACAACCACAACCAAGACCAGCTAGAGATCAGAAAACAGCAGTATCGATCAAAACCGAAGCCAAAGAAAAGAACATAATATTCACTAGAGCTAATAAGTGTAAGTCTGTAGTAGGTATTTCTAGAGAACAATATATATTTAAAACTTTTTCTTTCCTTAACACAGACAAATTTCAAGTATTAAATAATGACTCAACAAAAGTCCACCAAAAACTGATAAAATCTACTTTAAAAGATTTCAGAATTTTCACTGATTTTTAAAAAAGGACTTTAACTATAATGAACCCATAAGCTCCAAAATTATATTCCCTAATTAAATTGCATAAAAAGGATTTCCCTATTAGACCATTTGTATCTTTTGTTACGGCACCATCAATCAAATAATCACAAAACCTCATCCCTTTACTACGACAATATTGCAAATTTAAACCGAAATATAGTATATCCAATACTTATGAACTAATAGATAAAATTGAAAACATTAACTTACCAGAATATTCTAGAATTATATCATTTGATGTACAAAACTTATTTCCTGGTATCCCACCGTATAACGTCATAGAATTAGTAGATAGACTCTTAGTCAAGAATAAAGTAAACGAAATTATTAAACGGAATATTTTAGATTTACTTACGACGTGCTTGGATCAAAACTATTTTGAATTCAAATATAACTTTTATACATCTAAAGAAGGTCTAGTAATGGGTAATCCTTTAAGCCCTTTACTAGCGATAATTTTGATGGATAATTTAGAACTAAAAATTCATCAAAACGCGGTAAGCAAAAATATTGTTTACTGGCAAATAATATCATTTCCTGTTACACGGGAACAATCTTCCTTAACTTACTAAATAATTTGCATCCTAACATTAAATTCACCTTAGAAATAAAAACCAATAACTCTATAAATTTCTTAGACATATCTATATCAAAAGTGAACAATAAATAGGATTTCTCGATTTTCCACAAGCCTTCACATACTGACACAGTCATATACAATAGTTCATCCCACCCTTATACTCACAAAATGGCAGCTTTTAACTCTTTTATACATAGACTGTTACATATTCCTATGACTAAAACCAATTTTAACAAAGAATTAAACATACTCAAACAAATAGTAATTAATAATGGATATGACCCTAGGATTATAGATAATATTTTGAATAAAAAATCGTTTAAACAGGCAATCTCTCTAATTTTTCCCACCATTAATGACAAAAAAAAAAGGAAAATTTAGCACACTCATGTACACAGGGAAAATACCTAGAACAATTTCAAAACATTTAACAAAAAAGAACAACAAAATAGCATTTAAAACCAATAATACCTTAGGGAATATAATTTTGAATAACAAAACCAAATCTAATAAATCCTTAAAATCAGGAGTTTATTTATTAAATTGTGGATCGTGTACTAAAACCTACGTAGGACAAACTGGTAGATCCTTTGAAACTCGCATTAAAGAACGTAAATAGATATTTAAAAAACAAGAACAATTCACATTACGCAACTTATATAATAAACGAATCCCATAATTTTACTGATACTTTCAAAATCCTACAGAAAATAAATCTAAAAAATTAAATATGCTTGAATGTCTGAAAATTAACAAACGGAAAACTCCAATATATTATTGAACGAACAGATAGACTTAAACTATTCACCCTTACTTAATCTTTATTAGTTCTCTGAAATAGTACCACAGATTTGCATCTTTAAAATAACTTTGTCAGTAAATAATATAATAAAATGATTAACATAATCTTACGTAATTAGAATAATTTAAGCACTATATAACCAGTATTATTACCAAATATTTTTCTTTCTAATTCACTTCTGAAGAAGCCCTTATATGGTGAAACAATTGTCAAGTCATTTCAAATATATTGGAAATTTGAAAATTGTTTTTATATAATACTACAAATGCTTTCATGAAAAGTGCTCGATCGAGGTATCCCGCTTAATTCCTTCCAGAGTGGTCCATGCCAGGAATACATATCGCGCTAATACATCACATCTGTATGGGGTTCAGCTTGTCACTCTTTGTACAATCTTTTGAAGCAGCCTTTTATATGGAGAACCTCATCATTTGGGACTAATTTTCCGAGAACTATGGTACCCACCAAGTACAACGACCAGCGATTCAAGACCAACGTACGAGTAATTCGCTTGTGCCGCACATTCTTCGTTCCTGTAGCGATAAGTGTGCTATGCCAACATGAAAGGAAGGAAAAAAATACTGTTTTTTATGATATTGACAATAAAAGGACTTTTTCTAAGTCTCGTTTCAGTACGCTATTGTTATCACACAAATAAATCTATTCTCAATTTTGGGATACAAACTAAAAACTTTTATTTTGGAGAGAAGCAAAATAATAAAAACATTAAAAACTCGTTAAAAGACGTTTTCTCTTCTGTATTATGTTAAATCAAGATGGTCTTAATGTGCTTAGCTTTCTGCTGGGGAAACAACATCTTGAAGCCAACGAATTTTTCTCTGTCGTAATTTTGTATTAAAAAGATATACGACTAACATTACATTAGGAAGGAATGTGTTTTATTTTTCGTGTTTTCTGCTTTTTTGCTAAGTGGAAGGTGGTTTAAATAAAAATACAGTGTGATGAAATTATACTGTAAAAGATGTGTGTATCAATACGAGGCTGGTTTGAAAAGTCCGTGCAAAAATAAAAAACTACTTATGTGTTTGGGGTAAACCTTTTTTATTTTTCGACATAGTCTCCTTTTAGGCTTATACACTTCGTTCAACTATGTTCTAGTTTGTTGATCCCTTCCGAATAATAGGATTTGTCCAAGTCTGCAAAATATCCATTAGTGTCTGCAATCACCTCCTCGTTTGAATAAAATTTTTGTCCCGCCAGCCATTTCTTCAAATTGGGGAACAAATAGTAGTCCGAGGGAGCCAAGTCTGGAGAATAGGGGGATGTGAAACGAGTTAGAATCCTATTTCCATTAATTTTGCGACCACAACTGCTGAGGTGCGTTGTTGTGATGGAAAAGGACTTTCTTGTGGGACAATCGCGGGCGTTTTTCTTGCAGCTCGGTTTTCAAACGGTCCAATAACGATGAATAATATTCACCTGTAATAGTTTTACCCTTTTCCAGATAGTCGATGAGGATTATCCCTTGCGAATCCCAAAAGACAGTCGCCATAACCTTTCCGGCCGAAGGAACGGTCTTCGCCTTTTTTGGTGCAGATTCCCCCTTGGTAACCCATTGTTTAGATTGTTGTTTGGTCTCAGGGGTATAGTAATGTATCCATGTTTCATCCACAGTGACGAAACGATGCTTAAAGTCCTCCGGATTCTTCTGGAACAGCTGCAATCTCACTCACCTTAACTCTTCTGTCATCCATCACAATATCATGGATTTGATCAATGATTTCCGGAGTCGTAACCTCCACAGGCCGTCCAGAACGTTCAGCGTCACTTGTGCCCATATGGCTAGTCCGAAAATTTTGAGACCACTTACAAACTGTTCTAATCGAAGGTGCAGAGTCACCATAATGTTTATCAAGCTTCTCTTTAGTCTCCTGAGGCGTTTTGCCTTTCATAAAGTAATGTTTAATCACCACACGAAATTCTTTTTCGTCCATTTCTTGAAAATCACTCGACTTCCTTGATTCACACGAATGCCAAACACAAAGAAATAGACCAATATGGCTGAAACTTGGTGTGCGTTCATTCAAGAGATGCTACTAACTAAACATGATCTCGATACGCGCCGGTGGTGCCATCTCTCGGACTTTGAACGGACTTTATGCAGCATGTTATATCGCCAAACTTAAACATCGTTAAAACCACTATAGAAAATAGAAAAAATGCTTTATTGTCTTACTGTAAGATCGTCTCAATGCGTTTATCTTTCTATTGAAGAAAATGATGTTGGTCTGTTTTAATTTTCTTCTACTTCCTTTGTATTGGCAGTATTTGATTGCTTGTTTATTAGCGTCTTCACTTACCTCTCGGCTCTTGTGATTTTAAGCATTCTTTCGCCTATTATTCTGGGTATATATTTTACCAAATCCACCATACCACCACTCGCAGGCCCAGATAATTCCATTGCAACCACACCTGTTGAGAGAGCGAACTTGTTGGCTGAACTCTTTGCTTCACATTCTACTGTCGATTTCCAAGAAAAAACACCACCTACTATTCCCATATTGCAGCCAAAGATGCCCGATGTTGTCTTCAGACAGCGCATCATAAAGCGTATTTTAATGAAGCGAGACACCAAAAAGGCTTCTGGCGCTGACGGAATACCTGCCATAGTTCTCAAAAACTGTGCAAGGAAACTAACACCAGTTTTCTGTAGACTTTTCAACCTATCCTACAGAAAGGGAATATTTCCGTCCTGCTGGAAATGTGCCACGGTTCAGCCGATATCTAAAAAAGGCAAGAGGACCTTGCCAAATAACTACCGACCAGTCGCACTGCTTTCAATGAGCATCTTCTAAAATATCTTGAACGTTTCAATATTATTACCGATGGTTTTCGTAAACATAGATCACCAGTAGATCTTCTGACTTATGTAACACATGTTCGGAACAACGCAATTGAACACTTTGGAGAATCTCGAGCGGTTGCTCTTGACATATCCAAGGCATTCGACCGTGTTTGGCACGATGGACTGTTGGCTAAGTTACGCTCTTATGGTATATCTAAAAGGTTCTGTTTGTGGCTCTCATGTTTCTTCAGAGAGCGTTCTTTACGAGTGGCGGTCGGCGGATTTCTTTCTAACATCTTCACTATCAACGCCGGTATGCCCCAGGGCTCCATACTGTCTTCTACTCTCTTTCTCATTTACATTAACGATCTGCTGGAAAAGACTGGGAATCCAATCTACAGCATTGCAGATAACAGTACGCTTGTCTCTTTATTCACTTTGAACGCTCGGACATCGGCTGCTCAGGCGAATATCTGCAGACAGCAGGAGATCGTTCAACTTAACAAAGACCTGGAAGAAATTCTTGGGGTGACAGTAACCAAGTGGAATTTAACGCTACAGAAACCCAGGCGCCAGTTTTTTTTTAAAAAGTTAACGTTGCTGAACCGGACGTAGTTATGTCGGGGCACTCCATTCCCCTAGCATCGTCGCTCAATTTGTTGGGCGTTAGTTTGGGAGGAAATATGTCCTGGTATAAACATGTTGCAGGCATAGCAAGGGGAGCTTCTCAAAAATTGGGAATATTATTTCGAGCCAGAAAGCTTTACACCCCACAACAACTGTTAATTCTTTACAAAGCTCAAATTCAACCAACTATGGAATACCGCTTCCACGTTTGGGGCTCCGCTCCCAAACATACTCTGCATTTGTTGGATTCTGTTCAGAGAAGAACTGTCCGTCTGATTGGAGACCCGGAATTGACCGGCGGCCTTGATTCGCTGGAACATCAAAGAACGGTTTGCGACTTGAGTCTGTTCTACAGTATTTTCATGGAAAGTGTTCGAAGGATGTAGCCTGCTTAATTCCTCCCAAAGCGGTGCATGTTAGGAATACACGTCGCGCTGGTTCTGAGGTTCTGCTTGTTACTCCGCGTACAACGCTTTTCAAGCAGTGTTTTATATGGAAAACATCATCCCAGCGCTGTGTTTTCCACCGAGTATAATTTACAGCGATTCAAGAACAACGTGAATCGCTTTTTCCGCACACATGCCGCTCCTGGAGCGCTTTAGGGACTTTCCTGCAGCACGTGTGCTAGACCCATAAAAAAAAGCAACTATTTTGCATATCTTTCCAAAGTTTCTCTTTTTCACTTTTTTCTCTGTCCATGAGGATCTTTCCTACAATAATCAAATTGTCGCTCTTTATGTCAGCGTAATTCCCATTGTTAGTACAGTCAGAATACGATTTGAGGTGATACTGCTACTTTTGTCTTTTTAAATACTCGTCTCGTACATTAACGAAAAAATATTGCGACCGCTGAAAAATTGGGGAAACACCCTTAAAAATGGGAGAATTGACCCGTTTCTGGGTTTTTAGCGTATTTTTGCAATTCTATCATAAATTTACGGGAGATATACTAAAGATTTTGATTCTAGATAAAAAACAAAAAATTCAAGGTGATGTCATTTGAACCTTCTGCTCGGGAGAGATTGGCCGTTTTTGTCGTTTTTACCGATTCGCGTTCTTTTCTTCTGATGAATTTTTTACTTTTTTTCAGTATACTACTACCCTACCTAAAATATCAGGAAATGTTCCTTAGTCCCTCGGCTTTCATTTGAGGTTACACAAGTTAAGCCGGAGAAGTTGGCCATTTTAGCCTCTTTAATTTGTTTAATGCAAATTTACGATTTTTTTTTAAATTTATTTTTTCTTTAATTTTATATTTTCAGTAACCAAAGTTATTTTTAATTATTATACATAGGTTACTGTACATGTTGAGTGGCTGAGGAAGTCATTTGGTCCATTTAGGCTGAAAAAAGTGGCCATTTTACTTTCAATTTTATGTTGTTTTTTTTTAATTAATTTTAAACTTGTATCATTAAAATTATTATTCTGTGTAGTAAGTAAGTAATTTTTATTAATTTGATTATTATATCTTTATATCAAATTATTAATAAAAAGTAATCTTTTCAACATCATTATTGGTTAATTTATTTTTTATTTGTATAAAAATTCCCAGTCCCATTTTTTTTCTGTTCAGAGAAGAGCCGTTCATCTGACCGGCGGCCTTGATTCGCTGGAACATCGAAGAACGGTTGGCGACTTGAGTCTGTTCTACAAGTATTTTCATGGAAAGTGTTCGAAGGATGTAGCCCGCTTAATTTCTCCCCAAGCGGTGCATGTTAGAAATACACGTCGCGCTGGTGTTTCACATCCGTATGAGGTTCAGCTTGTTACTCCGTGTACAACGCTTTTCAAGCAGTCTTTTATATGGAGAACATCATCCCTTTGGAATAAACAAACAGCGCTGTGTTTCCTACCGAGTACAATTAGCAGCGATTCAAGAACAACGTGAGTCGCTTTTTCCGCACGCGTGCCGCTCCTGGAACACTTTAGGGACTTCCTTGCAGCACGTGGGCTAGACCAATAAAAAAAAAATTAATATTACATAAAAAATATGACGTACAAATATAAGATTCATATTTTGGATTGTTGTAGCTTCTACTTGATGGAAATTCATTATAAATATATAATAAAAGACTGTTTTTAGTCAATTTCCACTGGTTTATTTAAATTGCGATGACGCGTTTCGCTGTCGATGCAGCTTCTTCAGATCTACATTTTACACTGTCAAGTTAGGTTTAATATTCACAGTTTTATATAATTTCTTAATTATAATATTACACCTAATTAAATTACATTGATAGTATTGGAAAATCCACACAGATTTGGAGTTAAGAGAATAAATTCAATAATGGTGAATTGCTTAAATCTACCTGGTCGTTGAGTAAAGTACCTGTAGTCCTTAATCGATTTATTTGCATAGTCTCTAAAAGGTTTAGTTTTAAACCTTTTTGTTGGGTGTGTAAAATTTTGAAATTCTTGTTAAATGTGTGATTTTCTGTTAATAGATGATTAGCATATGTTGAATTAGATTTTCTATGGATGAAACTTTTTTCGTGTTCTGTAATTCTTTGTCTAAATGTACGTCCAGTTTGTCCGATGTATGTTTTAGGACATGACCCACATGTTAATTGATAAACCCCTGATTTATTGTCTTTATTGATTTGTGGTTTGTAGTTTTTAAGGTATTTCCCTATAGTATTGTTAGTCTTGTAAGCTATGTTGATATTTTTTTGATTTAAAAATTTCCCCAGTTTTTCCGTTGGTTTGCCGAAATAGGTTAAGCATTTAAAAGTGGTATTTCTGTCCTTAAAACGTGGGTATATTTCTGAGATAGCCTTGTTTCTAAGTTTTTTTCTTAAATATACTATTGATTAAAGTAACTGAATAACCGTTGTTAACGGCTACTTGTTTTATGTAGTTTAATTCTTTAGTAAAATTTTCTTCTGATAAGGGGATATTAGTTAGTCTATGTATAAAACTATGATAAGCGGCAAGTTTATGATAGTTAGGGTGGTGAGAACTATTGTGAATTGTGGTATCTGTATGACAAGGTTTGTGATATATTGCAAATTCATGTTTTTTCCCGGCTTTACTGATTGTTAAGTCTAGGAAATTGATTTTCTTTGACTTCTTCTTCCTTTGTAAAACTGATATTTCTATGTAAAGAATTAATATATTGTAAAAAGTGAGTTAATTGTCTGTCCGTACCTGTAAAGCATACAATTATATCGTCTACGTATCGATACCAGTATAGGCAATTACTACTATTGTTGTTATGGTTGTTAAATATCATTGTTTCAATACTGTCCATGAAAATTTCGGCAAGTAATGGACTTAATGGACTCCACATAATTAACCCTTCCTTACTATTGTAGAATGTATTGTTAAATGAAAAATAATTTTGTCTTAGGCAAGTTCTTAATAAATTAATTATGTCCATTTTTATAACTTCATTTACTTTGTTTTTTGTTAATAGGTTCTCTATTAAAATTATTATTTCGTCTGGAGGAACACTTGGAAATAAGTTTTTGACATCGAAAGAGACTAATTTAGAGTTATCTGGAATTGTTATATTCTTAACTTTATTCACGAGTTCGTATGAGTTTTTGATACTATATTTAGGTTCAAATTTGGTATGATATTTGATTAAATCAATTAAAAAGAATGACGTCTTATATGCTGGAGCAAACATGTAGAAAACAACTGGTCTGATTGGTGGTCAAGTTTGTGTAGCTTTATGAGTGAATAAAGTTGTAGGATTTGGGGATTCATATTTATCAATTTAATTTTATCTTTATCGTGAATGATACTTTTAGCCTGTTCAATTTGTTGTTTTATTTCTTTTTGAAAAATATTTGTTGGATCTTTATTTAAAATTTCGTCCTTTCCTGTTTTGAAAAAATCTAACGTTTTATTAATATAGTCGATTTTGTCTATTGCTATTACTGTGTTACCTTTGTCTGCTTTGGTAAAGATTACATCATTTTGTTTTGCTTTACTCTAAATTGTTTTTATTGTCCTTAAGTCTTGGTTGATGTTGTTAGTGTTAGATATGAATTCTTTTTTAATAATTTCGGCTATTTGAAATTTTGATAATATGTTATTAGGACTATCTTTCAAGGCAATCTCAGTATCAATACCTAATGTCTCCGATTCTTTGATATTGAAGTTAGTTTGTATATTGTGTTTGAAACCTTTTGTTAGAAGATTTTTTTCCCTGTCCGAAAAAGGTGTGTTAGAAATGTTAATAAATCGATTAAAGAATTGATGATCAGTAAAAAATTCTTTTTCTTTCTTATTTTGTGTTGCTATACGTTTTTTGTTGAATGAGATACTGTAATTTAATGTATTGTTTCAAATATTTTTTATGTATTATTGTTTTTATTTTTTCACGTGTATTCGAATCTAAGACCATAAATTCTATAAAATTTAGTTTAAATAATAATTCTGTGTGGATTACCTTCAAATACATGTTATATGAGTCTCTAATGCTATACTGGATTTTTCTCTCTGTGTATATCCATTTTCTTTTGGCGAGTATAACTGCTTCTTTGGCTGCTTTGCTGGTGTTGTTAGTTTTCAGATTTATATACTTAGGTGTAACTTGATTTTGGAGGCACTGATTGAAAAACCAAATATTTTGCATAGTTGTTGCACATTTTAGAAGTAACTTGAAGTAGTTTGAAGCTAGAAAGCTTATATCAGCTTGTTTCAAATTTTGGATTGTTGTAGCTTCTACTTGATGGAAATTCTTTATAAATATATAATAAAAGACTGTTTTTAGTCAATTTCCACTGGTTTATTTAAATTGCGATGACGCGTTTCGCTGTCGATGCAGCTTCTTCAGATCTACATTTTACACTGTCAAGTTAGGTTTAATATTCACAATACTATCAATGTAATTTAATTAGGTGTAATATTATAATTAAGAAATTATATAAAACTGTGAATATTAAACCTAACTTGACAGTGTAAAATGTAGATCTGAAGAAGCTGCATCGACAGCGAAACGCGTCATCGCAATTTAAATAAACCAGTGGAAATTGACTAAAAACAGTCTTTTATTATATATTTAAGATTCATATTGGCCAGTGTATAATAATTAAAAATAACTTTGGTTACTGAAAATATTATAAAACTAAAATTGAGAAAAAAATGGCGAATTTCTCGGGAGTAAAAAAATGAGTTCTTAAGTACCTCAAATGAAAGCTTAGGGACTAAAGAACATTTTCTGATATTTTATGTAATGTAGTAAATACTGAAAAAAAGTTATTTAAAAAATTTGTCAGAAGAAAAAAACGTGAATCGGTAAAATTTATCAATATTATGAGGAGTGAAAAATAGATCTAATGTGTAAAAAATCGTTAAAATTATGTTTGGATCAATTAAAATAATGTCCACGGAATATATTTCCAGAGTTAACTAAAAAGAATTAGCTTACAGTTTTCAAGTACACCTATTTAATCATAAAAAATGACTGTCGAAATGGACTATTTGAGAAGAAGTGCAGGAAAGTTTAAAAGGGACCACATCACTAATGAAGAAATAAGGAGGAAAACGAACGCACCAGAATCAGTAGTACACAGAATTGAACTAAGAAGCTTAAAATGGTTTGGACACCTAATGCACATGGACGAAAATAGATGGCCCTCACGAATGTTTAGAGGGATACCACCAGGCAAGAAAAAAAAGGAAGACCAAAAAAATCGTGGCACCACGGGATAAGGACTGCAATGGAAGCAAGAGGCGTGACTGACGAAGATGCTCTAGATAAAGCAACCTGGCGTTTTGGCACAGGAAGACAGCGCCTAGCTGTATAATACCGTTTATATTAATAATAGAAAATTGTTTGCTATCAAATATGTTGGTGGTACTAGTAGCAAAATCAACAATAACCTTAATAAGTTAGAAATAAACCTACAAGTGATAATAAAAACAATATAGCCTGGTATCCAGGTAATAATAAAGATCTTACAAATATGGAAGCTTAATTGTGATGACTGTGACGCTGTCTATGTGGACAAACGGGATGGAGCCTACAACGAAGATTAAATGAACACAAGCACTCTATTTTAAATAAATAAAAATTGATAGGCTTTGCTGAACTGCCGAACTAACCTAAATTAACCTGAACACTGCATAGACAATAATCATTTTCTTAACAACGAGAGGGTGAAGTTGCTATACAGTGCTCAAAAAGGAAAACATATGGATTATTTAGAAGTTCTTAGCATAAAAAAGCCATTAAAAATAATATAAAAATAACGAACACCCAAATAGAATTTGGAAATACCCCCGTATTAGACGCCGTGTTAAGATAAACTACCTGTAATTAACCCAATTTTATTACCTCTTAATTTAAATTTACTACCAATTAACCATCCAAATGTAATATCTTTTAGAACTTAAGTTTAGTCTTATTGTAAACCTCTTCGAAAATGGTCAAAAGTGTAAATAAAGGAATATTATGTGTAATTTAAGCAAGCTACAAAGTCTGGCTGATTTTCGCATAATGAAAGCACATCAACAACAAAAACATAGAACTTCTCTTTAATCTCCCTCCTCCTTTCATTATTCTGGATCTGCTTGGCAAGGTGTGTTTCATCCTGTGGTTAGAATTCTCTCTATTACACCAGGCTACTCGAAGTGATTTTCCCTTCCTATGAGCATTAAGTTTCTTTCCTTAAATCTGCAACATCCTCCTCTAAGGATTAACAAAGTTTTTTAGAAACCACTGCTACTTTAAAATTCACATCCATATCGCATCTTAACCTCCCTGAAAGTTTAGACACTCCCTGATGGATGGTCACGAGTCTAGAACTACTTGGTTATTATTAACACAAAGTGACTCTTCATTAAAAGTATCATGCACTTGTCCACGCAACGTAAATCTTAGCGTGACAGTAGCCAAGTAACTAAGTAGACTAAGCAGCAGTATTTTCTAAGAAAGCCCACGGAACAGCTATAGTTTTGGCGGGACAGTCTCTTTCGTTAGCATCGTCACTTAAGTTGCTACGATTCAGCTAAGGAGTAAATCTGACACATAAGCGTGTTGTCTGCATTGAAAATGGAATATTATTTTCCAGAGAGATGTGCACTGAATTGTATTACATCCTTAAATCTTCTTGGAAGTTTAAGTTCAACAGTCGAAATAGCACTTTTATGTTTGAAGCTTTCCTCTCCAATATACCAAATGACATTCTTTTTCCTTGTAAACATATATTTACTATGGAAATAAAATATTAATAGCTTTCAAATTTACTCTCAGAATATATAGTATTCAAATTCTTTAATATTCTTATGCAATTCCTTTTTCTTAACTAGAAAGAGTAATGTAATGATAATGCAAGCAACTAAGTTACGAAAAATGTTACTCTTTTAATGAAATGTCAGAGCCATATATCTCGTTAAAAGAAACTTGCGACAAAGATAAATTCGGGAGCTTCAAGATGTTGCCTGTATTTGCAACGAATGCTAAGCACATTAATAGTGTCTTTATTTACCATAATGCAAGCAAGAAAATGACTTGATGTCGGATACTTTAACGAAATTAAAGTTTTTTGTCTGATGTATTTAAAATAAAAAGTATTTGAAGTAATCCTAGCAATTTATAACACCCTACGCAGCAAAACGTTTTGTATCTTAGTCGATGAAGGCGTAATGGGGGTAATTTTTCATTAAAAATCTGACATAGTGAATCAATCCTTTCACCTTCTTCGTAATAATTTGGGTTGTTGCCTAAAAAATAGCGGTTTTATTGAAATTCATCAACCCGAGCTAACAATTGCAAGCCCGTTTCTGTTAACTCCTTGTGTTTTCCAGTATTCAGTAATAAATAAATCATTTTTTTCTAACTCACTTATCGCAGAAGGTAAAAATACAGGTCCCGTCGCGTTTTTAAGGAATTCTTTTAAGGAGTTCCAACAGCAAAAGTTTTATATTTTTTAAACGAAATACCTTATATATAACTAATAATAAAGAACATCTAAAAAGAAGCGTCTATATATATATATATATATATATATATATATATATATATATATAAATAAATAAATAAACATTTATTTCCTTTTTTGACTGATGCAGATGCACAATATAGTACAAAGACATAGGATAGGATACGTCAAAATTAATTAAAAATACATCTAACATATAAACATATAAAAGAAAAAAAGAAATAATAATCATTACATTATTCACATCTGGGTACCAACAATCTTAACCTATATAAAGAACTCATTCAATGAGTAATGTGCTCTAGCTAATAAGTATCGTCTTAACTCTGATTTAAATTTACTTAGAGATGAGATTCCCGTTATTTTTTTTGGAAGTTTATTGTATATCCGAATCAACATACATTGCGAAACATTATTAGTAGCTGACAACCTACATAGGGGCTTGTGAAGTTCGTCTGCTTGCCGAGTGTTGTAAGAATGAATATTACTACGGACCGTGAATTTTTCAATATATCTTTTAACATACACAGCTCTGCAAAAAATATATATTCCATAGCAAGTCAAAATATTATAATTAATGAATTGATTCCTACAAGATGTCCTTGGTGGGGCTTTAGCCATAATTTTCAATATATTTTTTTTGACAAACAAATAACTGTTGAATATGTGCAGCATTACCCCAACATACAATTCCGTAAGATAGTCTAGAATAAACTTGGCCATAACATAGTATAAAGTAAAAAGTGTAGTGTCTTTGACTATTGGTCTCAGTTGTCTAAAGAGATATGCTAATGAATTTATTTTTTTACATATTTCTAATATATGTGCTTCCCATGTTAGTTTGTAGTCTAATATTACTCCTAGAAAGTTTATTTGGTTTATTTGAGTTAAAGACAATTTATTTGGGAGTCGAATAAGTAAGCCCTCATACAGGGTTACGGGCTTAGGGATAAACTGTACTATTTTGGACTTAGTGAAATTTACACACAACAATTCTCTGTGTGGCAGATTGAATCTCCCCTTTTTTAGAACTTACAATGAAGTTAGAGTCGTCCGCGTACAGCATGGGACAGACGTTACTATTAAAATTACTGTTTGCTGTTGATGGAAGATCATTGTTCATTATAATGAAGAAAATTGGAGATAGAAGACTCCCCTGGGGAAGTTCCCTAGTATTTATGATCTCCCTAGATCTTGTACCATCTGACAACTTTACTATTTAGTCTCTATTAGATAGGTAAGATTTTACTCATTCTAAGGCCACTCTCCTTATTCCAACTTTCTCAAGTGTGTGAAATAAAATATTATGGTCGACCAGGTCAAAAGCGCGACTATAGTCAAAAAAAGCTCCCACTGTTTCGTATTTTTCATCCAAGGAATTCAGAATCATATTTACAGTGTCAAAAAGTGCAGATTCGGTACTTCTATTGGAGACAAATCCATGCTGCTAATGTGTTAATATTTTATTATCTTTAAAAAGATAAGGTGATAATATAGTTTGAAATGATTTTTCAAAAACCTTACTTAATTGATTTTGTACAGCCACTGGTCTGTAGCTTGATAAGTCGTGGCGATCACCCTTATCTTTATAGACTGGTGTTATTTTCGACTTTTTAAGCTTCGTCGGAAAACTACCCGACTGCAGTGAAAAATTCACAAAGTACAAAAGAGGCTGTTGTATAACTTTGAAGCATTGTTTAATTAAGAAACCAGAAATTTCATCAACTCCCTGTGATTTCTCTGCCCCAAGCGACATAACGACCCGTAAGAGATCGTCTTCATTAGGATTTCGCAGAAATATACTATTGCCAATAGATTTGTTTTTATAAACGGGCTTACAGTTATTACTTGTCCCCGTCATATATATATATATATATATATATATATATATATATATATATATATATATATATATATATATATATATATATATATATATATATATGTATATATATATATATATATATATATATATATATATATATATATATATATGTATATATATATATATATATATATATATATGTATATATATATATATATATATATATATATATATATATATATATATATATATATATATATATATATAAATATATATATATATATATATATATATATATATATATATATATATATATATATATATATATATATATATATATATGTATATATATATATATATATATATATATATATATATATATATATATATATATACATATATATACATATATATATATATATATATATATATATATATATATATATATGTATATATATATATATATATATATATATATATATATATGTATATATATATATATATATATATATATATATATATATATATATATATATATATATATATATGTATATATATATATATATATATATATATATATATATATATGTATATATATAAAAATTGGCTAAACAATTGTCACTAACAACATACCATTAAAAAGAGGAGTGCGACAAGGAGATACTATCTCGCCTAAATTATTTACGATATCCCTTAAAGAGGTTTCTAAGGAGTTTACTTGGGATGAGAAGAGTATCAGCATCGACGGCACTAGAGTGAGCCACCTTAGGTTTGCAAACGACATAGTAGTGATATCTAATAACACCAATGAACTACATGAAATGTTGAACCAGCTGAATGTGGTCTCTGCAAGGGTAGATCTTAAAATGAATTTAAAAAAAAAACTAAATATTTGAGCCCTGAAGATATCAACATACAGATAGGAAATAACTTCATAGAACGTGTCGACGAGTTTATCTATTAAGATTGGAAAGGAGGACCAGCATGCAGAAATTCCCAAGCCAATATAGCTGACATGGGCAGCTTTTGAGAAACTAGGACATATCTTAAAAAGTATTAAAATACCCATGAACCTAAAAACTAAAATCTTCAATTCCTGAGGTTTACCGGTCAACACGTATGGACTGATGAAACGATGTGCCTCACTAAAGCATTTGTTAAAAAACTCGTGACTTCGCAGAGAGCTATGGAGAGAAGCATGCTTGGTATCTCCTTTAGGGATAGAATTCATAACGAGCAGATAAGAAGATGAACCAAAGACACTGACATATGTAACTCTCTAGGCGCAAAGATGACGTGGCGATGGGCAGGTCATGTGGCTAGTTCATCCAGAGACAGATGGGTATATAGGATCACGAAATGGAGAACCAGAGAAACAGGAAGAAGCGTTGGACGTCCATAGAAACGATTGGTCGATGATAGAAGAATAGTAGCGGGCAAGCAAGCAGTGGTTAAGGGTGGCAAAAGACAGGGAAGTATGGAAGAGATTAGAAGAGATCTACGTCCAGGAGTGGACAGACTTAGGATGAGAAGAAGAAGAAATTATTTTTCAATTTTATAGAATTCTTAATTCTAGAAACGCAAATATATTTTTTATGGTATTATGATGCAAAACGCTACTAACTGTGTCAGTGTTGGCTATTTACGTTTGATAATAACACATACTGATAATACCATTAATTATGTTAAAAACTTTGATAGTAGTAAGTTAAAACTAAGTGCTAGTATAAAAATATTTTATTCGGAGTTTGAAAAATGGAATATATAAGCAATAATTTTTAAAATAGTTATAACACGAGGTAACCGCAAGGAGAGTGTACAACACTTTACGGAAGACAAATAGAAATCCATCAGTTAAATACCGATCCACTGACAACTTTCTTTCATCTTTTAATCTATCTTTTAAATAGCCCCATCGGAGGGTACCTAACATAGGTAAGGCTGGGTTATTTGGTGGTCACTTTAATCCTCCAACTCTGTTAATACATAAAGGGAACCTAAGAAATTGGTTGCTACGAAATTGTTGTGTGAGGGAGCACCGTCTTGCTGTCAGATTATTTTTCTATCAACATCTGTTACCAAGTTATTGAAGTTACTATTATTGTAACATATTTAAGTATATTTTAAAAAACCGACCAAGTGCAAATCGGACTTGCGCAATTAATGTTTCGTACGTTGATTGCTTTTAAAATAAAAAATTTTGTTATGGAGGTATTAAATTATCAATGACTTCATAAAACACACCCCAAAAGAGTTTTTAACAAAGTTTTTTTTTCACTTCCTATTTCACCTCCCAAAACTAACCCCTTAAGTCAAAATTTAACTTTCAAAAGTACACAGCTCTGATGAGGCCATCAATTCCTATATTAATGCCAAATTTCAACTTTGTATGTTAAATAGTTTCGTAGAAAAGCGGGTGTGACAGACGGATGGACAGGCAGATGAACAGACACCGAAGTGATCTTACAAGTGTTCCGGAACGCTAAAAATATACCGCACCAGTTGCACGAGATTATTGATTAGACAAAAAGCTCACTGGACTCATCCATCCAAGCTATTTTATGAAACAGTTGTTTCTTATTCCTTATGATATATTATCTCTGGCCAAAACCCTAAATAGAGTTCTTTGTTTTCCTGCGTTAAATGATGTATTGATAAAGCCTTTTATGGGTGATCATCATGTTTCTATAAAGTATTTTGAATTCAGTAATTTGTTTTGCCAACATTTTCAACAGCATCTGTTATAGAATACTCTGAATTTTCTGAAGGCTGAAAAATAACGAACATTTTTTTTCGTTTTTTTTTACTTCTTTATGTTCAGTTTTTTTTGTTGTACCTTGAATATGAAAAAAAATCGAATTATTTATTTTCGTAGCTTTCTCCTCTTTGTGCAGTTTTCTTTAAATGTTGTGTCAGTTAAGGAGATATTCTGGTCTACCGGGTTCAAAAAATCGATTTTATTTTTGCATACTTTGCAACTATTTATAGAGAATATTTCTGCAAAACCATTTTGGGTCGATTCGCAATATTAAAGTTATAGCGATATATACGAAGGGGCATCCGGCGCGCTTAGCGCTTCGGCCACGGGTACATATGCGCTCGTCTCATTCGGCCGGAGCTCGTTCGACTTCGCTCGAAAAGAAAGAGCATAACATAGCGAAAAATTATCAGCTCTGCATGATTTTTTTGAGCAACAACAAGGTTTACTGTATAGATCTAGAATAGTTCATTGATCGTAAGTAAATGTGTCTCTGTGTAATGAGTACACAAAACTTTAAACACGTTTTTTTTTCGAAATCACTTTTTTCATGATATCTAAAATCTAGTTGAGCATTGGAGTTGTGCTTGTGCACAAATCTTCAACATATTTGTGGTTATGGCGCCATTTTTTACATTTTCACGATTTTTTTTTTCATTCTGGTACGCGCTACAGCAACATTCCTTCAAATTAAGAATCTCTTTGGTTTTATTGTTTCAGATGAATAGAACTGCTAAAATCATGTTCGCCATCGAGCACCGTTTTTTTCTTCGCATTCTTTTCATCTATTTTTAACATTATTTATAATCGTTTAGTAGTATTGAAATTTGCAAATATATTTCAAACATATATAAACATATTGTAAAAAACAATTTTGCAGTAACCCTTATACTTTTCTCTCAAAAAAAAAATCGTAAAAATAGCATAAAATCGCGACCGCTAGACCAGAATACCCCCTTAAGGTGTGGTTATATATTCTTGAAAATGCATTTAATCAAAAAATTAGTGAGTAGACTTTTTCGCCACTTTTTTCCTGCTTTACTTTATACCATTTACCATTTTTGTTTCAGGATGTGTTCTATGTTTCTGCCAGTATTATCTAGTTTCGTGGCAGCAATATTGTTCGCTGTACATCCAATTCATACAGAAGCTGTAAGTATGTAATGTGTAGCTATATGTGAGTACATATATAAAATGCATTATCCTTTTTTAAGGTCATATTGTGTTTAACGAATAATGAAAACAAAAACCATTTTTCAACTTTTTTTCTTTTTTTTTTGAGGATTCAATATTCTAAATCAGGGGTGCTCAAACGGTCGATCGCGACTGCTTTTTGAGTCAATCTCGAGAAAAAAATTCCGATATAGAACTATTCACAGATTTTGTTTTAGGTAACTAAAGCAAAATGTAATGAATAAACTACTAAAATTTATTCGATCCACAATTAGGCCAGAATAACTCCCTCATCACTTTCTTTTATCGTAATAACCCCCTGCTAGCGGCAAAAGGCGGCTTTATCAAAGGAACGCGCGGTACTTGTCAAAGAAAAGCCGCGTTTTTGATTCCCGCCGATTTTTCTAGAAACTTCGGGCGGCGTGTTTGACGGGAACATCCGAGACTTCGTTCGCGCCGATATAAATGTTGCGCCTGCAGGAATAGGAGTCAGTCTGAGTTGTAACTTGAAGGCGATACATCGATACAAAGTTTATTAATAAATAGTCTAAAATGAGTGCGGCGAAGAAAAGTAAAACTTATCATTTTAATAACGATTGGGAGGAAGAATTTTTCTTTTGTATGGTAAAGGATGCCGTGCGTCAGTTGCAATACCTAAGCGTGGGGACTTAGAGAGGCATCATAAAACGGTTCATAAAAACTATAAAAAGGATTTTTCCGTCACAGAGTAAATTAAGAAAACGAAAAGTACGTGATTTGATAACTTGTTTGAAAAAAGAACAAACCATGTTCACAAGACCAGCCAAACAATCAAAAGCTGCAACGATCGGTCATTTAAAATATCTCATATATTGGCGAAACACAAGAAACCATTTGATGATGGATTGGTTGTGAAGGAACCATTTATTGAAGCGGGTGAGACTTTATTTGGAGATTTTAGAAATAAAACAGAGATTATGTCTGCTATTAGAGAACTTCAGTTATCTCGTCCGACTGTCACAAGGCGTGTTGAAGTCATGAGTCAGGATATGGCAGATAAACTAAAGCATGATATCATGGAATGTACATACTTTTCTTTACAGTTCGACGAATCCACCGATATGACAGACACTGCCCAGCTGTGTATTTTTATTCGAATGGTGTTCAATATATAAATTAGTGTGCATTACAACCGATGGAGCACCAGCAATGACTGGAAACAAAAACGGTTTTGTGGCATTGTGTCGAGCTAATGATTATTTCCCTTCATTTTTCTCCTTCCATTGCATTATACATCAACAAGTTTTGTGTTCAAAAGTTCTCAACATGGAGGAGATTATGGGCATTGCAATAAAAATTGTGAATTCTATCCGTGCACGTATCTTGCAACGATGGCTCTTTAAATTGCAGTTGGAAGATAGTGAATCAGCTGAACACACTGATTTAGTTCTTCACACGGACGTCAGGTGGTTGAGTCGTGGAAAATTCCTAGAAAGGTTTCAAGAATTATTGCCCGAAATAACAGCTTTTCTGGACGAAAGAGGCGATGACACTCAGATGCTGAAAAACGGAAAATGGCTGACTGATTTGGCATTTTTGACAGACATCACACTGCATTTAAACATCATTAATTTGGAGCGTCAAGGTAAAGGAAAAACTATTATTGAGATGATTAGCGCAGTAAACGCATTCAAAAGTAAATTGCAACTTATGATAGATCAACTGAAAAGAAAGGATCTGAAAAATTTTCCGTCTTTAAAAGCAAGGATTCCTCAGTTGAATTATGATATTTATGAGGCAGAATTATCAAATATTTTGGGCCAATTCGAAATACGTTTTTATGATTCCAGTAAATTTGCAAATATCGCATCATTTATGAGTTATCCTTTTTCGTGTAAAAACATTGAGGAATTAGCTACTGAAATAGCAAGTCAGTTTAACATGGACTCATGTTCTGTTGAAAATGAGTTAGTGCAGATTATGTCAGATATACATCTCAAAGCCACAGCATCTGATACAAAATTCTGGTGTTTTATATCTGAAGATAAATATCCGAATCTAAGGCAAATCGCCCTTCAACTGACGGCAATGTTTGGGTCAACTTACTTGTGCGAGTCTGCATTTTCTGAAATGAAGATAATTAAGTCAAAATATCGCAATCGACTAACTGACGAACATATGTCATCATGCTTGCGATTAGCACTCGGTAATTACGTGCCATCTTATGAAAAGTATGCTGAGGACATACAGTGCCACGCTTCAACATCCAAAGTCACTCTTTAGTTAAGTTTAGAGACTAGAACTCGTTTGTTTTGCAAGAACCAATAAACTCGCAATTTTGAATAATTATGAGTTTTTTCATTGCCTTTTAGAGCAGACCTACACTTACCTTGACTAAAAAAAATGCATATTGTGCGGAAAACTAATATCTATGCCACGATACACCCTACCTAGACGACAATCCTGCATCACACTTACTTGCAGCCTCTCAGAGTCGATCGATCGTAGTCTAACAATATTGAGGTAGATCGCCAGCAGTTCAAGTTTAAGCACCCCTGCTCTAAATTGTAAATACATAAAAAACACACGAACTATTAAAACTTGGTTTTCTTTAAACTGAATATTACAACTAATGCAGAGCGTGAATTATTTTTTTTTTTTTTTATCTTTATGATGTTTTTACATACTGAACTTGAGTTAATTGACCATGATAATGAGATCTGACAATAAAACTTACCTATTTATGTTTCAAGATTGACTTCAACCCACTTGTTTCACTTTATCTCAATTGACTGAACACCTTTAGGCTGAAAGAAAACAAATTAGCCATCCAGAAACCTCGTTATAGCTTTCTTTACTATTATTACTGGGAAATCGTTGCTGACGTAGAAATTTCTTTATATTCCAGAAGAAAAAACTTACTAATCTAGTTTATATCACAGATGGTTAAGCTTAGTATTCAAATCATTAAGTGAAAATCACTGGCTCAGTAATCAGGAGGATAGCCCTCTTATTCATAGATAGCAACAAATGTAGCATATATTTGGCAGCAAAGCCTCAAACATAGGCGTTTAAGATTAAATGTTGTTATAGGGTAAGCTTTCAATCAGGAAATATTATTTTTAATTTTTGAGAAACTTTCTTGGCCGGGCTTGTAACTTGATAAAGCCAAAAATTATTTGAAATTATTTGTTTTTAAGTTACCGCCTAGCAATTTGAACAAAGTAAAGAAAACACTTCTGCCTGGGTTTCTATAGCGTCAAATTCTATTTGGTTACGAGGGCCGCCTTTCAAGATTTTACAAACGACCACGAGATGGCGCTATTGAAATGTGACATTACCATTGTTGTACAATTTGACATTTGTTATTGTTAAAATAGTCGCAGCTCAGAAATTGGTCCAGTAATTTCTTTACAGTGAGCTTATAAAAAGCAGTTTTGTGAACAAATGGAAATTTTACGCGAAGGTTTTCGCTGGATGATCTTTTTACGATTTTAGTAAAGGCCTAAAAAAACAAAAAAAAACTGGCAAAGAATAGAGAAGTTTATCTAGCCTTCATAGACATAAGAAAGGCCTATGATTCAATACCAAGACAAAGATTATGGAACGCAATGAAAGAAATAGGCATTGACAAAGAACTAATATACGCAGTAAAAGCTCTCTACGAAAACAACACAGTGAACATAAAAATAGGACATAAAATAGGGAAGAGACTCCAAACATCAAAAGGCCTATTACAAGGATGCTCTACATCCCCAACACTATTCAAAATATACCTCGAACAAACATTAAAAAAATGGAAGCAAAAATGTAGTGGAATGGGAGTCCCAATACGAGAAGATTACTTATATACTCTAAGTTTCGCAGACGACCAAGTAACCATAGCGCAAGATGAGAAAGACCTCAGTTATATGGTAAGAAAACTGAAAGACGAATACACTAAAGCGGGATTAGCAATAAACTTTGATAAAACGGAATATCTAACAACAAAGGAGGGAAACGTGGAGAATCTAGAAGTCGATAACGAAACAATAATCAAAGGAACTGATAAATTTAAATATCTAGGAACCATCATTTCAATAAAAGCAACATCAGAAGAAGAGATTAAAGCTAGATTAGGACAAACGCGAACATGCATAAGACAATTAAATTCGATCCTGTGGGACAAGCACATTACAAAGAGAAACAAAACACGCATATACAAATCAATAATACAAAGCATAATGACATACGGGTCAGAAACATGGACGATCAACAAAAGAAATAAATCTAAAATTAACGCGGTAGAGATGGAGTATTGGAGAAGATGTTGTAGAGTGACACGTATGGAGAGAATAACCAATGAAGAAATAAGAAGCAGAATGAACATAAAAGAGAACGCAATAAATACCATTGAAGAAAAACGATTAAAATGATATGGACACATAAGACGAAGCGAAGATAATAGGTGGATAAAGAAAATAACGGAGTAGAGCCCTATAGGGAGAAGAAAAAGAGGAAGACCCAGGCGATCGTGGAGAGACGATGTGGACGAGGCTATGGAGGACAGGGGTCTAACAGATGGAGACTGGGAAGATAGAAACGGATGGAATCAAAGGCTGAGAGAAGGAAGACAGCGTCAGCTGTAGAAAATCCTTGTTAAATATATATAGTAAAGGCCTAACTTAACAACAATGCCCCGAATTGCTTCGTTTAACTTTTGATAGTGAATCACCATGAATTGGTTTGCAGAATTTCGTCATGGTCGTGCTTCCGTCAGCGAAGACCGCAGTACATTCGATTTTGTATGAACATTTAGCTGTGAAAAAGATCTGTTCCCGATGGATTCCACATACTTTGACCGAAACTCAAAAACAAGCTCGTGTCAATTGGTGTAAAGAAATGCTCAAAAAATCTTGAATATATTCGTACCAGCCGGAAACTAAGTAACAGTCAACTGTTTGAGTGTTCCAGGATGAACTGAATCCAACAAAAGTGGTCTATTCGTGAAGCTTTTTCAAGAAAATGATCGCTTGTTTCTTTGGTTACACTGGACATGTTCCAACCATTATTTTAGAGGATCGAGGAACAGTTATTGCTGAATGATATACAACAATTTGTTTGCCAGAAGTCATCGATGAAATCAAGAAAAACAATCAAAAACGTCACATCATTCTTCATCATGACAATGCCAGCTCTCACCCAGTCAAACAATTGATTATTTGAAGGTGAAAAACGTCGAGTTAATGTCTGATTGCTCTTATTTACCTAATTTATCGCCTAACGACTTCTTTTTGTTCCTAAATGTCAAAAAAATGCATAGACAGCGATTTTCATCATCTCAAGAAGTAGTTTGAATCCTTCCAAAGCCATGTTTTTGAGGTGCCAACTTCAGAGTGGAAAAAATGTTTCGAAAATTGATTCGAACGTATGCAAAACGACCTTTGCTAAAATTTTATTTTCTTTCATTGTTTTTGTAAAAGCTAACCCTCTTACTATTTACCCTACACAGAATTTCTTTCCCGACCTTGTTAAGCCGGTATTCTTAAGTTTAAGATAAACAAAAATATCAGCATGATGTTTTCAACAGACCTATAGCTTTAGTTTCTAGTTCTTTCTCACAAAGTAATATTTTTTGAACAAACATGATCTTCGTAGTGCGCAGCAATTCGGATTCCGAGCCTCGAAGAGCACGAACGATGCAATTTTTAATCTGCTGGAACGACTTTATCTCTAATTGAATTCTGGTGAACATGCTGCGGCGGTGTTTTGTGATTTGACAAAAGCTTTCGATTGTGTTGATTATGGGATCTTGCTGTCAAAGCTGAACATTTATGGATTCAGGGGGTTAGCTTGGGATTGGTTTCGGTCGTATTTGTCGGGCCGAGTCCAGGGAGTGACTTTTAAGGGTCAGTGCTCGGAGGGGGTTGGGATCAGTGTGGGTATCCCTCAAGGCTCTGTACTTGGACCACTATTGTTTTTGATCTATGTTAATGACCTGCCCCGTTTGACAGTGGCTGGCTGATTTACCATCTTTGCTGATGACACCACAATTTTGTGGTACAATAAGGATGTGGGGAGACTTCGGGCCGATGTTCAGGCAGATTTGTCTAAGATGAAGGCTTGGTGTGATGATAACAAACTGTCCTTCAATATAGCCAAGACAAGGATTTTGAGCTTTAGATGCAATATAGAGAATGTTAATATTGAGAATGAGATCATCTCTTCAGCTAATAAGAATTCATTTCTCGGTCTAATAATTGACTCATCGCTGCAGTTTGAGGATCACATTGGCAACATCTGTAGCAAAGTTTCTTCAGGCTGCTATGCCCTTAGGGTTATTGCATCACTAGTTGAGGCTCATTTGAGGTATGGGATCTGTTTCTGGGCATGCTGCTCTCGAGTTCACTTTAGTTCTGTTTTTGTATTGCAAAAAGAGAGCTATTAGATATATTTCAGGAGCTGGGTTGCGAGAGTCATGTCGACCATTGTTTCCGAGATTAGGGATTCTTACTCTTTGTGCCCTATTTATCCTGGAAACTGTTATCATGATATTTAAAAAACATCGTCTTGAGGCGATGCCAGTCAGCCGGCACAGCACTAGGCGAGCATTCGTCCTGCCATTGCCGGCCCCGAAAACGGAGCTGATCAAATCTGCAATTGTTTATAATGGCAAAAAAATATATAACCATCTGCCTCTCAAATTGAGAGGATTGAATTGCGAGGGAGTCTTTAGACGAAAGACTAGGGCCTTACTTATAAAAAAGGCATTCTATGTACTTGAGGAATTCTACAATGATAGACTGGAATAAGCATATAACAGTGGTTGAGTGGTTGGCATTTGGGTTGACATATGTGTAACTTTTATTTCTTTTATTTTGTATTTACTGCATTGACTACTAATCTTGTTCTGTTTCCTTATTTTTTCTTTCTTTGAATTTGTGTTTATTAAGATAATAATAATTTAAGTTAAGCTTGCTTTGTCAACAAATACTTTGTATTTTAGGGCAATAAAGCATATTTCTATTTCTATTTCTATTTACAGTTAGGATCACACAATCATTTTTTAAGCGAGATCCTATTTTTTATGCTCGTTATTAAAGGTTTGTTTTATTTACGTACACTTTCTAAAATAAAAGTAAAATGCCGATATTCAACTTTTATTTTATGTTTCATGTAGGAGAAATAAACGCACTAATGAAGAACACTCGTACATTCTGAGCTTTTAGAGAAATCCGCGTAATGGCATGAACGGCGCTGTAAATGTATCCCAGAAATTTTAATTACGGCGTCCCGCATGAAAGGATTTGAAAATCTCTTCAGGGATTTTTGTCGGTATTTTATAACAGAAAAAACCGGTCAAGTGCAAGTTGAACTTGCACAATTAGTGTTCCGTACGTTGATTGTTTTCAAAATAAAAATTTTTGTTAGGGTGGTATAAAATGATCAGTGACTTCACAAAACACACCCCAAATGAGTTTTCAATAAAGTTTGTTTCCAATCTTTACTGAAAACTGGTGACCTTGAAATTCTGTTTTTTTTTATATACCAAATAAATTATTAAAGGTAATGCACTCGTGATAATTTTCGTTCAATCTATACCCCGTGGAGAATATTCCAGAATTTTTTCAAAATTTTTTGATTAGTACTTTTCGAGATAAGGTAGGGGACAGCGATTTTTTAAAAGTAATACGAAGAAAAGTGTGCGCAAGTATTACATTATATACGAGTATATATATATATATATATATATATATATATACATATTTTTACTCGTGTTTTCACAAGCTTTCATTTGACACCACACTTGATGACTTAGTAAAAAAAAATTTTTTTCACTTCCGATTTCACCCCTCAAAACGAACCCCTTAAGTCAAAATTTATGTTACGGTGGTATAAAATGATCAGTGACTTCACAAAACACACCCTAAATGAGTTTTCAACAAAGTTTGTTTCCAATCTTTACTGAAATCTGATGACCTTGAATTTTTTGTTTTTTTTTATGTACCATTTAAATTATTAAAGGTAATGCACTCGTGATAATTTTCGTTCAATCTACACCCCGTGGAGAATATTCCAGAATTTTTTCGAAATTTTTTGATAAGTACTTTTCGAGATAAGGCCCGGGACAGCGATATTTCGCGAATTTTTAAAAATAACACAACGAAAAGTGCGCGCAAGTATAATATTATATATGTATTTTTTACTCGTGTTTTCACAAGCTTTCATTTGACACCACACTCGATGACCTAGTAAAAAAATTTTTTTTTCGCTTCCGACTTCACCCCCCAAAACTAACCCCTTAAGTCAAAATTTAATTCTCAAAACTACATGGCTCTGATGAGGCCATCAATTCCTATATTATTACCAAATTTCGCCTTTCTATGTCAAATAGTTTCGGAGAAAATCGGGTGTGACAGACAGACAGACAGACAGACAGACAGACAGACAGACAGACAGACAGACAGACAGACAGACAGACAGACACCGAAGTGATCTTATAAGTGTTCCGTACGGAACACTAAAAAGAAGGATTTGTAGAGATTGAATTCGTAAAAATAGTTCAAGACCTTAAAAAGCATTGCTTTTTGTTCCTGCGGTATGTTAAAATTTTACGGCTTTTTTAAAAAGAATGTTTGAAGGTAGTAAAATAAAATAAGATATATATTATATGTCGAATGAAAAGTATCGTATATCAGCTCTCGAGAGAAAGGTGACCAAAAAGGATCCTAACAATTACCGTGGGGGGAGTGCAAATTGTGGCGACCCTTGGTTCCGGGGCGTAGTAACTTGCTTGCGGTGCAGAAGGTCTCGGGTTCCAAACCCGGCCAGTCGGTATACTTTACTTATTAATTTATTTAAATGTTTGGCCTGGCCACATAAATAGGTAGTAGTTGTGTGCAGAAATGCAATAACGACCGTGACCACACTACCGTGTTGTCTAAAAAAGGTGCTGTGAAAGACAAAAATGTATGTTTCGGCACTTAGACAACGTTGACAGGTATTACGACATCCTCGCTGATATCGTATAAGACAGAAAATAACAGGCCAAGTGCAAGTCGGATCTGCGCAATTAGTGTTCTGCTTTGCTTCTAAAATAAAAATTTTTGTTACGGAGGTATAAAATGATCAATGGCTTCACAAAACACACCCCAAATGAGTTTTCAACAAAAGTTTTTTTTCCGATCTTTACTAAAAACTGATCACCTTGAATTTTTTTCTATACACCAGATCAATTATTAAAGGTAATGCACTCGTGATGATTTTCATTTAATCTATACCTCGTGGAGAATATTCCAGAATTTTTTAAAAATTTTACTTTTCGACATAAGGAGGAGACAACGATTTGTGTACGCAAGTATTACATTATATATATTTTTGAGCTTGTGTTTTTACAAGTTTTCATCTGCCCCACTCGTTGACCTGGTAAAAAAAAATTCACTTTCGATTTCACCCCCCAAAACTAAACCTTTATGTCAAGATTTAATTTACAAAACTGCACGGCTCTGATGAGACCATCAATTCCTATATTAATGCCAAATTTCAACTTTCTATGTCAAATAGTTTCGGAGAAAATCGGGTGTGACAGACAGACGGACAGATAGACACCTAGGTAATCTTATAAGTGTTCCGTACAGAACACTAAAAAGGATAAAAAATCCCAACTCAGGCGGGGAGGTGAACAATAAAAAAAATGCTCTCTTGGTATAAGGACATTGTATAAACTTCTAAAAGAGGAGATCGGTAACGAAATAGCTGAGGAGTTATTTTACGCCAAGACTAGTACCATCATCGTTCAAATTTAGTGAAAGCTTGTGATACCGTACAAGAGGATATTGATAGAAGGTGGGAGCGGTCTGCATTTAAATTGTAATATTCATTCATTCAAAACATAACAACGAGTCCTTGAACAACGTTATAGTTTGTTTCCGATATTATTAAATGTATCTAATAAAATGAGTTTGAAAGAAATGGAGGCGTAGCTTGATTGATGTTTCAATTCAAAAACATCATTTATTTACCATTAGCATTAACAAAGAAAAATAGGATCAATAAAGGGTAATGAAAAGAATAAACTAAAGGCAGTTAAAATGGATTATGTTCGAAAAAGTACTAATGTATCAAGAGCAGAAAGAGTACTAAATGAATAAATTAGAAATAGAACGGGGATGACAGAAATATTCATAGACAATGACAAAGAGGCTTGGAGAGGAAGGTGAGATAGACAACATTTTCTTTGTGTAAAAATGTATTGTATATTGAGTAAATCGATACATAATGTATAATAATAACAGTAACACATTGTTTTTAGTATTGAGTTGATATGTACTATAGAAATGATCGATTTTTTCTTTCCTTGCTAAAGAGAAATATTGTATTCGTGAAAAAATCACAGTCCTAGATGGTTTTCTTCGCGTATTAGTATTCCTAAATAACGAAAAACATGGCCACTCCTTTCCGTCGGTCTGTTGGCACGACAACTCTCGAACGAAACGAGCTATCAACTTCAAACATGGACCATATTTAACATCTAACAAGGAAATAAAGTCTATAGTTTTTGAATGACATCGCATCAGCTCAAGGGGATGAAAGGGGTGCGGGTGAGGGGTTGCTTAATATATATCGTGTTATCTATACTTGTTTGGACTTTTGAAGTCTAGAAATCTAAAAATTAGGTTATTTTTTCATTGCTTTGAAGTTTAATCCAGGAAGGGGCTGAAGGGGCTAGGGTAGTTTAATACGAGGCTGGTTTGAAAAGTCCGTGCAAAGTCCGAGAGATGGCACCACCGGCGCGTATCGAGGTCATGTTTAGTTAGTAGCATCTCTTGAATGAATGCACACCAAGTTTCAGCCATATTGGTCTATTTCTCTGTGTTTGGCATTCGTGTGAATCAAGGAAGTCGAGTGATTTTCAAGAAATGGACGAAAAGGAATTTCGTGTGGTGATTAAACATTACTTTATGAAAGGCAAAACGCCTCAGGAGGCTAAAGAGAAGCTTGATAAACATTATGATAACTCTGCACCTTCGATTAGAACAGTTTATAAGTGGTTTCAAAATTTTCGGACTGGCCATATGGGCACAAGTGACGCTGAACGTTCTGGACGGCCTGTGGAGGTTACGACTCCAGAAATCATTGATCAAATCCATGATATGGTGATGGATGAGAGAAGAGTTAAGGTGCGTGAGATTGCTAGTGCTGTGGGCATCTCGACTGAACGGGTACATAATATTTTGCATAAACATTTGGACATGACAAAGCTATCCGCAAGATGGATGAAACATGGATACATTACTATACTCCTGAGACCAAACAACAATCTAAACAATGGGTTACCAAGGGGGAATCTGCACCAAAAAAGGCGAAGATCGTTTCTTCGGCCGGCGACTGTCTTTTGGGATTCGCAAGGGATAATCCTCATCGACTATCTGGAAAAGGGTAAAACTATTACAGGTGAATATTATTCATCGTTATTGGACCGTTTGAAAACCAAGCTGCAAGAAAAAACGCCCGCGATTGGCCCACAAGAAAGTCCTTTTCCATCACGACAACGCACCAGCACACACCTCAGCAGTTGTGGTCGCAAAATTAATGGAAATAAGATTCCAACTCGTTTCACATCCCCCCTATTCTCCAGACTTGGCTCCCTTGGATTACTATTTGTTCCCCAATTTGAAGAAATGGCTGGCGGGACAAAGAGTTTATTCAAACGAGGAGGTGATTGCAGACACTAATGGATATTTTGCAGACATGAACAAATCCTATTATTCGGAAGAGATCAACAAACTAGAACATCGTTAGACGAAGTGTATAAGCCTAAAAGGAGACTATGTCGAAAAATAAAAAAGGTTTACCCCAAACACATAAGTAGTTTTTATTTTTGCACAGACTTTTCAAACCAGCCTTGTATTGTATAATTTCGATATCATTTTGAGATATTTACAGCTTTTTGTTTCATATACTGGACAAATTTTAAGGATATTATTTCTAGTAAAACATGTAAGAGGTTAAAGGTTGGGGTGGGGAGTTAATGGGGTTGCTTTCTATATATGGTGTATATGCCACGTATAAAGAGGTGAGAAAGGGAGTTGTTGGGGTGATTTCGTATTTATTGTGCTATTTTTTTTACGGGTCTAGCACACATGCTACAGGGAAGTTCCTAAAGCGCTACAGGAGCGACACGTGTGCGGAGAAAGCGATTCACGTTCTTGAATCGCTGTAAATTGTACTCGGTGGGAAACACAGTCCTGGGTAAATTATTCCAAAGGGATGATGTTCTCCATATAAAAGACTGCTTGAAAAGCGTTGTACGAGGAGTAACAAGCTGGACCTCATACAGATGTGAAGTATTAGCGCGACGTGTACTTCTAACATGCACCGCTCTGGGAGGAATTAAGCGGGCGACATCCTTCGAACACTTTCCATGAAAATACTTGTAGAATAGGCTCAAGTCAACAACAAATGCAGTGTATGTTTGGGAGCGGAGATCCAAACATGGGAGCAGTATTCCATAGTTGGTCGATTTGAGCTTTGTAAAGAATTAGCAGTTGTTATGGAGTGTAAAGCTTTCTGGTTAGAAATAATATTCCCAACTTTTGAGAAGCTCTCCTTGCTATGCCTGCAACATGTTCATGCCAGGACATATTTGCTTCTAAATTAACGTCCAACAAATTGAGTGACGATGTTAGAGGAATGGAGTGCCTCGACATAACTATGTCGGGTTCAGCAACGTTAACTTTTTTAGAAAAAACTGCCGCCTGGGTTTTTGTAGCGTTAAATTCCACTTGGTTACTGTCACCCCGAGATAGAATTTCTTCCAGGTCTTTGTTAAGTTGAATGACTTCCTGCTGTCTGCGGATATTCGTCTGAATACCCGATGTCCGAGCGTTCAAAGTGAATGAAGAGATAAGTGTACTGTCATCTGCAAAGCTGTAGATTGGATTCTCGGTCTTTTCCAGCAGATCGTTAATATAAATGAGAAAGAGAGTAGGAGACAGTATGGAGCCTTGGGGTATACCGGTGTTGATAGTGAAGGTGTTAGAAAGAAATCCGTCGACTGCCACTCGTAAAGAAAGCTCTCTGAGGAAACATGAGAGCCACAAACTGAACTTTTCAGACATACCATAAGAACGTAGCTTAGCCAACAGCCCATCGTGCCAAACACGGTCGAATGCCTTGGATATGTCAAGAGCAACCGCTCGAGATTCTCCAAGGTGTTCAATTGCGTTGTTCCAAACATGTGTTATATAAGTCAGAAGATCTCCTGTTGATCTATTTTGACGAAGCCGTATTGGTGATCGCTAATAATGTTGAATCCTTCAAGATATTTTAGAAGATGTTGATTGATAGCCTGTTCCATGACTTTCGATATTATTGGAAGCAGTGCGATTGGTCAGTAGCTGTTTGGCAAAATCTACAGAAAACTGGTTAGTTCCCTCGCACAGCTGTAGGTACTATTGAGAGTTCTTTGAGTCAAGGGAATGAAACATTACATTATATTTTTTTTCTATTTCCAGTATTAAGAGGGGTTGTGGGTGAAAGCGGTGGCGATCGTCAAATATTGTATAGTTTTAATATTATTATAAGAATTTTGCCTGGTTTTTGGTTGGGATATTTTAAAAAAATTTAGGTAATCATTTATAGCAAAAGATAAATAACGTGAAAGGAATAGGGGTAGGAGGTTAAAAGACTGGTTGTGCATATATTATAATATGCTTCTATTACAATGCTTTTGCATTACTCCCAATTTTAACAGAAATGGTCTGTAGAAGAGACTGAGATCTGGCTACAGAGTATCTTAAAAAATGTTAAGTTGGTTATACAAAAAATTTTTGAAACACAACAGTTAAATTGGTCGAAATTTACTCACCTCTGGCACAGTAGGTTAACTATTGGATTGGATTTTTTTTAAGTTATCCTGCAGATAAGGAGGCACCATAGTTTTCATCAGTGGTCCATTTACCAGGTGTACAAGTATGAAATGCGGATTTCAGACAACAGAAGGTGCACTAATGCAGTTTGTGCTGTAAAGATTTGACACTGCGCCATTTTATTGTGTCATCAACAAGTGTCAGACGCGCACGAGTAATAAATTAGAAAAGTGTGTGCATAGTGTTGTGTTGTTGTGTTCAATATGTCGAAATTTATACCGAACAAAGAGCATTCGCGGATAGCTTTAATTTTTTGTTTTCATTTGAAGAAAACTGCTTTTGAATCATACCGATTACTTCGAGAAGCTTATGGTGAACATGTTTCATCGCAAGATACGTGTGAACGATGGTTTCAGCGTTTCAAAAGTGGTGACTTCGATGATGCCGACAAGGAACGTGGAAAACCGCCAAAAAAATACGAAGATGTGGAATTGCAAGCATTGTTGGACGAAGATGATTCGCAAACACAAAAATAACTCGCCGAGCAATTGGGCGTTAGTCAACAAGCTGTTTCCAGTCGGCTACGAGAGGTGGGAAAGATTCAGAAGATCGGTAGATGGGTACCACATGAGTTGAACGACAGGCAAATGAAAAAGCGCAAAAACACGTGTGACATTTTGCTCACTCGGTACAAAAGGAAGTCGTTTTTGCATCGTATAATTACGTATATAGAGTACATCCCAGAAAGCGAATGGGAAGAATATTATAAGAAGCTGCTAACCGAAGATAGACAAGAATTCCAAGAAGAGAACCCTGAAGAAGTACAGAATAAGGAAATAAAAGAGATAGAACTAAGCTATGAAGAAGTAAAGAAGACAATAAAAACACTCAAAAATAATAAATCTGCAGGGCCTGGGGGTGTGGTAAATGAAATGATTAAGTACGGCTCTAATAAATTACATCGAATGCTGAGAAACATGTTCCACAGAGCGATAAATGGAGAAAAAAGACCAGAGGAATGGTCAAAAGCTTATATAGTATCTATATTTAAAAAGGGAGACCGTAGAAAATGCACAAACTATAGAGGCCTAAGCATACTATCGAGTATGGGACGTTTGTATGGAAAAATTATTAAAAATATCATGGAGGAAAATATAAAAGGAAAAATTGGAGAAGACCAAGCAGGCTTTACGGCCGGAAAATCATGTATAGACCACATATACACTATAAAACAAACAATGGAAAAAAAACTGGCAAAGAATAGAGAAGTCCATCTAGCCTTCATAGACATAAGAAAGGCCTATGACTCAGTACCAAGACAAAGATTATGGAACGCAATGAAAGAAATAGGCATTGACAAAGAACTAATATACGCAGTAAAAGCTCTCTACGAAAACAACACAGTGAACATAAAAATAGGACATAAAATAGGGAAGAGACTCCAAACATCAAAAGGCCTATTACAAGGATGCTCTACATCCCCAACACTATTCAAAATATACCTCGAACAAACATTAAAAAAATGGAAGCAAAAATGTAGTGGAATGGGAGTCCCAATACGAGAAGATTACTTATATACTCTAAGTTTCGCAGACGACCAAGTAATCATAGCGCAAGATGAGGAAGACCTCAGTTATATGGTAAGAAAACTGAAAAAAGAATACACTAAAGCAGGATTAGCAATAAACTTTGATAAAACGGAATATCTAACAACAAAGGAGGGAAACGTGGAAAATCTAGAAGTAGATAACGAAACAATAATCAAAGAAACCGATAGATTTGAATATCCAGGAACCATCATTTCAAAAAACGCAACATCAGAAGAAGAGATTAAAGCTAGATTAGAACAAACGCGAACATGCATAAGACAATTAAATTCGATCCTGTGGGACAAGCACATCACAAAGAGAAACAAAACACGCATATACAAATCAATAATACAAAGCATAATGACATACGGGTCAGAAACATGGACGATCAACAAAAGAAATAAATCTAAAATTAACACGGTAGAGATGGACTATTGGAGAAGTTGTTGTAGAGTGGCACGTATGGAGAGAATAACAAATGAAGAAATAAGAAGCAGAATGAACATCAAAGAGAACGCAATAAATACCATTGAAGAAAAAACGATTAAAATGGTATGGGCACATAAGACGAAGCGAAGATAATAGGTGGATAAAGAAAATAACGGAGTGGAGCCCTATAGGGAGAAGAAAAAGAGGAAGACCCAGACGATCGTGGAGAGACGATGTGGACGAGGCTATGGAGGACAGGGGTCTAACAGATGGAGACTGGGAAGATAGAAACGGATGGAATCAAAGGCTGAGAGAAGGAAGACACCGTCAGCTGTAGAAAATCCTTGTTATATATTATAATTACAGGGGAAGAAAAGTGGATTTATTTTGAGAATCCCAAGCGCAAAAAATCATGGGTAGACCCAGGCGCACCATCCACATCGACCGCAAGACTGAATCGCTTTGGCAGAAAGACGATGCTCTGTGTTTGGTGGGACCAGAGGGGCGTGGTCTATTATGAGCTGTTAAAACCTTGGGAAACGGTTAATACTAAACGTTACCAAAAACAATTGACCGATTTGAACTGTTCGCTGCTTGAAAAAAGGCCAGAATACCGAAAGAGGCAACACAAAGTCTTTTTTCTTCGTGACAATGCTCCATTACATACGGCAAAATCAGCTCGCGACACGTTAGAAGCACTCAGCTGGGAAGTTCTACCCCAGCAGACTTGACTCATTCCGATTACCACTTGTCTGCATCGATGGGTCACGCACTTGCTGAGCAGCGCTTTGGTTCGTACGAAGATGTAAAAAAATGAGTCGATGAATGGTTCGCAGCAAAAGGGGAAGAATTTTAGTGGCGTAGTATTCACAAATTGCCCGAAAGATCGGAAAAATGTATAACAAGCGATGAGCATACTTTGAATAAAGCACTTTTTATGATTCTTCCGAATTTAACATGTTTTTTTAGCAAAAAAATCCGCATTTCGTACTTGTACACCTGGTAACCCCATAAAAAATAATGTGAACATTTAAAGCATATTCAAAAAAAAAATTCTTATAATTTAAAGTACAGTAAAAATATATATATCGCCATTCTTTGTATTATTCACTTAATAACCTTTCAAATATATATATTTTTTTAAATATACTTACTTTTAACAGCGCCCAGGTGTATGTAACCCCAAAGGTATAATTTTACTTACTGTGTATAAATTTATTTTGCCAGTAAGATTCGTCCTTTCCTGTTTTAAATAATCGAAAAGCTTGCAAATATTTAGAGAATCTTTAGCACTTTAATCCCAATGACCGTTAAGTGTTTGTTTATCGTAAAGTACTGAAAAATGTCCCTGAAGAGGGCTTGAAATCTTCTCATGCAGGACGTCATCATTAAAATTTTTTTGGCCTTTTTTTAACGTTTTACGGTGATTCAAATGAATTTTATGCGAAATAATAGATACGTCTGTGTAGTCTAGTGATACCTAAAAATAGTAAAACATATATCAAGTCCTGCTTAGGGTAGTGATAGTACAGTGGGCAGTACCTGGCATCTCCGGGAATGGAACGAACACCTGTATGATCTTTTTTAATAATTTCAGGATAAATACATGTTCAATTTTTTACCTCTATTCAACTATCTATAACGTAAAATTCTCTATTAGAAGATTTCAAACCATGACTACGAGGCTGGTTTGAAAAGTCCGTGCAAAAATAAAAACTACTTATGTGTTTGGGGTAAACCTTTTTTATTTTTCGACATAGTCTCCTTTTAGGCTTATACACTTCGTCCAACGATGTTCTAGTTTATTGATCCCTTCCAAATAATAGGATTTGTCCAAGTCTGCAAAATATCCATTAGTGTCTGCAATCACCTCCTCGTTTGAATAAAATCTTTGTCCCGCCAGCCATTTCTTCAAATTGGGGCACAAATAGTAGTCCGAGGGAGCCAAGTCTGAAGAATAGGGGGAATCCTATTTCCATTAATTTTGCGACCACAACTGCTGAGGTGTGTGCTGGTGCGTTGTCGTGATGGAAAAGGACTTTCTTGTGGGCCAATCGCGGGTGTTTTTCTTGCAGCTCGGTTTTCAAACGGTCCAATAACGATGAATAATATTCACCTGTAATAGTTTTACCCTTTTCCAGATAGTCGATTAGGATTATCCCTTGCGAATCCCAAAAGACAGTCGCCATAACCTTTCTGGCCGAAGGAACGGTCTTCGCCTTTTTTGGTGCAGATTCCCCCTCGGTAACCCATTGTTTAGATTGTTGTTTGGTCTCAGGAGTATAGTAATGTATCCATGTTTCATCCACAGTGACGAAACGACGCTTAAAGTCCTCCGGATTCTTCTGGAACAGCTGCAAACCATCCTTGCAACACTTCACACGATTCCGTTTTTGGTCAAGCGTGAGCAATCGCGGCACCCATCTTGCGGATAGCTTTCTCATGTCCAAATGTTTATGCAAAATACTATATACCCGTTCAGTCGAGATGCCCACAGCACTAGCAATCTCACGTACCTTAACTCTTCTGTCATCCATCAACATATCATGGATTTGATCAATGATTTCTGAAGTCGTAACCTCCACAGGCCGTCTAGAACGTTCAGCGTCACTTGTTCCCATATGGCCAGTCCGAAAATTTTGAAACTACTTATAAACTGTTCTAATCGAAGGTGCAGAGTCACCATAATGTTTATCAAGCTTCTCTTTAGTCTCCTGAGGCGTTTTGTCTTTCATAAAGTAATGTTTAATCACCACACGAAATTCTTTTTCGTCCATTTCTTGAAAATCACTCGACTTCCTTGATTCACACGAATGCCAAACACAAAGAAATATACCAATATGGCTGAAACTTGGTGTGCGTTCATTCAAGAGATGCTACTAACTAAACATGACCTCGATACGCGCCGGTGGTGCCATCTCCCGGACTTTGCACGGACTTTTCAAACCAGCCTCGTATAATACAGAGAATAATTAAAATTTTAAAATAAATCTAAATCAACTACTAAAAATGAACACCGTTCATATTTCAGCAGTGACCACTGTTTTTTCATCGGTTAGTCCACCTTGGGACGTGTTTCGTTGTATCATAGCTCATCAGCTGAGCTAGAATCGACAAATCAGAGAACAAAATTCGAAGTACTTATTAGGGTAAAACATAACAAATCGTATCTCTAGCTTGCGAAAGCCTAGAATTTAAAAGGATACCTGCATATGCTCACTGGCCAACGAAAATAAATATATATATATATATATATATATATATATATATATATATATATATATATATATATATATATATATATATATGTTTATATATACTTTTTATAATTTTCTAGAGTTTTATGTTCATCAAATTAAAAGACTTGTTTTTATCAATTGTTTAATCTACAAAATTTCTTTAGTTATACTGTATTGCCTCTATTTACATGGTGCTTATTCTACATATTAAAATGAATAACAGGTAACCCACAGTCAATAATATTACATAGAATAAACGCAATGTAAATAGGGAAAATTCTGTAGTTTAAACAACTGATGAAGACCAGAATGTATACTATGACATAAAACAAATCTTTTAATTTTATGAATATGAAACCCAAGAAAATTATAAAAAAATATTTGTTACCTGTTCAAAGAAATAAAGAAAAGGAAAAACCTATCTGTGTACATATGTGTATATAACATATAGGCTGAAAAATTTTTGGTCTAGCTACTTAAAACACATTTTTTTTGCAAAATTCAACTTTATTCATCAATATAGTTTCCTTCAAGAACGATACAATCAGTCCAATGCTTTTCTAACATTTCTATACCTTTCTTGTAGAAGGATTTGCCTTTGCCTTCAAAATAAACCTCTATTTCGACGATAACTTCTTCATTGGAGCCAAATCTCTTTCCCGCGAGGTCTGCGAATAGATAATAGTCGCTGGGGGGCAAATCTGGGGAATACGGTCATTTCAGACCATTTCTTTGCGATTTCTACCTTTAGGCGCACCAATAACTTTATCTAATATTCTTTATTGATTGTTTTTCCCTTCTCAGCATAGACGATGATGCACATCCCCAAATACAGTGGCCAAAACCTTCCTAGCCGACTGTTGTGTCTTTGGTCGCCTCGGGCGGCTTTCACCGGTTGCTGTCTACTCAGGTGACTACCGATCTGATTCCGGTGTGTAATGATGGATCCGTGTTTCATCCATTGTCACATATCGCATGAAAAAATCCTTTTTTCCCATCAAAAACCAGTGTTTAATCAACACACGAAATTCGATTTTTCCATTGTTTTGAAAATATCAAAAGTAGCGTCACTAAAACCATTGTAACTTGTAAACTAATCGTCGAAATGTCATGAAATTTTGACAGTATCGTTTGACGGTTGATACTTCCTAAAATTGTATGGGCGACATCAGTGTCATCAGATCAAAACCTTTTTAGCCTACGTGTGATATATATACAGTGACTCACAGCTTAAATGATGCAGTCGCTATAAGAAAAGACTAACTGGTCTCAGTGCCTCTTCATTTATTTGGAAAAAAACTTATTGAAATTAAATTAGTAAAGAGTCTTCTAAAAAAGTATGAATTACTTTTTGTCTTAAATATGCCTTACTTAATTAACAATAAATAATTAATTAAATTATATGCGATTTTAACGTCACAGCTTAAATGATGCAAAACTCAATATACCAAAATTATTAGAGAAAACAAACTGTAGAATTTGAAATAAGCCTGCAAGCCTCGCTCATTAACAATAACGGCTTGTAATCTTCTGGACATTGAATCAACTAACTTTTTAGTATACCCCGGGGAAATAGTGTTTCATGCTTCAGTAATTTTTACTTTTAATTCAGTTTTATTTGATATTGGGGCACTATTTACTTTATTTTTTAATGTCAGCCACAAATTTTCAATTACATTTAAGTCTGGCGACTGGACTGGTGTTTTAATAACATTTAGACAGTTATAAAGCAACCAACTGCGGACTCGAAATGACGTGTGCTTTGGATCATTGTCGTGATAGAACCGATAATTATTTTCAATATCTAATTTTTGGGCACTAGCGACGAGATGCTGCCTGAGTATATCCAAGTACACATATTGGTTCATATTCCCTTCGACAAAATGCATGTTACCTACTCCTGCAGATGACATACAGCCCCATAACATCACTCCACCTCCACCGTGCTTTACCGTAGCTTTCATATTTTTCAATTTTAATTCTTCGTTAGGCTTTCTCCACACTGATATTGATCCATCGGACCCAAATAAGTTTATTTTGGTCTCATCAGCACACATTACTGAATTCCAGAAGTTCAAGTCTTTATTGATATGCTCTCTGGCAAATTCCAATCTCACGCGTCTATTTCTTTGGCTAATGAAAGGTTTATTTCTAGCAGTTCGACCATGTAAATTATTATTTCGCAAGATCTGTCGAACTGTTTCGGGGTTACACCTTTTTCAAATCTGTCTTTCCACCTCGGCGCACAACTTTGGCGCACTTTTTTTTTGGATTATTTGATACCTCTCTTAAAATCCATCTTTCTTCACGTTCATTGAAGATCTTATTTGGAGCCAACCTTGACTTATTCTCGACTCTATTTTCATTCCGGTAACGTTCAATGATATGCTGAATAGTTGACGGACATTTATTTACCATTTTGGCTATGTCTCTTTGGCTGTATCCATTCCTGTAATGAGTAATAATTAAATTTCTCTCAGAAATTGTAGTTCGACGACCCCTTCTTAAACAAAAAACAATTGCACTAAGAAATCAAAGCAACGCCGTCTTCTTAAATTTCAAAATGCGATAAGTTTTGACCCCTGTTATTATTTTGCATCATTTAAGCTGTGACGTTAAAATTGCATATGATTTGATTAATTATTTATTGTTAATTAAGTAAGGCATATTTAAGACAAAAAGCAATTCATACTTTTTTAGAAGATTTTTTACTAATTTAATTTAAATAAGTTGTTTTTTCGAAATAAATAAAGAGGCACTGAGACCAGTTAGCCTTTTCTTATAGTGACTGCATCATTTAAGCTGTGAGTCACTGTATATACATATATATATATATATATATATATATATATATATATATATATATATATATATATATATATATATATATATATACAGTAATACCCCGCTTAGCGCGACCCCGTTACGCGCGGTTTCACTATAACGCGAATTTCAAATTTCGCGCTCATGTAGTCATTAACTTCTCTATGGTCGCGGGGGGATCCCCGCTTTCTCTGAATATTCTCTTTGAAGAATTGGGAATTCCCTGTCCTTCGACTTTGTTCTATGGGGATTTCCTCGTTCGTTTCGTGTGTTCATTTGTTCCGTAATGTTAGTTCGGTCGGCTGGCAGTTTTGTTTTAATATTTATTGGAGATACATACATACATAATTTAACCCTACGTTAAAAATGCCGCCTGTAAAGAAAAAAGAGCGTAAAAGCGTCACTTTGGAATTGAAGATGAAAGTGTTAAGAAGAATGGAAAATGGAGGCAAAGCAACAATTGTTGGGAGAGATTTTGGACTCTCAGAATCGACTGTGAGAACGATTTATAAAAATCGGGAAAAAATTAAAATCTCCAGCGAAGGTTCAACACCTATAAGTGCAACAAAACTTTCTCGTTCGAGATCATCTATCTTAGAAAGAATGGAGAAATTACTGTCAGTCTGGATCGAAGATTTGAATAAGAAGAACACACCACTAAGTCAAGATCTCATATGCACAAAAGCAAAATCTTTGTATGAGATGCTGAAAACAAAAGAAGGAGAAGGGAGTGCCACTCCGACTTTTGCTGCAGCAGAGGCTGGTTCCATCGGTTCAAGCAGCGTTCTAATCTTCACAATATCCACATAACAGGCGAGGCGGCCAGCGCGGACATTCAAGCTGCAGCTGAGTTTCCAGACAAGTTTCAAGACTTCGTTAGACGAGAGAAAATTCCTGCTTGTCTCATCTTCAATGTTGATGAGACCGCACTTTACTGGAAAAAAAATGCCATCTCGAACATTCATTTCTAAGGAAGAACGTCAAGCCAGTGGTTTCAAAGCTGCGAAAGATCGACTAACACTTCTGCTGGGTGGTAATGCCACTGGTGATTTCAAACTGAAACCTTTACTAGTGTACCATTCAGAAACACCCCGTGCAATGCGAGGCACAGACAAGACAAGTCTACCAGTTGTGTGGCGATCAAACAGAAAGGCGTGGGTTACACGGGAAATTTTTCAAGAATGGTATTCTAATAGTTTTTGCCCATCAGTCAAATCATACTGTGACAGAAATGGGCTTGAACCTAAAGTTATATTACTCTTAGACAATGCCCCAGGACATCCAACCTCACTTGATACGCCCAGAGACTTAAAAGTGTACGTAAAGTTCCTTCCACCAAACACTACGTCAATATTACAACCTATGGACCAGGGAGCAATAGCAAACTTCAAAGCTTATTACCATCGCCGCACTTTTAGCCAACTAATTCATGAAACTGACGGGGAAGGAAGACAGTCTATGCGAGAGTGGTGGAAGTCATACAACATTATGAAGTCTATTCACAACATAGAAGAGGCTTGGAAGGAAGTTAAAATGAGTTGTATGAATGGGGTGTGGCGTAATCTTTGGCCAGATGTAGTGGAAGCACCTAGAAGAATTGTCCAGATGCAGAGACAAGTGCTTGAAGACATTGCTGCAATGATTGAGGGGTCTGAACTTGAAGATGTCACGGTAGAAGATCTCGTAGAACTTGTAGCAACGCACGACGATCCTATTAGCAATGAAGATCTGATCGAGTTACAGAATAATCCTATCTACGATGAGGAAGAACAAGTAGAAGAGAAAGTTTTATCTTCAGGGGAAATACAAAATGCACTTTCAAAAATTTATTCAGGTTTGGACATATTGCAGAGTATAGACAATAATGATGACCGTGTCTTGGCCGTGTGTCAAACAATTAAAAACAGTGTTGGGTGTTATGAACGTATTTTACAAGAACGTAAACAAAACGTTACCCAAAAGACAATAGATGTATTTTTCCGTAAAAAATAAGAGTATGTATTGCATAAAGTGTTCTTAGAATTAAAGTGATTGATTAAAATGATTTGTATTTTTTTGTATTAAATTTTGACTATGTTTAATCATAAACCTCGATATACGCGAATTTCAGTTAACGCGATTTTTTTCGGAACGTATCCCTCGCGTAAAGCGGGGTATTACTGTATATATATATATATATATATTATATATATATATATATATATATATATATATATATATATATATATATATTTATATTTATATATGTATATATATATATATATATATATATATATACACGAAGCAACCACTCTTGCCTCTTCTCCCACTCCTTTAACCTCTTATAGATTTTACTAGAAATAATGTGCTTAAAACTTGTCCATTATCTGAACCAATATTATTAAAACTCTACAATATTCCATGTTAAAATTGAAAATAATGAACAATAATTTAATTTTTGGATTCCTTCACTTCAAGAAGCCTGAAGAGATATACAACATGATATATACAAGTAAACCTCTCTATCTTCCTCCTCAGCCCTCGAACCCCTTCTGAAGTTTACTGTAAATAATTATGCGCAAAATATATTTTTTTATCTCATCAAAAAACCAGGAAAAATTACTATATTACGAGCTTTACGCAAAATCAGCTCGATTCAGCAAAAGTATGTAATAACAGTGTGCAAAAAAAAATTGAGAGCTGTTTTGGTTTTTTTGCGTAATTCTTATGTTTTTTGGGTGTACTGAATCCGAAAATGACTTTCATTTTGTCATAGAACGTCACGTTTTCTGACAATGTAGGTATCTATGTTAAACAAGTTATCATCTTAAAATAAAAGATAAAAGACTAAACAATTTTTTTTTAATTTATAATTGCGTAACAAAACTTATTTTTTTATCTAAAATACATTCATTAGTAAGCACTAAACACATTTCTTTTTCCCAGTGAGACTCCTTTTGGTACATTTTCGCTTGTAGGAAGCATCTGGAAGGTCTCTCTGAAGCGTCCAAGAGTAGTCTGCCATCATTGAGACGCTCCATCTTCCCTGGTATCTTTTTTCCATCTCCTTAATATATTGGTGAAATAGTTCACCTTGCTCTTCATTCAGATCTCCTAAATTTTCTGGAAAGTAGTCGAGGTGGGAATGAAGAAAATGTACTTTTAAAGTCATTAGGCAACCTAAAGCTTGAAATGCTTTTAACATTCTTTTGACGATTTGTTTGTAGTTAGGGTCTTTGTTATTGCCTAAAAATTTCTCTATGACCTCTTTAAAGGCAATCCACCCTTCTCTTTGAGGATCCGTCATGGTTGTGATGAATTGTGGATCAGTCATAAGCCGTCTAATATCTGGTCCAACGAAAACACCTTCCTTCAACTTTGCCTCCGAGAGGCCTGGAAACTTTGATATTAAGTATTTGAAGCAATTTCCATCTCTTGGAAGTGACTTTACAAATTGCTTCAACAATCCCAGCTTTATGTGAAGCGGTGGTAGAAGAACTTTATGAGGAGGCACCAAAGTTTCATGCAGGACGTTCTTTTCGTCAACTTTAAGCTCCCTCGGAGGCCAACACTTTTTGATCCAGTGATTTGCTCTGTCTCTACTATCCCATAGACACAAAAAGCAAGGGAATTTGGTAAACCCAGATTGTTGTCCGAGCAACATGCCCAAGATTTTTAAATCACCGCACACTTGCCAACCGTGGTCTTTATATTTTAATTTGCAAAGAACCAATTCCAAGTTCTTGTAGGTTTCCTTGAGGTGTACGGAATGACCGACAGGAATGGAAGCATAGAAACCGCCATTGTGGAGCAGAACTGCTTTAAGGCTTCTTTTTGAAGAATCTGTGAAAATACGCCACTGTGCTGGGTCGTATGAGATCTTAAATGTATCCATCAAACCTTTAATATTGGTACAATAAACCAACTCGTCCTCTTGGGCAAAGTAGGAAGTGAACTGCTTCTCACGATATCTAAACCAGGAGGAAGACACTCCGGCAAAAGTAAGTTCCTGCTTTTGAGCCTTGATCCAAGCAACTCAGCAGCGTTTTTGGGAAGATTCAAGTCTCTTACTAAATCATTTAGCTCGCCCTGGGAAAACAATTTCGGACTGCTGTCATCTCCAAATTGAAAACTTGACTTGTCATCGGGTTCAGGTACAGCACCATCTTCGTCAGAACTTGGAATCTCTTCCAAGGTAGCAGGGGCCTTGGGCACTGGTATTTCGGTCCCATGAGGGATGGGACGAATAGCTGATTGCAGATTGGGGTATGAAATGGACTGCTTCCATTTTGAATTATACCTTTTCACATTACACGAACAAAAGTAACAATCATCACTATGGTTCTTTTGCTCGTGCAATACCATAGGAATCGCATATCGGAAAGCTTTTTTCTTGCCCTTAAACCAATTTCGAACATCTTCAACACATCGTTTGCAGACTTTATGAGGTGCCCAAATTTTATCCTGATCTCCAAGTTTTAAGCCAAAATATAACAGAAACTGTCAGACGAATTCACACACTTCCGCACAGATGACATTGCACTATATTGAACCAAGATCTATAAAACAATGACGAGTTAACACGTAATTGTACCGCGCCACTTTCTACACTATCGTAGCGCGCACGTTCTGGTTACAACGTTTATGTTTGTTAATTTAGCTCACACAGGGCGTTCTTTATTTAGAAAGTAATGATAGTTATGGCCTGTATACATTTAAAAACAGTAATCAAAATAAAAAATATTTGTTTATGACTTCAAGTTAGCCCAAAAAAAAAACCTTTTTTTATAATAAAATTTTGCGTTTTGCAAAATAACCTGACGTTCTGGAATTTTTTGAGTATTTTTTTAGTTTTCATAACACCTAAATACATAGAAATCAGTTGAAAACATACAGACAGCATTGTTGTTGCAGACCTGTGTAACTGATTAAAGATTCTTCTATCGGCAAGAGGCCTATATCAATAGGAGAGATCTTTATGGCGGTTATATAGATTTCAAGAAAGCTTTCGATTCAATAGCACATGGAAGGCTTGTGAGTGTACTAAAAGTCTATTGAAATATTACATCTATCAAAATCCTCTTAAGGCACCTAAAGAATTAAGATCCAACTTAAGCTTTTCCCCAGCATTGTGACAACATCAATCCCAATATGAATGGGTATATTTCAAGGATATCCCATTAATGAGCCGGCTAAATTCAACTACATATGGATTTAAGCAACAATAAGAAGGTACTAATTTAATCTACTATCTATGGACGACCTTAAACTAGTGGCAGTCACTAAAAACAATTTTGAATAACTCTTCAAGGTCGTGGAGAAATTCTTCGGAAATACGGGAATGCATTTCGGACCAGACGAATACCAGGTCCTAAATATAATTTGAAACAAACCTCAACCAGGTGACTTTGAGTTGGAAGATGATCACAATGTTAAGGTTATGAAACAAGCGTTAAAAATTCATCATCGAAAAATTATTGTCGAATTATTTATAAGAGGAGTAAAGCGTATATTGCTATTTTGGAATTTTGAACTGAAACAAGACCGACAAAGAACATTTACAATGAAAAATTAAGGCACTCCTCACGAAAACACCTTCTTAATGTCAAAGGAGCAATGCTCCTTTGAGATTAAGAAGGTAGAAGAGTGGTCGATATAAGCAAGCAGTTAGACCAACAAATAAAATACCTACGCATATTAGCTTGCGGAATTTCACATGAAATGCACTGTCACCCCTAATATCAGCTACATGCCTAGCTACTAAAGACTGCCCATGGAGTGACAACTTAGGAAAATACCGACAAAACTGCGTTTAACTATAGGCTAACGTCAAAAAAGATATAACATACTTAGAGATGGAAAGTAATACTAGCTGGACAGACCTAGGTTCCTTCAAGCAAAGCTTAGTTGAAACTCAATTTATATGAAGTGATTAATGTAAAAATTGTTGTCAAACAGCGGTTATGATCGGAAGACATCGGAAATGAACAGCATTTAGACCAGGGGTCGGCAACCTATGGCACGCGTGCCATCTCTGGCACGCCAAGCAATTTTGAATGGCACCCGTACCTATTCAAAGTTTACACAATAACTCTGTAATCTGTGACATGTTTCGAAATTAAGTAAATAATCGAAGACAGTATTACTTTAACGATACAAACAAAAACGATATATTATATAGGCCAGTAGGTGTTATTACCAAAAACTACAAAATATATATTTTGTAATTTATAATTTTACTGAATGCATTGGTTTGACTTTAATTTCGGCAAGTATTAAAGACGGCAAGCCTCAAAATATAAGCCTAGGCAAAAACACAACTAAACGTTCTCAACTCAGATCAAAAGAGCCGCTATAAGGCGGTTTTTGTTTGACTTTACTTCAATCGTTCCGACGCGCGCCGCAACTCTTTTTTTATATTGCCGAACTTTAATTTTTGATAGATTTAACTTCTAGGCGGCCCTTTGATTGCAATGGGCACGTTGTAGATAATAATTTTTCTAAGAAATTTAATAAACGTAATTATTGGAATTTTCTGGACACATTATTTTTCTATATATAGCAAGCGGCTACACGTTTGGATCATTTAGTATAGAAGTAACATCCGCTGACTAGTCGTCGAAAAGTTTAAAAATTAAAATTACGTTGCGTTATGGCCGTGAAGAAACAGAAGGTAGACGTTCGATCATTTCAAACTTCATGGACAACAGATTACAGTTTTGTACAGCAAAACCATCGGGCCATTTGTGTCCTATGTCGGGAAAGCGTCGTTTTCCGGACATCTAGTGTTCAACGACATTTCCAGATAAAACATGAATCGTCATTTAAAGATAACGCTGATAAAAGGGAGGCAATACAAAGAGCAAGTAAACAATACGAGAAACAGTCAACATTCTTTAGCAAAGTTTTTCAAGGAAAAAATCAGGTAACTGAATGCAGTTTCAAAATTGCACAATCGTTGGCACAAAAGGGTAGGCCGTTCACTGACGGAGAATTTATGAAGCAAACGTTTTTGAGTACTGGCGAGATTTTATTCGACGACTTGCCCAGTAAGGATACAATATTGGCCAGGATTAGGGATATACCGGCATCAGCACGGACCATCGAGAGACGAATTACCGAAATGACACAAAATGTCCAAAAACAGCAGAGAGACGCTATCAAACGGAGTTTTGTATTTAGTGTAGCATTGGATGAAAATGTCGAAATTAATGACATTGCCCGTCTGGCAATCGTTGCTCGATACTTATGATGGCAGTGTATATGAAGAGCTGATTTGTCTGCTTCTATTGCAGGGAACTACAAGAGGAGAGGATATATTTTCAGAATTTGTTAAACATTTTGAAAAGCGGAACATTGATTTAAATAAAATTTTTTGCGTAACGACAGATGGCGCTCCTGCTATGATTGGGAGACATAAAGGATTTGTTTCCCTTCTTATTGAACGCATGGGTCCATCAGTTTTGAATTTTCATTGCATAATTCATCAAGAGAGTTTGTGCGCTAAAATCTCCGCTGGAAGTTTAAAATCCGTGATGGATAGGGTGGTTAAAATAGTTAACTACATTGTCGGTCGTTCTTCACTGATTCATAGACAATTTAAGGCGTTTCTCCAGGAATTAGAAAGTGCATATTCAGATATACCATTGCACAATAATGTGTGCTGGCTCAGCCGTGGTAAAGTGCTCTCTAGATTTGTGCAATGTCTGGGCGAAATTAAATCGTTCTTGTTGGAAAAAAATCAAGTGGATGCTTATCCTGAACTAGAAGATAAGAACTGGATCTGTATGTTAATGTTTCTTACTGATATTACAAACCATCTCAGTGAACTCAACTTAAAGTTACAAGGTTCAGGCAAAACAGTTCTGAATTTATACGAATCCTGGAAATCATTCAAATTAAAAATAGATTTATTTATCAGCGATATTACTGCAAACACATATAAATATTTTCCAAATTTAAAAACTTATATATCCAGTGTCGACGATGGTGCACTAATAGACGAAATTCTTAAATATATGACTAATTTAAAAGAGCATATCGAGAGGGGTCAGGATTTTGATAAACATGGTCCTATGTTCGATTTTTTAATCAAACCAGATTTAATGGATTTTTCCAGCATTTGCTTTGACATATCTCTTTTCTCATGGATAGACATTAATGATTTTTATCTTCAATACATTGAATTTAAAAGCTCCGAGTTATGGAACACGAAATTTGTAGAATTAAGAAGGGTATTAGAAGGTGACTGCCAGAACCATTCAAACGAGATACTCAGTTGTTGGATGAGTTTACCAGAGAAATTTATTTGTCTTAAGAAAGTAGCGTTTGCCATGCTTACAGCTTTCGGATCATCCTATATCTGTGAACAACTTTTTTCCTATATGAGAGTGATTTTAAATCCGTACCGAAGCAAACTGACGACAGACAACTCGAAAGCATGTGTGACACTGAAAATAACCAGACATGAACCGGATATAAGAAAACTCTCTAAAGAACTTCAAGCACAGGGTTCACACTAGGTCCTAGGACTAGTATAATAAAATTATTTGTTAAATGTTTAATTAAACCTTCTAAAAGCAATATTTTAAGTTAATTTAAGGTAATTTTTGTTAATTTTAGTTGCAGTAAGTACCTATGTCAGCACGCAAAATGTTGTTTGAATGAAAACAGGCACCCCTTAGTTAAAAGATTGCCGACCCCTGATTTAGACGATTCCTGTAATCATTGGACAGCAAAAATTATACCAATGAGTCTGATGCAAAACATCTGTTTCTAAAACAATAAATATTTGTACAAAATTAATTAAAGTAATTTAATATATTTTCTACTCCCACAATAAAATGACTGAGGAAAATTTCTCAACAAATTGAATTCTTTAGCTTTTCCATACTTTTTACTTGTTATATATATTTGGTTTTTGTATTCTTTTAAAATGGTTTTTCTTTTCAGGTAACAATTTCTGTTAAATCAAAATGAAAAGAATAATAAAAGTAACAAAAAATCGACACATTTTCCACCATTACAACATTTTAAGTGACAAAACCCTTAATAAATGTTTTTCACCGACATTTTTACACTCTATATTCAGTTTGTATATCTTTTTAAAAAGATATTTTGTTTCTTAGGTGACTGGCGTCGTCGGTAGAGCGGAAACCCTCTCGTCTGTATTCTTTCTGGCTGCTTTTATCTTTTATACCAAAGCAACGAAAAAATAGAAAATGCACAGGTAAGGAGTATTTTCAAATCAATATCTTAATATAATATTCGGAAAATATACTTTACATTTTATGATATTTTATTTTGGTGTCGCGCTCTTTGTTGACGGAAAATGCTTGTATTGTGTTACATTCTACACTTTTACGCTTTTAAAAATATGAATATATTTTTGTATATTAAGCGTGACTGAACAATAAAAGTCTGCCTTTAAAATAGAGCCTTAGCTGTCTTGTTAAGTTAGAATATTATTTTTAACAAATATACATTTCATTTTTTTGTTCTGTTTACAACAGCGTTTCTCAACCTTTCAGTATTTGCGACCCAATTTTCAAACATAATTTTCATCGCGCCACCCCCCTCTCATACAATAACAATGCATGCAATAATAATGTATTTTCAGTATTTTGGTGCTAAAGTTACACTATGACCTTAATTACAAACCTTACAAACTACCGAAAATAAGTAAAGTTATTCATATTTGGCAACACATATCTGCTGCGTTAACAAAACTAGAATCGATGCCTCTCTATTGCTCTCTGTCACGTCCACCATATCGGTAGCGGCGTCGCGAGAAGTTCTGAGTTGTCTCAAATATCCGGAAAGTCTGCCCAAAAGTGTATAAATGCTGCCCCTCGTTCAATTACAGCCCGTCTCAGTCGAGTTGATCCTTCTACTGCTATCGGATTTATCGTGATTGTGTATGTTGTAATTTACGTGTTAATTGAAATTCAAGGTACTAAGTATTCACGGCAGTAAATTTATACAGAATCATGGATACATTTTTAAGCGAGCATTAGACGATAGTGAAGCATCAACAAGACATGCACAGACGAGTGGTTCCGAAAATAAAATCAAGAAAATATTCTCGAGAATACTTAAATTTAGGGTTTACCAGTACTGAAGTAAATGAAGAAGAAAGGCCCGTGTGTGTTATTTGCTCAAAAATCTGGGCAGAAGACAGCATGAAACCAAATAAACTTAAACGAGATTTGGAAACGCTTCATAGTGAGTACCTTAAGAAACCCCGAGAATTCTTCGAATTAAAATTAAAATCGTATGTAAAGCAGAAATAATTTTTTTAAAAAAACTTTGTCGTGAATGAAAAAGCTTTACTTGCCTCTTACAAAGTTTCATATAAAATAGCCAGATGTAAAAAGCCTCACACCATTGGTGAGGAACTTGCCAGCAGCAATTGAGATTGTAGAAACTCTGTTTGGGGATAATTTTGCAAAATAATTTCTATCCATACCTATATCAAATGATACTGCTGTCCGTCGAATTGGTGATATAGCTGAAGATGTACAGCATCAGCTTTTCGGGAAATTGCGTGACAAATTGTTTTCAATTCAGCTTGATGAGGCAACAGATAGCAATAAAGATGCTCATTTAATTGCCTATGCTCGATTTAGTGATGGTATGTCAGCAATAGAAGAACCATTTTTCTGCAAACTAATAGAACTTAAAGCAACATCGCTCGCATTATTTGCTATCTTAAATGATTTTATAAACGAGGCAAATATGGAGTGTAAAAATTGCGTCGGAATATGTACCGATGGTGCTCATTCAATGTCTGGAAGATTTCAAAGTGTACAAGCACTTGTGAAACAAAAATCTCCACTGTATGTATGATCCACAGAGAAGCTCTGACTTCCAAAGAAGTAAGTCCTGCTCTGAATATTGTGCTCACTACAGTTGTAACCGTAGTAAATTATATTAAAATGAGATCCCTAAAATCTAGAATTTTTTCGAACATTCAGTGTTACTATTTTATTGCGAGGCAAGATGGTTATCACGTGGAAAATGTTTGCAACATGTTTATGAATTAAGACATTAAATCGCCATTTTTCTAGAAGAGGAAAACCGGCCGGAACCGAAAAGTTTCGAGATAGCTTATTTGTGATGAAATTGAGCTACTTGGTCGATATATTCGAGAAACTAAATACCTTAAATTAATTCAACTCCAAGGAACAAAAGTACAAATATATTGATACAAAACATGATAAAATTAATGTTACTTTTTTACGAGTGTAGAGGGAAAAAATTGGAATTATGGAGCAGAAATGTAAAGCAAAAAAAGCCTAGAAATGTTTGCAAAAGTGGGAAATGTGTTAAAACATACAAGATTGAACAAGAACATGTGAAAGTTGTTTTAGTAACCATTAAACATCATCTAGCCATGTTGACAAAGAATTTTAAAAAGTATTTTCTTACTGACGATAACTTTGTAGCAAGTTACGAGTGGCTTAGGGATCCATTTCAAAATACTCACGAAGGGCTTTTAACTTCCAAAGAAGAAATCTTTATAGACTTCACGGCAAGTGGCGATATCAAAAGACAATTTAATAATAAATCACTGTTTGAATTTTGGGCAGGGGTGAATGGTGAGTTTTCTGCACTGAAAACAAGAGCATTTCGTATACTATTACCATTTTCAACATCCTACCTTTGCGAAACCGGATTTTCTGCGGTGACTGCTTTGAAAACAAAATATAGATCTCAGCTAAATACAGAAAAAGAACTCAGAGTGTCTATTTCTAATATTAAACCATCCTTCGAAAATCTTTGCTCAGCGAAAGAGTCCGAAGGGAGTCACTAATAATTATTAAACTTGTTTTTAATTTAGTATTGATAAGTTAATTACACAGCCCACAAAAAAAAAAGTGGGGTATACTTTTGATGCGATATATCAGATCCGTAGTATTTTTGCCCGCTGATCACGAATCTGACGTCAGAATGTCGCCATCACATCTCAATTTTTTTCTAACCTCAAAAAATAGGTAAAAATTAGTAAAAATTAAGAAAAATATACTCCTAAAAAATTGATTCAAGCTTTTTCATGAATCCAAAGTTGTATTAATATGTATTCGGACACGGTAAGCTAATATTCATCGGTTGGATTAAGCCATACAGTTCTGTTTTCTTTCTAACCTCAATAAATCAGACAGATATAGTGCTTCTCGAATGCAAAAACGAATTCAAATTAAAATTCAACCGATTCTTACCAAATTTGGTACACGGGGGTTTTTTGGGTTGCTGATCATGAATCTGAGGTCGGATTTGCAAAATTCAAAATGGCGGATCCAAGATGGCGGACAAAATTTTTGAAAACCATCCGATTCCTACCAAATTTGGTATACAGTTGAGGAATCCTCAAACCTAACACTCTTAAACCCTAAACCCTGAAACCTTAGACTCCCACACCCTGTAACCTCAAAAAATAGACCTCAATAACCCTGTAACTTTAAAAATGATACCCAATAAACTCAAAACCAGGACTTTTAAACCATATACTCTCAAATAGTAGACCCTTAAGCCCTAGAATTGCGAAGGTTAGACCCGCGCCTAACTTTTCTTTTTTTTGGCTGTATTTTGTTCTTTTTTCCGCGAATGACCTATTCAAAGGCTTTCTGCCCAAACGCTTTTGAGGACTTGTTTCTCTTTTTAGCGACCAGCAATAGTCCGCTAGCATATGGTCATCTCATCGTCCTTGATACCGATTTTCTATGATTTTCAGATCTTGGTGAAAACGTTCCCCTTGCTCCTTACTGTAGTCACCAAGATTATCTGGGAAATCATCGATGTGGGAGTCCAGGAAATGTAATTTTAGATTCATTAAGCAATCTAATGTTTGAAAATTTTTTACCATTTTCTCGACTATTTCTTTGTACTTAGGACTTTTATTATTTCCCAAAAAGTTTGTTGCGACTTCTTTAAAACTAAGCCAAGCAGCTTTTTCAACTTTATTCATTTTAGTAACAAATAATGAATCTTGAAACAATTTTCTTATTTGTGGCCCGTCAAATACGCCTGCCTTCAGAAAATTTCGGAAATTTTTTATGCAAATATTTGAAACATGGGACGTTTGTGTCTAATGCTCTCGTGAATTGCTTCATAAGTCCAAGCTTAATGTGAAGCGGGGGAATAAGAACTTTTCCTGGATCTACCAATGGTGGAAACAATACATTATTTTCACCAGGAGTGAACGATTCTCTTGTTTGCCAAATTTTTTTCTTATAATGACGTTCCCTGTCTCTGCTATTCCACAGACATTTATAACAGGGATAAAGTGTAAACCTTGACTGTTGGCCAAGCAATATTGTTACAATTTTCAGATCTCCACAAATTTTTCAGTTATGATCAGCATATTTTATTTTTATCAAAAGCTGCTTCATTTTTTCATATTGCTCTTCCATAACTGTGGAATGAGCAATCGGAATGGGAGCGTAAACGTTGGTATTATGCAGCAAAATTGCCTTAATGCTCCGTTTAGAAGAATCAATGAACAGTCTCCATTCTTCAGGATCGTATGAGTTATTTTGAAATTCATCCATTAGACCTTTTACATCGGTACAATATGAAAGTGACAATTCCTCGTCCATTGTGAAATATTTTCGAAATTCTTCATCTCTGTTTCTATAATAAGAAATCGTAGCTTCTGGCTTAAGTAAATGTCTTTTCTTTAAAAAGGAAGCAAGATGCTCTGAACCATCTTTGGACAAGCCTAAATCTCTGACTAGATCACTAAGTTCTGACTGTGATACGAGTATTGGTTCTGGTTTACGGTTGTATGGTAGAAATTCTTTATCTGTGTCACTAGTATATGATAGGTTGTCACTAGAACATTCATTAGTAACAGTTTTTGAATCTTTTTCGACAGTCTCAATGTTTTCGGCATGAACTGATAAGGTGAAATCATTTGTTTCCATAACATCAGCATCAAGTGGTTCAGGAGGCGGAATTAGTTTAGTTAGTCTTGTTACTGTCGAAACATCGTTATAAGTAATAGTGCTTTTATTTTTTCGGTTATGCTTAGATACAACATTCATACAAAAGTAGCTACGGTCGCTGGATGACGACGGTTGCGGGCCCGCTTTCCCACCCTGACCAATCGCCGATACTGGGTTTCCGAGTCCCTGCATCGTAATTCTCTTTCTTCTACCTGTCATGACGGCATCTAAGCCGTTATCCAGGGACTCTGCCGGCTAGTGAAGTAACACCGTTGCCCACCGTCACCACGTGGAGGTGCCCTGGATGCAGGTAGAAGAATAAAAATCGACCGATGAATTTTTTCGGCGTTCAAACATCTGCCATCTTGAATTTTGCAAATCCAACCTCAGATTCGTGATCAGCGACCCAAAAAATCCCCGTGTACCAAATTTGGTAAGGATCGGTTGAATTTTAATTTGAATTGGTTTTTTGCATTCGAGAAGCACTATATCTGTCTGATTTATTGAGGTTAGAAAGAAAACAGAACTGTATGGCTCAATCCAACCGATGAATATTAGCTTAGCGTGTCCGAATACATATTAATACATCTTTGGATTCATGAAAAAGCTTGAATCAATTTTTTAGGAGTATATTTTTCTTAATTTTTACTAATTTTTACCTATTTTTTGAGGTTAGAAAAAAATTGAGATGTGATGGCGATATTCTGACGTCAGATTCGTGATCAGCGGGCAAAAATACTACGGATCTGATATGTCGCATCAAAAGTATACCCCACTTTTTTTTTGTGGGGCTGTGTTATTAGGTAAATACATTGTGCAGAACTAATACAATCCTATTTATAGGTGTATTATATCTGTGTAAATGTATATTTTATTTTTTATTATGTCAGAATGTATTTTGTTTTGCTTTCCTTTCAATAAATTCTATTAAATATTTTTAATGAATGTTTTTAATAATAATTTTTTTTCGATACCCTCGCGCCCCCAAATAGTGTAATCACGCTCTTCTGGCGGGGTGCGCCTCACAGGTTGAAAAAACGCTGGTTTATAATAAAGAGAAAGAAAAATTAGCTGATAAGTAGTACGTTAGGTGTACACCATCTTGAATATTTGTCTATAAAAAGAGAAAATTATAAAAACTCAAAATTCGATCACTTTCGCTGTCTCCATATTTTTTTTTTCATCTGTGAGCCAGTTTCCAGATATTAGATCGGACAAATTATGGTTATTTCTATGCTACGAATTTGCCGAGGCTGTTGTTGATGTATTCTACTGACTTGAACTAACTAAGAATTAGCCAAGAGATGTTGTAAAGTTTTGTAGGATACGCAGTCTAAGAAAGAATTTACCAGTCAAAATTTAGGAGGTTTTCCAGAATATTTGCAGCTGTTTGATGCCAGGTGTTACCCTACAGGAGCATCACCATCATTCTTTCTCCAACATTCAATGGTCTTTCTGTTTTTAAGTGCGTCATTCACACCAGCTATTATTGATATAGCTTAGAGTAGAGCATTTCATATGGAATCACACCATTCTGACTTACATTAGTATTCTTAAGATTGTTGTACAATCTATTCATGGGTAAATTTCTGTATATATATATATATATATATATATATATATATATATATATATATATATATATATATATATATATATATATCAATCGGTTTTATAACGTCTTCCGTCTTCCGATGCCTAATTTCCACTCCTCCCGGTTTCTCCATCCCTCCTCCTCCAGATCTCTCTCTAGTACTTCCTTGTTGATTCCTGCTCTCCAACTTTGGTGTGGTCTTCCTCGCTTTCTTCTTCCATGAGGGTTCCAATTTAAGATCGTTTTAGGTAATCGGTCTTGTGACATTCTCTGTACATGTCCATACAATACCAACTGTTGCGTTCTGATTTCGTCCACTACATCCTGCTTTATTTCTAAAGCTCGTCTTATCATGTCATTTGGTATGCGGTCTTTTCTGGATTTTCTGGCTGCTCGTCTCCAGAAATCCATTTCTGTAGCTTTTAGTATTTTTCCTGTTCTTTCCTTCAATGACCACACCTGGGAGCTGTAAGTTATTATACTTTTCACTATTGAGTTGTAAATTCTCTTCTTATTTTCAATGGTTGTGTTTTTGTCCCATAGTATACTATTAAGCATTGCAATCGCTTTTCTTCCTTGGATATTCCTCTCAAATATTGCTTCTTCCAGTGTTCCGTCCCTAGATATTCTCGTTCCCAAATACTTATAACTGGCAGAGTGTTTGATGGTGTGTCATGTGGCCAGTTTCAAGTCCTGCTATTGCCCCATTTTTTCATATTCCTCCATAAGTTTTCGTGTCATGTATTCCATATCATCGATATCCTGAGCGACTACTACCTGGTCGTCCGCGAATGATAGCGTGTACAATGTAGTATCGTTATCCAGTGGTAATTCCATACTGCTGCATTTCCTTTTCCAGTTCTTCATTGCACTCTCCAAATAGATTTTAAATAGCGTTGGGGATATACAGCGGCCTTGTTTGAGACCCTTTGTGACCTGGAACCCTGTTGTTTTACCATATTTGGTTTTCACTCTACTTCTTGCGTCTTGATATAAGGATTTTACGGCTTTAGTTATTTCGGTGCTATCATTACTCTGTTGTAGTGTTTCCCACAATCTCATTAGGGACGCGTTGTCGTAGGCCTTTTTTAAATCAACGAACAAGACATGGATTTCCTGATCAAATGCGGTTTTCTTTTCTAGGATTTATGTCAGTGAGAAGAGATGGTCTATTGTGGATCTTCCTGCTCTAAAGCCTGCCTGTTCTTCAGCTTCTATGTCCGCGTATTCCGTTTCTATTCTGTTTTTAAGTATTTTTCCGTATATTCTGCTAATAGATCTTGTAACTGTTATTCCCCGATAGTTATCGCAATTATTTTTGTCTCCTTTCTTATGAACTGTTGATATGTATGATATTTTCTATTCCTCGGGTACTTCTGATGTGTTAGGGCATCTTGGGAATAAGTTCCTCAAAGCGCTAAATAGCTTTTTAGTTCCGTATTTTACTATCTCTTCTGGGATGTTTCCTGGTCCTGGAGCTCTACCATTTTTTAGCGTTTTACATACTTCTTTAACTTCTGATGTTGTTATCCTTATTGGGGATCCTCGTATAACTATATTTGGGTTTCCATGTTGAGTACTTTTAAACTCTGGTCTATCTTCTGTTAGCATATTTGTAAAGTATTGGTTCCATTTTTCTGGTGTTATTGGTGAGAAGATTTCTCTTTTCCGTTCTGTTCTCATATTTTTAAGAAATCTCCAGCTTTTTGTGCTTTTCCTTCCTCCTATGAGTCTTGAGTCTTGAGCATGTCTTTTCCCATTGGTTGTTCTTTTTGTCACTAATCATTTTGCGTACTCTAGCTTGGGATTCTTTGTATTTTAATTTGTGGGTTGTGCACTTTGAACTTAAGTATTTGTGATAGCTTTTCCGTTTTTCTGTAAAAAGTTAATTTTCGTGTACCTGGAATACAAGGGACGAAGAATATTGTAGCGTCGGTTTTTGGAGTAAGCTCAAGAAAGACTCACTGAGACTCCTTGTGAATCTGTAGATGGGTAAGAAATAGCGAGAGACAAATTCTAGTCCAGTTGTTTCTTAATTAAAAAGCGACAAGATTACAACGATTTAAATGTTCAATAACTAATTTTTTAAGTTATATTTAACTCAGCATTTTATCGACGATCCGGGAGTACAATCTCCATCATTTGCTGTCTTAACCTAATCTAGCCAAGATAGTCCATACTTGACAATTCTAGTTAACTGAATTCCAGCCAACATTGTGTTGTTTTTTCTTAGAGTACCGGTATATAATATTAATAGAATATTAAATGTTTTCCTAAACATAAGGGGTCCCGAAAGAACCATGTCTCGTTTCTTAGCGATTGGTTCAGTAATTCCAAACTCTCTTCCAACTCAGGTCCTGGTCTTCAAAATCAATTGCACGCTATATTCTGTCGAGTGTATATTTACCAACTACAGAGCCATTCAAAATTCTAAAAATTCTAAAAATAGACCTTGCACTATTCTTAAGTCGTTTTTGTCTTATAAGCCGGCGTGAAGTCCTGCTAGAACATCATTTGTTGATTATTGAAATGCTGCTGAGCTCTAGGAAGTACTATAGCCTCCAAGATGCCACGACGACACTCTCCGTCGTCGATTTTGAACGCCCAATCTATGAAAAACTAACAACTTGCCTGTTGCTAATATTCCGATCCGGACCGTGACAAACTATAAAGTTTGGCGATGGTGGATGACAGATAATTAGGGCAACAAAAAAATATTTTTGTTTTGGTGCCTGGGATTTTAGAGCTGATTTTAACTATATTTGGGACGCTAAATCTATACATGCAATCCGTTTTTCTCTATCAGCTCTACTTTTTTAGATACATCAACTTATCTACCAATGTGGTTTTTATTCAGTATATTCATTTATGAGAGTTCTAAAATTATTATATATTCATTAATGTAGGTACAATGGTTTTATTGTCAGTCTGTAATTGAGTAAATTCCAGGTAAATCTATAAATAGTGGAACCATTGCCTATCAGGTACCTGAACTGACCCTTTTAATCACCTAACTCGGGTAAGTCTCGTCAGTTTGTGCGTTCTTACTAATGAGAGTAGATCGAATTCGGCGTGTTATTTTATGTTAAGAAAAGAGTGTTTTTGTGTTATTGAACAGAATTAAAATGAGTTCAGGTTCCAGTTCAAGAAGAAGTTGTGTAAATCAACCTGATGTGTTTTGCTATATATGCGGAGAATACATGTTTCAACAAAACAGACAAACTATTACTGACTTTGTAAAGCGAGCGTATCTTGGATACTTTGGAGTTAAGCTTGGTGATCAGGACAAAACGTGGGCCCCGCATCTCGTATGTAAAACTTGTACAGAGCATTTACGGCAGTGGACTACCGGGAAAAGAAAATGTCTAAAATTCGGCGTACCAATGGTTTGGAGAGAACCAAAAAAACCACTTCAATGATTGTTATTTCTGTTTAGTAAATACTAATGGAATCAATCGAAATAACCGCAGTAAGTGGACTTATCCCAATTTAGACTCGGCAATACGCCCTATCCTGCACTCAGATGAAATACCGATTCCAACATTTCATCAGCTACCACATATCTCTGATGACGAATATTTTCCCTCTGATCGCTCTTCTGATGCTAATAAAAGCTCTGATGCTAATGAAACTAACAGTGACTATGAGGGGACGTCATCAGTTCCTCAACGCTTCAATCAAAATGAATTAAATGATCTCACCAGGGATCTCAATTTATCGAAAAAAGCTTCTGAAGTACTGGCTTCTAGGTTGAACGACAAAAATTTACTGGAACAAGGAACCAAAATTACCTTTTACCGTACAAGAGAAAAAGATCTGCTACCATTCTTTTCTCAAGAAGACAATCTTGTATTTTGTCACGAAATTAGGGGACTCATGAAAGAAATGGGACTTTCTGAATATATTCCAGATGATTGGCGCCTATTTATTGACAGTTCAAAGCGAAGTTTAAAATGTGTCCTTCTACATAATGGGAATAAATATGGTTCAATACCACTACCTCACTCAACGAAACTGAAAGAAGAATATAATACCATAGCTTTGGTCTTGCAGAAGATAAAGTATTACGAACATCAATGGATGATTTGTGTAGACTTAAAAATGGTAAACTTTCTTCTTGGGCAACAAAGTGGTTACACGAAATATCCGTGTTTCTTGTGCCTCTGGGATACTAGGGACAAAACACACCACTGGGTTAGAAAAGATTGGCCTCAGAGAGAAAACATGGACTTTGGGGAAAAGAATGTCATTAACGACGCTTTGGTTGAAAGAGAAAAAATCATACTTCCTCCGTTACATATAAAGTTGGGCTTAATGAAGCAATTTGTAAAGGCTCTTGATAAGAATGGGTCTTGTTTTGCATATATAGGGGTAAAAATGCATCAGCAAAGCAGGGATATTTGACGGCCCACAAATAAGACAATTAATTAAGGATCCTGCCTTCATAAATTCAATGAATCAAGTTGAACGAGAAGCTTGGACATCATTTGTTGCAGTTGTAGAAAATTTTCTAGGCAAACATAAAGCTCAAAACTATGTTGAAATGGTTAACAAGATGCTTAATAGTTTCAAATCCTTAGGGTGCAATATGAGTATTAAAATACACTATTTACACAGCCACTTAGACCGTTTTCCAGAAAATTTAGGAGACATGAGTGAGGAACAAGGTGAAAGATTTCACCAAGATATTAAAGTTATGGAGGACCGCTACCAAGGAAGATGGGACATGCACATGATGGCAGATTACTGCTGGAGTTTAAAAAGAGACTGTTTAAAAAAACATTCAAGAATGTCGCGGAAAAAGAAGCTTTCCAAGTGTTGAGTGACTATTTCATTTCTTCAATGTTTTTTTTTTGTTTGTAAGTACGACATAATATTGTATTTTGTATAACTAAAATAAAAATTTCGTATCTACTTTTGTTTACTACACTTACGGATTTGAGTTACAATAATGTAACTTATATTTCTCTAAAATTGTATATCTTAAAAATTTGAGCTCCTAGGTACAAATGAATACGTTATTTGAATTCAGGACATCAAATTGATATAGAATCAGCTCAAAAAACCTCGACACCAAAACAGCTGTTCCCCTGTATAATTAGCCGAAAGCCTCTGTGGACCAGATCCTAGCGTTTTGACAGTTGTATGCTTGTTCTACTAGAAACAACTTCTCATCCACTAAATCTTTGAAATCGTACACGCTTATTCTCATCCATCAAGAGCTGACCTTTTTTAAGCTTGATAGCCTTATTTTTTCAATTCGTCATACCGATAGATGGCTAGTGTCTATCTCACAAGTAATGTTTCTCATAGATACTCTTAGGTTTTAATCTATTCGCAATATATACTCCCCTCTGGTCCCTGGCTACACCTCTAAGTAATTTCGGAAAGTTAGCTAAGGTTCGCCAAACGCAATACATAGTTGTTATCAAAATAGTTTGTTTATTGTCATTTTTATTCTCAAATTTTCGATAAATTTATGATAACTTAAAAGACCTAATTCATATATAATGACAGACAGAAAGAGTGCGCTGTATAGAATTTTTCTTTATTATTAATCGTAGAAAAAAAGTAAGTTTACAGGTGGATTCTGCATCACTTGGAACCCACAAAATATTTTGCTGTGCCAATTACAGATGCCAACGATGAAAAAATACTTTTTTAATAATTTTACCTGATTCCTATGTTTTTTGGTGTGTTATTAGGTTGGCAATAAAATCAGAATTTTATAAGGTTTGCAGTAAAATCAAATGTTATTAGGTTGGCAGTTCCGATAAATGTCACAGCTGTTTGTTTTCTTCCAGTTAATATAGCCTCACATTGCAGTGTTTAACCCATGTGCTTTAATTCACTCAAATTATAGCTAATCGTGGTTGTAAAAACTCTCCCAACACTTTTTATTATATATGTGGTGAGTTTGTAGTTAAAAAACATCAAAGAAACATTACTGGCTTTGTAAAAAAAAAGTATACTTTGCATATTTTGGTGTAGAAATTGGTAATCAAGAAAAATGTTGGGCTCCTCACAAAGTATGTTATGTTTGTGTCGAGGATCTTAGGAAATTGTATAAGAAAGGAAAGAAAGCATTTAGATTTGGAGTACCCATGGTATGGAGAGAGCAAGAAAATCATTCAAACGAATGCTATTTTTGCAGCGTTGATGTTTCTGGATATAACTCCAAAAATAAGAAAGTAATTGTCTATCCTAACTTTACTTCAGCTAGTCGGCCGGTAGGACATGGACCGGGACTTCCTGTCCCTAAATCACTTCAGTTTATTGATGTTTTACAGTCCAGTCCCGAATTTAATGAAAGTCGACCGGGGTGATGATGAGTTTCAATGTTCTCTAGAAAATTTAAAACCACAGTTGTTTACACAAGCTAAGTTAAATGATTTAGTGAGAGATTTGGGTTTGACTAAGGAAAAAAACAGAATTGCTTGGTTCTAGGCTGAAAGAAAAACATTTATTGGAATCTGAAACATTTGTTTACCATTATAGACTAAGACAAGAGATCAACAGTTTGCTCAGTTTTTCAAGCAGGAAGATGATTTGGTTTACTGCCATGGTATTGGTAGTCTAATGAACGAATTTGGCATTGAGTACAAGAAGGGAGATTGGAGGCTTTTTATAGGCTCATCAAAAACTAGTTTTAAAGGTGTTTTGTTACACAACGGAAATACTTATGCTTCAATGCCTGTTGCTCATTCAGTTCATATGAAGGAAACATGATTTAACAGAAAATTAACTATCCAGCTCACGATTGGAGATTTAAAAGTTGTCTCCATGATCCTTGGTCAACAAAAGGGATTTACAAAGTTTTATATGTGAGTGGGACAGCAGAGCAAGGGATCAACATTGGTCCAAAAAACAATGACCCGTAAGAAAAACTTTAACACCTGGCGAGAAGAACATTTTGCATAAAACTTTAGTAGACCCAAAAAAGATTCTTCTACCACCATTACACATCACGTTAGGCCTAAGGAAATAATTTGTGAAAGCTTTGCCTAAAAATGGTGAATGTTTTAAATATTTGTGTAAAAGATTTCCTCATTCATCAGAAGCCAAACTGAAAGAAGAGGTTTTCGTTGGGCCTGATATTCGTAAAATGATGTTCGATTACAACTTTGAAGCAAGGATGATTCCAAAGGAAAAGGAGGTTTAGGTATCATTTAAAGAAGTTGTGATTAAGGGACTTTTAGGCAATGTTAAAGACCCTAACTATGAACTCATCGTAGCTAATATGACAAGTTTAAAAATTTAGGTTGCCTGATGAGCCTTAAAGTCCACTTCTTGCACAACCATCTTGACTTTTTTCCTAAAAACTTGTGAGTGAAGAGCAGGGGGAACGGTTCCATCAGCATATAAAGGAGATGGAGAAACGGTACCAGGGACGGTGGAATGTCAACATTACGGGTGATTACTGTTGGTCACTTCATAGAGAACAACAAAGTGCATCACATCGGAGAAAAAGCTATACAAGAAACTTCACAGAGAAAAGGGAAAGGAAATACAAAAAAATAAGCACCTAAAATATTCGTATTGAAGTGAAATATGTTATCGTTAGTAAAAATGGTAGCCTAATCAAAAACAAGTACGGTTTAAGTTTTTATTTTTTATGTATTAAATTTTCCCTATTTTGAAATTTAATCGATGGCATATTGTGAGTACTGTGGGTAATACAAAAAAAACTGATACCAGATACGGTTTCAGCACCGGAATACGTAACACTTAGATGTATTACTTTAAAAAGTTTTTACAAATATTTTTTTGTTGGCTTATCCGATTACGTGTTTTTTTTTTATTCATGCATATGTTCTCTGGCCCGGTTATATAATAATAATAATAATCTATAATCTATATTATATATAAAATACAATGTCTCACTCTCTATCTGTCTGTCCGTTAGCGGGCTTATCACTCGAGAACCACTTATCTGATTTACGTGTGTTTTTTTTTTTTAATTCTTAACTTAATATTTATCAAAAAAAAAAACTCTATAATATATATAAAACGCATAGTTTCTCTGTCTGTCTATCTGTCTGTCCGTTAATACACTTATCACTCAAGAACCACTTATCTGATTTACGTGTTTTTTTTTTTTAATTTGTACATTTGTCCTCTGGCCAGGTTATAGGATATATTTTATTGCGTTAGGTAACATAAGGGATAAGCAGTGACGATAATAGTGAATCAAGTCCACGCGAGCGGAGCCGCGGGCACGGCTAGTACTGCTCAAAACGCTGTTTTAAAGAGTTCTTCCAGATATAGATATTTTAAAAAGTATAATGGCTTTTAGACTTTAAATGCCGACCGACAAATGACAATCGGCACTACGAAATGTGATGCAGAATCTACTTGTTAATTAATTTTTTCTCTAAATATAGTAATGAAGAAAAATATGTCGCACACTTTCTGCCTATCAATGTATAAAATAATTTTTTTTTTCAGAATGGAAAATACATAACACTATCGATGATTTCCATAGCGACAGCGATGCTTTGCAAGGAACAAGGCATTACAGTTGCTGGGATTTGTGCAACATATGAAATTTTTGTCATACAAAAGGTAAATAACATTTATTTCTGGTTTATTCGTTGTCAAATTATTGGTGGTAAAACTTTATTCTTGGCACAGATTACAGTTATCTGCCAGGGGACAAATCTAAGACTTTGTCGTAAATGAATGACCGAAGAGAGTGACGCTAGCGACACGACTAAAACGAGAATTATATAAATACATTAAAATGTTTTTAGTAGTGCCGCTCTAGTGGATTCCGGTTGACTATAGCTAACTGATCAAAAATATATCGTTTTTTGTTCAAAAATGTCTGTAACCAATGATATTTTTTTACCAATTTTAAATCAAATATATAATTGATATTGTACAGGGTGAGTCAACGATAGAGTAAAGTTCATTATCTCATTTGTTTCGGGAATGACGAAAAAATGTTAAATACAATACTCTTAGGGAATGTTAAGGTGCACAGTCTAAAATTATTTTTGAGTATACAGGGTGCTTCAAAAAAGTGTGACCGATATAACATATGTTTTTTAAATGAAACAATCTATTTTCTAATTTATTTTTAAATTCTGCGTAAAATTTTATAACTTTTTTTAATAATATTATATACCTAAACCTTTTTCTAATATTTCATTTTTTTAAAAAAAAATACTAGTTTTTTAGTTTTGTAAAAAAATTGCCAATAGCGTCATTGTTTCTGAAGGCGGAATACTCATAATTTGTACGAACGTTCTATAGAGATGAAAAAAAAAAGATAAATATAAATATTGAGTTAGATGCTACAGGGTGTTCAAAATAAGTTTATGCATTTCGAGTAATTTAAATTGAAAAATCTAAAATTTTTTAAATGACACACGCTCTATTATTATTTTTTTTTCTGATAGATTTTACAAAACCCTCCAACTTTTATTACGTATGTTATATACTTATTTCTAATAGTTTTCGATTTATTTTGAATTTTTCAATTTTTACCCTGGTTTTTGATACACTTACGCTATTGTGAAAACATAAACAAATAGTTAATAATAATTTTAATATAGTTTAGTTTATCTAATGATTAATTGTTATGACGTAATAAATGTTCAAAAATATGCCCGTCTACTTGAATACACATGTTTAGTCGTTTTAGTATGTTTTCCTTCACTTTCCTTAGCACAAAGTGCGTTATTGTCCTGCACGCATCCCGTATCCTATTTTGCATATCTACTGGTATTGTAGAGGGATTCACATAAATACGTTCTTTAACGTTGCCCCACAAAAAGAAGTCTAAAGGTGTTAAGTCACATGATCGAGGGGGCCAGTAAATGAATCCATTTCTACCGATAGATTTTTGTGGGTAACGATCGTTTAGAAATTCCCTAACTTCCCAGTGGTAATGAGCAGGAGCTCTGTCTTGTTAAATCCACATTTCTTCCCTTTCAAAGTTATCAACTTATTTAAGAAGCTGGGGTAATTCGTTTTGCAAAAAATTTAGATATCTAGGCCCCTTAAGCGGTTCGCGGAAAAAATATGGACCAATAATTCGAAAATTTAATATTCCACACCATACATTAACTGACCAATGGTTTTGGTTTTGAACTTCCCGGACCCAAAATTGATTAACTGTTGAATAGTAATGCACGTTATGGCTGTTAACTGCTCCATTACTGCGAAAAGTAGCGTCTTCAGAAAACATTACTTTGGATAAAAAATTTGGATCGGCCTCTATTGCTTCATTTGTGGTGATACAAAAGTTTACTCGTCGTCCAAATCACGGTCTTGAAGTGTGTCAGACAAGTCAGCTAGTTGACGGCTGCTCACCTGGGGATTATCTTCTACATGAAGTAAAATCTCCATTTCTTTTTCCTCATTGATAGCAGCTTTACTGCCAAAATACAATTTTTTTTCCCGCTTCGCCCAGTAAATAAATCATATAAATTAATTCATTTTTAGGTAAAATCTATAACTATTACCTTTATACGTCACTTACTACAACAACAGATATGTCAGAATTTAACATTTATTACATTTTTGTCTTGTCTTGACAACTATGATGTTATAGCGTAGGTGTATTAAAAACACGGTTAAAAATTGAAAGATTCAAAATTAATCGAAAACTATTAGAAATAGGTATATGATATACTTAATGCAAGTTGGAGAGTTTTTGTAAAATCTATTAGAAAAAATAATAACATGTAGGATGTGCCATTTAAAAAATTTGAGATTTTCCAATTTAAAATAGTCGAAATGTATAAAAAGTTATTTTGAACACCCTGCAGCATCTAACCCAAATTTCTTTACATATATCTTTTTTCTTCATCTCTATGGAACGCTCGTACGAATTATGGGTATTCCACCTTCAGAAACACTGGCGCTACTGGTAATTTTTTACAAAACTGAAAATTAGTATTTTTAAAAAAAAAATTGAAATATTAGAAAAACTACTAGGTTTAGGTATATAACATTATTAATATAAAAGTTATATAATTTTACGCAGAATTTAAAATAAATTAGAAAATAGGATGTTCCATTGAAAAAAAACGTATGTTATATCGGTCACACTTTTTGAAGTACCGTTTCGATATTTAAAAAAAACACAAGGTCACTTTTTTAACAATTTTGTTTTTACACGAACGCCCTATATTAAGCACTTGTATCGTAAGACCATTCCATCTTCATAGAAATCTGCCTCCTGGTTTGCTAACCACTGCAGCATGGCCGTTTTGGTGTTGTCGGTATCGTAGTGCCGACCAACAAGGTGCTTCTTTAAGTGCAGAAACAAATGGTAGTCACTGGATGCTAGGTCAGGGCTATACGAGGAGTGATCAAGTTGTTCCAAACACAAGTTCATTTAATTTAAGAGTTCTGATAGAATTTTATAAAGAATAGTTCCTAAAACTTGAGTAAACACATCAGATAATGATGTAATCGTAAAACATTTATTTTCTCGAATTTTTATATCAACCTTCCTCGCTACGTTATTGTCACTTCCACGGAGGCTGTCGGAGGATAATTGTGACATAAAATGTTCCACTATAACTTTATGGCGTATTCTACGTCGTTTGGGGTTTATGTTCAAAAAAGTAGACAAAAATCAAGTTATAATGGAATCACGGCCCTTACAACAACTCACAATGGAATATCTTGAAATAACAAATACAGCTAGATCGGAAAATCGAACGATAATCTACCTAGATGAGACTTGGTATGACACCCACGATACATCCAGTAAAGAATGGAAATCTAAAAAATGCCACACCAAAGCTCCATCAAATAAAGGTAAAAGAAGAACTATTTTACATACCGGATCAGAAGAAGGCTGGATACCAGAATGTCTATTTTTAGCAGCCAAGAATATTTCAGATTTCAGCTTGGATTATTATTGTGATACAACCGCTGAAGTTTTTGAAGATTGGCTTCAAAACAAATTAATACCGAATATACCACCAAATAGCTGTATTGTGATGGATAATGCATCCTATCATAGTCGCCTAATGAATAAGTTACCAAGTTCCACTAGTAGAAAAAGGGAAATACAGGTCTTTTTATGCGAATATGACATATTTTCATGAAAGTTATACAGTTAAAAAATTGTTAGAAGTTTTAAACAGTTACAATTTTTCAAAGGAATATATTTGTGATAAAATTGCAAAGGAAGCAGGACATGAAATAATTCGGCTTCCACCATATTATGGTATCTTCAATGCGATCGAGTTGATATGGCATAAAATAAAGTCTAATTTACGTACTCACAATAATACAGCCACTTTAAACAGTAGTGTGATTGACTTGATAAAGGCAGAAGTCAAAATGTAACCATTGAAAACTGGAGAAACTGTATTCAACACGTCAAAAAGAATCTTTAAAAATAAAAGATAATAATATAAGAAAATTAAAATTTAATTTAAACAATTTGAAAACTCATTCATACATACATTTATGTACATACATAGATGTATGTACTTAAATATAAATAGTTTAGAACCTGTAAAAAAACGTTAAAATTCAACTGTCTTATCACAATAAAATTTTAAACCCAACGATTATACAATCAGGTATAGTGCGGCCCTGCACGATGCTTTGTCATTAAACAGCCATAAATTAATCACTTTCGAATCTTGTTGAATTTTGAATGGGTGTAGGTAGCTAAGTCACTTTCTTAGATCGTGAAAAATAGTATAATTGATATTCCTTTTGGATTAGACGTCGACTATTATCGTAGGTTTAAGGTGAGTGGGTTTTAGAGCTCTCAATCTCTTCGATCTGTTATAGCGTTTAACATAATGCATCCAAGGACAGATTCATATTAATGTGTTAAGTTAGTTCATGGAGCAAATATGTCCTGGCATGAACATGTTGCAGGCATAGAAAGGAGAGCTTTTCAAAAGTTGGGAATATTATTTCGAACCAGAAAGCTTTACACTCCACAACAACTGTTAATTCTTTACAAAGCTCAAATTCGACCAACTATGGAATACTGCTCCCATGTTTGGGAGACTGCATTTGTTGGATTCTATTCAGAGAAGAGTTCTTCGTCTGACTGGAGACCCGGAACTGACCGGCGGCCTTGATTCGCTGGAACATCGAAGAACGGTTGGCGACTTGAGCCTATTCCACAAGTATTTTCATGGAAAGTGTTCGCGGGATGTGGCCCGCTTAATTCCTCCCAGAGCGGTGCATGTTAGAAGTACACGTCACGTTCACATCCATATGAGGTTGAGCTTGTTACTCCTTGGACAACGCTTTTCAAGCAGTCTTTTATATGGAGAACATCATCCCTTTGGAATAATTTGCCCAGGACTGTGTTTCCCACCGAGTACAATTTACAGCGATTCAAGAACAACGTGAATCGCTTTCTCCGCACACGTGTCGCTCCTGTAGCTCTTTAGGGACTTCCCTGTAGCACGTGTGCTAGGCCCATAAAAAAAAATAGTTGCTTTATGTATTAATCTGAACATTGAAACTAGCGAAGTCGATGAAATTGGCCATCATTTTCAAGATACTGGGCATTCCATCAAAATACCTCCATTCTCTTGGATAAATATTGGTTAGCTATTTATTTAACTGTTGTTTTTCAAGTTGTTATACAGGCAGAGGAACCTATGAATAAAAATATCTCATTTAATAGATAATATTCTGTACACTCGGTATCCTATCAAAATTAGGTGCGCACCCGTACATGTTCATTCTCAAGTCACTCCATTCTCTGATGTATATGTAGTTGCCTAATAGCGGTAACATTTTTGTCACAGTTTAAGTATCTGGTAACACATGATACTCACACACAAGTAAACATATCTTGACAATTCTTTAACCTTTAGCGTTATTCAAAATGAAATAGAAATATATAGAAATAGGATATGTATTTTTATTCCTATTATATTTTATTTTCAGGTAAAATTTGAAGATATTAAACACTTCCTAAAATCAGCAGTAACCTCAAAAACAAGCTACCACTTCTCGAAATCTAACGGAGCGGCAAAACGTCTCTTTGTGCTCGCCATAACCACTATTCTCCTTCTCCTAGCGAGGCTACAAATTATGGGTTCACAATTGCCAGTCTTCACTAGATTTGACAACCCTGCATCGGTGGCGTCATCACCTACAAGGCAATTGACGTATCATTATCTGATAAGTGTCAATTTGTGGTTATTACTGTTTCCGTGCAATTTGTGCTGTGATTGGACAATGGGAACTATACCACTAGTGGAATCGTTCATGGATTTTAGGAATTTGGCAACAGTGGCTACGTATTTGTTTTTGTTGGTGCTAGTGGGAACTGCACTGATGACGGAAAATCGTCATCAGAGCGTTGTGCTTATAATGGTAAGTTACGTTGTCTCTTTTTAGCATTGTTATATTAGTATGTTTACCAACCTTTATACGCTGTTCAGCAAAATTACAGTTTTGGACGAAAAGTTATTTGCGTATGTTATTTTCAGTAGTGGTTAATTTATTTTAAAATACTTGAATTTAAATATAGATCTATTTTATAAAATCAGACTCCCCTTTTAGTGTTCCGTATCAAAATTAGAAAACGAAACACTTATAGAATCACTTCGGTGTCTATCTGTTTGTTTGCAACCACCGATTTTCTCCGAAACTATTTGACGAAGAAAGTTGAAATTTGTAACAAATATAGAAATTGAGGGCATAATCATAGCCGTGTTGGCTTAAGGGGTTAATTTTGGGGGTGAAATCGAAAGTGAAATTTTTTTTTTTCAATATCATCTAGTGGGGTGTCAAATGAAAGCGTCTGAAGATACGAGTTCAAAAATATATATAATGTTATACTCACGCAAACTTCTCTTCATATTATTTTTAAAAAAATGCCAAAAAATGGCTGTCGTCCCACCCTATTTCTAAGAGTTAGAGTACTAAGCAAAAAATTCTGAAATATTCTTCACGTCACACATTGGGACTGAATGCCGAAAAGGTGGCCATAAGTCCCTAAAATGAATGTTCGATTGAGGGGCTTTTCAGGCTCTAGGTATGTAGGTTGGTACCTGCGCTATTCGAAACGACCGGTTATAATAATCAAGTGTGGACACGTGGCTCTTAACACCTCGTGTTGTTAGAGTATCGAGCAGGTCAGATTCTGAGCTTGTTCTGTTTGAGTTAGACAGGCAGATTTAATTGCGCTCAAATGTTTTGTATTTAAAGTTAATTTAATTTCGTAAAATAGAGTCACCGAATAAAAGTGAGTACATTTAAAAGATATAAATTGACTACAATAAAATTTGATTATCATTTAATTATTGTAACGTTTAAAATATCACTTTTTTAGAACTTTTAGTTTCAAACGTCAAAATTAAAATATACATTACTTAAAAATCCCACGACATCCCATTGTCAAACCAATTTTATTGTTTTTTCTAACTATTTTTTTAATAATATAGAAGTAAAATCAGCTGCCCGCACTTGCATATTTTTAGTGTTCCGTACGGAACACTTATAAGATCACTTCGGTGTCTGTCTGTCTGTCTGTCTGTCACACCCGATTTTCTCCGAAACTATTTGACATAGAAAGGTGAAATTTGGTAATGATATAGGAATTGATGGCCTCATCAGAGCTATGTAGTTTTGAGAATTAAATTTTGACTTAAGGGGTTAGTTTTGGGGGGTGAAGTCGGAAGTGAAAAAAAAATTTTTTTTACTAGGTCATCGAGAGTGGTGTCAAATGAAAGCTTGTGAAAACACGAGTAAAAAATATATATATAATATTATACTTGCGCGCACTTTTCTGTGTATTATTTTTAAAAATTCGCGAAAAAATCGCTGTCCCGGGCCTTATCTCGAAAAGTACTTATCAAAAAATTTCGAAAAAATTCTGGAATATTCTCCACGGGGTGTAGATTGAACGAAAATTATCACGAGTGCATTACCTTTAATAATTTATATGGTATATAAAAAAACAAAAATTTCAAGGTCATCAGACTTCACTAAAGATTGGAAACAAACTTTGTTGAAAACTCATTTGGGGTGTATTTTGTGAAGTCACTGATCATTTTATACCTCTGTAACAATTTTTTTTTATTTTAAAAGCAATTAACGTACGGAACACTAATTGCGCAAGTTTAACTAGCACTTGACCAGTTATTTTAAAATAAATTTTATGTAAAAAAGATCAACCGAAACAGGGATACGGAAGTACAAATGCCGGAAATTCAACAATTACGGCAACAATAACTGGACTAGACGAGACGTTAATTAAGAGATTTTACGTTTTATTAAAAGTTATTACTTGCGGCTTCGATATTGATGTTCCGAGATATGAGGAATACTGCCTAAAAACAGCTCGTTTATATGTAAGTTTATATCCCTGGATTTATATGCCAACGACCGTTCACAAGATTTTGATTCACAGCGGAGGCATTATTCAAGCTGCGATTTTACCAATCGGACAAATATCTGAAGAGGCCCAAGAATCTTGTAACAAATTTATAAAAAAATATCGGCAGGACTTTGCGCGAAAATGTAATCGCATTAAGAATATGGAAGATGTATTTCAGAGGCTTTTGCTATCATCAGATCCGCTAATATCAAGCCTGCGGAAATTACCAGCAAAAAAATTGAAAACGTTGGACTCTGAACTGTACAACTACTAAAAGCTCCCAGTTCTGAGATTCAGAGCAGTGATGATGAGTCAGCACTTTCATCAGATGAAGAATATTGATGTTTTCTTGTAATAACATTTTTATATAGTTTACATTGTCATTATATATTAATAACAAACAGTTTCACTTTCAAACATTAACTTATTTTTTCAAACTGCCATATTGGATCCTCCATTTTGTTTTTCACTTTTTCAATTGCAGATCCTTATCAGCGACATCGAAAAGCCCTATAGTCAAAATTTTATGAAAATACGACAAAAATTATCATTTTTATCCGCATATCAGATCCGCCAGTTTGTTAATTTACCTGATATTTAAAAACGAAGATCATAAAAAAATTATAATGTAAAAGCAATCCCGGTACGGAACACTAATTGCGCAAGTCCGACTTGCACTTTTCCAATTTTTTTTTAACTTAAAAAGTACAATTCTTTTACTTCGTTTGAACACCAGCAACATAAAATTTTGATTTTAAAAATGATAACAGTGCTCATTCCAAGATCCGTGTTAATGATTTATAACGTGTTTGTTTACTGCAACCATTAGCTTACATTCTTAAAATGATAAATCTCTAAGAATAATTTTCTCATTAGTTACAGATGAACACCATTTTTTAATACTTTTTCACAGTTGTAGCTTAAGGATTAACCGGTTTCTTTTTCTTCTTCTTCTTCCAGTCCTATGTGCACACAGCGCCTTGAGGTCATGTTCCATTCTCCTCTATAATATTTAGAGCTCATTTTCCTGTGCTCGCCGGAAGTTTGTGGCCACATCCGGTATTCCACATCAGTCTCTAATATTCGGGAGCCAAGAGTGCTATTTTCTTCAAGGCTTACGCCTACTCTCAATTTTTCCCTGAAGAATTAATTTAGGGATGTAATATCGGAGGCCTCTAAGTATGTGACCCAGATGCGAGACCTTTCTTCTTTTATCACGGTTTAGTAATTCCCTTTCGGCTCCTGCTCTTTGCAGTACTCGCTCATTAGAGAGGCAGATTCAGGTTATACGCAGCAACCTTCGAAGAGTCCACATGTCAAGAGCCTCAATAAGGTTCAGTGACCTTCCCTTCAATAACCAAGTTTCGGCACCATACAACGAAACAGGCCAAACGTAACATTTAATGACTCGGAGACCCAGATCGAGTGGCATACGTTGTTGGCATAGTACATTTTTGATCTTGTGAAAGATTGTTTTTGTAATGCCTATTCGTGTTTTGATCTCCTCGTCACAATTCCATCTCTCGTTCAAGACTGAACCAAGATATTTAAATCTGGAAACTGGTTCGTCATCATTTATCGTGAGTGAGTCGTTAGCATATTGTTGTCTGCTGACTCTCGTCATCTTTGTTTTCCTAAGTATTGCAGATCTTCCACATTATTAGCCACGATTGCAGTGTCATCTGCATATCTTATGTTATTAATGGGCTTTCCACTGACTTTTATGCCCCTAGTTTCGCCCTCTAGTGCTAACTGAAATATTTTCTGAACATATGTATTAAACAGTATTGGAGATAGAATGCACCCCTGTCAGACCCCTTTTAGGACGTTAAATGTTTCTGTCGTCAAGTCGTTATTGATCCTGATTTCAACCTCTTGATTTAAGTAAACAGCACATGGCAGCGAAACTAAAAAACAGAAAAGCCCCGGGCATGGACGAAATTAAGAACGAAATGATGAAATATGGAGGTGATAAATTACTAGAAGAATTACAGATTTTCTTTAATAAAATACTCACAGCCAAGATTATACCATCCGAATGGAAAATTTTAGCAGAAGAAATAATGTTAACCGGAATCTGTGAAGAACAGCAAGGGTTCAGAAAGAACAGGTCTACTATAGACGCCATATTTATAATCCGCCAAATTACCGAAAAAGCCATCGAGTTTAATAAGATACCCTTTATGTGTTTCATTGATCTTACCCAGGCATTCGATAGGGTACGGTTAACTGATGTCATAACCCTACTACTAAAAAGGGAATTAACCCGAATATAATAAAAACTATCGAAGAGTTGAACACCAACAACCACAGAGTGGAGTAATAAAATATCTATGACAACCGGAATCAGACAAGGAGATAGCCTAAGCCCAATCTTATTTAACATCATAATGGATGAAATTATAAACGAACTAAAGAAAACTGGGAGAGGATATCGATTGGGAGACAAAGAAATAAAAATAATATGCTACGCCGATGATGCAGTAATCATATCAGAAGACGAAGATAACTTACAGAGACTCCTACATAAGTTCCAACAAACAGCAAAAGTGTTTAATATGCAAATATCTGTAAAGAAAACAAAATCCCTTACAATATCTAAAGAACCGAAAAGATGCAAACTCGCGATTTATGATCAGAGTGTAGAACAAGTGATGCCCTTCAAATATCTAGGGGCAAACATAACAAGTACCAGGAACCTTAAGGGGGAAGTAAAAACTGAAACAACAAAGGCATGATTAATATCAGGATACTTAGGAGATATAAAGTGGAGAAACAAATATATGAACACCAGGAGCAAAGTAAGAATATACAAAACATGCGTTAGACCGATCATGACGTACGCGGTAGAAACCAGAGCGTAGAACACAATAACAAAACGACTCCTAAGAACAACAGAAATGCGAACACTTAAATCGATAACAGGACATACCTTATTTGACCGGAAGAGATGTGAAAAAATAAGGGAAATGTGCTAAATACAGAATGTGGTGAGATGGGCAAGGAATAGGAGAACAGAATGGAGAGATCATGTGGACAGAATGCCAAATAACCGGTTGGCTAAGGTTGCAAAAGAGAAGCGACCAAATACACCTCGACCGCTTGGAAGACCACCAATAAGATGGTATGAGAGCTGGTCTTCATCATCGCAATTGTTTCTGGGAAACCTTTGAAGTGAACACAGGATATGGTCCTGACGTAGGAAGAAGAAGATTTAAGTAAAGATGATTTATTATTCGTTTGTCCTTATCATCTACTCCGATTCTGTCTCTTCAGCAAAAGGTTATGTTTAACATTATTAAATGCACATTGGTAGTCTATAGGGCAGATGACCACGTCTCGACATTGATCACTTTTGTATTACAAACTTCATCGAGAATATTGTTTCTCTGGTCTCAAAATCTTTGATGAAACCAAACGGGGTCTCCCCACTTTTTTTTGTCGCGTTTACTGGATATTCTGGCGTGAATTATGCGCAAGAACGCTTTAGGAGCGTGACTCATCAAACTTATGAGTCTGAAATGTTCACATTGACTAGGGTTGGCACTCTTAAGAATAACTAGGAACGTTGATTTCAGCCTTTCGCAGGAAATTTGCCCAGTGTTGTATATCCTATTAAATAGGTAAGTGAGGTGTTTCCGCGTATACTTTATCAGGTCCTGAGCTTTTTACATTTTTTATCCGCTCTAACGTCTCTTTCACTTCCGATTCTAAAATTTCCGGACCACTAATAGCGTTGATCACATCGCACGCTTCCCGTTCATCTCAGAAGAGGGTTACTGCATAGCTCCTCCACACATTCTGAAGTTCATTGTGGTCTAAGGTAAGCCTTCCATTCTCATAATTGAGGCCGGTAATCATTTGTTTAAGTTTTTTATGGAAATTGATGCTGTCGTGAAGTTTGGGCAGCTTTTCCGCTTCTTCACATTCATTTATTATCCAGATCTCTTTAGTTTCTTTTATTTTTTGTTTGATGATGTGATTCAAGTCACTATATTCCTCGACTCGATTTTTAAGAAGTCGGCGTTTTTCCATCAAATCCAAGATCTCTTCTGTCAGCCACGATTTAGTTTCTTTTCGTTCTACATGTCCTAGCACAGTTTCAGTAGCTATTTGAATATTTAATCTTTTTTTCCAAATAATGTTTGGATCTTCTTCGTTAAAAAGGTTATTTTGAAGAAATAATCTTTCTAGTTTACCGATCTAAATAAACTAAATTAAAACTAAAGTTTGATGACACGCTGTATATAGTAGGACAAATATTTAATGCATAACAACGCCTAAAACCTAATGAATGATTCCAGTAGAGGAATTACTAATACCTTATTTTCCAAGATTTTAATTCTCATGATTTCATAATGATTAGTGACAAGATTGGAAAAGGCACGTGAACCAATATCGGCTGTTCCGTTTAATAATCAATTTGTTTGATTCTTTTCAGCTTTTAGGGAAGAAAGGGGATTTTTATAAAAGAATATTCAAGGAAAGTTTTATGATGAATATTCGGATAAAGATGAGTTTTGTCAGAAAATCTTTATTTTTTCCATTTATAATAAAAAATAAAAGAATGGTTGAATTTTTTTGGTTTTCTTATCCTATTTGTAATCTTATTTATATAAGACGGTAAATTTAAGGAAAATTTCTATATACTATTACAAAATTTAACCCAAAAAAATATTTAGGAGCTTATATTGTCTAACAGATACACCATTTACAAGACAATTAAGCAGAAATAACATAATACAGAGGAGACAGAGAAAAAAAAAGAAAAATAAAGTATTAGTATAGAACAAAGGAGACAAATAACATTAAAATCACATAGAATTAAATAAAACTGGAGAATTTAAATTAAAATAATACACTTGGAAGAAATACCTATATATGCAATAATTTATTTTTTAAATATTTGACAAATTGCACAAATGACAGGTTGTTCACGTCAATGTCGTTACAAGTACTGCTGAAAACGCTCTAAGTCTGAAACAGTGGTATTTTGTTGAGAAAATTAGTTGATGCAGTAGGCAAATAGAAAACGGAAGAGGTTCTGACCAATCTATTAGGAACGTGAAAATTTACTTGAAACGATAAGTTAGGAGAGTCAACAAGAGATTTACATAATTTTATAAGAAAATAGACCAGATCGTAATTTCTTCGATTCGTTAATATAGGTAACTGAAAACTTGCAGTTATAATAACCTCATCGACACCCCTATCAGGATACATTCCGTCATATTTTAATATAAGAAATTTAGCAAACTTTCTTTGAACATTCTCTACCTGCCTAATATACTTAGCGTGTATTGGATTCCAAAACATTGCACTATATTCAAGTCGTGAAAACACATAGCTCGAATATAACGTTTTTGATGTTTTACTATTAGGAAAACCGCTACAATTACGTATTATGAAACCCAACGTCCTCATTGCAGTACTACGTATCCAATTAATATGATGGGCAAACGAAAGTTTCGGGTCAAAAATAATTCCAAGGTCCTTAAAGGTGTTACACCGTGCAATATCCTCATTATATAACTTATACTTGAAGTCAATGGTGCTAAATCTATTCAAGTAGGTCAAAAAGAAGCACTCACCGGCATTCAATGGCAGCCTATTCAACTTACACTATTGCTGTAATGACTCTGTATCATGTTGCAATGAAAAGCAATCACTAGAGTCTCTTATGGTACGGGAAAAGCTTCAGGTCGTTAGCAAACAAAAGAAAATTACTAGTTATGTTATCATCAATGTCATTATTGAAGAAAAAAAAAAAATAATTAAAAGTGCAAAGTTGCTACCCTGAGGTGCACCACTTGTGGCACTAAACATTAGGGACCTATGGCCATGAATTTCTATGTACTGTAAGCGGTTCCACAAACAGGACTCGAGAAAAGTAATTAAATTATTACTGAAACACAGTCTATCCAACTTATATAGAAATATGGAATTGTCAACTCTATCAAAGGCCTTCGAGGGATCATTACATTCAGCATCAACTTGCATTTATTTGTCCGAAGTATTGCCTGTAAATTAAGCAAAACAAGCCAAATTACTTATTGTACTGCGTTTGCTGAAAAAAACATGTTGATTTACAGAAATCAGGTTTTTAACCTGTGCAGAAATACATTGATATATTGACATCTCAAAGACTCGGTAATAAATATACCGGTCTATAATTAGATATATCATTTGCGTCACCCTTTTTAAATAAGATAGTGAATATATAAGATAAAGGCATCAACAAAGCATGCGCACAATCCCTCACAATATAGCTGGGAATATTATCAGGGCCACAAGTAAGTTTATCCTTTAGTCCTTTCAATGCCGTTAGTATACGAGGTATATCCACTAAGTAAGTTCCGTTTCTATTTCTATCCGCGGCAGCGCTGCGATCGCAGTTCCGAGCATGCGTGGCAGTTTCTCTGACTCAAGCAGAAGAAATGTACGCCATTTTCAGATCGCTGCTGCCGACGTGTTCTTTGTAGTGCTTCTTTATGATGTCAGCCTTAATTGAAAATGCCGCTGCTTGTGAAATCTGTGATTCGTTTTCTAAATGCAAAGAAAGTTAAACCAAGTGAAATTTATCGGCAAATCTGCGAGGTTTACGGACAAACTGCTATGAGTGATTCAATGGTTAGAAGATGGGTCAGACAGTTCAATGAAGGACGTGATCAAGTGCACGATGAAGAATGATGTGGACGCCCGTCTTTGGTTACTGATGAACTGGTTCACGCAATTGAAGAGAAGCTTAAGCAAAACCGTAAGTTTACAATTGGTGCTCTTGCTATGGAATTTCCGCAAATCTCACGATCACTAATTCATAAAATTTTTAATGAAAAACTGAAATTTCGAAAACTTTGTTCACGTTGGGTACCCAAAATTCTTACTGAACAACACAAAAAACAACGGATGGGCAGTGCACTTCAGTTTTTATCACGCTGCAATGATGACGGTGATGATTTTCTTTCTCGGATAGTCACGGGGGATGAAACTTGGGTATCTTACGACACCCCCAGAAACTAAACGGCAATCAGTGGAATGGAGGCATACTTCGTCCCCAACGAAAGTTAAGCCTAAGCAAATCTTGACACCTCGAAAACTCATGTGCACCGTTTTTTTGGGACAAAAAAGGCATTTTGCTGATTAATTTCTTACCACGAGGCCAAACAATCAATGTACATGTTTACTGCGAGACCATTAAGAAATTACGCCGCGCAATACAGAACAAGCGCCGAGGATTACTGTCGAAAGGTGTTGTTTTTTTCCACGATAATGCCCGACCTCACACTGCGAACGTGATAAAAGAACTCCTACAGGAATTTGACTGGGACGTGTTTGATCATCCTCCGTACAGCCCGGACCTCGCTCCTAGCGACTTTCATCTCTTCTTACACCTAAAATCTTTCCTTGGTGGTCGACATTTCAACGATGATGACGAGCTGAAAGAACATGTTACCACATGGTTGAAAACACAGGCGGCAACCTTCTATGAAGAAGGCATACAAAAACTTGTGCCACGCTATGACAAGTGCTTACAAAATTTCGGAAGCTATGTAGAAAATTAGTTTAACAGTTGTAGATTTTTGTACAATAAATATTTTTTCTGTATCTGTACACGTTTTTTTTTTATATAACCAAACGGAACTTACTTTGTGGATATACCTCGTAGTTTGCTCTGGCAAATAATTAAGAGCGATACATAAATTAGAGGTGAAGACATCGGTTCTGGGGACGCGATCTGATGGCGCACTATATACACTCCCAAAGAAGCCAGCAAATGCATCAGCAATTTTATCCGGCTCAGAGAATTGAAGATTGCCCAATTTAAGCACATCAGCAAATAACTTGCCGATTTTTTAGCTTTAATAAACGACCAAAACAAATATATGGTGTGACAGGAGCGTAATAAAAGTAATCTCATTTCAGTAATAATTTTTTTTACCAATCAAGAGTATAACCCATCAAAAGTTTTTTTCTTTGGTCAGCTGCACGGTGATGAAGACGTTATTTTCATTTTCCCTGGCAGTACTAGAATACCTCTCTTAAGCTTGTCGATTGCGCTTTTCTGAATGGTATTCAAAGAATCAAGTAGATTCCTTTTTGAGGGAAAGTATCTCACGGACCCGTCAACTCATCCACCCAAAACTCTCATCTGGTCATTATGTGACCTCGAGAACTACAGAAATGTTTTTATCAAAAATTCATCGATGGAAACACATGTTCTATCCTCTTTCTGAACTTTTCAAGGATTTCGCGATGGAAAACTTGATTGACTGTATATCAGCGATGTCACAAATTCTTCTTACCCAAAACCCAATGATCATCAATTTGACTTTTGTTTTCCTCACTCTAGGGTTCTCTGGTAGAGAAGAGTATTCACTATATCACGATTTCTTTCGTGATCGTATTAAAAATTCCTGATTTATCATCGGTAATTCTCAAACTGTCACTTACTCTCAAGGCTGCGTCCCTTCCAATAGGATTCTTGCTCCGTCGTGAGGTTTTGTTGTCTCACACTTCTCTTTTGTCCAAATTCTATGTTAAAATCTAATAGAATATAAACTTCTTCGACTTTAATTGACTACTGATCATTCAAAGATATCAGTCGACAATCTGACATCTCAACAGTTCTCACTCTTTCCACATTGTCGTCAATTTTTGACGCTGAAAATCTTCCTGCTCAAAATTCATGTTCCACCCACTCTGGGACCTCTAAAATGGCCTTGTGCCAGTTTAATACTTGCGCTGTGCAGGGGGAATGTTCTCTATGAGCGTTTTGTAGTTTTTCATTAGTGTGAAAGGTCCATCCACAACACTCAAATATTTATGAGCTTTACCGTGATCAATATTTTTTCCTACCTATTTTCGTACTTTGTAAACACAGCTCAGAACTTGAATCTGTGGTTGGTGATTAGCCCTTACGGCCTTGTAAAACGAGAGGCAGCAGTGTTGCAGCTTCGTCTACAGTGTTGTCAGTTTTATTACATTTCTGTCACACGACATCCTCGCCGATATCTTTAGATTTGAAAAAAAAGAGTAAAATCCCTACTCAGGCCTGGAGTTGAACGCTAGAAAAAAAAAACTACTTTCTAATTCACAATAACAAGACAAACTTCCCCATACCGCCAGGAAATTTAATACATTCTAAGAGCACTATTGGTGCCTATTATGCTAACTATATCCTTTCTCATTGGGGATTTCAATAATTTTTGTACAACCTAAGGTACAAGCCCGAATAAAAAATGTTTTTAATTTTAAGTCTACAGCACTATCATAGTTTTTTATGGGCATAATAGACGTGACGCAGCGAAATCCCTAAAGCGCCACAGGAGCGATACGTGTGCGAAAAAATCGCTATAAATTGTATTCGGTGGGAAACACACTTCTCAGCATATCGGTCCAAAGGGGTGATATTCTTCATATAAAAGACTGCTTGAAAAAAAAAGTTGTACGAGGAGTGCTAAGCTGAACCTCATTCGGAAGTGGTGTATTCTCGCAACGTATATTCTATCATTCACTTTCCATGAAAATACGTGTAGAATAAATTCAAGTCGCCAACCGTTCTTCAATGTCAGGTGAACAGCTGTTTTCTCAATAGAATCCAACAAATGCAATGTATGTTTGCGAGCAGAGCCCTAAACATGGAAACAGTATTACATCGTTGGTCGATTTTGAGCTTTGTACAGAATTAAAAATTGTTATGGAGTTCCCAGCTTTTGAGAAACTCTCTATGCCATGCATGCAACATGTTTTTGCTAAGATATATTTGCTCCCACATTAACGCCCAGCAAATTAAATGACGATCGTAGAGGAATGGAATGTCCCGACATAACTATGTCGAGTTCGACAACTTTATCTTTTTTAGAAAAACTGCCCCCTGGGTTTTTTGTAGCAATAAATTCTAGTTAGTTACTATCATCTCAAGATAGAATTTCTTCCAGGCCCTTGTTAAGTCGAACGACTTCCTGCTGGAAACATGAGAGCCATAAGCAGAAGTGTTCAGACATACCATAAGAGCTTAGATTAGCCAACAATCTGTCATACCAAACACCTTGGATATGTCAAGTGCAGCCGCGACTTTCCCCAAAATATTTAATTGCGTAGTTCCAGATGTGTGTGACATAAGTGCTCATGTTGATCTTTGATTACGAAAGCCATATTAATGGTCGCTAATAATATTATATACTTGTAGCGCATTTCCAGCTTTAGGATCTGTAAGATAGGTGGGAAGGTCTAATGAAAGCTTGTTTTATTTCGCTTTGGCATTTTTTAAGTACTATATGTACTATATATGTGTACTGTGTAGTATGTGTACTATATATGTATGTGTACTATATATGTATGTAAATATGTAGGTGTACTATAGTAGAAACATGTGTGGTCCAAACCGAGCTAATAAGTTCCTATTAGAGCACCCCCAATATTTTTAATGTAATATTAAAGGCTTGCGAAAATCTTCATCTGGTAAGTTACCATTTTTTCAATTTAAGGAGACCTATTTAAAATATCTAGTTTTTTTTTAATATAAAAAAGATTTATCTAGAGTAAAATACCAGATTTTAACTTAAAATTTAAATTATATTTAGATGTAACTCCTCTGCTGCATCTAAATTACAACTTAAATTGCTCTGTAAGCACTACGTGCTTGATTCAGCTCTTGTAAATCTTAATAATGTAATAGGGCATAAATTGTTTAACGAGGTTTGGCAACTAACCAAAACGTTTCGACGTCCGTATACTGAATTCCCATAAATTTTATTAGACCCAATTTACTTAATATTCATAAAATCAATCAATGGTCTAAATTAATTATTTTTTTCAAGTAACAAACAAATGTAAATATGTGCTATTGATAAATTAATCATGTTCCAATTTACTGAGCAATCTAGAATAGTTTAACCAGATTCACTAACATAGACCAGATCGAAATTTAAAATATTAGGATTTAGAGCTTTCGTGTAACCCAACAGTTATCTGTCGGTCGGTAGACTTTCAGTTGGTTATCCAACGGTCAAATCTCGGGCTTCACCCTTTGGATTCATGTGATCCAGGGCCCACCGGGGCCTCGAGTAAGTTGCTGTAGTCGAGAAACAGTAACACAGAGGTCAGTGCGCAAGTCAGCTACTAGCTGATGGTGACCTATCTTGGATACGCTCTGAAAAGCAGAAGGGATGAGGAAAAGAAATGAAACAAGCAGTTTAACAAAAATACAACTAAATGAAGATGAGGGGTATAGAGCGAGGTGGTTTGTGTCTGCATGAGCATGTTGTACGAAACAGAGCGAAACGCATACGGCATAGAGATGTGCGTACGGTGACGTCATCGAAACGGTGACAAACATTTCCATTGATCACGACGGACGTGAACCGTGAGCGACAGGTGGCGGCGAGACAATCAGACAAACAGCGCCAAACACTCCCCAGCAACAATCGTAGCCGCAACAGAATGTCGTATCTCGGTTAGTTTCCCGGCATAAGGCATTCTCTTTTCAGCAAGACTCGGTTTTGTGGTAAAACTTTTTGGGCCTTTCTACGCACACTGGTCTATATGTCGTCACCTGACGACGGTAAACGCCACGAGCGCAGGTGAACAGGAACGTGGATCATGACTAGTCTATTGATTCCGGCGAGTAGCAATTTATTTCGAAGCAATGAGCAGCTTTGCCGTTTAGTCAATAAGCGGCCGTGATGGTAGTCCGTACTCTTGGTGACTTCGTAGAAAAGTCCTCAGTGTCAGAAAATTGGCTTTGGTTCTTTTCCGAACCAACGATATTATCGAGGTTATGCACCAGGTTCTCGGTGTGCGTTCGCGGGCTAATTACGTTTGGAACCCGATACGTGTCTAGATTGTAGGTATGTCGGTCTCTGCTTATCTGTTGATGCATCTGGGTCAGTGTATACATCACAAGGAGAAACATGTTGATAGTACAGTTCGGCAGTATATCTCTAGATGTACGTTAGACAGAGACGGGCTGTTGGTCAAAATAGGACCGCAGGTCGGGTTGTCTGCTTGACTGAGTTCTTTAGCTTCTCACCCTCAGGTGATTGGTCTGCTTTGGCTGGATGGTCGGTCCTCAACTGCTATTCTCTGTTCAGGCTTATGTATCGCCATTTTATAGCTGCAGCGCGGCCCGTCAGATGCTCGATACAAGGCTTTCGACGCACGCTAGCAGTACCAGCATATCATGAACAGCTGCTCGACGCGATATCATTGGTAACTTCATTACACCAACTATCAAAATTTGCATTTTTAAGTGATGTGTTGCTATAATTTCTTCATGGGATATATTTTCCGAACAAATAGCTCTTTGGCGCTCTCGCATGATTATTATTGAAAAAATTTTATTATTATAACAGCAAGAAATGAAAAACTAAGGAATGGCAAGGACACAACAGTAGAGAAAATTAAGTCATATAAATTACAGGAAATAGAAATAGCCACGGCGTACAGGAAAAGAACAGAAGAAAAAATGGACTAGTTAAATAGGAACATTAATGAAATTCATACAGAAAAACTATGGAGAAAAATAAAGGAAATACTATACGAAACTGCTAAAGTAACATGCGGAGAAATCAAGGAAGAAGTGAAAATTAAAAAGGACACATGGAAAAAGTACCTACAATCTAGAACAGAGAGTGAAATGAAAGAAATGGTGAAACAAGCGAAACAAGCTTGGGAAGAGTTCGGAGAGAAATTAGAAAGTGATAGACGTGGAAACCAAAAGTTATTCTATAGAGTACTCAAAACAATGAGCAAAAGAAAGGAACATGAAGTTAAGCATATGAAAAATAAAAACGGAAAAATAATGCATGATTAAGAATAGGCTAGAGAGAGGTGGAAGAAGTATTTGAAGGAAAGTCTAAATACAAACCAAATATGTCAAGCTGTAGAGAAGTGTTAAGAAGTTGAAATAAATCAAAGGCAAACGCAAGAAAACCAAGATATAACATTAGAGAAAATCATAGAATCGATTAATACACTAAAGATAGGCAAAGCAGCGGGATACGACAACATAACTGCAGAGATGATAAAGAACATTGGCGACATAGGACGAGAAATCTTAAGGAAACTATGTAATGAAATAATGACAAACGGAAAGATACCAGAAAACTGGGATGTGGGAATAATCATACCACTATATAAAAAACCGGTCAAGTGCAAGTTGAACTTGCACAATTAGTGTTCCGTACGTTGATAGTTTTTATAATAAAATTTTTTGTTAGGGTTGTATAAAATGATCAGTGACTTCACAAAACACACACCAAATGAGTTTTCAACAAAGTTTGTTTCCAATCTTTACTGAAAACTGGTGACCTTGAAATTTTGTTTTTTTTTTATATACCAAATAAATTATTAAAGGTAATGCACTCGTGATAATTTTCGTTTGACACCACACTCGATGACCTAGTAAAAAAAATTTTTTTTCACTTCCGATTTCACCCCTCAAAAAACGAACCCCTTAAGTCAAAATTTATGTTACGGTGGTATGAAATGATCAGTGACTTCACAAAACACACCCCCCCAAGTTTGTTTCCAATCTTTACTGAAATCTGATGACCTTGAAATTTTTGTTTTTTTTTATATACCATATAAATTATTAAAGGTAATGCACTCGTGATAATTTTCGTTCAATCTACACCCCGTGGAGAATATTCCAGAATTTTTTCGAAATTTTTTGATAAGTACTTTTCGAGATAAGGCCCGGGACAGCGATTTTTCGCGCATTTTTAAAAATAATACAAAGAAAAGTGCGCGCAAGTATAATATTATATACATATTTTTTACTCGTGTTTTCACAAGCTTTCATTTGACACCACACTCGATGACCTAGTAAAAAATTTTTTTTTTCACTTCCGACTTCACCCCCCAAAATTAACCCCTTAAGTCAAAATTTAATTCTCAAAACTACATGGCTCTGATGAGACCATCAATTCCTATATTATTACCAAATTTCACCTTTCTATGTCAAATAGTTTCGGAGAAAATCGGGTGTGACAGACAGACAGACAGACACCGAAGTGATCTTATAAGTGTTCCGTACGGAACACTAAAAAACCGGTTAAGTGCAAGTTAAACTTGCACAATTAGTGTTCCGTACGTTGATTGTTTTTAAAATAAAAATTTTTGTTAGGGTGTTATAAAATGATCAGTGACTTCACAAAACACACCCCAAATGAGTTTTCAACAAAGTTTGTTTCCAATCTTTACTGAAAACTGGTGACCTTGAAATTTTGTTTTTTTTTTATATACCAAATAAATTATTAAAGGTAATGCACTCGTGATAATTTTCGTTCAATCTATACCCCGTGGAGAATATTCCAGAATTTTTTCAAAATTTTTGATCAGTACTTTTCGAGATAAGGTAGGGGACAGCGATTTTTTAAAAGTAATACGAAGAAAAGTGTGCGCAAGTATTACATTATACATATATTTTTTACTCGTGTTTTGACAAGCTTTCATTTGACACCACACTCGAAGACCTAGTAAAAAAAATTTTTTTTCACTTCCGATTTCACCCCTCAAAACGAACCCCTTAAGTCAAAATTTATGTAACGGTGGTATAAAAATGATCAGTGACTTCACAAAACACACCCCAAATGAATTTTCAAAAA
>CM032449.1:205138491-205233491 GCA_019049505.1 Pachyrhynchus sulphureomaculatus
GACAAGATGCTGCCTTAGTATATCCAAGTACACATATTGGTTCATATTCCTTCGACAAAATGCATGTTACCTACTTCTCTGCAGATGACATACAGCCCCAAACATCACTCCACCTCCACCGTGCTTTACCGTAGCTTTCATAATTTTTTCAATTTTAATTCTTCGTTAGGCTTTCTCTCAACACTGATATTTATCCATCGGACCCAAATAAGTTTATTTTGGTCTCATCAGCACACATTACTGAATTCCAGAAGTTCAAGTCTTTATTGATATGCTCTCTGGCAAATTCCAATCTCACGCGTCTATTTCTTTGGCTAATGAAAGGTTTATTTCTAGCAGTTTCGACCATTGTAAATTATTATTTCGCAAGATCTGTCGAACTGTTTCGGGGTTACACCTTTTTCAAATCTGTCTTTCCACCTCGGCGCACAACTTTGGCGCACTTTTTTTTTGGATTATTTGATACCTCTCTTAAAATCCATCTTTCTTTTCTTCACGTTCATTGAAGATCTTATTTGGAGCCAACCTTGACTTATTCTCGACTCTATTTTCATTCCGGTAAACGTTCAATGAATATGCTGAATAGTTGACGGACATTTATTTACCATTTTGGCTATGTCTCTTTGGCTGTATCCATTCCTGTAATGAGTAATAATTAAATTTCTCTCAGAAATTGTAGTTCGACGACCCCTTCTTAAACAATTTCGTTTTATTGAATGAAAAAATGTCAAACTAAACAAAAAACAATTGCACTAAGAAATCAAAGCAACGCCGCCTTCGTAAATTTTCAAAATGCGATAAGTTTTGACCCCTGTTATTATTTTGCATCATTTAAGCTGTGACGTTAAAATTGCATATGATTTGATTAATTATTTATTGTTAATTAAGTAAGGCATATTTAAGACAAAAAGCAATTCATACTTTTTTTAGAAGATTTCTTACTAATTTAATAATTTAAATAAGTTGTTTTTTTTTTTTTTTTTTTCGAAATAAATAAAGAGGCACTGAGACCAGTTAGCCTTTTCTTATAGTGACTGCATCATTTAAGCTGTGAGTCACTGTATATACATATATATATATATATATATATATATATATATATATATATATATATATATATATATATATATATATATATTTATTTATATTTATATATGTATATATATATATATACACGAAGCAACCACTCTTGCCTCTTCTCCCACTCCTTTAACCTCTTATAGATTTTACTAGAAATAATGTGCTTAAAACTTGTCCATTATCTGAACCAATATTATTAAAACTCTACAATATTCCATGTTAAAATTGAAAATAATGAACAATAATTTAATTTTTGGATTCCTTCACTTCAAGAAGCCTGAAGAGATATACATGATATATACAAGTAAACCTCTCTAACTTCCTCCTCAGCCCTCGAACCCCTTCTGAAGTTTACTGTAAATAATTATGCGCAAAATATATTTTTTATCTCATCAAAAAACCAGGAAAAATTACTATATTACGAGCTTTACGCAAAAATCAGCTCGATTCAGCAAAAGTATGTAATAAACAGTGTGCAAAAAAAAATTGAGAGCTGTTTTGGTTTTTTTGCATAATTCTTATGTTTTTTGGGTGTACTGAATCCGAAAATGACTTTCATTTTGTCATAGAACGTCACGTTTTCTGACAATGTAGGTATCTATGTTAAACAAGTTATCATCTTAAAATAAAAGATAAAAGACTAAACAATTTTTTTTAATTTATAATTGCGTAACAAAACTTATTTTTTTATCTAAAATACATTCATTAGTAAGCACTAAACACATTTCTTTTTCCCAGTGACACTCCTTTTGGTACATTTTCGCTTGTAGGAAGCATCTGGAAGGTCTCTCTGAAGCGTCCCAAGAGTAGTCTGCCATCATTGAGACGCTCCATCTTCCCTGGTATCTTTTTTCCATCTCCTTAATATATTGGTGAAATAGTTCACCTTGCTCTTCACTCAGATCTCCTAAATTTTCTGGAAAGTAGTCGAGGTGGGAATGAAGAAAATGTACTTTTAAAGTCATTAGGCAACCTAAAGCTTGAAATGCTTTTAACATTCTTTTGACGATTTGTTTGTAGTTAGGGTCTTTGTTATTGCCTAAAAATTTCTCTATGACCTCTTTAAAGGCAATCCACCCTTCTCTTTGAGGATCCGTCATGGTTGTGATGAATTGTGGATCAGTCATAAGCCGTCTAATATCTGGTCCAACGAAAAAACACCTTCCTTCAACTTTGCCTCCGAGAGGCCTGGAAACTTTGATATTAAGTATTTGAAGCAATTTCCATCTCTTGGAAGTGACTTACAAATTGCTTCAACAATCCCAGCTTTATGTGAAGCGGTGGTAGAAGAACTTTATGAGGAGGCACCAAAGTTTCATGCAGGACTTTCTTTTCGTCAACTTTAAGCTCCCTCGGAGGCCAACACTTTTTGATCCAGTGATTTGCTCTGTCTCTACTATCCCATAGACACAAAAAGCAAGGGAATTTGGTAAACCCAGATTGTTTTGTCCGAGCAACATGCCCAAGATTTTTAAATCACCGCACACTTGCCAACCGTGGTCTTTATATTTTAATTTGCAAAGAACCAATTCCAAGTTCTTGTAGGTTTCCTTGAGGTGTACGGAATGACCGACAGGAATGGAAGCATAGAAACCGCCATTGTGGAGCAGAACTGCTTTAAGGCTTCTTTTTGAAGAATCTGTGAAAATACGCCACTGTGCTGGGTCGTATGAGATCTTAAATGTATCCATCAAACCTTTAATATTGGTACAATAAACCAACTCGTCCTCTTGGGCAAAGTAGGAAGTGAACTGCTTCTCTCACGATATCTAAACCAGGAGGAAGACACTCCGGCAAAAGTAAGTTCCTGCTTTTGAGCCTTGATCCAAGCAACTCAGCAGCGTTTTTTGGGAAGATTCAAGTCTCTTACTAAAATCATTTAGCTCGCCCTGGGAAAACAATTTCGGACTGCTGTCATCTCCAAATTGAAAACTTGACTTGTCATCGGGTTCAGGTACAGCACCATCTTCGTCAGAACTTGGAATCTCTTCCAAGGTAGCAGGGGCCTTGGGCACTGGTATTTCGGTCCCATGAGGGATGGGACGAATAGCTGATTGCAGATTGGGGTATGAAATGGACTGCTTCCATTTTGAATTATACCCTTTCACATTACACGAACAAAAGTAACAATCATCACTATGGTTCTTTTGCTCGTGCAATACCATAGGAATCGCATATCGGAAAGCTTTTTTCTTGCCCTTAAACCAATTTCGAACATCTTCAACACATCGTTTGCAGACTTTATGAGGTGCCCAAATTTTATCCTGATCTCCAAGTTTTAAGCCAAAATACGTGAAGTATACTTTTTTTACAAAGTCCGTAATATTAAGTTGTTGCTTTAATACCATATATTCGCCACAAATATAACAGAAACTGTCAGACGAATTCACACACTTCCGCACAGATGACATTGCACTATATTGAACCAAGATCTATAAAACAATGACGAGTTAACACGTAATTGTACCGCGCCACTTTCTACACTATCGTAGCGCGCACGTTCTGGTTACAACGTTTATGTTTGTTAATTTAGCTCACACAGGGCGTTCTTTATTTAGAAAGTAATGATAGTTATGGCCTGTATACATTTAAAAACAGTAATCAAAATAAAAATATTTGTTTATGACTTCAAGTTAGCCCAAAAAAAAAAAAAACCTTTTTTTATAATAAAATTTTGCGTTTTGCAAAATAACCTGACGTTCTGGAATTTTTTTGAGTATTTTTTTAGTTTTCATAACACCTAAATACATAGAAATCAGTTGAAAACATACAGACAGCATTGTTGTTGCAGACCTGTGTAACTGATTAAAGATTCTTCTATCGGCAAGAGGCCTATATCAATAGGAGAGATCTTTATGGCGGTTATATAGATTTCAAGAAAGCTTTCGATTCAATAGCACATGGAAGGCTTGTGAGTGTACTAAAAGTCTATTGAAATATTACATCTATCAAAATCCTCTTAAGGCACCTAAAGAATTAAGATCCAACTTAAGCTTTTCCCCAGCATTGTGACAACATCAATCCCAATATGAATGGGTATATTTCAAGGCTATCCCATTAATGAGCCGGCTAAATTCAACTACATATGGATTTAAGCAACAATAAGAAGGTACTAATTTAATCTACTATCTATGGACGACCTTAAACTAGTGGCAGTCACTAAAAACAATTTTGAATAACTGTTCAAGGTCGTGGAGAAATTCTTCGGAAATACGGGAATGCATTTCGGACCAGACGAATACCAGGTCCTAAATATAATTTGAAACAAACCTCAACCAGGTGACTTTGAGTTGGAAGATGATCACAATGTTAAGGTTATGAAACAAGCGTTAAAAATTCATCATCGAAAAATTATTGTCGAATTATTTATAAGAGGAGTAAAGCGTATATTGCTATTTTGGAATTTTGAACTGAAACAAGACCGACAAAGAACATTTACAAAGAAAAATTAAGGCACTCCTCACGAAAACACCTTCTTAATGTCAAAGGAGCAATGCTCCTTTGAGATTAAGAAGGTAGAAGAGTGGTCGATATAAGCAAGCAGACCAACAAATAAAATACCTACGCATATTAGCTTGCGGAATTTCACATGAAATGCACTGTCACCCCTAATATCAGCTACATGCCTAGCTACTAAAGACTGCCCATGGAGTGACAACTTAGGAAAATACCGACAAAACTGCGTTTAACTATAGGCTAACGTCAAAAAAGATATACTTAGAGATGGAAAGTAATACTAGCTGGACAGACCTAGGTTCCTTCAAGCAAAGCTTAGTTGAAACTCAATTTATATGAAGTGATTAATGTAAAAATTGTTGTCAAACAGCGGTTATGATCGGAAGACATCGGAAATGAACAGCATTTAGACCAGGGGTCGGCAACCTATGGCACGCGTGCCATCTCTGGCACGCCAAGCAATTTTGAATGGCACCCGTACCTATTCAAAGTTTACACAATAACTCTGTAATCTGTGACATGTTTCGAAATTAAGTAAATAATCGAAGACAGTATTACTTTAACGATACAAACAAAAACGATATATTATATAGGCCAGTAGGTGTTATTACCAAAAACTACAAAATATATATTTTGTAATTTATAATTTTACTGAATGCATTGGTTTGACTTTAATTTCGGCAAGTATTAAAGACGGCAAGCCTCAAAATATAAGCCTAGGCAAAAACACAACTAAACGTTCTCAACTCAGATCAAAAGAGCCGCTATAAGGCGGTTTTTGTTTGACTTTACTTCAATCGTTCCGACGCGCGCCGCAACTCTTTTTTATATTGCCGAACTTTAATTTTTGATAGATTTAACTTCTAGGCGGCCCTTTGATTGCAATGGGCACGTTGTAGATAATAATTTTTCTAAGAAATTTAATAAACGTAATTTATTGGAATTTTCTGGAAACATTATTTTTCTATATATAGCAAGCGGCTACACGTTTGGATCATTTAGTATAGAAGTAACATCCGCTGACTAGTCGTCGAAAAGTTTAAAAATTAAAATTACGTTGCGTTATGGCCGCGAAGAAACAGAAGGTAGACGTTCGATCATTTCAAACTTCATGGACAACAAATTACAGTTTTGTACAGCAAAACCATCGGGCCATTTGTGTCCTATGTCGGGAAAGCGTAGTTTTTCCGGACATCTAGTGTTCAACGACATTTCCAGATAAAACATGAATCGTCATTTAAAGATAACGCTGATAAAAGGGAGGCAATACAAAGAGCAAGTAAACAATACGAGAAACAGTCAACATTCTTTAGCAAAGTTTTTCAAGGAAAAAATCAGGTAACTGAATGCAGTTTCAAAATTGCACAATCGTTGGCACAAAAGGGTAGGCCGTTCACTGACGGAGAATTTATGAAGCAAACGTTTTTGAGTACTGGCGAGATTTTATTCGACGACTTGCCCAGTAAGGATACAATATTGGCCAGGATTAGGGATATACCGGCATCAGCACGGACCATCGAGAGACGAATTACCGAAATGACACAAAATGTCCAAAAACAGCAGAGAGACGCTATCAAACGGAGTTTTGTATTTAGTGTAGCATTGGATGAAAATGTCGAAATTAATGACATTGCCCGTCTGGCAATCGTTGCTCGATACTTATGATGGCAGTGTATATGAAGAGCTGATTTGTCTGCTTCTATTGCAGGGAACTACAAGAGGAGAGGATATATTTTCAGAATTTGTTAAACATTTTGAAAAGCGGAACATTGATTTAAATAAAATTTTTGCGTAACGACAGATGGCGCTCCTGCTATGATTGGGAGACATAAAGGATTTGTTTCCCTTCTTATTGAACGCATGGGTCCATCAGTTTTGAATTTTCATTGCATAATTCATCAAGAGAGTTTGTGCGCTAAAATCTCCGCTGGAAGTTTAAAATCCGTGATGGATAGGGTGGTTAAAATAGTTAACTACATTGTCGGTCGTTCTTCACTGATCCATAGACAATTTAAGGCGTTTCTCCACGAATTAGAAAGTGCATATTCAGATATACCATTGCACAATAATGTGCGCTGGCTCAGCCGTGGTAAAGTGCTCTCTAGATTTGTGCAATGTCTGGGCGAAATTAAATCGTTCTTCTTGGAAAAAAATCAAGTGGATGCTTATCCTGAACTAGAAGATAAGAACTGGATCTGTATGTTAATGTTTCTTACTGATATTTCAAACCATCTCAGTGAACTCAACTTAAAGTTACAAGGTTCAGGCAAAACAGTTCTGAATTTATACGAATCCTGGAAATCATTCAAATTAAAAATAGATTTATTTATCAGCGATATTACTGCAAACACATATAAATATTTTCCAAATTTAAAAACTTATATATCCAGTGTCGACGATGGTGCACTAATAGACGAAATTCTTAAATATATGACTAATTTAAAAGAGCATATCGAGAGGGGTCAGGATTTTGATAAACATGGTCCTATGTTCGATTTTTTAATCAAACCAGATTTAATGGATTTTTCCAGCATTTGCTTTGACATATCTCTTTTCTCATGGATAGACATTAATGATTTTTATCTTCAATACATTGAATTTAAAAAGCTCCGAGTTATGGAACACGAAATTTGTAGAATTAAGAAGGGTATTAGAAGGTGACTGCCAGAACCATTCAAACGAGATACTCAGTTGTTGGATGAGTTTACCAGAGAAATTTATTTGTCTTAAGAAAGTAGCGTTTGCCATGCTTACAGCTTTCGGATCATCCTATATCTGTGAACAACTTTTTTCCTATATGAGAGTGATTTTAAACCCGTACCGAAGCAGACTGACGACAGACAACTCGGAAGCATGTGTGACACTGAAAATAACCAGACATGAACCGGATATAAGAAAACTCTCTAAAGAACTTCAAGCACAGGGTTCACACTAGGTCCTAGGACTAGTATAATAAAATTATTTGTTAAATGTTTAATTAAACCTTCTAAAAGCAATATTTTAAGTTAATTTAAGGTAATTTTTGTTAATTTTAGTTGCAGTAAGTACCTATGTCAGCACGCAAAATGTTGTTTGAATGAAAACAGGCACCCCTTAGTTAAAAGATTGCCGACCCCTGATTTAGACGATTCCTGTAATCATTGGACAGCAAAAATTATACCAATGAGTCTGATGCAAAACATCTGTTTCTAAAACAATAAATATTTTGTACAAAATTAATTAAAGTAATTTAATATATTTTCTACTCCCACAATATGAGAAAAATTTCTCAACAAATTGAATTCTTTAGCTTTTCCATACTTTTTACTTGTTATATATATTTGGTTTTTATATTCTTTTAAAATGGTTTTTCTTTTCAGGTAACAATTTCTGTTAAATCAAAATGAAAAGAATAATAAAAGTAACAAAAAATCGACACATTTTCCACCATTACAACATTTTAAGTGACAAAACCCTTAATAAATGTTTTTCACCGACATTTTTACACTCTATATTCAGTTTGTATATCTTTTTAAAAAGATATTTTCTTTCTTAGGTGACTGGCGTCGTCGGTAGAGCGGAAACCCTCTCGTCTGTATTCTTTCTGGCTGCTTTTATCTTTTATACCAAAGCAACGAAAAATAGAAAATGCACAGGTAAGCAGTATTTTCAAATCAATATCTTAATATAATATTCGGAAAATATACTTTACATTTTATGATATTTTATTTTGGTGTCGCGCTCTTTGTTGACGGAAAATGCTTGTATTGTGTTACATTCTACACTTTTACGCTTTTAAAAATATGAATATATTTTTGTATATTAAGCGTGACTGAACAATAAAAGTCTGCCTTTAAAATAGAGCCTTAGCTGTCTTGTTAAGTTAGAATATTATTTTTAACAAATATACATTTCATTTTTTTGTTCTGTTTACAACAGCGTTTCTCAACCTTTCAGTATTTGCGACCCAATTTTCAAACATAATTTTCATCGCGCCTCCCCCCTCTCATACAATAACAATGCATGCAATAATAATGTATTTTCAGTATTTTGGTGCTAAAGTTACACTATGACCTTAATTACAAACCTTACAAACTACCGAGAATAAGTAAATTTATTCATATTTGGCAACACATATCTGCTGCGTTAACAAAACTAGAATCGATGCCTTTCTATTGGGCTCTGTCACGTCCACCATATCGTAGCGGCGTCGCGAGAAGTTCCGAGTTGTCTCAAATATCCGGAAAGTCTGACCAAAAGTGTATAAATGCTGCCCCTCGTTCAATTACAGCCCGTCTCAGTCGAGTTGATCCTTCTACTGCTATCGGATTTATCGTGATTGTGTATGTTGTAATTTACGTGTTAATTGAAATTCAAGGTACTAAGTATTCACGACAGTAAATTTATACAGAATCATGGATACATTTTTAAGTGGGCGTAAGCGAGCATTAGACGATAGTGAAGCATCAACAAGTGCACAGACGAGTGGTTCCGAAAATAAAATCAAGAAAATATTCTCGAGAATACTTAAATTTAGGGTTTACCAGTACTGAAGTGTTATTTGCTCAAAAATCTTGGCAGCAGACAGCATGAAACCAAATAAACTTAAACGAGATTTGGAAACGCTTCATAGTGAGTACCTTAAGAAACCCCGAGAATTCTTCGAATTAAAATTAAAATCGTATGTAAAGCAGAAATCATTTTTTAAAAAAACTTTGTCGTGAATGAAAAAGCTTTACTTGCCTCTTACAAAGTTTCATATAAAATAGCCAGATGTAAAAAGCCTCACACCATTGGTGAGGAACTTGTTTTGCCAGCAGCAATTGAGATTGTAGAAACTCTGTTTGGGGATAATTTTGCAAAACAATTTCTATCCATACCTATATCAAATGATACTGCTGTCCGTCGAATTGGTGATATAGGTGAAGATGTACAGTATCAGCTTTTCGGAAAATTACGTGACAAATTGTTTTCAATTCAGCTTGATGAGGCAACATATAGCAATAAAGATGCTCATTTAATTGCCTATGCTCGATTTGGTGATGGTATGTCAGCAATAGAAAAACCATTTTTCTGCAAACTAATAGAACTCAAAGCAACATCACTCGCATTATTTGCTATCTTAAATGATTTTATAAACGAGGCAAATATGGAGTGTAAAAATTGCTTCGGAATATGTACCGATGGTGCTCATTCAATGTCTGGAAGATTTCAAAGTGTACAAGCACTTGTGAAACAAAAATCTCCACTGTATGTATGATCCACAGAGAAGCTCTGACTTCCAAAGAAGTAAGTCCTGCTCTGAATATTGTGCTCACTACAGTTGTAACCGTAGTAAATTATATTAAAATGAGACCCCTAAAATCTAGAATTTTTTCTGAACTTTGTAAAGACAAGGGTGTCGAACATTCGGCGTTACTATTTTATTGCTAGGCAAGATGGTTATCACGTGGAAAATGTTTGCAACGTGTTTATGAATTAAGACATTAAATCGCCATTTTTCTAGAAGAGGAAAACCGGCCGGAACCGAAAAGTTTCGAGATAGTTTATTTGTGATGAAATTGAGCTACTTGGTCGATATATTCGAGAAACTAAATACCTTAAATCTTCAACTCCAAGGAACAAATACAAATATATTTGATACAAGTGATAAAATTAATATTTTTTTGTAGAAAATTGGAATTATGGAGCAGAAATGTAAAGCAAAAAAAGCCTAGAAATGTTTGCAAAAGTGGGAAATGTGTTAAAACATACAAGATTGACCAAGAACATGTGAAAGTTGTTTTAGTAACCATTAAACATCATCTAGCCATGTTGACAAAGAATTTTAAAAAGTATTTTCTTACTGACGACAACTTTGTAGCAAGTTACGAGTGGCTTAGGGATCCATTTCAAAAAACTCACGAAGGGCTTTTAACTTCCAAAGAAGAAATCTTTATAGACTTCACGGCAAGTGGCGATATCAAAAGACAATTTAATAATAAATCACTGTTTGAATTTTGGGCAGGGGTGAATGATAAGTTTTCTGCACTGAAAACAAGAGAATTTCGTATACTATTACCATTTTCAACATCCTACCTTTGCGAAACCGGATTTTCTGCGGTGACTGCTTTGAAAACAAAATATAGATCTCAGCTAAATACAGAAAAAGAAAAACTCAGAGTGTCTATTTCTAATATTAAACCATCCTTCGAAAATCTTTGCTCAGCGAAAGAGTCCGAAGGGAGTCACTAATAATTATTAAACTTGTTTTTAATTTAGTATTGATAAGTTAATTACACAGCCCCACAAAAAAAAAAGTGGGGTATACTTTTGATGCGATATATCAGATCCGTAGTATTTTTGCCCGCTGATCACGAATCTGACGTCAGAATATCGCCATCACATCTCAATTTTTTTCTAACCTCAAAAAATAGGTAAAAATTAGTAAAAATTAAGAAAAATATACTCCTAAAAAATTGATTCAAGCTTTTTCATGAATCCAGAGTTGTATTAATATGTATTCGGACACGGTAAGCTAATATTCATCGGTTGGATTAAGCCATACAGTTCTGTTTTCTTTCTAACCTCAATAAATCAGACAGATATAGTGCTTCTCGAATGCAAAAACGAATTCAAATTAAAATTCAACCGATTCTTACCAAATTTGGTACACGGGGGTTTTTTGGGTTGCTGATCATGAATCTGAGGTCGGATTTGCAAAATTCAAAATGGCGGATCCAAGATGGCGGACAAAATTTTTGAAAACCATCCGATTCCTACCAAATTTGGTATACAGTTGAGGAATCCTCAAACCTAACACTCTTAAACCCTAAACCCTGAAACCTTAGACTCCCACACCCTGTAACCTCAAAAAAAATAGACCTCAATAACCCTGTAACTTTAAAAATGATACCCAATAAACTCAAAACCAGGACTTTTAAACCATATACTCTCAAATAGTAGACCCTTAAGCCCTAGAATTGCGAAGGTTAGACCCGCGCCTAACTTTTCTTTTTTTGGCTGTATTTTGTTCTTTTTTCCGCGAATGACCTATTCAAAGGCTTTCTGCCCAAACGCTTTTGAGGACTTGTTTCTCTTTTTAGCGACCAGCAATAGTCCGCTAGCATATGGTCATCTCATCGTCCTTGATACCGATTTTCTATGATTTTCAGATCTTGGTGAAAACGTTCCCCTTGCTCCTTACTGTAGTCACCAAGATTATCTGGGAAATCATCGATGTGGGAGTCCAGGAAATGTAATTTTAGATTCATTAAGCAACCTAATGTTTGAAAATTTTTTACCATTTTCTCGACTATTTCTTTGTACTTAATACTTTTATTATTTCCCAAAAAGTTTTTTTGCGACTTCTTTAAAACTAAGCCAAGCAGCTTTTTCAACTTTATTCATTTTAGTAACAAATAATGAATCTTGAAACAATTTTCTTATTTGTGGCCCGTCAAATACGCCTGCCTTCAAAAAATTTCGGAAATTTTTTATGCAAATATTTGAAACATGGGCCGTTTGTGTCTAATGCTCTCGTGAATTGCTTCATAAGTCCAAGCTTAATGTGAAGCGGGGGAATAAGAACTTTTCCTGGATCTACCAATGGTGGAAACAATACATTATTTTCACCAGGAGTGAACGATTCTCTTGTTGGCCAAATTTTTTTCTTATAATGACGTTCCCTGTCTCTGCTATTCCACAGACATTTATAACAGGGATAAAAGTGTAAACCCTGACTGTTGGCCAAGCAATATTGTTACAATTTTCAGATCTCCACAAATTTTTCAGTTATGATCAGCATATTTTATTTTTATCAAAAGCTGCTTCATTTTTTCATATTGCTCTTCTATAACTGTGGAATGAGCAATCGGAATGGGAGCGTAAACGTTGGTATTATGCAGCAAAACTGCCTTAATGCTCCGTTTAGAAGAATCAATGAACAGTCTCCATTCTTCAGGATCGTATGAGTTATTTTGAAATTCATCCATTAGACCTTTTACATCGGTACAATATGAAAGTGACAATTCCTCGTCCATTGTGAAATATTTTCGAAATTCTTCATCTCTGTTTCTATAATAAGAAATCGTAGCTTCTGGCTTAAGTAAATGTCTTTTCTTTAAAAAGGAAGCAAGATGCTCTGAACCATCTTTGGATAAGCCTAAATCTCTGACTAGATCACTAAGTTCTGATACGAGTATTGGTTCTGGTTTACGGTTGTATGGTAGAAATTCTTTATCTGTGTCACTAGTATATAATAGGTTGTCAATAGAACATTCATTAGTAACAGTGTTTGAATCTTTTTCGACAGTCTCAATGTTTTCGGCATGAACTGATAAGGTGAAATCATTTCTTTCCATAACATCAGCATCAAGTGGTTCAGGAGGCGGAATTAGATTAGTTGGTCTTGTTACTGTCGAAACATCGTTATAAGTAATAGTGCTTTTATTTTTTTCGGTTATGCCTAGATACAACATTCATACAAAAGTAGCTACGGTCGCTGGATGACGACGGCTGCGGGCCCGCTTTCCCACCCTGACCAATCGCCGATACTGGGTTTCCGAGTCCCTGCATCGTAATTCTCTTTCTTCTACCTGCCATGACGGCATCTAAGCCGTTATCCAGGGACTCTGCCGGCTAGTGAAGTAACACCGTTGCCCACCGTCACCACGTGGAGGTGCCCTGGATGCAGGTAGAAGAATAAAAATCGACCGATGAATTTTTTCGGCGTTCAAACATCTGCCATCTTGAATTTTGCAAATCCAACCTCAGATTCGTGATCAGCGACCCAAAAAATCCCCGTGTACCAAATTTGGTAAGGATCGGTTGAATTTTAATTTGAATTCGTTTTTGCATTCGAGAAGCACTATATCTGTCTGATTTATTGAGGTTAGAAAGAAAACAGAACTGTATGGCTCAATCCAACCGATGAATATTAGCTTAGCGTGTCCGAATACATATTAATACATCTTTGGATTCGTGAAAAAGCTTGAATCAATTTTTTAGGAGTATATTTTTCTTAATTTTTACTAATTTTTACCTATTTTTTGAGGTTAGGAAAAAATTGAGATGTGATGGCGATATTCTGACGTCAGATTCGTGATCAGCGGGCAAAAATACTACGGATCTGATATATCGCATCAAAAGTATACCCACTTTTTTTTGTGGGGCTGTGTTATTAGGTAAATACATTGTGCAGAACTAATACAATCCTATTTATAGGTGTATTATATCGGTGTAAATGTATATTTTATTTTTTATTATGTCAGAATGTATTTTGTTTTGCTTTCCTTTCAATAAATTCTATTAAATATTTTTAATGAATGTTTTTAATAATAATTTCTTTTCGATACCCTCGCGCCCCCCAAATAGTGTAATCACGCTCTTCTGGCGGGGTGCGCCTCACAGGTTGAAAAACGCTGGTTTATAATAAAGAGAAAGAAAAATTAGCTGATAAGTAGTACGTTAGGTGTACACCATCTTGAATATTTGTCTATAAAAATAGAAAATTATAAAAACTCAAAATTCGATCACTTCCGCTGTCTCCATATTTTTTTTTCATCTGCGAGCCAGTTTCCAGATATCAGATCGGACAAATTATGGTTATTTCTATGCTACGAATTTACCGAGGCTGTTGTTGATGTATTCTACTGACTTGAACTAACTAAAAATTAGCCAAGAGGTGTTGTAAAGTTTTGTATGATACGCAGCCTAAGAAAGATTTTATCAGTCAAAATTTCGGAGGTTTTCCAGAATATTTGCAGCTATTTGACGCCAGGTGTTGCCCTACAGGAGCATCACCATCATTCTTTCTCGAACATTCAATGGTCTTTCTGTTTTTAAGTGCGTCATTCACACCAGCTGTTATTGATATAGCTTAGAGTGGAGCATTTCATATGGAATCACACCATTCTGACTTACATTAGTATTCTTAAGATTCTTGTACAATCTATTCATGGGTAAATTTCTGTATATATATATATATATATATATATATATATATATATATATATATATATATATATATATATATATATATATATATCAATCGGTTTTATAACGTCTTCCGTCTTCCGATGCCTAATTTCCACTCCTCCCGGTTTCTCCATCCCTCCTCCTCCAGATCTCTCTCTAGTACTTCGTTGTTGATTCCTGCTCTCTAACTTTGGTGTGGTCTTCCTCGCTTTCTTCTTTCTTCCATGAGGGTTCCAATTTAAGATCTTTTTAGGTAGTCGGTCTTGTGACATTCTCTGTACATATCCATATAATACCAACTGTTGCGTTCTGATTTCGTCCACTATATTCTGCTTTATTTCTAAAGCTCGTCTTATCATGTCATTTGGTATGCGGTCTTTTCTGGATTTTCTAGCTGCTCGTCTCCAGAAATTCATTTCTGTAGCTTTTAGTATTTTTCCTGTTCTTTCCTTCAATGACCACACCTGGGAGCTGTAAGTTATTATACTTTTCACTATTGAGTTGTAAATTCTCTTCTTATTTTCAATGGTTGTGTTTTTGTCCCATAGTATACTATTAAGCATTGCAATCGCTTTTCTTCCTTGGATATTCCTCTCAAATATTGCTTCTTCCAGTGTTCCGTCCCTAGATATTCTCGTTCCCAAATACTTATAACTGGCAGAGTGTTTGATGGTGTGTCCTGTGGCCAGTTTCAAGTCCTGCTATTGCCCCATTTTTCATATTCCTCCATAAGTTTTCGTGTCATGTATTCCATATCATCGATATCCTGAGCGACTACTACCTGGTCGTCCGCGAATGATAGCGTGTACAATGTAGTATCGTTATCCAGTGGTAATCCCATACTGCTGCATTTCCTTTTCCAGTTCTTCAGTGCACTCTCCAAATAGATTTTAAATAGCGTTGGGGATATACAGCGGCCTTGTTTGAGACCCTTTGTGACCTGGAACCCTGTTGTTTTACCATATTTGGTTTTCACTCTACTTCTTGCGTCTTGATATAAGGATTTTACGGCTTTAGTTATTTCGGTGCTTGCATTACTCTGTTGTAGTGTTTCCCACAATCTCATTAGGGACGCGTTGTCATAGGCCTTTTTTAAATCAACGAACAAGACATGGATTTCCTGATCAAATGCGGTTTTCTTTTCTAGGATTTATGTCAGTGAGAAGAGATGGTCTATTGTGGATCTTCCTGCTCTAAAGCCTGCCTGTTCTTCAGCTTCTATGTCCGCGTATTCCGTTTCTATTCTGTTTTTAAGTATTTTTCCGTATATTCTGCTAATAGATCCTGTAACTGTTATTCCCCGATAGTTATCGCAATTATTTTTGTCTCCTTTCTTATGAACTGTTGATATGTATATGTTCTATTCCTCAGGTACTTCTGATGTGTTAGGGCATCTTGGGAATAAGTTCCTCAAAGCGCTAAATAGCTTTTTAGTTTCGTATTTTACTATCTCTCCTGGGATGTTTCCTGGTCCTGGAGCTCTACCATTTTTTAGCGTTTTACATACTTCTTCTGTTGTTATCCTTATTGGGGATCCTCGTATAACTATATTTGGGTTTCCATGTTGAGTACTTTTAAACTCTGGTCTATCTTCTGTTAGCATATTTGTAAAGTATTGGTTCCATTTTTCTGCTGTTATTGGTGAGAAGATTTCTCTTTTCCGTTCTGTTCTCATATTTTTAAGAAGTCTCCAGCTTTTTGTGCTTTTCCTTCCTCCTATGAGTCTTGAGTCTTGAGCATGTTTTTTCCCATTGGTTGTTCTTTTTGTCACTAATCATTTTGCGTACTCTAGCTTGGGATTCTTTGTATTTTAATTTGTCGTTTGTGCTCTTTGAATTTAAGTATTTGTGATAGCTTTTCCGTTTTTCTGTAAAAAGTTAATTTTCGTGTACCTGGAATACAAGGGGCGAAGAATATTGTAGCGTCGGTTTTTGGAGTGAGCTCAAGAAAGACTCACCGAGACTCCTTGTGAATCTGTAGATGGGTAAGAAATAGCGAGAGACAAATTCTAGTCCAGTTGTTTCTCAATTAAAAAGCGACAAGATTACAATGATTTAAATGTTCAATAACTAATTTTTTAAGTTATATTTAACTCAGCATTTTATCGACGATCCGGGAGTACAATCTCCACCATTTGTCGTCTTAACCTAATCTAGCCAAGATAGTCTATACTTGACAATTCTAGTTAGCTGAATTCCAGCCAACATTGTGTTGTTTTTTCTTAGAGTACCGGTATATAATATTAATAGAATATTAAATGTTTTCCTAAACATAAGGGGTTCCCGAAAGAACCATGTCTCGTTTCTTAGCGATTGGTTCAGTAATTCCAAACTCTCTTCCAACTCAGGTCCTGGTCTTCAAAATCAATTGCACGCTATATTCTGTCGAGTGTATATTTACCAAATACAGAGCCATTCAAAATTCTAAAAATTCAAAAAATAGACCTTGCACTATTCTTAGGTCGTTTTTGTCTTATAAGCCGGCGTGAAGTCCTGCTAGAACATCATTTGTTGATTATTGAAATGCTGCTGAGCTCTAGGAAGTACTATAGCCTCCAAGATGCCACGACGACACTCTCCGTCGTCGATTTTGAACGCCCAATCTATGAAAACTAACAACTTGCCTGTTGCTAATATTCCGATCCGGACCGTGACAAACTATAAAGTTTGGCGATGGTGGATGACAGATAACACAGGGCAACAAAAAAATATTTTTGTTTTGGTGCCTGGGATTTTAGAGCTGATTTTAACTATATTTGGGACGCTAAATCTATACATGCAATCCGTTTTTCTCTATCAGCTCTACTTTTTTAGATACATCAACTTATCTACCAATGTGGTTTTTATTCAGTATATTCATTTATGAGAGTTCTAAAATTATTATATATTCATTAATGTAGGTACAATGGTTTTATTGTCAGTCTGTAATTGAGTAAATTCCAGGTAAATCTATAAATAGTGGAACCATTGCCTATCAGGTACCTGAACTGACCCTTTTAATCACCTAACTCGGGTAAGTCTCGTCAGTTTGTGCGTTCTTACTAATGAGAGTAGATCGAATTCGGCGTGTTATTTTATGTTAAGAAAAGAGTGTTTTTGTGTTATTGAACAGAATTAAAATGAGTTCAGGTTCCAGTTCAAGAAGAAGTTGTGTAAATCAACCTGATGTGTTTTGCTATATATGCGGAGAATACATGTTTCAACAAAACAGACAAACTATTACTGACTTTGTAAAGCGAGCGTATCTTGGATACTTTGGAGTTAAGCTTGGTGATCAGGACAAAACGTGGGCCCCGCATCTCGTATGTAAAACTTGTACAGAGCATTTACGGCAGTGGACTACCGGGAAAAGAAAATGTCTAAAATTCGGCGTACCAATGGTTTGGAGAGAACCAAAAAACCACTTCAATGATTGTTATTTCTGTTTAGTAAATACTAATGGAATCAATCGAAATAACCGCAGTAAGTGGACTTATCCCAATTTAGACTCGGCAATACGCCCTATCCTGCACTCAGATGAAATACCGATTCCAACATTTCATCAGCTACCACATATCTCTGATGACGAATATTTTCCCTCTGATCGCTCTTCTGATGCTAATAAAAGCTCTGATGCTAATGAAACTAACAGTGACTATGAGGGGACGTCATCAGTTCCTCAACGCTTCAATCAAAATGAATTAAATGATCTCACCAGGGATCTCAATTTATCGAAAAAAGCTTCTGAAGTACTGGCTTCTAGGTTGAACGACAAAAATTTACTGGAACAAGGAACCAAAATTACCTTTTACCGTACAAGAGAAAAAGATCTGCTACCATTCTTTTCTCAAGAAGACAATCTTGTATTTTGTCACGAAATTAGGGGACTCATGAAAGAAATGGGACTTTCTGAATATATTCCAGATGATTGGCGCCTATTTATTGACAGTTCAAAGCGAAGTTTAAAATGTGTCCTTCTACATAATGGGAATAAATATGGTTCAATACCACTACCTCACTCAACGAAACTGAAAGAAGAATATAATACCATAGCTTTGGTCTTGCAGAAGATAAAGTATTACGAACATCAATGGATGATTTGTGTAGACTTAAAAATGGTAAACTTTCTTCTTGGGCAGCAAAGTGGTTACACGAAATATCCGTGTTTCTTGTGCCTCTGGGATACTAGGGACAAAACACACCACTGGGTTAAAAAAGATTGGCCTCAGAGAGAAAACATGGACTTTGGGGAAAAGAATGTCATTAACGACGCTTTGGTTGAAAGAGAAAAAATCATACTTCCTCCGTTACATATAAAGTTGGGCTTAATGAAGCAATTTGTAAAGGCTCTTGATAAGAATGGGTCTTGTTTTGCATATATAGGGGTAAAAATGCATCAGCAAAGCAGGGATATTTGACGGCCCACAAATAAGACAATTAATTAAGGATCCTGCCTTCATAAATTCAATGAATCAAGTTGAACGAGAAGCTTGGACATCATTTGTTGCAGTTGTAGAAAATTTTCTAGGCAAACATAAAGCTCAAAACTATGTTGAAATGGTTAACAAGATGCTTAATAGTTTCAAATCCTTAGGGTGCAATATGAGTATTAAAATACACTATTTACACAGCCACTTAGACCGTTTTCCAGAAAATTTAGGAGACATGAGTGAGGAACAAGGTGAAAGATTTCACCAAGATATTAAAGTTATGGAGGACCGCTACCAAGGAAGATGGGACATGCACATGATGGCAGATTACTGCTGGAGTTTAAAAAGGGACTGTTTAAAAAAACATTCAAGAATGTCGCGGAAAAGAAGCTTTCCAAGTGTTGAGTGACTATTTCATTTCTTCAATGTTTTTTTTTTGTTTGTAAGTACGACATAATATTGTATTTTGTATAACTAAAATAAAAATTTCGTATCTACTTTTGTTTACTACACTTACGGATTTGAGTTACAATAATGTAACTTATATTTCTCTAAAATTGTATATCTTAAAAATTTGAGCTCCTAGGTACAAATGAATACGTTATTTGAATTCAGGACATCAAATTGATATAGAATCAGCTCAAAAAAACCTCGACACCAAAACAGCTGTTCCCCTGTGTAATTAGCCGAAAGCCTCTGTGGACCAGATCCTAGCGTTTTGACAGTTGTATGCTTGTTCTACTAGAAACAACTTCTCATCCACTAAATCTTTGAAATCGTACACGCTTATTCTCATCCATCAAGAGCTGACCTTTTTAAAGCTTGATAGCCTTATTTTTTCAATTCGTCATACCGATAGATGGCTAGTGTCTATCTCACAAGTAATGTTTCTCATAGATACTCTTAGGTTTTAGTCTATTCGCAATATATACTCCCCTCTGGTCCCTGGCTACACCTCTAAGTAATTTCGGAAAGTTAGCTAAGGTTCGCCAAACGCAATACATAGTTGTTATCAAAATAGTTTGTTTATTGTCATTTTTATTCTCAAATTTGCGATAAATTTATGATAACTTAAAAGACGTAATTCATATATAATGACAGACAGAAAGAGTGCGCCGTATAGAATTTTTCTTTATTATTAATCGTAGAAAAAAAGTAAGTTTACAGGTGGATTCTGCATCACTTGGAACCCACAAAATATTTTACTGTGCCAATTACAGATGCCAACGATGAAAACACTTTTTCAATAATTTTACCTGATTCCTATGTTTTTTGGTGTGTTATTAGGTTGGCAATAAAATCAGAATTTTATAAGGTTTGCAGTAAAATCAAATGTTATTAGGTTGGCAGTTCCGATAAATGTCACAGCTGTTTGTTTTCTTCCAGTTAATATAGCCTCACATTGCAGTGTTTAACCCATGTGCTTTAATTCACTCAAATTATGGCTAATCGTGGTTGTAAAAACTCTCCCAACACTTTTTATTATATATGTGGTGAGTTTGTAGTTAAAAAACATCAAAGAAACATTACTGGCTTTGTAAAAAAAGTATACTTTGCATATTTTGGTGTAGAAATCGGTAATCCAGAAAAATGTTGGGCTCCTCACAAAGTATGTTATGTTTGTGTCGAGGATCTTAGGAAATGGTATAAGAAAGGAAAGAAAGCTTTTAGATTTGGAGTACCCATGGTATGGAGAGAGAAGCAAAAAATCATTCAAATGAATGCTATTTTTGCAGCGTTGATGTTTCTGGATATAATTCCAAAAATAAGAAAGTAATTGTCTATCCTAACTTTACTTCAGCTAGTCGGCCGGTAGGACATGGACCGGGACTTCCTGTCCCTAAATCACTTCAGTCTGTTGATGTTTTACAGTCCAGTCCCGAATTTAATGAAAGTCGACCGGGTGATGATGAGTTTCAATGTTCTCTAGAAAATTTAAAACCACAGTTGTTTACACAAGCTAAGTTAAATGATTTAGTGAGAGATTTGGGTTTGACTAAGGAAAAAACAGAATTGCTTGGTTCTAGGCTGAAAGAAAAACATTTATTGGAATCTGGAACATTTGTTTACCATTATAGACTAAGACAAGAGATCAACAGTTTGCTCAGTTTTTCAAGCAGGAAGATGATTTGGTTTACTGCCATGGTATTGGTAGTCTAATGAACGAATTTGACATTAAGTACAAGAAGGGAGATTGGAGGCTTTTTATAGACTTATCAAAAACTAGTTTTAAAGGTGTTTTGTTACACAACGGAAATACTTATGCTTCACTGCCTGTTGCTTATTCAGTTCATATGAAGGAAACATGATTTTACAGAAAATTAACCAGCTCACGATTGGAGATTTAAAAGTTGTCTCCATGATCCTTGGTCAACAAAAGGGATTTACAAAGTTTTGTATGTGAGTGGGACAGCAGAGCAAGGGATCAACATTGGTCCAAAAAACAATGGCCCGTAAGAAAAACTTTAACACCTGGCGAGAAGAACATTTTGCATAAAACTTTAGTAGACCCAAAAAAGATTCTTCTACCACCATTACACATCACGTTAGGCCTAATGAAATAATTTGTGAAAGCTTTGCCCAAAGATGGTGAATGTTTTAAATATTTGTGTAAAAGATTTCTTCATTTATCAGAAGCCAAACTGAAGGAAGAGGTTTTCGTTGGGCCTGATATTCGTAAAATGATGTTCGATTACAACTTTGAAGCAAGGATAATTCCAAAGGAAAAGGAGGTTTAGATATCATTTAAAGAAGTTGTGATTAAGGTACTTTTAGGCAATGTTAAAGACCCTAACTATGAACTCATCGTAGCTAATATGATAGACAAGTTTAAAAATTTAGGTTGCTTGATGAGCCACTTCTTACACAACCATCTTGACTTTTTTCCTAAAAACTTGTGAGTGAAGAGCAGGGGGAACGGTTCCATCAGCATATAAAGGAGATGGAGAAACGGTACCAGGGACGGTGGAATATCAACATTATGGGTGATTACTGTTGGTCACTTCATAGAGAACAACAAAGTGCATCACATCGGAGAAAAAGCTATACAAGAAACTTCACAGAGAAAAGGGAAAGGAAATACAAAAAAACAAGCACCTAAAATATTCCTATTGAAGTGAAATATGTTATCGTTAGTAAAAATGGTAGCCTAATCAAAAACAAGTACGGTTTAAGTTTTTATTTTTTATGTATTAAATTTTCCCTATTTTGAAATTTAATCGATGGCATATTGTGAGAGAACTGTGGGTAATACAAAAAAAACTGATACCAGATACGGTTTCAGCACCGGAATACGTAACACTTAGATGTATTACTTTAAAAAGTTTTTACAAATATTTTTTTGTTGGCTTATCCGATTACGTGTTTTTTTTTTATTCATGCATATGTTCTCTGGCCCGGTTATATAATAATAATAATAATAATCTATAATCTATATTATATATAAAATACAATGTCTCCCTCTCTGTCTGTCTGTCCGTTAGCGGGCTTATCACTCGAGAACCACTTATCCGATTTACGTGTTTTTTTTTTAATTCTTAACTTAATATTTATCAAAAAAAAAACTCTATAATATATATAAAACGCATAGTTTCTCTGTCTGTCTATCTGTCTGTCCGTTAATACACTTATCACTCAAGAACCACTTATCTGATTTACGTGTTTTTTTTTTTAAATTTGTACATTTGTTCTCTGGCCAGGTTATAGGATATATTTTATTGCGTTAGGTACCATAAGGGATAAGCAGTGACGATAATAGTGAATCAAGTCCACGCGAGCGGAGCCGCGGGCACGGCTAGTACTGCTCAAAACGCTGTTTTAAAGAGTTCTTCCCGATAGATATTTTAAAAAGTATAATGGCTTTTAGACTTTAAATGCCGACCGACAAATGACAATCGGCACTACGAAATGTGATGCAGAATCTACTTGTTAATTAACTTTTTCTCTAAATATAGTAATGAAGAAAAATATGTCGCACACTTTCTACCTATCAATGTATAAAATGATTTTTTTTTTCAGAATGGAAATACATAACACTATCGATGATTTCTATAGCGACAGCGATGCTTTGCAAGGAACAAGGCATTACAGTTGCTGGGATTTGTGCAACATATGAAATTTTTGTCATACAAAAGGTAAATAACATTTATTTCTGGTTTATTCATTGTCAAATTATTGGTGGTAAAACTTTATTCTTGGCACAGATTACAGTTATCTGCCAGGGGACAAATCTAATACTTTGTCTTAAATGAATGACCGAAGAGAGTGACACTAGCGACACGACTAAAACGAGAATTATATAAATACATTAAAATGTTTTTAGTAGTGCCGCTCTAGTGGATTCCGGTTGACTATAGCTAACTGATCAAAAATATATCGTTTTTTGTTCAAAAATGTCTGTAACCAATGATATTTTTTTACCAATTTCAAATCAAATATATAATTGATATTGTACAGGGTGAGTCAACGATAGAGTAAAGTTCATTATCTCATTTGTTTCGGGAATGACGAAAAAAATGTTAAATACAATACTCTTAGGGAATGTTAAGGTGCTCAGTTTAAAATTATTTTTGAGTATACAGGGTGCTTCAAAAAAGTGTGACCGATATAACATATGTTTTTTAAATGAAACAATCTATTTTCTAATTTATTTTTAAATTCTGCGTAAAATTTTATAACTTTTTTTAATAATATTATTTACCTAAACCTTTTTCTAATATTAAAAATACTAGTTTTCAGTTTTGTAAAAAATTGCCAGTAGCGTCATTGCTTCTGAAGGCGGAATATTCATAATTTGTACGAACGTTCTATAGAGATAACAAAAAAAAAGATAAATATAAAGACATTTGAGTTAGATGCTACAGGGTGTTCAAAATAAGTTTATGCATTTCGAGTATTTTAAATTGAAAAATCTCAAATTTTTTAAATGACACACGCTCTATATTATTATTTTTTTCTGATAGATTTTTACAAAACCGTCCAACTTCTATTACGTATGTTATATCTTCTTCTTCTCTTCTTCTTCTTCAGCCCGGGTTCATCCAATGTTGGACATAGGCCTCTTCTAGCTCCTTCCATGATTGTCGGTCTCCAGCCTTTCTTGTCCACTGCCTGCCTGCTATCGTCTTCACGTCGTCAATCCATCGTCTTTGGGGACGTCCCACACTTCTTTTTGTCCCTCTTGGTCTCCAATACATAACTCTATGCGTCCATCTTTCCGCATCCTGCCTCGCCACGTGCCCAATCCACTGCCATTTAAGAGCCGCTATCCTCTCCATAACATCCATTATTTTGGTTTTATCCCGTATAATAGAGTTACGTATTTTATCTCTTATGCTGACGCCCAGCATTACTCTTTCCATAGATCTCTGAGTGACTCTCAAGCGTTCCGCGATTTTCCTCGTTATAGCCATAGTTTCCAAGCCGTATGTAATTACTGGTAACACACAGCTGTCAAATGTTTTCTTTTTCAAGTGTAATGGTATTTCCTTATCCTTAAAGATAAAGCTCAGTTTCCCGAATGCTATTCATGCTAATTGAATTCTACGTTTAATTTCCGTGCTTTGGTTCTCTTTTCCTATTTTGATTTTATGACCGAGATATATGTAGTGTTCAACCTTCTCTATAACTGTGCTATCCACGATGACGTCCTGTTGGCTGCTACTTATGATTTTAGTTTTATTTAAGTTCATTTTAAGTCTTACTTTCCTAGATTGTTCATCCAGTTCGTTAATCATGATGTTTAGTTCTTGGACATCGGTACTTATTAGGACTATATCATCGGCATATCTTAGATGGTTTAGATGTACTCCATCAATATTGAGACCTCTTTCTTTCCAATCCAAGTTTTTAAAGACGTTTTCTAAAGCCAGTGTGAATAGCTTGGGCGATATGGTGTCACCCTGTCTTATACCTTTGCCGAGTATTATTTTATCTGTCTTGAGGTCATCGTCGATTTTTTACTTGAAAGGTTGCCTTATCGTATATATCTTTAATGATAGTAGAATATCTCGAATCGATTCGAGCATCTTCCATCGCCGCTAAGAACGCTCATTTTTCAACACTGTCGAATGCTTTATGATAATCTATGAACGCCAAATGTAAGGGAATATTGTATTCTGTTGTTTTTTCTATAATTGTCCTGAGTGTTTGTAGGTGATCGATAGTACTGAATCCTTTTCGAAAACCTGCCTGTTCCACTGGTTGATATGACTCCAGCTTTGTAGTCAGGCGATTAGTTATAATTCTAGTTAAGAGCTTATATAAATTTGACAATAGGCTTATAGCCCGATAGTTTTCTATGTTTGTGTGGTCTCCTTTTTTGTATATAAGAATGACCTCTGCGTTTTTCCAGGATTCAGGTATTTTTCCTTTTTCAAGGCATTTATTCATCAGTATTCTAATAGTTTCTATTAGTGTTTCTCCCCCTAACTTTAGCATCTCGGCAGTTATTTGGTCTTCTCCGGGGCTCTTTCCGTTTTTCATTTTTTGGAGAGCGTGCTCAATCTCTGAGTGTGATTTCTGGTAGGTCTTCTGAGCCCACATTCAAAATGTTTCTGGAAAATCCTTTAGGGTTTGGTATCATTGTTCTGTAGAGTTTCTCGTAGAATTGTTGTATTTCTCTAGCCATTTCTCTTTTGTCTGAGACTAATTTCCCGTCTGTATTTTTGATGTTTATGATTTTTTGTCTTCTTTTTGTGCTGTTCGATCTTAATACCCTCATGTTTTTATTGTTTTCTATGATATCCAGTATTTGTTTCGTTCTGTAAGCTCTGAAATCTGCTCTTATCTGTTTTTTAACTGTGTTATTTATAGTTTTATATGCGGGAGTATTTCTATCTATTTTTCTTCTTCCTTCAATCAATCCCATTGTCTTCGGTCTTAGCTTGTTATTGGATGGTTTTCCTGCCCTACTACATATCTTCTTCGTTACAGTGCGTATACTTTCCTCTATCTTCTCTGTTATTTCGTCTATGTTTTTGTCTTGAAGTGTCAGTGGGTCTAGCTTCTTTCCTATTTCCTTTTGATATGTTTCCCTGTTTAGGAGCAGAAGATCACTTGTCGGTAATCTATGCTTAGTCACTAGTTTCTTCCTTTCCAATTTTGTATTAATCTGTATACTAGCGCGTACTAGTCTATGGTCGCTCCCGGTGTGGAATTGGTTTAGCACTGTTACATCTTGACATATGTTGTTCTTGTTAGCAAGGACATAGTCTATTACGTTTTTTATTTGTCCATCCGGGTTGTGCCATGTCCACTTTCTTTGGGCTTGTTTCTTAAAGAAAGTGTTCAAGCAGAATAGTTTTTCGTTGTTAAGATAGTCTACAAGCATTTCTCCTCTATCATTCCGGTGTCCTAATCCAAAGTTTCCTATATATTTGGTGTCATTCGATTCGCTCTTTCCCACTTTGGCATTAAAGTCGCCTGTGATGATGACATAATGAGAATTTTCGGAGTTTTTGGCCCGAGTAATGTCTTCATAGAATTGTTGGATTGATTCATCACTGGCTGTGCTGGTAGGTGCATAGCAATGGATTATTTGGATGCTGTATCTTCTGCTTAACCTTATCACAAGATATATAACTCTCTCGGATATCGCTTGATATTTAGTTATATTATGCTCTATTTTGCGGTTTACCATAAAGGCAACACCTCCTTGGCTGTGGTTGGTCTCCGAATTGTTTAGGTATAGTGTGTATCCGGATCTTAGGGTTATCTTTTTCTCTCCCTGGAGTCGTGTCTCGCATATACCTACTACATCCCATTTGATGTTCTTCATTTCTTGCTCCAGCTCTTCCAAGTGGCTGTCGGTTCTCATTGTTCTGATATTGTAGGTTGCGATGAAGATCTTATGTGTGTATTTTCGTTTGGTCTTGTTATGGTTTGTCGATTCTCTGCCTCCCCCAGAATCCGTGAGGCTGCCTGTATTTTCAACAGGATGGGATTCTGAGCTTTCAGCTCTATCCATCTGGGGTATTCTTGTTTCGAAACTCGACTGCATCATGGTGAAAATCAAAGGAGTTGGCAATTAAAACGCCACGCTTGCCAAGAGCGTGTTGGCGAGTGTTGATTCAGCCGTTCCTAACATGGAGACAGACGCTATTTGCAGCCGCTCATTCTGAGACAGACGCTGCTATGCTAGTTTTGGTCCGCCCCGGATATTTCATTTCTCCGGTACCACCCATATCTGGGAGGTATTCCCCTATCCGCCACCTGGGGAGGCGCCCGATGGAGGACTAGCAACCCCACATGGGGTATGTTATATACCTATTTCTAATAGTTTTCGATTTATTTTGAATTTTTAAATTTTTACCCTGGTTTTTGATACACTTAGGCTATTGTGAAAACAAACAAATAGTTAATAATAATTTTAATATGGTTTAGTTTATCTAATGATTAATTATTATCACGTAATAAATGTTCAAAAATATGCCCGTCTACTTGAATAGACATGTTTAGTCGTTTTAGTATGTTTTCCTTCACTCTCCTTAGCATAAAGTGCGTTATTGTCCTGCACGCATCCCGTATCCTATTTTCCATATCTACTGGTGTTCTAGGGGGATTCACATAAATACGATCTTTAATGTTGCCCCACAAAAAGAAATCTAAAGCTGTTAAGTCACATGATCAAGGGGGCCACTGAATGAATCCATCTCTACCGATCGATTTTTGTGGGTAACGATCGTTTAAAAATTCCCGAACTTCCCAGTGGTAATGAGCAGGAGCTCCGTCTTGTTAAATCCACATTTGTTCCCTTTCAAAGTTATTAACTTCTTTAAGAAGTTTTGGTAATTCGTTTTGCAAAAAATTTAGATATCTAAGCCCCTTAAGCGGTTCGCGGAAAAAATATGGACCAATAATTCGAAAATTTAATATTCCATACCATACATTAACTGACCAATGGTTTTGGTTTTGAACTTCCCGGACCCAAAATTGATTAACTATTGAATAGTAATGCACGTTATGGCTGTTAACTGCTCCATTACTGCGAAAAGTAGCTTCTTCAGAAAACATTATTTTGGATAAAAAATTTGGATCGGCCTCTATTGCTCCATTTATGGTGATACAAAAGTTTACTTGTCGTCCAAATCACGGTTGAAGTGTGTCAGACAAGTCAGCTAGTTGACGGCTGCTTACCTGGGGATTATCTTCTACATGAAGTAAAATCTCCATTTCTTTTTCCTCATTGATAGCATTCTGGTTTACTACTTTCCGTTTCGTATACTCTACGCTACCACTACCATCAAACCGTTCCATTAAGCACTGAAAAGATTTTCTAAATGGCATACGTCGATTAGGGTACTTCACTCCGTAAAGCCTTACTGCCAAAAGACAATTTTTTCCCGCTTCGCCCAGTAAATAAATCATATAAATTAATTCATTTTTAGGTAAAGTCTATAACTATTAGCTTTATACGTCACTTACTACAACAATAGATATGTCAGAATTTAACATTGATTACATTTTTGTCTTGTCTTGACAACTATGATGTTATAGCGTAGGTGTATTAAAAACAAGGTTAAAAATTGAAAAATTCAAAATTAATCGAAAACTATTAGAAATAGGTATATGATATACTTAATGCAAGTTGGAGGGTTTTGTAAAATCTATTAGAAAAAATAATAACATGTAGGATGTGCCATTTAAAAAATTTCAGATTTTCCAATTTAAAATAGTCGAAATGTATAAAAGTTATTTTAAACACCCCTGCAGCATCTAACCCAAATTTCTTTACATATATCTTTTTTCTTCATCTCTATAGAACGCTCGTACGAATTATGAGTATTCCACCTTCAGAAACACTGGCGCTACTGGTAATTTTTTACAAAACTGAAAATTAGTATTTTAAAAAAAAAAATTGAAATATTAGAAAAACTACTAGGTTTATATATAACATTATTAATATAAAAGTTATATAATTTTACGCAGAATTTAAAATAAATTAGAAAATAGGATGTTCCATTGAAAAAAACGTATGTTATATCGGTCACACTTTTTGAAGTACCGTTTTGATATTAAAAAAAAACACAAGGTCACTTTTTTAACAATTTTGTTTTTACACGAACGCCCTATATTAAGCACTTGTATCGTAAGACCATTCCATCTTCATAGAAATCTGCCTCCTGGTTTGCTAACCACTGCAGCATGGCCGTTTTGGTGTTGTCGGTATCGTAGTGCCGACCAACAAGGTGCTTCTTTAAGTGCAGAAACAAATGGTAGTCACTGGATGCTAGGTCAGGGCTATACGAGGAGTGATCAAGTTGTTCCGAACACAAGTTCATTTAATTTAAGAGTTCTGATAGAATTTTATAAAGAATAGTTCCTAAAACTTGAGTAAACACATCAGATAATGATGTAATCGTAAAACATTTATTTTCTCGAATTTTTATATCAACCTTCCTCGCTACGTTATTGTCACTTCCACGGAGGCTGTCGGAGGATAGTTGTGACATAAAATGTTCCACTACAACTTTATGGCGTATTCTACGTCGTTTGGGGTTTGTGTTCAAAAAAGTAGACAAAAAGCAAGTTATAATGGAATCACGGCCCTTACAACAACTCAGAATGGAATATCTTGAAATAAAAAATAAAGCTACATCAGAAAATCGAACGATAATCTACCTAGATGAGACTTGGTATGACACCAACGATACATCCAGTAAAGAATGGAAATCTGAAAAATGCCACACCAAAGCTCCATCAAATAAAGGTAAAAGAAGAACTATTTTACATACCGGATCAGAAGAAGGCTGGATACCAGAATATCTATTTCTAGCAGATAGCAAAGAATATTTTAGATTCCAGCTTGGATTATTATTGTGATATAACCGCTGAAGTTTTTGAAGATTGGCTTCAAAATAAATTAATGCCGAATATACCACCAAATAGCTGTATTGTGATGGATAGTGCATCCTATCATAGTCGCCAAATGAACAAGGTACCAAATTCCACTAGTAGAAAAAGGGAAATACAGGCCTTTTTATGCGAACATGTCATATATTTCCATGAAAGTTATACAGTTAAACAATTGTTAGAAGTTTTAAACAGTTACAATTTTTCAAAGGAATATGTTTGTGATAAAATTGCAAAGGAAGCAGGACATGAAATAATTCGGCTTCCACCATATTATGGTATCTTCAATGCGATCGAGTTGATATGGCATAAAATAAAGTCTAATATACGTACTCACAATAACACAGCCACTTTAAACAGTAGTGTGATTAAGTTGATAAAGGCAGAAGTCAAAAATGTAACCATTGAAAACTGGAGAAAACTGTATTCAACACGTTAAAAAAATTGAAAACTCATATAGATATATGTCCATAAATATAAATAGTTTAGAACCTGTAAAAAAACGTTAAAATTCAACTGTCTTATCACAATAAAATTTTAAACCCAACGATTATACAATCAGGTATAGTGCGGACCTGCACGTTGCTTTGTCATTAAACAGCCATAAATTAATCACTTTCGAATCTTGTTGAATTTTGAATGGGTGTAGGTAGCTAAGTCACTTTCTTAGATCGTGAAAAATAGTATAATTGATATTCCTTTTGGATTAGACGTCGACTATTCTCGTAGGTTTAAGGTGAGTGGGTTTTAGAGCTCTCAATCTCTTCGATCTGTTATAGCGTTTAATATAATGCATCCAAGGACAGATTCATATTAATGTGTTAAGTTAGTTTATGGAGCAAATATGTTCTAGCATGAACATGTTGCAGGCATAGCAAGGAGAGCTTTTCAAAAGTTGGGAATATTATTTCGAACCAGAAAGCTTTACACTCCACAACAACTGTTAATTCTTTACAAAGCTCAAATTCGACCAACTATGGAATACTGCTCCCATGTTTGGAGCTCCGCTCCCAAACATACACTACATTTGTTGGATTCTATTCAGAGAAGAGTTCTTCGTCTGATTGGAGACCCGGAACTGACCGGCGGCCTTGATTCGCTGGAACATCGAAGAACGGTTGGCGACTTGAGCCTATTCCACAAGAATTTTCATGGAAAGTGTTCGCGGGATGTGGCCCGCTTAATTCCTCCCAGAGCGGTGCATGTTAGAAGTACACGTCACGTTCACATCCATATGAGGTTGAGCTTGTTACTCCTTGGACAACGCTTTTCAAGCAGTCTTTTATATGGAGAACATCATCCCTTTGGAATAATTTGCCCAGGACTGTGTTTCCCACCGAGTACAATTTACAGCGATTCAAGAACAACGTGAATCGCTTTCTCCGCACACGTGTCGCTCCTGTAGCGCTTTAGGGACTGCCCTGTAGCACGTGTGCCAGGCCCATAAAAAAAAATAGTTGCTTTATGTATTAATCTGAACACTGAAACTAGCGAAGTCGATGAAATTGGCCATCATTTTCAAGATACTGGGCATTCCATCAAAATACCTCCATTCTCTTGGATAAATATTGGTTAGCTATTTATTTAACTGTTGTTTTTCAAGTTGTTATACAGGCAGAGGAACCTATGAATAAAAATATCTCATTTAAAAGATAATATTCTGTACACTCGGTATCCTATCAAAATTAGGATGCGCACCCGTCCATGTTCATTCTCAAGTCACTCCATTCTCTGATGTATATGTAGTTGCCTAATAACGGTAACATTTTTGTCACAGTTTAAGTATCTGGTAACACATGATATTCACACACAAGTAAACATATCTTGACAATTCTTTAACCTTTAGCGTTATTCAAAATGAAATAGAAATATATAGAAATAGAATATGTATTTTTATTCCTATTATATTTTATTTTCAGGTAAAATTTGAAGATATTAAACACTTCCTAAAATCAGCAGTAACCTCAAAAACAAGCTACCACTTCTCGAAATCTAACGGAGCGGCAAAACGTCTCTTTGTGCTCGCCATAACCACTATTCTCCTTCTCCTAGCGAGGCTACAAATTATGGGTTCACAATTGCCAGTCTTCACTAGATTTGACAACCCTGCATCGGTGGCGTCATCACCTACAAGGCAATTGACGTATCATTATCTAATAAGTGTCAATTTGTGGTTATTACTGTTTCCGTGCAATTTGTGCTGTGATTGGACAATGGGAACTATACCACTAGTGGAATCGTTCATGGATTTTAGGAATTTGGCAACAGTGGCTACGTATTTGTTTTTGTTGGTGCTAGTGGGAACTGCACTGATGACGGAAAATCGTCATCAGAGCGTTGTGCTTATAATGGTAAGTTATGTTGTCTCTTTTTAGCATTGTTATATTAGTATGTTTACCAACCTTTATACGCTGTTCAGCAAAATTACAGTTTTGGACGAAAAATTATTTGCGTATGTTATTTTCAGTAGTGGTTAATTTATTTTAAAACACTTGAATTTAAATATAGATCTATTTTATAAAATCAGACTCCCCTTTTAGTGTTCCGTATCAAAATTAGAAAACGAAACACTTATAGAATCACTTCGGTGTCTATCTGTTTGTTTGCAACCACCGATTTTCTCCGAAACTATTTGACGAAGAAAGTTGAAATTTGTAACAAATATAGAAATTGAGGGCATAATCATAGCCGTGTTGGCTTAAGGGGTTAATTTTGGGGTGAAATCGAAAGTGAAAATTTTTTTTTTTCAATGTCATCTAGTGGGGTGTCAAATGAGAGCGTCTGAAGATACGAGTTCAAAAATATATATATAATGTTATACTCACGCAAACTTCTCTTCATATTATTTTTTAAAAATTGCCAAAAATGACTGTCGTTCCACCCTATTTCTAAGAGTTAGAGTACTAGGCAGAAAATTCTGAAATATTCTTCACGTCACACATTGGGACCGAATGCCGAAAAGGTGGCCATAACTCCCTAAAATGAATGTTCGATTGAGGGGCTTTTCAGGCTCTAGGTATGTGGGTTGGTACCTGCGCTATTCGAAACGACGGGTTATAATAATCAAGTGTGGACACGTGGCTCTTAACACCTCGTGTTGTTAGAGTGTCGAGCAGGTCATATTCTGAGCTTGTTCTGTTTGAGTTAGACAGGCAGATTTAATTGCGCTCAAATGTTTTGTATTTGAAGTTAATTTAATTTCGTAAAATAGATTCACCGAATAAAAGTGAGTACATTTAAAAGATGTAAATTGACTACAATAAAATTTGATTATCATTTAATTATTGTAACGTTTAAAATATCACTTTTTTAGAAGTTTTAGTTTCAAACGTCAAAATTAAAATATACATAACTTAAAAGTCCCACGACATCCCACTGTCAAACCAATTTTATTGTTTTTTCTAACTATTTTTTTAATAATATAGAAGCAAATTCAGCTGCCCGCACTTGCATATTTTTTTAAAATAAATTTTATGTAAAAAAGATCAACCGAAACAGGGATACGGAAGTACAAATGCCGGAAATTCAGCAAGTACGGCAACAATAACTGGACTAGACGAGACGTTAATTAAGAGATTTTACGTTTTATTAAAAGTTATTACTTGCGGCTTCGATATTGATGTTCCGAGATATGAGGAATACTGCCTAAAAATAGCTCTTTTATATGTAAGTTTATATCCCTAGATTTATATGGCAACGACAGTTCACAAGATTTTGATTCACAGCGGACGCATTATTCAAGCTGCGATTTTACCAATCGGACAAATATCTGAAGAGGCCCAAGAATCTTGTAACAAATTTATAAAAAAATATCGGCAGGACTTTGCGCGAAAATGTAATCGTGTTAAGAATATGGAAGATGTATTTCAGAGGTTTTTGATATCATCAGATCCGCTAATATCAAGCCTGCGGAAATTACCAGCAAAAAAATTGAAAACGTTGGACTCTGAACTGTACAACTACTAAAAGCTCCCAGTTCTGAGATTCAGAGCAGTGATGATGAGTCAGCACTTTCATCAGATGAAGAATATTGATGTTTTCGTGTAATAACATTTTTATATAGTTTACATTTTCATTAACTTATTTTTTTCAAACCGCCATATTGGATCCTCCATTTTGTTTTTTACTTTTTTAATTGCAGATCCTTATCAGCGACATCGAAAAGCCCTATAGTCGAAATTTCATGAAAATATGACAAAAATTATCATTTTTATCTGCATATCAGATCCGCTATTTTGTTTTTCACATTTTTAATTTCAAGTTCTTCATCAGCAACCTCGAAGAGCCTATAGTCGAAATTTCATGAAAATATGACAATTTTTATCAATTTTGTCTGCCATATTGGAGCTGCGATTTTGTTATTTACATTTTTTATATCAGATGCTTAATCAGCGACCTCAAAAAACCAGATATACAAATTTTCATATTAATCGAATAACACCTTCATATTTTGGCCACCTTTTCGGGTTTTGGTCCCAATGTGCGTCACGAGTACATTACCTTTGTTAATTTACCTGATATATACGAGGCTGGTTTGAAAAGTCCGTGCAAAAATAAAAACTACTTATGTGTTTGGGGGTAAACCTTTTTTATTTTTCGACATAGTCTCCTTTTAGGCTTATACACTTCGTCCAACGATGTTCTAGTTTGTTGATCCCTTCCGAATAATAGGATTTGTCCAAGTCTGCAAAATATCCATTAGTGTCTGCAATCACCTCCTCGTTTGAATAAAATCTTTGTCCCGCCAGCCATTTCTTCAAATTGAGGAACAAATAGTAGTCCGAGGGAGCCAAGTCTGGAGAATAGGGGGATGTGAAACGAGTTGGAATCCTATTTCCATTAATTTTGCGACCACAACTGCTGAGGTGTGTGCTGGTGCGTTGTCGTGATGGAAAAGGACTTTCTTGTGGGCCAATCGCGGGCATTTTTCTTGCAGCTCGGTTTTCAAACGGTCCAATAACGATGAATAATATTCACCTGTAATAGTTTTACCCTTTTCCAGATAATCGATGAGGATTATCCCTTGCGAATCCCAAAAGACAGTCGCCATAACCTTTCCGGCCGAAGGAACGGTCTTCGCCTTTTTTGGTGCAGATTCCCCCTTGGTAACCCATTGTTTAGCTTGTTGTTTGGTCTCAGGAGTATAGTAATGTATCCATGTTTCATCCACAGTGACGAAACATGGATCCTCCGGATTCTTCTGGAACAGCTGCAAACCATCCTTGCAACACTTCACACGATTCCGTTTTTGGTCAAGCGTGAGCAATCGCGGCACCCATCTTGCGGATAGCTTTCTCATGTCCAAATGTTTATGCAAAATATTATGTACCCGTTCAGTCGAGATGCCCACAGCACTAGCAATCTCACGCACCTTAACTTTTCTGTCATCCATCACCATATCATGGATTTGATCAATGATTTCTGGAGTCGTAACCTCCACAGACCGTCCAGAACGTTCAGCGTCACTTGTGCCCATATGGCCAGTTCGAAAATTTTGAAACCACTTATAAAACTGTTCTAATCGAAGGTGCAGAGTCACCATAATGTTTATCAAGCTTCTCTTTAGTCTCCTGAGGCGTTCTGCCTTTCATAAAGTAATGTTTAATCACCACACGAAATTCTTTTTCGTCCATTTCTTGAAAATCACTCGACTTCCTTGATTCACACGAATGCCAAACACAAATAAATAGACCAATATGGCTGAAACTTGGTGTGCATTCATTCAAGAGATGCTACTAACTAAACCTGACCTCGATACGCGCCGGTGGTGCCATCTCTCGGACTTTACACGGACTTTTCAAACCAGCCTCGTAAAAACGAAGATCATTAAAAAATTATATTGTAAAAGCAATCCCGGTACGGAAAACTAATTGCGCAAGTCCGACTTGCACTTTTCCAATTTTTTTTAAACTTAAAAAGTACAATTCTTTTACTTCGTTTGAACACCAGCAACATAAAATTTTGATTTTAAAAATGATAACGGTGCTCATTCCAAGATCCGTGTCAATGATTTCTAACGTGTTTGTTTACTGCAACCATTAGCTTACATTCTTAAAATGATAAATCTCTCAGAATAATTTTCTCATTAGTTACAGATGAACACCATTTTTTAATACTTTTTCACAGTTGTAGCTTAAGGATTAACCGGTTTCTTTTTCTTCTTCTTCTTCTTCTTCTTCTTTCAGTCCCATGTGCACACAGCGCCTTGAGGTCATGTTCCATTCTCCTCTATAATATTTAGAGCTCATTTTCCTGTGCTCGCCGGAAGTTTGTGGCCACATCCGGTATTCCACACCAGTCTCTAATATTCGGGAGCCAAGAGTGCTATTTTCTTCAAGGCTCACGCCTACTCTCAATTTTTCCCTGAAGAATTAATTTAGGGATGTAATATCGGGGGCCTCTGAGTATGTGACCCAGATACGAGACCTTTCTTCTTTTATCACGGTTTAGTAATTCCCTTTCGGCTCCTGCTCTTTGCAGTACTCGCTCATTAGAGAGGCAGATTCAGGTTATACGCAGCAACCTTCGAAGAGTCCACATGTCAAAAGCCTCAATAAGGTTCAGTGACCTTCCCTTCAATAACCAAGTTTCGGCACTATACAACGAAATAGGCCAAACGTAACATTTAGTGACTCGGAGACACAGATCGAGTGGCATACTTTGTTGGCATAGTACATTTTTGATCTTGTGAAAGATTGTTTTTGTAATGCCTATTCGTGTTTTGATCTCCTCATCACAATCCCATCTCTCGTTCAAGACTGAACCAAGATATTTAAATCTGGAAACTGGTTCGTCATCATTTATCGTGAGTGAGTCGTTAGCATATTGTTGTCTGCTGACTCTCGTCATCTTTGTTTTCCTAATGTTTATTCTTAGACCATACTGTTCTCCATACCAGTTTATGTTGTCAAGGATGTATTGCAGATCTTCCAGATTATTAGCCACGATTGCAGTGTCATCTGCATATCTTATGTTATTAATGGGCTTTCCACTGACTTTTATGCCCCTAGTTTCGCCCTCTAGTGCTAACTGAAATATTTTCTGATAATATGTATTAAACAGTATTGGAGATAGAATGCACCCCTGTCGGACCCCTTTTAGGACGTTAAATGTTTCTGTCGTCAAGTCGTTATTGATCCTGATTTCAACCTCTTGATTTAAGTAAACAGCACATGGCAGCGAAACTAAAAAACAGAAAAGCCCCGGACATGGAAATTAAGAACGAAATGATGAAATATGGAGGTGATAAATTACTAGAAGAATTACAGATTTTCTTTAATAAAATACTCACAGCCAAGATTATACCATCCAAATGGAAAGAAAGCCTCTTGATACCAATTTTCAAAAAAGAAGAAAGGACAGATCCAAAAAACTATCGAGGTATCAGCTCAATGAATGCGGTACTAAAATTGTTCACTAAAATTTTAGCAGAAGAAATAATGTTAACCGGAATCTGTGAAGAACAGCAAGGGTTCAGAAAGAACAGGTCTACTATAGACGCCATATTTATAATCCGCCAAATTACCGAAAAAGCCATCGAGTTTAATAAGATACCCTTTATGTGTTTCATTGATCTTACCCAGGCATTCGATAGGGTACGGTTAACTGATGTTATAACCCTACTACTAAAACGGGAATTCACCCGAATATAATAAAAACTATCGAAGAGTTGAACACCAACAACCACAGACTGGCAAATAAATTAAGTAATAAAATATCTATGACAACCGGAATCAGACAAGGAGATAGCCTAAGCCCAATCTTATTTAACATCATAATGGATGAAATTATAAACGAACTAAAGAAAACTGGGAGAGGATATCGATTGGGGGACAAAGAAATAAAAATAATATGCTACGCCGATGATGCAGTAATCATATCAGAAGACGAAGATAACTTACAGAGACTCCTACGTAAGTTCCAACAAACAGCAAAAGTGTTTAATATGCAAATATCTGTAAAGAAAACAAAATCCCTTACAATATCTAAAGAACCGAAAAGATGCAAACTCCCGATTTATAATCAGAGTGTAGAACAAGTGATGCCCTTCAAATATCTAGGGGCAAACATAACAAGTACCAGGAACTTTAAGGGGGAAGTAAAAACTGAAACAACAAAGGCATCATTAATATCAGGATACTTAGGAGATATAAAGTGGAGAAACAAATATATGAGCACCAGGAGCAAAGTAAGAATATACAAAACATGCGTAAGACCGATCATGACGTACGCGGTAGAAACCAGAGCGTAGAACACAATAACAAAACGACTCCTAAGAACAACAGAAATGCGAACACTTAGATCGATAACAGGACATACCTTATTTGACCGGAAGAGATGTGAAAAAATAAGGGAAATGTGCGAAATACAGGATGTGGTGAGATGGGCAAGGAATAGGAGAACAGAATGGAGAGATCATGTGGACAGAATGCCAAATGACCGGTTGGCTAAGGTTGCAAAAGAGAAGCGACCAAATACACCTCGACCGCTTGAAAGACCACCAATGAGATGGTATGAGAGCTGGTCTTCATCATCGCAATTGTTTCTGGGAAACCTTTGAAGTGAACACAGAACATGGTCCTCACGTACGAAGAAGAAGATTTATGTAAAGATGATTTATTATTCGTTTGTCCTAATCATCTACTCCGATTTCTGCAAGTCTCTTCAGCAAAAGGTTATGTTTAACATTATTAAATGCACGTTGGTAGTCTATAGGGCAGGTGACCACGTCTCGACATTGATCGTAACACTTTTGTATTACAAACTTCATCGAGAATATTGCTTATCTGGTCTTAAAATCTTTGATGAAACCAAACGGGGTCTCCCCACTTTTTTCGTCGCATTTACTGGATATTCTGGCGTGAATTATGCGCAAGAACGCTTTAGGAGCGTGACTCATCAAACTTATGAGTCTGAAATGTTCACATTGACTAGAGTTGGCACTCTTAAGAATAACTATGAACGTTGATTTCAGCCATTCACAGGGAATTTGTCCAGTGTTGTATATCCTATTAAATAGGTAAGTGAGGTGTTTGGTATTAGCTAGTTTAAAAACTTCCGCGTATACTTTATCAGGGCCTGAGCTTTTTACATTTTTTATCTGCTCTAACGTCTCTTTCACTTCCGATTCTAAAATTTCCAGACCACTAATAGCGTTGATCACATCGCACGCTTCCCGTTCATCTCAGAAGAGGGTTACTCTATAGCTCCTCCACACATTCTGAAGTTCATTGTGGTCTAAGATAAGCCTTCCATTCTCATAATTGAGGCCGGTAATCATTTGTTTAAGTTTTTTATGGAAATTGATGCTGTCGTGAAGTTTGGTCAGCTTTTTCGCTTCTTCACATTCATTTATTATCCAGATCTCTTTAGTTTCTTTTATTTTTTGTTTGATGATGTGATTCAAATCACTATATTCCTCGACTCGATTTTTAAGAAGTCGGCGTTTTTTCCATCAAATCCAAGATCTCTTCTGTCAGCCACGATTTAGTTTCTTTTCGTTCTACATGTCCTAGCACAGTTTCAGTAGCTATTTGAATATTTGATCTTTTTTTTCCAAATAATGTTTGGATCTTCTTCGTTAAAAAAGGTTATTTGAAGAAATAATCTTTCTAGTTTACCGATCTAAATAAACTAAATTAAAACTAAAGTTTGATGACACGCTGTATATAGTAGGACAAATATTTAATGCATAACAACGCCTAAAACCTAACGAATGATTCCAGTAGAGGAATTACTAATACCTTATTTTCCAAGATTTTAATTCTCATGATTTCATAATGATTAGTGACAAGATTGGAAAAGGCACGTGAACCAATATCGGCTGTTCCGTTTAATAATCAATTTGTTTGATTCTTTTCAGCTTTTAGGGAAGAAAGGGGATTTTTATAAAAGAATATTCAAGGAAAGTTTTATGATGAATATTCGGATAAAGATGAGTTTTGTCAGAAAATCTTTATTTTTTCCATTTATAATAAAAAATAAAAGAATGGTTGAATTTTTTTGGTTTTCTTATCCTATTTGTAATCTTATTTATATAAGACGGTAAATTTAAGGAAAATTTCTATATACTATTACAAAATTTAACCCAAAAAAATATTTAGGAGCTTATATTGTCTAACAGATACACCATTTACAAGACAATTAAGCAAAAATAACATAATACAAAGGAGACAGAGAAAAAAAGAAATATAAAGTATTAGTATAGAACAAAGGAGACAAATAACATTAAAATCACATAGAATTAAATAAAACTGGAGAATTTAAATTAAAACGATACACTTGGAATAAATACCTATACGAGGCTGGTTTGAAAAGTCCGTGCAAAGTCCGAGAGATGGCACCACCGGCGCGTATCGAGGTCATGTTTAGTTAGTAGCATCTCCTGAATGAACGCACACCAAGTTTCAGCCATATTGGTCTATTTCTTTGTGTTTGGCATTCGTGTGAATCAAGGAAGTCGAGTGATTTTCAAGAAATGGACGAAAAAGAATTTCGTGTGGTGATTAAACATTACTTTATGAAAGGCAAAACGCCTCAGGAGACTAAAGAGAAGCTTGATAAATATTATGGTGACTCTGCACCTTCGATTAGAACAGTTTATAAGTGGTTTCAAAATTTTCGGACTGGCCATATGGGCACAAGTGACGCTGAACGTTCTGGACGGCCTGTGGAAGTTACGACTCCAGAAATCATTGATCAAATCCATGATATGGTGATGGATGACAGAAGAGTTAAGGTGCGTGAGATTGCTAGTGCTGTGGGCATCTTGACTGAACGGGTACATAATATTTTGCATAAACATTTTCACATGAGAAAGCTATCCGCAAGATGGGTGCCGCGATTGCTCACGCTTGACCAAAAACGGAATCGTGTGAAGTGTTGCAAGGATGGTTTGTAGCTGTTCCAGAAGAATCCGGAGGACTTTAAGCGTCTTTTCGCCACTGTGGATGAAACATGGATACATTACTATACTCCTGAGACCAAACAACAATCTAAACAATGGGTTACCAAGGGGGAATCTGCACCAAAAAAGGCGAAGACCGTTCCTTCGGCCGGAAAGGTTATGGCGACTGTTTTTTTGGGATTCGCAAGGGATAATCCTCATCGATTATCTGGGAAAGGGTAAAACTATTACAGGTGAATATTATTGGGCCGTTTGAAAACCGAGCTGCAAGAAAAACGCCCGCGATTGGCCCACAAGAAAGTCCTTTTCCATCACGACAACGCACCAGCACACACCTCAGCAGTTGTGGTCGCAAAATTAATGGAAATAGGATTCCAACTCGTTTCACATCCCCCCTATTCTCCAGACTTTGCTCCCTCGGACTACTATTTGTTCCTCAATTTGAAGAAATGGCTGGCGGGACAAATATTTTATTCAAACGAGGAGGTGATTGCAGACACTAATGGATATTTTGCAGACTTGGACAAATCCTATTATTCGGAAGGGATCAACAAACTAGAACATCGTTGGACGAAGTGTATAAGCCTAAAAGGAGACTATGTCGAAAAATAAAAAAGGTTTACCCCAAACACATAAGCAGTTTTTATTTTTGCGCGGACTTTTCAAACCAGCCTCGTATATGCAATAATTTATTTTTTAAACATTTGACAAATTGCGCAAATGACAGGTTGTTCACGTCAATGTCGTTACAAGTACTGCTGAAACAGAGGTGTTTTGATGAGAAAATTAGTTGATGCAGTAGGCAAATAGAAAACGGAAGAGGTTCTGACCAATCTATTGGGAACGTGAAAATTTACTTGAAACAATAAGTTAGGAGAGTCAACAAGAGATTTACATAATTTTATAAGAAAATAGACCAGATGGTAATTTCTTCGATTCGTTAATATGGGTAGCTGAAAACTTGCAGTTATAATAACCTCATCGACACCCCTATCAGGATACATTCTGTAATATTTTAATATAAGAAATTTAGCAAACTTTCTTTGAACATTCTCTACCTGCCTAATATACTTAGCGTGTATTGGATTCCAAAACATTGCACCATATTCAAGTCGTGAAAACACATAGCTCAAATATAACGTTTTTGATGTTTTACTATTAGGAAAACCGCTAGAATTACGTATTATGAAACCCAACGTCCTCATCGCAGTACTACGTATCCAATTAATATGATGGGCAAACGAAAGTTTCGGGTCAAAAATAATTCCAAGGTCCTTAAAGGTGTTACGCCGTGCAATATCCTCATTATCTAACTTATACTTGAAGTCAGTGGTGCTAAATCCATTCAAGTAGGTCAAAAAGAAGCACTCACCGGCATTCAATGGCAGCCTATTCAACGGCAGCCTATTCAACTCACACTATTGCTGTAATGACTCTGTATCATGTTGCAATGAAAAGCAATCACTAGAGTCTCTTATGGTACGGAAAAGCTTCAGGTCGTTAGCAAACAAAAGAAAATTACTAGTTATGTTATCATCAATGTCATTATTGAAGAAAAAAAAATAATTAAAAGTGCAAAGTTGCTACCCTGAGGTGCACCACTTGTGGCACTAAACATTAGGGACCTATGGCCACGAATTTCTACGTACTGTAAGCGGTTTCACAAACAGGACTCGAGAAAAGTAATTAAATTATTACTGAAACACAGTCTATCCAACTTATATAGAAATATGGAATTGTCAACTCTATCAAAGGCCTTCGAGGAATCATTACATTCAGCATCAACTTGCATTTATTTGTCCGAAGTATTGCCTGTAAATTAAGCAAAACAAGCCAAATTACTTATTGTACTGCGTTTGCTGAAAAAAACATGTTGATTTACAGAAATAAGGTTTTTAACCTGTGCAGAAATACATTGTTATATTGACATTTCAAAGACTCGGTAATAAATATACCGGTCTATAATTAGATATATCATTTGCGCCACCCTTTTTAAATAAGATAGTGAATATATAAGATAAAGGCATCAACAAAGCATGCGCACAATCCCTCACAATATAGCTGGGAATATTATCAGGGCCACAAGTAAGTTTATCCTTTAGTCCTTTCAATGCCGTTAGTATACGAGGTATATCCACAAAGTAAATTCCGTTTCTATTTCTATCCGCGGCAGCGCTGCGATCGCAGTTCCGAGCATGCGTGGCAGTTTCTCTGACTTAAACAGAAGAAATGTACGCCATTTTCAGATCGCTGCTGCCGACGTGTTCTTTGTAGTGCTTCTTTATGATGTCAGCCTTAATTGAAAATGCCGCTGCTTGTGAAATCAGATCTGTGATTCGTTTTCTAAATGCAAAGAAAGTTAAACCAAGTGAAATTTATCGGCAAATCTGCGAGGTTTACGGACAAACTGCTGTGAGTGATTCAATGGTTAGAAGATGGGTCAGACAATTCAATGAAGGACGTGATCAAGTGCACGATGAAGAACGATGTGGACGCCCGTCTTTGGTCACTGATGAACTGGTTCACGCAATTGAAGAGAAGCTTAAGCAAAACCGTAAGTTTACAATTAGTGCTCTTGCTATGGAATTTCCGCAAATCTCACGATCACTAATTCATGAAATTGTTAATGAAAAACTGAAATTTCGAAAACTTTGCTCACGTTGGGTACCCAAAATTCTTACTGAACAACACAAAAAACAACGGATAGGCAGTGCACTTCAGTTTTTGACACGCTGCAATGATGACGGTGATGATTTTCTTTCTCGGATAGTCACGGGGGATGAAACTTGGGTATCTTACGACACCCCAGAAACTAAACGGCAATCAATGGAATGAAGGCACACTTCGTCCCCAACGAAAGTTAAGCCTAAGCAAATCTTGACACCTCGAAAACTCATGTGCACCGTTTTTTGGGACAGAAAAGGCATTTTGTTGATTGATTTCTTACCACGAGGCCAAACAATCAATGTACATGTTTACTGCGAGACCATTAAGAAATTACGCCGCGCAATACAGAACCAGCGCCGAGGATTACTGTCGAAAGGTGTTGTTTTTTTTCCACGATAATGCCCGACCTCACACTGCGAACGTGACAAAAGAACTCCTACAGGAATTTGACTGGGACGTGTTTGATCATCCTCCGTACAGCCCGGACCTCGCTCCTAGCGACTTACTCTTCTTACACCTAAAATCTTTCCTTGGTGGTCGACACTTCAACGATGATGACGAGCTGAAAGAACATGTTACCACATGGTTGAAAACACAGGCGCCAACCTTCTATGAAGAAGGCATACAAAAACTTGTGCCACGCTATGACAAGTGCCTACAAAATTTCGGAAGCTATGTAGAAAATTAGTTTAACAGTTGTAGATTTTTGTACAATAAATATTTTTTCTGTATCTGTACACGTTTTTTTTTATATAACCAAACGGAACTTACTTTGTGGATATACCTCGTAGTTTGCTCTGGCAAATAATTAAGAGCGATACATAAATTAGAGGTGAAGACATCGGTTCTGGGGACGCGATCTGACGGCGCACTATATACACTCCCAAAGAAGCCAGCAAATGCATCAGCAATTTTATCCGGCTCAGAGAATTGAAGATTGCCCAATTTAAGCACATCAGCAAATAACTTGCCAATTTTTTAGCTTTAATAAACGACCAAAACAAATATATGGTGTGACAGGAGCGTAATAAAAGTAATCTCTTTTCAGTAATAATTTTTTTTACCAATCAAGAGTATAACCCATCAAAAGTTTTTTTCTTTGGTCAGCTGCACGGTGATGAAGACGTTATTTTCATTTTCCCTGGCAGTACTAGAATACCTCTCTTAAGCTTGTCGATTGCGCTTTTCTGAATGGTATTCAAAGAATCAAGTAGATTCCTTTTTGAGGGAAAGTATCTCATGGACCCGTCAACTCATCCACCCAAAACTCTCATCTGGTCATTATGTGACCTCGAGAACTACAGAAATGTTTTTATCAAAAATTCATCGATGGAAACACATGTTCTATCCTCTTTCTGAACTTTTCAAGGATTTCGCGATGGAAAACTTGATTGACTGTATATCAGCGATGTCACAAATTCTTCTTATCCAAAACCCAATGATCATCAATTTGACTTTTGTTTTCCTCACTCTAGGGTTCTCTGGTAGAGAAGAGTATTCACTATATCACGATTTCTTTCGTGATCGTATTAAAAATTCCTGATTTATCATCGGTAATTCTCAAACTGTCACTTACTCTCAAGGCTGCGTCCCTTCCAATAGGATTCTTGCTCCGTCGTGAGGTTCTGTTGTCTCACACTTCTCTTATGTCCAAATTCTATTTTAAAATCTAATAGAATATAAACTTCTTCGACTTTAATTGACTACTGATCATTCAAAGATATCAGTCGACAATCTGACATCTCAACAGTTCTCACTCTTTCCACATTGTCGTCAATTTTTGACGCTGAAAATCTTCCTGCTCAAAATTCATGTTCCACCCCCACTCTGGGACCTCTAAAATGGCCTTGTGCCAGTTTAATACTTGCGCTGTGCAGGGGGAATGTTCTCTATGAGCGTTTTATAGTTTTTCATTAGTTTGAAAGGTCCATCCACAACACTCAAATATTTATGAGCTTTACCGTGATCAATATTTTTCCTACCTATTTTCGTACTTTGTAAACACAGCTCAGAACTTGAATCTGTGGTTGGTGATTAGCCCTTACGGCCTTGTAAAACGAGAGGCAGCAGTGTTGCAGCTTCGTCTACAGTGTTGTCAGTTTTATTACATTTCTGTCACACGACATCCTCGCCGATATCTTTAGATTTGAAAAAAGAGTAAAATCCCTACTCAGGCCTGGAGTTGAACGCTAGAAAAAAAAAAAACTACTTTCTAATTCACAATAACAAGACAAACTTCCCAATACCGCCAGGAAATTTAATACATTCTAAGAGCACTATTGGTGCCTATTATGCTAACTATATCCTTTCTCATTGGGGATTTCAATAATTTTTATACAACCTAAGGTACAAGCCCGAATAAAAAATGTTTTTAATTTTAAGTCTACAGCACTATCATAGTTTTTTATGGGCATAATAGACGTGACGCAGCGAAAGCCCTAAAGCGCCACAGGAGCGATACGTGTGCGAAAAAATCGCTATAAATGGTATTCGGTGGGAAACACACTTCTCAGCATATCGGTCCAAAGGGATGATATTCTTCATATAAAAGACTGCTTGAAAAAAGTTGTACGAGGAGTGCTAAGCTGAACCTCATACGGAAGTGGTCTATTCTCGCAACGTATATTCTATCATTCACTTTCCATGAAAATACGTGTAGAATAAATTCAAGTCGCCAACCGTTCTTCAATGTCAGGTGAACAGCTGTTTTCTTAATAGAATCCAACAAATGCAATGTATGTTTGCGAGCAGAGCCCTAAACATGGAAACAGTATTACATCGTTGGTCGATTTTGAGCTTTGTACAGAATTAAAAATTGTTATGGAGTTCCCAGCTTTTGAGAAACTCTCTATGCCATGCATGCAACATGTTTTTGCTAAGATATATTTGCTCCCAAGTTAACGCCCAGCAAATTAAATGACAATCGTAGAGGAATGGAATGTCCCGACATAACTATGTCGAGTTCGACAACTTTATCTTTTTTAGAAAAACTGCCCCCTGGGTTTTTGTAGCAATAAGTTCTAGTTAGTTACTATCATCTCAAGATAGAATTTCTTCCAGGTCCTTGTTAAGTCGAACGACTTCCTGCTGGAAACATGAGAGCCATAAGCAGAAGTGTTCAGACATACCATAAGAGCTTAGATTAGCCAACAATCTGTCATACCAAACACCATTAAATGCCTTGGATATGTCAAGTACAGCCGCGACTTTCTCCAAAATATTTAATTGCGTAGTTCCAGATGTGTGTGACATAAGTTCTCATGTTGATCTTTGATTACGAAAGCCATATTAATGGTCGCTAATAATATTATATACTTGTAGCGCATTTCCAGCTTTAGGATCTGTAGGATAGGTGGGAAGGTCTAATGAAAGCTTGTTTTATTTCGCTTTGGCATTTTTTAAGTACTATATGTACTATATATGTGTACTGTGTAGTATGTGTACTATATATGTATGTGTACTATATATGTATGTGTACTATATATGTATGTAAATATGTAGGTGTACTATAGTAGAAACATGTGTGGTCCAAACCGAGCTAATAAGTTCCTATTAGAGCATCCCCAATATTTTTAATGTAATATTAAAGGTTTGCGAAAATCTTCATCTGGTAAGTTACCATTTTATCAATTTAAGGAGACCTATTTAAAATATCTACAGTCCCTGGCCAAATTATTAGACGCACTGTATTTTTTTTAGTAATTTTATGTTTCTTAAGAGTTTTTATGCAATAATGGTATATTTAAACTACAATATTATTGATTTTTATTTAAAAGAATTGTTGTAGACTACATATTTGTATTTATTTTTAACATATGGCAACACTGTATTGACAAAGTGATACATGAACGTAAACAAGTACAAATCTGTATCAGTCGCGATCGGAATCGAGTCAGGTACGGACGTGTTTCTGTGGCTTTATGGACTGTGATTGTTTGTTTAACAGTTTTATACTACTCAGTTATTAGTTTATTTTGTATGCAGTGTTTTAAAAAAGTAATTGGACTATTTTCATTATGGGTAGAAAAGGCGATCTTTCACCACGTAAAAAAGCTGAAGTGAAGGCCCTTGTGATTGCGAAAACATTTACAAACCGAGAAATATCACGAAGATTGGAGGTTTCTGAAGCTAGTGTACGACGCATAAAAAAGAAAATTGAGTCAGGGAAGGAATTAAGCCCGAAAAGAAGAAAAGATGCGGCAGAAAACCAATTTTCACTCCACGGTCAGAGAGAAAATTTGTGTAGAACATAGATTTGCTACCACAAAGGTAATAAAATCACAACTCCAGGATGCTAGCGTAAATGCTTCTAAGCGCACTGTTCGAAGAAAATTGAAAGAATTAGATTTTAAGGCCTGTCGCCCCGCCAGGAAGCCCAAGTTAACAGCTGCAATGAAAGCAAAGCGCCTGAAGTGGGCCAAACAATGGCAAGACAAAGATGTGGACTTCTCGAGATCGGTAAGATACAGCAATTTAATCAATATTTATATTATATATTATTATCATTTTCAGTTAAATAAAGCAAATAAACATGGAAGTTTATATATTTTTCCTATTTTTGACAGGTCTGCTTCAGTGACGAAAGCACATTCGAAATTTTGCAGAATAAAGCTCAGTATGTGCGTCGTCGTCATGGAGAAAAGTTTCATCCTGATTGTGTCGTCCCGACGGTTAAAAACATCCCACCAAAGTGATGATTTGGTCGGTCATCAGCGGCAAGGGCACTGGACGTCTGTACGTCGTCAAGGGAATAATGACGCAAGATCAGTACAAAGAAGTATTACAAAATCGTTGATTCCGCAGCTCAGAGAATGGTTTCCAAATGGGGAACCATTCACTTTCATGCAAGATGGAGTTCCCTGCCACACTGCTCGGTCTGTTAAAGATTTTTTGGCAGAAAAAAATATCCCTCTGTTGGATTGGCCGGGTATGAACCCCATTGAAAATGTGTGGGAGCTGATGAAAAGAGAAGTGGCTAAAGATGTGATTACCAACAAAACCCAGCTCCTAGAAAAGATTATTCATGTGTGGAATCATCATCCTCAAATGCAGGAGACAGTACAATCTTGCATTGATAGCATGCCGCGCAGAATTAAAGCTTTGATAGCGGCTAAAGGTGGCTCAACTAAATATTGACTTTTACTAACATTAATTTCACTTTTCTTTAAAACTTAATAAACTTATGCTTTTCTAAATTAATGCTGTTTTATTTATGTCAAATAAATAGGTAATTGATTGGATAATATAAAAATAAAAAACAAATCAATTTAAAATAATAAAACGGTACAATATCACTCGGTAATTAATATTTTACATGAAATCTTGCAGTGCGTCTAATAATTTGGCCAGGGACTGTAGTTTTTTTAATATAAAAAAAGATTTATCTAGAGTAAAATACCAGATTTTAATTAAAATTTAAGTTATATTTAGATGTAACTCCTCTGCTGCATCTAAATTACAACTTAAATTGCTCTGTAAGCACTACGTGCTTGATTCAGCTCTTGTAAATCTTAATAATGTAATAGGGCATAAATTGTTTAACGAGGTTTGGCAACTAACCAAAACGTTTCGACGTCCGTATACTGAATTCCCATAAATTTTATTAGACCCAATTTACTTAATATTCATAAAATCAATCAATGGTCTAAATTAATTATTTTTTCAAGTAACAAACAAATGTAAATATGTGCTATTGATAAATTAATCATGTTCCAATTTACTGAGCAATCTAGAATAGTTTAACCAGATTCACTAACATAGACCAGATCGAAATTTAAAATATTAGGATTTAGAGCTTTCGTGAAACCCAACAGTTATCTGTCGGTCGGTAGACTTTCAGTTGGTTATCCAACGGTCAAATCTCGGGCTTCACCCTTTGGATTCATGTGATCCAGGGCCCACCGGGGCCTCGAGTAAGTTGCTGTAGTCGAGAAACAGTAACACAGAGGTCAGTGCGCAAGTCAGCTACTAGCTGATGGTGGCCTATCTTGGATACGCTCTGAAAAGCAGAAGGGATGAGGAAAAGAAATGAAACAAGCAGTTTAACAAAAATACAACTAAATGAAGATGAGGGGTATAGAGCGAGGTGGTTTGTGTCTGCATGAGCATGTTGTACGAAACAGAGCGAAACGCATACGGCATAGAGATGTGCGTACGGTGACGTCATCGAAACGGTGACGTGATCACGACGGACGTGAACCGTGAGCGACAGGTGGCGGCGAGACAATCAGACAAACAGCGCCAAACACTCCCCAGCAACAATCGTAGGCGCAACAGAATGTCGTATCTCGGTTAGTTTCCCGGCATAAGGCATTCTCTTTTCAGCAAGACTCGGTTTTGTGGTAAAACTTTTTGGGCCTTTCTACGCACACTGGTCTATATGTCGTCACCTGACGACGGTAAACGCCACGAGCGCAGGTGAACAGGAACGTGGATCATGACTAGTCTATTGATTCCGGCGAGTAGCAATTTATTTCGGAGCAATGAGCAGCTTTGCCGTTTAGTCAATAAGCGGCGGTGATGGTAGTCCGTACTCTTGGTGACTTTGTAGAAAAGTCCTCAGTGTCAGAAAATTGGCTTTGGTTCTTTTCCGAACCAACGATATTATCGAGGTTATGCACCAGGTTCTCGGTGTGCGTTCGCGGCTAATTACGTTTGGAACCCGATACGTGTCTAGATTGTAGGTATGTCGGTCTGAGCTTATCTGTTGGTGCATCTGGGTCAGTGTATACATCACAAGGAGAAACATGTTGATCGTACAGTTCGGCAGTATATCTCTAGATGTACGTTAGACAGAGACGGGCTGTTGGTCAAAATAGGACCGCAGGTCGGGTTGTCTGCTTGACTGAGTTCTTTAGCTTCTCACCCTCAGGTGATTGGTCTGCTTTGGCTGGATGGTTGGTCCTCAACTGCTATTCTCTGTTCAGGCTTATGTATCGCCATTTTATAGCTGCAGCGCGGCCCGTCAGATGCTCGATACAAGGCTTTCGACGCACGCTAGCAGTACCAGCATATCATGAACAGCTGCTCGACGCGATATCATTGGTAACTTCATTACACCAACTATCAAAATTTGCATTTTTACGTGATGTGTTGCTATAATTTCTTTATGGGATATATTTTCCGAACAAATAGCTCTTTGGCGCTCTCGCATGATTATTATTGAAAAAAATGTATTATTATAGCAGCAAGAAATGAAAGGACACAACAGTAGAGAAAATTAAGTCATATAAATTACAGGAAATAGAAATAGCCACCTAGTACAGGAACAGAACAGAAGAAAAAAAGGACTAGTTAAATAGGAACATTAATGAAATTCATACAGAAAAACTACGGAGAAAAATAAAGGAAATAGTATACGAAACTGCTAAAGTAACATGCGGAGTTATTAGAATAAATAAGGACACAAAACAAACAAGATGGTGGAGTAGAGAAATCAAGGAAGAAGTGAAAATTAAAAAGGACACATGGAAAAAGTACCTACAATCTAGAACAGAGAGTGAAATGAAAGAAATGGTGAAACAAGCGAAACAAGCTTGGGAAGAGTTCGGAGAGAAATTAGAAAGTGATAGACATGGAAACCAAAAGTTATTCTATAGAGTACTCAAAACAATGGGCAAAAGAAAAGAACATGAAGTTAAGCATATGAAAAATAAAAACGGAAAAATAATACATGATTAAGAATAGGCTAGAGAGAGGTGGAAGAAGTATTTCGAGCAAAGTCTAAATACAAACCAAATATGTCAAGCTGTAGAGAAGTATTAAGAAGTTGAAATAAATCAAAGGCAAACGCAAGAAAACCAAGATATAACATTGGAGAAAATCATAGAATCGATTAATACACTAAAGAGAGGCAAAGCAGCGGGACACGACAACATAACTGCAGAGATGATAAAGAACATTGGCGACATAGGACGAGAAATCTTAAGGAAACTATGTAATGAAATAATGACAAACGGAAAGATACCAGAAAACTGGGATGTGGGAATAATCATACCACTATATAAAAAAGGAGACAACAAGGATTGTTCCAACTACCGAGAAATTTCAAATCTTAATACAGTAACCAAAATGTATGAGCAAATCCTGGAAAGAAGAGTCCAAAAAATTATAGATCCTCAATTAAAGGATTTCCGAGGTGCATTCAGGAAGGGAAGAGGAGTACAAGATAATATCTTTACGGTTTTAATAGAAAAAAAGTAAGAATAACAGAATATACGTTGCATTTCTAGATCTTGAAAAAGCCTTTGATAGTATCCCAAGGCAACTTATATGGATCAGCTTAATAGCAAGAGAAATAAATATATAGCTATGTAGAGCCATTCAAAGTCTATGCTAGGCCACAAGATGTTATATAAGAACGGGAAAATATGCGTCGGAGGAGTTTACAAAAAAAGAGGGACTTAGACAAGGGGGAGTTTTAAGTCCAACCTTGTTCAACATAATAATGGACGATGTAATAAAAGAAGTAAAAATAAAAATTAAAAAATACAGAGTCGGCTATAGAAACATGATACTGACAGAAATATCTGAAAGCGCCTATGTAGATGATCTAGTAATTTACGGCAAGAACGAGGGAGAGAGAGTTACAGTTCAATATAGAAGTATGGAAGGCAGCACTGCACAAAAGAAATCTAAGAATAAATATGGACAAGACCAAGACAATGATGATAGGCAGAGACGAAGAAAAGATAACAATAAGAATTGACTGCAGAGAGATAGAACAAGTAGAATCTTTCAAATATCTAAGAAGGAGAGTACATAAGACAGGAAAGAACGATACGGAAATAAACGATAGAATAGAAAATGCACTAAAATTATTCTTCAGTCTCAACAATACATTCATACGCAAAAAAGAGGTCTCCATAAATACAAAAATGATGGTCTATAAAACTATATTTAGACCTATCTTAGTATTTGGCAGCGAGAGCTGAGTACTCACAAAAAGAACGAGCAGTAAACTTCAAGCAATTGAGATGAAGTAGCAGTAATAGGCATAACAAGAAGAGATAAAATTAGAAACACCGAGGTGAGAAAACAATTGCATATAGAACTGCTAACGATACCGATAAAAAGGAACCAACTGAGATGGTTTGGCCATTTGGTAAGAATCAAGGAGAGTCAACAAGCAAAAGTAATATGGGAAACCCGAACGATGTAGAAAAAACTAAGGGGTAGACCAGCCAAAACTTGGGAAACTGAAGTAGCTGAACACCTGAAGGAACGGAAAACGATCTGGAAGGAAGGAAAGGAAAGGGGAAAAAACAAGAAGGAATGGGCAAAATTTTAATTTTTAGATAGAATATATTTAACATGAAAATGTACACCTTGACACCTAACGGTACATCAAGGTATTTGATTAATAAATAAAAAAAATATTATTATACTCTACAGTCTATCATGTAAGAATGTGTCCGCTATAATTAATTTTTGGACAACAAAAAATCGGTAGAGGGAACCTTTGTCTATGACACATTTTATTAAAAGTATCAGTCGATTCCTAACTTTCATCGAAATCACGTAAAATCCAAAATGAGTCACTTGTTTGCGCGTCGATCCGAGGCTGTCTTTCTTTGTTCCCATCCAAAGGGGCCTAAAATGACACATTTCGCGGCGGCTAAATATATTAAAAAGTCGGTGTCGTTTGTGTAGAAGTGGGTAAATCGAAAAACGTCGACGACTTTCCAAAACGTGGCTCGATAGGCAAAGTCACTCCGAAAGTCGAAAAACGAATCGTGTCCTTGTTTTCACGGGCCCTGAAATTGACGCTTCTTCAAGGAGCGCCAAAATTAAGAAAATCAGGTTTGATTGTATTCCATGAGACTATTCGGCAACATCTTTGTGCTCATGATGTCAAATTCCGTTTGGTCCCTTGTAAAGAGAAAGCTCAGAGGAAATTTTTTCAACACTCTGAGCGGTCACGATACTACGTGACAGACTGTATATGGCCAGAACTTGTGTCACTTTTAAATTTAATAAGAAAAATTCTCCAGATTATTCGATAGACAATGTAGAGCTTACAACATAATGATAATAAATATATTTCACAAATTTGCCGAACCCTGTGCTTAACAATGTATGAACAAAACCAAAAAATAATCACGTATATACGCAATACACTAATGACATTTATTCAGTCCACCTACACCCCTATTAATGTAAAATGACTAAAACACCTTTTCCCCCTTTTTTTTACAGGGCACATCGCTACTGGTCCTACCTTTTATGCCGGCCTCAAATTTATTTTTCCCTGTTGGCTTTGTAGTGGCCGAAAGAGTCCTTTATATGCCATCAATGGGTTTTTGTATGCTGATTGGTTACGGTTGGCAAGTTCTTTGCAAAAAAGCCGGTAAAAAGTTGGCCTGGACTTTTATATCCTTGTTAATTTTATCCCACGGGGCCAAGACATACTTACGGAATTGGGACTGGGAAAACGAATACACAATCTTTATGTCGGGATTGCGGGTGAATCAACGCAACGCCAAGTTGTTCAATAATGTTGGTCATGCTTTGGAAAGCCAAGGTAAGTAACTTAATTTAAGGGTTTTCTTGGGAAACTTTTATGAAAGGGTTTTTGATTTATTGATACTGTTAAACAATACATATATAATGATGTACCATGACGTCAGTGTTCTCGTTGTAAGTGCTGATAGTTTAGACGAGTTTAGTGAAACATTACAGCAGGTACGTGGAGAAACTGTGTAAAAAAAGTATTTATTCTTAATGTTTTTACGCCGATACATTTAATAGGAAATCGATTCCATCCAATTTTCAATTTCAGTTTTTGATTTTTGGTAGCGGTTTTCTTCTAGACTATCCAGTAATATAAGATACCTTCTAATAGAAGTTAACAGAATCATGTAGCTTATTTAATTCTGAAACTACATGTATTATTTTCAATGGCAGAGCGGCCCTAGGGTGGAGGGTAAGGTGTGTGCCTTCTACGTAGGAGACCTGAATTAGCGAGATATTTAACTGAGGCTCGTTGTTAAAGTAAGTACCGTTTTTATATTAGAAAAATACAAGGCCAATTTTTAACAATTTTATTTTTACGTAAAAGCCCGGACCTTAATGTATTTTTCAACATACTTTCCACCTATATTAAGGCACTTGTCTTGTGGTAGTCACTGGGCGCTAGGTCAGTGCAATACGAGGGGTGATCAAGTTTTTCCCAGCCATATGACGCAATGCGATCTTGGGTTTGATGAACTACATGTGGACGAGCATTGCCGGAGGAAAGCTCTAACCAATTTTTTTTACCATCGCCGATAGCTTTTCACCATACACTTCCCTAATCTGCTGATGAATTTCGGCAGGTTTCATGTATCTCGTATTTAAGAAACGAATTTCAGCGCAAGTTTCACAATCCGCGGGATTTTCAATGGTCATTCATTTTAAAGATGCACAAGTAAACGTAATCTCGGAAGCGTGAATGCGCTGAACGGTGGCCGTAACGCTGCAGCGGTCATATTGTAAAACGGTACTTATTTTAAAAACACGACTCGTATTTATGTTAATAAACGTAGGAAAATTTAACTAGTTATTTGTAATACACTGTTAATTTGAGACATTCCATATAACATAACAGAAAACGAAAAACTCCAAACAATTTTAACATAATTTATTAGAAATTTTCCCACTGTCTGGGCCGCTAGGAATAAAAACTATTAACGAACAACAACAAGCCATCCACGAATTCCAGCGCATATTTCACAATCCGCGGGAATTTCAATGGTCTAAGGCATTTTAAAGATGCTCAAGTAAACCTAAACTCGGAAGCGAGCATGCGCTGAACTGTGGCCGTAACGCTGCAGCGGTCATATTGTAAAACGGTACTTATTTTAAAAAAACGTGTCGTATTTATGTTAATAAACGTAGGAAAATGTTACTAGTTATTTGTAATACACTGTTAATTTGAGAGATTCCATATAACATAACAGAAAACGAAAAACTCCAAACAATTTTCACACAATTTATCAGAAATGTTCCCACTGTCTTTGCCGCTGAGAATAAAAACTATTAACAAACAACAACAAGCCATCAAATGAAACAAATTAGAGAAACTTTTAGTGTTGGGCAACATAGGGTTAATTGATGAATCAGGGGTTAACACAAATTGTAACTAAGATGGAAAAGTAACTAAATGGAAATAAAATACAAGGGGTCCCATAAAGGCGTCTAATTTATAAATATTTACAGTAAAAAAATTGATATCTTGAAGAGGTACAAGCATAAATCTTTATGAAGAATGCGTTTTTTTGTGTATTGAAATTTGGGAATTCTCAAAAATTGGCAGATGGAATCACTTCACACTTGTACAGGGACATTTTTTTGGGTGTCTCACGTAATTCGTTATTTTCCTATTCTTCATATCCAGAATATTCCTGCAGTTCTAAACATTGTTTTTTTATGAGGAGACTAAATAGGAAACTACAAGATTTGTCACTTGTCAAATTTGACAGTTTACAAAGCCAACTAGGATTTTTTAAACTGGCATCCTATATATATAAGCACACCATTAAATAACATTTTTCAATCCGTTTATAAAAAAAATATAACACTTGATATTTACGAGGCTGGTTTGAAAAGTCCGTGCAAAAATAAAAACTACTTATGTGTTTGGGGTAAACCTTTTTTATTTTTCGACATAGTCTCCTTTTAGGCTTATACACTTCGTCCAACGATGTTCTAGTTTGTTAATCCCTTCCGAATAATAGGATTTGTCCAAGTCTGCAAAATATCCATTAGTGTCTGCAATCACCTCCTCGCTTGAATAAAATCTTTCTTCCGCCAGCCATTTCTTCAAATTGGGGAACAAATAGTAGTCCGAGGGAGCCAAGTCTGGAGAATAGGAGGGATGTGAAACGAGTTGGAATCCTATTTCCATTAATTTTGCGACCACAACTGCTGAGGTGTGTGCTGGTGCGTTGTCGTGATGGAAAAGGACTTTCTTGTGGGCCAATCGCGGGCGTTTTTCTTGCAGCTCGGTTTTCAAACGGTCCAATAACGATGAATAATATTCACCTGTAATAGTTTTACCCTTTTCCAGATAGTCGATGAGGATTCCTTGCGAATCCCAAAAGACAGTCGCCATAACCTTTCCGGCCGAAGGTACGGTCTTCGCCTTTTTTGGTGCAGATTCCCCCTTGGTAGCCCATTGTTTAGATTGTTGTTTGGTCTCAGGAGTATAGTAATGTATCCATGTTTCATCCACAGTGACGAAACGACGCTTAAAGTCCTCCGGATTCTTCTGGAACAGCTGCAAACCAGCAACACTTCACACGATTCCGTTTTTGGTCAAGCGTGAGCAATCGCGGCACCCATCTTGCGGATAGCTTTCTCATGTCCAAATGTTTATGCAAAATATTATGTACCCGTTCAGTCGAGATGCCCACAGCACTAGCAATCTCACGCACCTTAACTCTTCTGGCATCCATCACCATATCACGGATTTGATCAATGATTTCTGGAGTCGTAACTTCCACAGGCCGTCCAGAACGTTCAGCGTCACTTGTGCCCATATGCCCAGTCCGAAAATTTTGAAACCATTTATAAACTGTTCTAATCGAAGGTGCAGAGTCACCATAATGTTTATCAAGCTTCTCTTTAGTCTCCTGAGGCGTTTTGCCTTTCATAAAGTAATGTTTAATCACCACACGAAATTCTTTTTCGTCCATTTCTTGAAAATCACTCGACTTCCTTGATTCACACGAATGCCAAACACAAAAAATAGACCAATATAGTTGAAACTTGGTGTGCGTTCATTCAAGAGATGCTACTAACTAAACATGACCTCGATACGCGCCGGTGGTACCATCTCTCGCACTTTGCACGGACTTTTCAAACCAGCCTCGTATTTGCAGTCGTTTTAAACCGAATTTTAACTTTTAAGTGCCTTACCCGATTTACTGTTTTCCTATTTTTTTCACTACCAAGCTTAGTTTTTTCTAGGAAAACCTAATATGATAACAAAAAATTTACAAAGCCAACTAGGATTTTTAAAAATGGCATCCTCCATATATGATTGGAAAAGTGACAAATTTTTTGGTATCATATTTGGGTACCTGAAAAAACTAAGCTAGCTAGTAAACGAATTTTTCCTTATGTCAAATAGAAAGATAGTAAGTCGAGTAAGCCTGTTAATGGTTAATATTCCGTTCAACAACTTGAATGTCTCCCGGTCGACCACCAAAAAGATGGCACGAAAGCTGGACATCTACGTCACAAGAGGCTTAAAGACAGACAAAACTAGACCTCGTCATGTAAGAAGAAGAAAGAGAAGAACTTGAATGTCCTGTATATCGGTAACGACTGAAATATATATCAAATATTATATATTGTTATAAAGGGACTAAAAAATTCTATTTAATGGTTTACTTATTATCCCAGTCCTCAGGGATATTGAGCTCTCATTAAATGTTAACAGGCTGCATTTTGGCATACAGGTAGTTGTTTTTTGGTGTAGGATACGATAAAAAAAAGTTTGGTAAAGTTTGATGTACGCTAAGACCACAAAATCAAAAATTCGGTTTTTCGGTAATATCTCGAAAACTAAAAAAATATGGAAAAATTAATACCAGGTGTACAAGTATGAAATGCGGATTTTTTTTTCTAAAAAAAAACATGTTAAATTCGGAAGAATGATAAAAAGTGCTTTATTCAAAGTATACTCCATCGGTTGTTATACATTTTTCCCATCTTTCGGGCAATTTGTGGATACCACGCCAGTTAAAAATCTTCCCTTTTTGTTGCGAACCATTCAACGAGCCATCTTCGTACGAACCAAAGCGCTGCTCAGCAAGTGCGTGACCCATCGATGCAAACAAGTGATAATTGGAAGGAGCCAAGTCTGATGAGTAAGCCGCATGGGGTAGAAATTCCTAGCTGAGTGCTGTCAACGTGTCGCGAACTGGTTTTGCCGGATGTGATGGAGCATTGTCATGAAGAAAAATGACTTTGTGTTGGCTCTTTCGGTATTCTGGCCTTTTTTCAAGCAGCCAACGGTTCAAATCGGTCAATTGTTGTTGGTAACGTTTAGTATTAACCGTTTCCCCAGGTTTTAACAGCGCATAATAGACCACGCCCCTCTGGTCCCACCAAACACAGAGCATCGTCTTTCTGCCAAAGCAATTCGGTCTTGCGGTCGATGTGGATGGTGCGCCTGGGTCTACATATGATTTGTTGCGCTTGGGATTCCCAAAATAAATTCACTTTTCATCACCTGTATCTATAAGATGCAAAAACGACTTCCTTTTGTGCCGAGCGAGCAAAATGTCACACGTGTTTTTGCGCTTTTCCATTTGCCTGTCGTTCAACTCATGTGGTACCCATCTACCGATCTTCTGAATCTTTCCCATCTCTCGTAGCCGATTGGAAACAGCTTGCTGACTAACGCCCAACTGCTCGGTGAGTTGTTTTTGTGTTTGGGAATAATCTTCGTCCAACAATGCTTGCAATTCCACATCTTCGTATTTTTTTGGCGGTCTTCCACGTTCCTTGTCTGCAACATCGAAATCACCACTTTTGAAATGCCGAAACCATCGTTCACACGTATCTTGCGATGGAGCATGTTCACCGTAAGTTTCTCGAAGTAATCGGTATGATACAACAGCAGTTTTCTTCAAATGAAAACAAAAAGTTAATGCTGTCCGCGAATGCTCTTTGTTCGGTATAAATTTCGATATATTGAACACAACAACACAACACTATGCACACACGTTTCCAATTTATTACTCGTGCGCGTCTGACACTTGTTGACGACACAACAAAATGGCGCAGTGTCAAATCTTTATAGCACAAACTGCACTGGTGCACCATCTGTGGACGGAAATCCGCATTTCATACTTGTACACCTGGTAGCACCACGCGAAAGAGCGAGAAATTTTACAAAAAAATAGTATTTAGATGTTTTTTCCCAGATTTTTTTTTTTTTTAGCGTGAGAATTTATTAAAAATTTGGATAGGTGATTCAAAAAGTACAGCGCGCCAAACAGGTTAATTTGAAAGTCTACGCACACCGCTCGAAAGGTAATCGATATTACTTGCCTTCAGAGTGTAAAAATTAAAAACAGCTTTTTGAACAGGAGGCTTTCACCTTTCCGATGATACTACTAGTTTTCATTTTTCTTGCTTTGTAATTTGTAAAATTTTTGTTTGCATGATTTTAACGGGCATACAGTAAATTACAAATATTTAATAAAATATATGATTGAAAAAATCATTGTTATACCTTAAATTTCAATATATATCATTGTTATACCTTAAATTTCAATATAGGAATAATTAAAAATACCCACATTGTCTGTGTTACTTAAAAATTTAGTTTTAAAATGTGAAAATTTGTCTGCCGCCGGCAATTTTACGTTCAAAGCAGTACGAAATACTCAAAAGAAATCAGACAATTTTTTAGTTACAGTTAAAAATGTACTTGATATTAGAAAATCATTAAAAAGTTTAATAAACCTTCTCTTTTTTTGTAATTTTGCACTTAATGATAAACATATTTTTTGTTCTACTCAGTATATATCACCACTACACCAAACACTTTATTTTTGCACTCGACGCGCGTTTCGCTAACCATGTTAGCTTCATCAGGAGCGATGAGTCAATCATCGTTCCTGATGAAGCTAACATGGTTAGCGAATCGCGCGTCGAGTGCAAAAATAAAGTGTTTGGTGTAATGGTAATATATACTGAGTAGTATCATTGTGCCAAAGATTCCACATTCCCAACTTAATATTTTTTGTTAATCATACAACTTAATCTTAAAATAAAAAAAATATTTTAAGGTGGGAAATGAAAGATAAAAGTCTAAGCTTTATATACGAGGCTGGTTTGGAAAGTCCGTGCAAAGTCCGAGATATGGCACCACCGACGCGTATCGAGGTCATGTTTAGTTAGTAGCATCTCTTGAATGAACGCACACCAAGTTTCAGCCATATTGGTCTATTTCTTTGTGTTTGGCATTCGTGTGAATCAAGGAAGTCGAGTGATTTTCAAGAAATGGACGAAAAAGAATTTCGTGTGGTGATTAAACATTACTTTATGAAAGGCAAAACGCCTCAGGAGACTAAAGAGAAGCTTGATAAACATTATGGTGACTCTGCACCTTCGATTAGAACAGTTTATAAGTGGTTTCAAAATTTTCGGACTGGCCATATGGGCACAAGTGACGCTGAACGTTCTGGACGGCCTGTGGAGGTTACGACTCCAGAAATGATTGATCAAATCCATGATATGGTGATGGATGACAGAAGAGTTAAGGTGCGTGAGATTGCTAGTGCTGTGGGCATCTCGAATGAACGGGTACATAATATTTTGCATAAACATTTGGACATGAGAAAGCTATCCGCAAGATGGGTGCCGCGATTGCTCACGCTTGACCAAAAACGGAATCGTGTGAAGTGTTGCAAGGGTGGTTTGCAGCTGTTCCAGAAGAATCCGGAGGACTTTAAGCGTCGTTTCGTCACTGTGGATGAAACATGGATACATTACTATACTCCTGAGACCAAACAATAATCTAAACAATGGGTTACCAAGGGGGAATCTGCACCAAAAAAGGCGAAGACCGTTCCTTCGGCCGGAAAGGTTATGGCGACTGTCTTTTGGGATTCGCAAGGGATAATCCTCATCGACTATCTGGAAAAGGGTAAAACTATTACAGGTGAATATTATTCATCGTTATTGGACCGTTTGAAAACCGAGCTGCAAGAAAAACGCCCGCGATTGGCCCACAAGAAAGTCCTTTTCCATCACGACAACGCACCAGCACACACCTCAGCAGTTGTGGTCGCAAAATTAATGGAAATAGGATTCCAACTCGTTTCACATCCCCCTATTCTCCAGACTTGGCTCCCTCGGACTACTATTTGTTCCCCAATTTGAAGAAATGGCTGGCGGGACAAAGATTTTATTCAAACGAGGAGGTGATTGCAGACACTAATGGATATTTTGCAGACTTGGACAAATCCTATTATTCGGAAGGGATCAACAAACTAGAACATCGTTGGACGAAGTGTATAAGCCTAAAAGGAGACTATGTCGAAAAATAAAAAAGGTTTACCCCAAACACATAAGTAGTTTTTATTTTTGCACGGACTTTTCAAACCAGCCTCGTATTTATATTTCATTTAAACATCCAGGTACAAGAAAACAGTTGTTAAAAACACAAAAAATTCTAAATTACTCGAAGAAATTAAATGAATTACGTACTCTCTGGCCGTCATATTGGATCCGCCATTTTGAATTTTTGAAATCCGTCATGGGATTCTTAATCAGCACCTCAACAAACCGCTTAATAGCCAATTTGAAAATATAATAAATTAAATGCTATTTTTTTGTAAAAATTTCCCGTTCTTTCACGTAGTGCTATTAGTTTTCCGATAACTTTTTTTATTTTTCGAGATATTTCCGAAAAACCGAATTTTTCAGTTTATTTTCGATTTTGTAGGCTTAGCGTACATTTCAGAGAGGCAAACTCTTTTTATCGTATTCTACGTCCAAAAAACTACCTGTATGCTAAAATGCATCCTGTTAAGATTTAATCAAAGATTATATAAAAACAACACTATGTTTTAATTTCCAATATATTTAAAGTAACTTGACAATTGTTTCACCATACAATGGCTTCTTCAGACGTAAATAAGAAAGAAAAATATTTGGTAGTAATCCTGGTTATATAGTGCTTAAAACTATCCTTAATTACCTAAGATTATACTAATCATTTTATTATATTATTTACAGACAGAATTATTTTAAAAATGCAAATCTGTGGTACTATTTCAGACAACTAATAAAGATTAAGTAAGGGTGAATGGTTTAAATCTACCTGTTCGTTTAATAAAATAGATTGGAGATTTTCCGTTTGTTAATTTCAAGACATTCAAGCAAATTTAATTTTTTAGATTTATTTTCTACATGTAGGATTTTTAACCTATCATCAAAATTATGGGATTCGTTTATTATATGGGTTGCGTAATGTGAATTGTTCTTATTTTTTAAATAACTATGTTTATGTTCTTTAATGCGAGTGTCAAAGGATCTACCAGTTTGTCCTACGTAGGTTTTAGTACAAGATCCACAATTTAATAAATAAACTCCCGATTTTAAGGATTTTTTAGATTTGGTTTTGTTATTCAAAATTATATTCCTTAAGGAATTATTAGTTTTGAATGCTATTTTATTGTTCTTTTTATTAAATGTTTGGAAATTGTTCTAGTTATTTTCCCAGTGTATGTGAGTGTACTAAATTTTCCTTTTTTGTCATTAATTGTAATTTAATTAGGCAATATAATTTTGGAGCCTGTGGGTTCATTATTGTTAAAGTACTCTGAGATCTTTTAAAGTAGATTTTATTAGTTTTTGGTAGACTTTTGTTGGGTCATTATTTAATACTTGAAATTTGTCTGTGTTAGGAAAAGAAAGAGTTTCAAATATATATTGTTCTCTAGAAATAGCTACTACAGACTTACCCTTATCAGCTCTAGTGAATATTATGTTGTTTTCAACAAAAGTCTACCTAAAACTAGTAAAATCTACTTTAAAAGATCTCACAATTTTCAATGATTTTGAAAAAAGTACTTTAACAATAATGAACCCACAGGCTCCAAAATTTTATTCCCTAATTAAATTACATAAAAAGGATTTCCCTATTAGACCAGTTGTATCGTTTGTTACGGCATCATCAATCAAATTATCACAAAAAGTCATCCCTTTACTACGACAACATTGCAAATTTAAACCGAAATATAGTATATCAAACACTTATGCACAAACTGATAAAATTAAAAACATTAACTTACCGGAAAACTTTAGAATTATCTCATTTGATGTACAAAACTTATTTCCTAGTATTCCACCATATGAAGTCATAGAATTAGTAGATAAGCTCTTAATCAAGAATAAAGTAAACGAAATTATTAAACGGGATATTTTAGATTTACTTACGACGTGCTTGGATCAAAACTATTTTGAATTCAACGATAACTTTTATACATCTAAAGAAGGTCTAATAATGAGTAATCCTTTAAGCCCTTTACTAGCGGAAATTTTCATGGATCATTTAGAACTAAAAATTCATCAAAACGCGGTGAGCAAAAATATTGTTTACTGGTATAGATATGTTGACGATATCATTTCCTGCTTCAAGGGAACAGACAGACCACTAACAATCCTCCTTAACTTCCTAAATAATTTATATCCTAATATTAAATTCACCTTAGAATTAGAAACCAATAACTCTATAAATTTCTTAGAAATACCTATATCAAAAGTGAACAATAAACACGATTTCTCGATTTTTCACAAACCTTCGCATACTAACACAGTCATACACAATAGTTCATCCCACCCTTATCCTCACAAAATGGCAGCTTTTAACTCTTTCATACATAGATTGTTACATATCCCTATGACTAAAACTAATTTTAACAAAGAATTCAACATAATCAAACAATAGCAATTAATAATGGATATGACCCCAACATTATAGATAATATCTTGAATAAAAAATCCTTTAAACAAGCAATCTCTCTAATTTATCCCACAATTTATGACAAAAAAGGAAAAATTTAGTACACTCACATACACAGAGAAAATAACTAGAACAATTTCCAAACATTTAATAAAAAAATAAAATAGCATTCAAAACCAGTAATTCCTTAGGGATAATAATTTTGAATAACAAAACCAAATCTAAGAAATCCTTAAAATCGGGAGTTTATTTATTAAATTGTGGATCTCGCATTAAAGAACATAAACATAGTTATTTAAAAAAAAAGAACAATTCACATTACCCAACCCATATAATAAACCAATTCCATCATTTTGATGTAGAAAATAAATCTAAAAAACAAACGGAAAAAACTCCAATCTATTATTAAACGAACAGGTAGACTTAAACCATTCACCCTTACTTATTCTTTATTAATTTTCTTAAATAGTACCATAAATTGGCATTCTTAAAATAATTCTATCTGTAAATGATATAATAAAAAGATTAGCATAATTTTAGGTAATTAAGGAGAGTTTTAAGCACTTTATAACCAGGATTATTACCAGATATTTTTCTTTCTTATTTACTTCTGAAGAAGCCATTGTATGGTGAAACAATTGTCAAGTCAGTTTAAATATTTTAGAAATTAAAACATAGTGTTGTTTTTATATAATTTTATTATGATTTTCCAACAAGTATCGGCTAACACAATCAAAGATTTAATGAGAGCTTTTTTTCAAAATTTGCCTCTGACGACTGAGCTATATATGTTGAAGGTGTCACCTAAAAACATTCTAGTTGTCTTTGGTCAAATTTGATTATCTTAAGTGACTCTCTTATAAAAAACTAAATTTAGTACTGAAAGAATTTTCTTCGTATGTAGGATAGGAAAATATTAAATTAGGTGAGACACCTCAGAAAATGTCCTTGTACAGCTGCTTAATCATCCTACCCAAAACGAACTTCACGTCAAGTTTCTTTGATCTTTCTTTGGCTGTGTAAATGATGTTAAACACACGGCACACATTTTTCACAGAATTATGGTTCCTGTGAAGTTCTCGCAATTAAAATGTACGCCCCTCTATTCGTACTAAATTTCCAAGCTTCAAGGTTATGTCCTGTCATATTAAACCTCTTCCCTCGTTGTGGGATGTACAGGGTGATTCAAATTGGAGACTTTTAAAGGTAAACCCCTTTATCTAAAGGAGATAGACGAAAACTGATGTCGGTGTTTGAGGCTTAATTTTTATTAAAAACTCATTGGTGAAAACCGTATATCGATATCTAGTACCGTTTCAGATATACAGGGTGTTTTTCAAAAATCTGCATTTTGGAAAAATGTTTGTAATTCTTTTCCTATTAAAAATTTTTGATTTCTGTAAAACATTCTCAAAGCACTTTTTCACGTGGATTTCAATAGTATAAGTTACATTTTTTAACAACTAATATTTTAATAGTTATTAACGCAAAAATATATTTTTTAAATAGGATACCCTGTATATTTTTCCTTTTCCGAATAGAGCTTTAAATTACCATTCTAAAAATATAGCACACTTTATATTTTGCTTAAATCTACTTCAAAATATAAAGGTTTTTAGTTTTTACGTGAGTTTTAAATGCACATTTTGTGAAGTAGGCTTTGGACGGAGCGGCAATATCAATTGTTTACCGACAGCAGTCAAATCGTAAAAAAAATTCCCAGAACTAACTCTAAGAGTCATAACTACAGAGAAATTTACTGAATGCTATATTACTTTAAACTATGTAGAAAACAACAAAACAACAATAAAACAATTTATTCCGAGTAGAGCAAGCTAAACAGTTTTCTATAAGAGATGTTCAAAATGTCGACCAATTTCATTTACACATAGGCGGCAGCTTTTCTGGACACTTCTTGCCGAGTTGATTAGTTCAATAGGAGTAAGAGCTGCAAAACTTTGTATCACTGCGACTTCTAACACTTGCCTGGTGTTTGCCGGCAATTTAAAAATTAGGTCTTTCAATCTTTCAGAGATAGGTGTTAAATCCGGTGACCTTGCCGGCCAACGGTTCGGACCTTGGTTGGCTATCCAATTATTGTTGAAATTGGCCGATAAAAATTACTGATAACTGCAGCGTTATGAGGGAGTGCCCCGGCGCACAGTGGGGAAAAACGAAAAATCGTGTTCCAAAATTGTCTAGAGCCTTCAATTTTGGTTCGATTTGGACGATTTTTTTTTTTTTAAATTGAAGCTTATTAAATTCCGAACAAAGTTGTCGGAGCCGATTTTGCAATTAAACTATTGTTTCAAAATGGCAGACGTCTTCAAAATGGCGGTTTCTGATTATATAGCGACTGAGACACAGAAAACGCTTACAGTTTCAAACCAAGTTGTGCTAAAATGCGTGTATGTATGTTTTTTTTATGTCGCAGATAATATATCTAATATCACAGTTACAAGATTAATAATAATGAACCCAAAATGGCTGCCATGAACAATAAAAGTATTATAAATATGAATAAACGTACCATTATTATTTTATATCCATAACATTTGCATAAATAATTTCTTTAAGGTTGTTAATTATAAATATGTTTCAACAATTGACTTAAAATGACAAATCAAGTATGGCGGATGCCAAAATTGAATCGAGCAAGAAAGTTTCTCTATGGCATTTAGACTGTGGCAGTCAGATCATTCAAGTTATTCAAGTTTAGTTGCGGGATTTAAATTTTCATGCAGTTATTGCTAGAATATTGCTGCTGTAAATTTTAAGTATCGTAGACAATTTTCTAGCAGATACAAAAAACAGCGATACACGCAGAAAAGGACAGCTCACACAGCTAGAAAATGGCTACAACAGCTAAAACGTTTTGTTAAAATAGGGACAGCTAAATATTTTGCTGCACTAGCCACATTGTTTGGTGTTGTAGCAAAAAAGTGGCTGCTATTGCTAAACAGTGGCACAACTTGGTTTGAAACTGTAAGCGTTTTCTGTGTCTCAGTCGCTACATAATCAGAAACCAACGTCCGCCATTTTGAAACAAAAGTTTAATTGAAAAATCGGCTCCGACAACTTTGTTCGGAATTTAATAAGCTTCAATTTAAAAAAAAATCGTCCAAATCGAACCAAAATTGAAGGCTCTAGACAAACACGATTTTTCGTTTTTTTCCCCACTGTGCGTCGTGTTGAAAAAATATATTTCTAAGTTCCATTAATGGCAGTTTATCAACAAGAGATTCTATTTGCTGCCTTAAAATTTCTAAATATCTCTGAGAGGTGAGTGTTCCTTCGTAAATAAATGGACCTATAACCCTGCGTCTAAAAATTCCTGCCCACACATTAAATCCAAATCTGCCTGCTCCAAAACTAAATGAGGATTTTCTTGTGCCCAAGTATAAGAATTGTAACGATTAAAAATACCTTCATTGCTTACATAAGCTTCGTCTGTCCAAATGCAATTTGATGAAAAATTCGAAACATGGTTGCAATTCTCCAGAAACTATTGGCAAAAATCCATACGCCGTTGAAAATCTCCATCTCTAAGGTGATAAACTTTTCTTGTCCTATATGGCCTGATTGTGCTTCTTCAGAGTACGACTTACGTTAGTTCTTGGTAGTCCAGTGGATTCTTTTAACAGTCGGGTTGAAGTGTTGGGATTATTTCCGATAGTACCTAAAACTACTATTTCTTCTAACTCCTTATCCCTGTTTGATGCATAATTTTTGGGTCGTTTCTTTTCAAACTGGCCACCATTAACTAGGTTATGTCTCAATCGAGCGAATATATTCTTGAAGGGTTGACGCCTCTCTGGATACCGTTCGTGGTACAAATTACTTCTCGCTTCCGAATTTTCTCCGGTTTGTGTGAAACACACTGTCATATCCAGTTTTTCGTAATTTTCAAACTTCATTGCGATTTATCTGACAAATCAATAACTGATCCTGAAGTAAAATTTGACAACTACAAGTAAACAATTGAATTAAACGGCCATATGGGCCGCTCCGTCCAAAGCCTATTTCACAAAATGTGCATTTAAAACTCACGTAAAAATTGAAAACCTTTATATTTTGAAGTAGATTTAAGCAAAATATAAAGTGTGCTATATTTTTAGAATGGTAGTTTAAAGCTCTATTCGGATAAGGAAAAATATACAGGGTATACCATTTAAAAAATATATTTTTGCGTTAATAACTATTAAAATATTAGTTGTAAAAAAATGTAACTTACACTGTTGAAATCCACGTGAAAAACTGCTTTGAGAATGTTTTTATAGAAATCAAAAATTTTCAATAGGAAAAGAATTACAAACATTTTTCCAAAATGCAAATTTTTAAAAAACACCTTGTATATCTAAAACGGCACTAGATATATGCGGTTTTCACCATTGAGTTTATCATAAAAATTGAGCCTCAGACACCGACATCAGTTTTCGTGGACCTCCTTTAGATAAAGGGGTTTACCTTTAAAAGTGTCCAATTTGGACCACCCTGTACAATAAGTCAAAAAATTGACTATTGTACTATTTTTATATAAACTATTTTTTTGCAATTTGTCAAATTTACTCAATTTTACTTTACAGATTTTTAATATTTTTTTCTCTAAATATTTTACTTCCAGTTGTTTTAATTATTATTTTATTTTAGGTAAATTTGAAGACGCCCTTCAATTTTTCAAAACAGCTGTACAAGTACAAAACGATGACGTAGGAGCGTACATAAACGTAGGAAGGACTTACAATCACCTTAAAATGTACAAGGAAGCCGAAGAAGCTTACCTTAAAGCGAAATCCTTGTTACCTAAAGCTAAGCCGGGAGAATCGTATCAAGCAAGGATAGCCCCGAATCATTTGAATGTATTCCTGAATTTGGCAAATTTAATTTCAAAGAACCACACGAGGTAAAGTAGTTTTTTTTAGGTAACTTAGAAATACCGGTTGACTTTGATTTCAGAGAGATCCTGATTTAAATAAATTCTGCTTTAAAAGGGAAAATTTAATTATGTTTCGATATGCTAATTTAATTAATACACTCCTGGACAAAATTAACGCAACAATATATTAAATCATACAAATCTCTATAATGAATTAATTTTAATAATTTTTTATGAACATTGGTTACACTAAAAGTTAGAAAAAACTTATTCGGATACTTTAAAAGTGAATTAGCTACCAAATTTCTCTGTAAGATTCAAATTAAAATTATTCTTAAGACCTAATAACAAAATCGTTGAAATTATGTAATAATGAAAAAAATAAACTGGGACACTAGTAGCCAAATTAATGGTGTAACTGGGACACTAGTAGCGTGTGTTGCCTCCTCTACTTCGGATGACAGCGTTTATGCGCCTAGGCATGCTTCTAATTAAATTTTGGATAAAATCTTGAGGAATTTGCTCCCATTCTGTGATAACTGCATTTTCAAGTTCCCTCAGGTTTCTAGGTGCAGGTATATGACGTTTCACATTTTTCTTAAGGTGATCCCATACATGTTCTATCGGATTCAGATCCGGGCTTTTTGGTGGCCATTGCATAATCGGTATATCAACTTTATTAAGATAATCGAGTACCTCCCTAGCCACGTGAGGTCGAGCGTTGTCTTGCATAAACAGGAAATTGGGCCCCACAAAATGACCGAAAGGCATTACATGTTTTATTACAATATTTTCAAGATAGTAGTCAGCATTCATGGGTCTCGCACGGACAGGAACTAACTCTGTGCGAGCATCAAAGCAGATGCCACCCCAGAACATAGCAGAGCCACCGCCGAATGGATGTTTTAGACTAACCCTAGTTTAATCTGTGAAGAAAACTTCTTTCCAATCATCCACAGACCAGTTTTCGTGATTTCGAGCAAAACGTAACCTGGCAACTCTGTTCTCTCTAGTAAGCAAGGGCGCAGTGGCTGGTCTCCTACTGTTTAATCCAGCTTCATTTAACCGTCTTTTAACTGTTTTAGAAGAAATTGTGACATTGCATACAGCTTCGAGTTTGTTTCTTATTATAGAACTAGTGACAGTCCTGTTTCTTAAAGCATATTGTCTTATAAAACGTCCATCTAGACCGCTAGTACATCGTTTTCGTCCTTCTAGAATAAGTTCCTACTTCATTCAAGCGTCTTACCATACCACTTACTGTGGAACGATGTTTGCCTAACAAATTAGCAACATAACTCTGACAATATCCCTCGTCCAATAAAACTGAGGCTCGCACTACCTCGTGTTCAGTTAAATTCCTTGTTCGATTCATTTATCTAATTCTTCGGGGTCAAAAATAAAACAGTCTATCCACAAAAACGTATTACTTTGAAAAAGGAAACAATTTAAAAAGCTTACTATTATATTATTAGAAAATCTTTTATCTTCTAAAAAATTCTTTAAAACTGTAAATCTAAACGAATTGTTTTGATTTCTGTCATGAACAACGAAACAAAATATGCATAGCCTACTATTCAAATACTCGATAAACTTTAAAACTGACATAAGAAAAAGATAAATTAATTTTCAGATTGTTGCGTTAATTTTGTCCAGGAGAGTTTAATTTAATTCTCTGCAATATCAAATATATAGTAGAGTATTAATAAAAATACGTTAAAACTTTAGCCCTCATCGACAAGTTCTATTTTTCAAGAAAGCAACTGTTTAGTGAGGAAATTAAATAAAATTTTTAAAGAATAGTGCAATTTACGAGATATGACTTAATAAACTCATGAATTGAGCCTCCAGAACCTAGTTTGGTGACAACTGTTTTATTTCATAAGTATCTCCCTTATACTGTTAGTGTCTTGACGCTTTATCTAAAGGTTTTTGGGAATTACAGTCTGAAAACTAAGTTGGGAACGTGGAATCTTTGGCACAGTGACTCTACTCAGTATCTATCACCACTACACCAAACACTTTATTTTTGCGCTCGACGCGCGTTTCGCTAACCATGTTAGCTTTATCAGGAACGAGTCAATCACCGCTCCTGATAAAGCTAACATGGTTAGCGAAACGCGCATCGAGTGCAAAAATAAGGTGTTCGGTGTAGTGGTGATATTTACTGAGTAGTACAGTCTGACAAGTAAGAACGTGTCCGCGATATCATAGATCCGATTCGAGCGATTCAATAAAAAATCGGTAGAGGGAACCTTTGCCTACATGCAATAAGTATCAGTCGATTCCGAACTGTCGTCGAAATCACGTAAAATCCAAAATGTGCCACTTGTTTGCGCGTCGGTTCGAGGCAGTCTTTCTTTGTTTCCATCTAAAGAGGCCTAAAATGACAGGTTCTGCGGCTAAATATATAAAAAAAGTCGGTGTCGTTTGTGAAGAAGTGAGTAAATCATCTTAACGAGACGAAAAATGGCGACGATTTGCCAAAACGTGGCTCGGTAGGCAAAGTCACTCCGAAAATCGAAAAATGAATCGTGTTTTTGTTTTCTCAGGACCCGAAACTGACTGAAAATCAGATTTGAATGTACCCCATGAGACCATTCGACAACATCTTCATGCTCATGATGTCAAATTCTAAAGCATGATGAAGAAACCTTTGCTGGACGAAAATCACGTATCGAAATGGGCCCACGATAAGATACTAGAGTAGCCCTCACAATCACCGAACGCCAACCCTATTGAAAAGTTTGGTCCCTGGTAAAGAGAAAGCTCAGAGGAAAGACTCTGAGGACTTTGACTCAGTTATCTCGCGAGATTCAAAAAATTTGCCTAGTACGCAGAAAATCTCGTCGACAGCATGCCTCGAAGATGCCAGGCGATTATTGATGCAGGAGGCGATTGGACAACTCACTAAGAGAATTGCGCCGTTAATACACCAAAGAATACATTGATGGCAACAACTGTTCTTGAAACACATTTTTTTTATGAATTCGAGTGGTCACGTTCTTACTTGACAGACTGTAATGCAACTCGTTGCAGCTATTAATTACCGGAACTTTTTTATTAGCTAATTATAGTACACCTACTCAGCGTGTGACATCCTGTATTATATTTCTGTGGCTGGAAATGACAAAGTTTATTTCATTTTTTGTTTCAGATTTCACTTTTCTTAAAGAACAAATTCAGTATATAGAGGTTATATTCTTCCGTAAAATTGATTAGCAGGTTGCCTCTTTCGTTTCTGTCTTCGAGTCCAAACTTCCCTATAATTGTTTCTCCATTCTGTTGTTTACCTATTTTTGCATTAAGATCTCCCATTATTATGGTGTAATTCGCTGGGTTTGATCTAATACAACTCGCTGTGTCTTCGTAGAATTCCTCTACTTTATCCTTTTCGTGTTCACTCGTGGGCGCATATACCTGTATGATTTTTATGATCTTCTTTGTTGAGAATTGGATGATGATGTAGGCTATTCTGTCCGATATTCCCTCCTAGTTTGTGATGTTGTTGACATAATCTCTGTGTACCAGGTGTACAAGTATGAAATGCGAATTTCAGACAACAGATAGTGCACCAATGCAATTTGTGCTATAAAGATTTGACACTGCGCCATTTTGTTGTGTCATCAACAAGTGTCAGACGCGCACGAGTGATAAATTGGAAAAGTTTGTGCATAGTGTTGTGCTGTTGTGTTCAATATGTCGAAATTCATGCCAAACAAAGAGCATTCGCAGACAGTATTAATTTTTTGTTTTCATTTGAAGAAAGCTGCTGTTGAAACATACCGATTACTTCGAGAAGCTTATGGTGAACATGCTCCATGGCAAGATACGAGCGAACGATGGTTTCGGCGTTTCAAAAGTGGTGATTTCGATGTTGCAGACAAGGAACGTGGAAGACCGCCAAAAAAATACGAAGATGTGGAATTGCAAGCATTGTTAGACGAAGAAGGTTCGAAAACACAAAAACAACTCGCCGAGCAATTGGGCGTGAGTCAACAAGCTGTTTCCAATCGGCTACGAGAGATGGGAAAGATTCAGAAGCCGGTAGATGGGTACCACATGAGTTGAACGACAGGCAAATCGAAAAGCGCAAAAACACGTGTGACATTTTGCTCGCTCGGTACAAAAGAAAGTCGTTTTTGCATCGTATAGTTACAGAGGATGAAAAGTGGATTTATTTTGAGAATCCCAAGCGCAAAAAATCATGGGTAGACCCAGGCGCACCATCCACATCGACCGCAAGACCGAATCGCTTTGGCAGAAAGACGATGCTCTATGTTTAGGTGGGACCAGAGGGACGTGGTCTACTAGGAGCTGTTAAAACCTGGGGAAACGGTTAATACTAAACGTTACCAACAACCTTTCGCTGCTTGAGAAAAGGCCAGAATACCGAAAGAGACAACACAAAGTTATTTTTCTTCATGACAATGCTCCATCACATACGGCAAAACCAATTCGCGACACGTTGGAAGTACTCAGCTGGGAGGTTCTATCCCATGCGGCTTACTCACCAGACGTGGCTCCTTCTGATTACCACTTGTTTGCATCGATGGGTCACGCACTTGCTGAGCAGCGCTTTGGTTCGATTTTTACTGGCGTGGTATTCACAAATTCCTCGAAAGATAGGAAAAATGTATAACAAGCGATGGAGCATACTTTGAATAAAGCACTTTTTATCATTCTTCCGAATTTAACGTGTTTTTTTTAGGAAAAAAATCGGCATTTCTTACTTGTACACCTGGTATTAAAATCCTACTCCGTTAGTTTTCGATTCGTTGTTGCCGCAGTGGTATAGTCACTATCGCTCATATTTCGATCTCATAACGCTCCAATATCGACACATCTCAAAGAATATTTTGTCGGAGCGAGATCGGACTTGTCATGACTTGTCACGGTAGTATGAATATCTTTCCGATTCCGCTCCACTCCGTACCTGCTCAGTTGTGCACTAGACAACAAGCGTGTGTAACGTAAAAAATTATTAAAAATTAAAACACGTCAATAAGTAATGGCAAGTAAAAAATTGTGGACATTTGAGAGCGGTAATTATGTATTATCAATTAGATGAGAGTACACTGTATGATATTCACCTTCGCTTTTTTCAGCCTTTAAACTCGTATATATCCATATTCTTCTTTTCGGTTTCCTCCGTTTTTCGATGATTTTTGAGACATCGTCTAAAAGACAAGCAAGCTCAAAATCGGGACAGCGATGTGGATATGAGAATAGTGTGTATCCAGCCTAATTAAGAAGTGTGGTAATACATGAAGCAGAAACTTCGTAGTAAAAAGGTGTACATAGTAAAGTAGCTGTCACGGCAAATTCGGGCAATCGGAAAATCTCGTCTGATGGGAACTGGACGAACCACTGAATGATTAGCATTTTACTGGCTATCCCTTATCGTCGAATGATATAAAAAAACTTTTAAATAAATACATTTTAATGTACGATGCGCAACACGTTCTTACTTGACCGACTATACAATGCGTATCAATTCATAGAGAGCAGACGATAATCCTAATTTTGTGTTAATGACGCAAGATAGATATGGCGAATTTTCAAAATGGATAATGTTAAAATATGTATTTTTCCCGCTGAATTAAAAAAATATTGTGGTTACACTGAATGATTGATTTCATAGCTCCACAAAAAAAAGTGAGGTATACTTTTGATGCGATATATCAGATCCGTAGTATTTTTGCCCGCTGATCACGAATCTGACGTCAGAATATCGCCATCACATCTCAATTTTTTTTCTAACCTCAAAAAATAGGTAAAAATTAGTAAAAATTAAGAAAAATATACTCCTAAAAAATTGATTCAAGCTTTTTCATGAATCCAAAGATGTATTAATATGTATTCGGACACGCTAAGCCATAATATCATCAGGTTGGATTAAGCCATACAGTTCTGTTTTCTTTCTAACCTCAATAAATCAGACAGATATAGTGCTTCTCGAATGCAAAAACGAATTCAAATTAAAATTCAACCGATTCTTACCAAATTTGGTACACGGGGGTTTTTTGGGTTGCTGATCATGAATCTGAAGTCGGATTTGCAAAATTCAAAATGGCGGATCCAAGATGGCGGACAAAATTTTTGAAAACCAACCGATTCCTACCAAATTTGGTATACAGTTGGGGAATCCTCAAACCTGATACTCTTAAACCCTAAACCCTGAAACCTCAGACTCCCACACCCTGTAACCTCAAAAAATAGACCTCAATAACCCTGTAACTTTAAAAATGAGACCCAATAAACTCAAAACCAGGACTTTTAAACCATATACTCTCAAATAGTAGACCCTTAAGCCCTAGAATTACGAAGGTTAGACCCGCGCCTTTTCCTTTTTTTGGTTGTATCTTGTTCTTTTTTCCGCGAATGACCTATTCGAAAGGCTTTCTACCCAAACGCTTTTGAGGACTTGTTTCTCTTTTTAGCGACCAGCAATAGTCCGCTAGCATATGGTCATCCCATCGTCCTTGATACCGATTTTCTATGATTTTCAGATCTTGGTGAAAACGTTCCCCTTGCTCCTCACTGTAGTCACCAAGATTATCTGGGAAATCATCGATGTGGGAGTCCAGGAAATGTAATTTTAGATTCATTAAGCAACCTAATGTTTGAAAATTTTTTACCATTTTCTCGACTATTTCTTTGTTCTTAGGACTTTTATTATTTCCCAAAAAGTTTGTTGCGACTTGTTTAAAACTAAGCCAAGCAGCTTTTTCAACTTTATTCATTTTAGTAACAAATAATGAATCTTGAAACAATTTTCTTATTTGTGGCCCGTCAAATACGCCTGCCTTAATTTTAGCTTCAGAAAATTTCGGAAATTTTTTAAGCAAATATTTGAAACATGGGCCGTTTGTATCTAATGCTCTCGTGAATTGCTTCATAAGTCCAAGCTTAATGTGAAGCGGGGGAATAAGAACTTCCTGGATCTACCAATGGTGGAAACAATACATTATTTTCACCAGGAGTGAACGATTCTCTTGTTGGCCAAATTTTTTTCTTATAATGACGTTCCCTGTCTCTGCTATTCCACAGACATTTATAACAGGGATAAAGTGTAAACCGTGATTGTTGGCCAAGCAATATTGTTACAATTTTCAGATCTCCACAAATTTTCCAGTTATGATCAGCATATTTTATTTTTATCAAAAGCTGCTTCATTTTTTCATATTGCTCTTCCATAACTGTGGAATGAGCAATCGGAATGGGAGCGTAAACGTTGGTATTATGCAGCAAAACTGCCTTAATGCTCCGTTTAGAAGAATCAATGAACAGTCTCCATTCTTCAGGATCGTATGAGTTATTTTGAAATTCATCCATTAGACCTTTTACATCGGTACAATATGAAAGTGACAATTCCTCGTCCATTGTGAAATATTTTCGAAATTCTTCATCTCTGTTTCTATAATAAGAAATCGTAGCTTCCGGCTTAAATGTCTTTTCTTTAAAAAGGAAGCAAGATGCTCTGAACCATCTTTGGATAAGCCTAAATCTCTGACTAGATCACTAAGTTCTGACTGTGATACGAGTATTGGTTCTGGTTTACGGTTGTATGGTAGAAATTCTTTATCTGTGTCACTGGTATATGATAGGTTGTCACTAGAACATTCATTAGTAACAGTGTTTGAATCTTTTTCGACAGTCTCAATGTTTTCGGCATGAACTGATAAGGTGAAATCATTTGTTTCCATAACATCAGCATCAAGTGGTTCAGGAGGCGGAATTAGTTTAGTTGGTATTGTTACTGTCGAAACATCGTTATAAGTAATAGTGCTTTTATTTTTTCGGTTATGCCTAGATACAACATTCATACAAAAGTAGCAATCATTTTCACTGTATGGTCTATTCCATATTGCTGGTCTGGAATATTTAATCGCCTTCTTATTGATGTACAACATTATTTTGCAAGAACTGCAAATGATGTGGGGAACCCAATCTGTATCCTGGTGCTGTATTTCAATGTTAAAACAATCCTTATATAAGGTTTTAATCTTATCCGTTATCGGTGACCCCATTTTACTCAATACGTGTTGACAGCAAATATAACAAAATGAATCACTGTTTTTATCGCACTTATGAAAAGTCCTTGTACCGTGAGACCGTTTTCTTGTAGCATTATACTCTACATGAGCCAAGTCACCCACACATGAAGACTACGGTCGCTGGATGACGACGGCTGCGGGCCCGCTTTCCCACCCTGACCAACCGCCGATACTGGGTTTCCGAGTCCCTGCATCGTAATTCTCTTTCTTCTACCTGCCATGACGGCATCTAAGCCGTTATCCAGGGACTCTGCCGGCTAGTGGAGTAACACCGTTGCCCACCGTCACCACGTGGAGGTGCCCTGGAAGCAGGTAGAAGAATAAAAATCGACCGATGAATTTTCGCGGCGTTCAAAATGGCGCGAAAACATCTGCCATCTTGAATTTTGCAAATCCAACCTCAGATTCGTGATCAACGACCCAAAAAAATCCCCGTGTACCAAATTTGGTAAGGATCGGTTGAATTTTAATTTGAATTCGTTTTTGCATTCGAGAAGCACTATATCTGTCTGATTTATTGAGGTTAGAAAGAAAACAGAACTGTATGGCTCAATCCAACCGATGAATATTAGCTTAGCGTGTCCGAATACATATTAATACCTCTTTGGATTCATGAAAAAGCTTGAATCAATTTTTTAGGAGTATATTTTTCTTAATTTTTACTAATTTTTACCTATTTTTTGAGGTTAGAAAAAAAATTGAGATGTGATGGCGATATTTTGACGTCAGATTCGTGATCAGCGGGCAAAAATACTACGGATCTGATATATCGCATCAAAAGTATACCCCACTTTTTTTTTTGTGGGGCTGTGTTTTTAATTGAGTTCAATGAAAGAAGAATTTTTCTATTTAACGGGTATGAACGTGGGCTAAACATTCTAAAATTTAGCTGAAACCTTATTTTTCAAATTTTATTTATCTCCAGCACTGTACAGGGTGGTCCAAATTGGACACTTTTAAAGGTAAACCCCTTTATCTACAGGAGATAGACGAAAACTGATGTCGGTGTCTGAGGCTCAATTTTTATTATAATCTCAATGGTGAAAACCGCATATCGATATCTACTACCGTTTCAGATATTCCGGTGTTTTTCAAAAATCTGCATTTTGGAAAAATGTTTGTAATTCTTTTCCTATTGCAAATTTTTGATTTCTATAAAAACATTCTCAAAGTACATTTTTTTACGACTAATATTTTCATAGTTATTAACGCAAAATAATAAAATTTAGATAATGTATTTCTAGAAGTAACGTAAATAAAGCCGTATGCGTATCTTGAATTACTAACACTACAGCTCGACTCCGATATTTATCCAAATCGCCGGAGTCTGCTGATAATGTCATCAATTTTGGATTATTTTTTCTTTTCAGGTTAGAAGAAGCGGATATGTTATACCGACAGGCTATTAGCATGAGAGCAGATTACACCCAGGCATACATTAACAGGGGCGATATATTGATAAAGTTAAATAGGACAAAAGAAGCTCAGGAGGTTTATGAAAGAGCTCTTTTATACGACAGTAATAACCCGGATATATATTATAATGTAAGTTTATTGTGGGCTTTATAACGGTTTTAAGGAAATTCATTGTAAAAATTTAATTCCTTCAAAGGTAATGGGAGGTTTGCTAGTTTATAATGGAGCTTATTCTATGTAATCTATTATCTAGGATGGTAATTTTTTAGTTCCATGTATTTATTAAATAATTTTATTTATAGGAGGTTTTGAAATTGATAGAGATTCTTATTCTATATAACAGAGGTGCTCAAACGGTCGATCGCGATCGACAAGTCGATCGCGCGAGTGCTTTTTGAGTCGATCTCGAGAAAAAAATTCCGATATAGAACTATTCACAGATTTTGTTTTAGGTAACTAAAACAAAATGTAATGAATAAACTACTAAAATTTATTCGATCCACAATTAGGCCAGAATAACCCCCTCATCACTTTCTTTTATCGTAATAACCCCCTGCTAGCGGCAAAAGGCGGCTTTATCAAAGGAACGCGCGGTACTTGTCAAAGAAAAGCCGCGTTTTTGATTCCCGCCGATTTTTCTAGAGACTTCGGGCGGCGTGTTTGACGGGAACATTCGAGACTTCGTTCGCGCCGATATAAATGTTGCGCCTGCAGGAATAGGAGTTCTGAGTTGTAACTTGAAGGCGATACATCGATACAAAGTTTATTAATAAATAGTCCAAAATGAGTGCTGCGAAGAAAAGTAAAACTTATCATTTTAATAACGATTGGGAGGAAGAATTTTTCTTTTGTATGGTAAAGGATAGGTGCATTTGTCTCATTTGCCGTGCGTAGTTGCAATACCTAAGCGTGGGAACTTAGAGAGGCATCATAAATTGGTTCATAAAAACTATCAAAAGGATTTTCCGTCACAGAGTGAATTAAGAAAACAAAAAGTACGTGATTTGATAACTTGTTTGAGAAAAGAACAAACCATGTTCACAAGACCAGCCAAACAATCAAAAGCTGCAGCGATCGCGTCATTTAAAATATCTCATATATTGGCGAAACACAAGAAACCATTTGATGATGGATTGGTTGTGAAGGAAGCATTTATTGAAGCGGGTGAGACTTTATTTGGAGATTTTAAAAATAAAACAGAGATTATGTCTGCTATTAGAGAACTTCAGTTATCTCGTCCGACTGTCACAAGGCGTGTTGAAGTCATGAGTCAGGACATGGCAGATAAACTAAAACATGATATCATGGAATGTACATACTTTTCTTTACAGTTCGACGAATCCACCGATATGACAGACACTGCCCAGCTGTGTATTTTTATTCGAATGGTATTCAATGACATGTCGGCTAAGGAAGAGTTTTTGACAATGATTCCTCTGAAAGGAAAGACCCGTGGCGAAGATATATATGACGTTTTCTTCAATTTTGTAACAAACTACAAGCTACCAATATATAAACTAGTGTGCATTACAACCGATGGAGCACCAGCAATGACTGGAAACGAAAACGGTTTTGTGGCATTGTGTCGAGCTAATGATGATTTCCTTTCATTTTTCTTCTTCCATTGCATTATACATCAACAAGTTTTGTGTTCAAAAGTTCTAAACATGGAGGAGATTATGGGCATTGCAATAAAAATTGTGAATTCTATCCGTGCACGTAGCTTGCAACGGCGGCTCTTTAAATTGCAGTTGGAAGATAGTGAGTCAGCTGAACACACTGATTTAGTTTTTGCACACGGACGTCAGGTGGTTGAGTCGCGGAAAATTCCTAGAAAGGTTTCAAGAATTATTGCCCGAAATAACAGCTTTTCTGGACAAAAGAGGTGATGACACTCAGATGCTGAAAAACGGAAAATGGCTGACTGATTTGGCATTTTTGACAGACATCACAATGCATTTAAACACCATTAATTTGGAGCTTCAAGGTAAAGGAAAAACTATTATTGAGATGATTAGCTCAATAAACGCATTCAAAAGTAAATTGCAACTTATGATAGATCAACTGAAAAGAAAGGATCTGAAAAATTTTCCGTCTTTGAAAGCAAGGATTCCTCAGTTGAATTATGATATTTATGAGGCAGAATTATCAAATATTTTGGGCCAATTCGAAATACGTTTTTATGATTTCAGTAAATTGCCAAATATCGCATCATTTATGAGTTATCCTTTTTCGTGTAAAAACATTGAGGAATTAGCTACTGAAATAGCAAGTCAGGTTAACATGGACTCATGTTCTGTTGAAAATGAGTTAGTGCAGATTATATCAGATAAACATCTGAAAGCCACAGCATCTGATACAAAATTCTGTGTTTTATATCTGAAGATAAATATCCGAATCTAAGGCAAATCGCCCTTCAACTGACGGCAATGTTTGGGTCAACTTACTTGTGCGAGTCTGATTTTCTGAAATGAAGATAATTAAGTCAAAATATCGCAATCGACTAACTGACGAACATATGTCATCATGCTTGCGATTAGCACTCGGTAATTACGTACCATCTTATGAAAAGTATGCTGAGGACATGCAGTGCCACGCTTCAACATCCAAAGTCCCTCTTTAGTTAAGTTTAGACACTAGAAACTTTGTTTTATAAGAACCAATAAACTCGCAATTTTGAATAATTATGAGTTTTTTCATTGACATTTTAGAGCAGACCTACACTTACCTTGACTAAAAAAATGCATATTGTGCGGGAAAACTAATATCTATGCCACGATACACCCACCCTACCTAGACGACAATCCTGCATCACACTTACTTGCAACCTCTCAGAGTCGATCGATCGTAGTCTAACAATATTGAGATAGATCGCCAGCAGTTCAAGTTTGAGCACCCCTGCTATATAATCTATTATTTAGGATGGTAATTTTTTAGTTCCATATACCAGGTGTGCAAGTATGAAATGCGGATTTCAGACAACAGATGGTGCACCAATGCAGTTTGTGCTATAAAGATTTGACACTGCGCCATTTTGTTGTGTCATCAACAAGGGCTAAACGCGCACGAGTGATAAATTGGAAAAGTGTGTGCATAGTGTTGTGATGTTGTGTTCAATATGTCGAAATTTATACCGAACAAAGAGCATTCGCGGACAGCATTAATTTTTTGTTTTCATTTGAAGAAAACTGCTGTTGAATCATACCGATTACTTCGAGAAGCTTATGGTGAACATGCTCCATCGCAAGATACGTGTGATCGATGGTTTCGGCGCTTCAAAAGTGGCGACTTCGATGTTGCAGACAAGGAACCTGGAAAACCGCCAAAAATATACGAAGATGTGGAATTGCAAGAATTGTTGGACGAAGATGATTCGCAAACACAAAAACAACTCGCCCAGCAATTGGGCGTTAGTCAACAAGCTGTTTCTAATCGGCTACGAAAGATGGGAAAGATTCAGAAGACCTGTAGATGGGTACAACATGAGTTGAACTACAGGCAAATGGAAAAAAAAAAGCGCAAAAACACGTGTGACATTTTGCTCGCTCGGTACAAAAGGAAGTCGTTTTTGCATCGTATAGTTACAGGGGAGGAAAAGTGGATTTATTTTGAGAATCCCAAGCGCAAAAAATCATGGGTAGACCTAGGCGCCCCATCCACATCGACCGCAAGACCGAATCGCTTTGGCAGAAAGACGATGCTCTGTGTTTGGTGGGACCGGAGGGGCGTGGTCTATTATGAGTTGTTAAAACCTGGGGATGGGGAATCGGTTAATACTAAACGTTACCAACAACAATTGACCGATTTGAACCGTTCGCTGCTTGAAAACAGGTCAGAATACCGAAAGAGGCAACACAAAGTCATTTTTCTTCATGACATTGCTCCATCATATACGGCAAAACCAGTTCGCGACGCGTTGGAAGCACTCAGCTGGGAAGTTCTACCCCATGCGGCTTACTCGCCAGACTTGGCTCCTTCCGATTACCACTTGTTTGCATCGATGGGTCACGTACTTGCTGAGCAGCGCTTTGGTTCGTACAAAGATGTAAAAAAATGACTCGATGAATGGTTCGCATCAAAAGGGGAAGTTTTTTTACTGGCATGGTATTCACAAATTACCCGAAAGATGGGAAAAATGTATAACAAGCGATGGAGCATACTTTGAATAAAGCACTTTTTATCATTCTTCCGAATTTAACATGTTTTTTTTTTAAAAAAAAAAGAATCCTCATTTCATACTTGTACTTAATTAATTTTATTTATACGAAATTTTTAAAATGGATAGAGTAAACTAAAAAGTAATTATGCAATCCGGTGAAGAGGTTACTAACTTCAGATTAGATACAAATCGTTATATCTTACTTTAAAAAAAAGCTTTTAGTTTACAGCTATCATTACGGATATTTAAACACGCAAATTATGAAGAGACATGTATACCTTTGACATGCATTTTGAATAGTCCCTCTTTTCTCTGGGTACTCCCACTCTCTGTCACAGCACCCTTTATAGTTCGCAAACACACACATTGAAATAAAAAGGAATGGTATACATATGAGGGTGGGTTGAAAAATCTTGTAAAAAACATTTTTTTGCAAAAACAAAAATTTATTCCTCAACATAATCTCCATTGAGCTCAATAAATTTGGTAAAGCGAGATTCCAATTTTTTTATTCTCTTAGAAAAAAAAAAATTGTTTCGAACTGTTCATAGTACCCATTTACAGTACAAATAACATCTTCATTCGACGAAAATTTCTTCTCCATCCAAGCCAATTTTTGAGGTTAGAAAACCAAGAAGAGTCAGTTGGCGCCAAATCCCGACAATAGGGTTATTGAAGAACTATTTGGAAGCCCAGCTCGTACACTTTTGCAATTGCAACGGCCGATGTATGAGCAGGAACATTGTCCTGGTAAAGGAGCATTTTTTTGAGCGTTAATCTTAGTCGCTTTTGCTTCAACTCACTATGCAAACCATCCAAGAATGTTGCATAATAAGAGCAAGTCACTATTTTACCCTTTTCCAAATGGTCAGTCATAATTATACTTTCTGAGTCCTAAAAAGCAGTTCACAATCTTCTCCCATATTATAAAAGCTTATATCGACTTATCTATCATTATTTCACCTTATCTCCATTATTTCCCCTTATCTCCCATTATCTCTCATTCTCTCCCAATATTTCACCTTATCTCCCATAATCTCGCCTTCTCCCCCATTATAGAGGCTTATATCGCCTTATCGATCATTATTTCCTCTTATCTCCCATTATTTCCCCATATCTCCCATTATTTCCCCATATCTCCCATAATCTCGCATTCTCCCCCATTATAGAGGCTTATGTCGCCTTGTCTATCATTATTTCGTCTTATCTCTCAATATTTCGCCTTATCTCCCATAATCTCGCCTTCTCCCCCATTATAGAGGCTTATATCGCCTTATCTCCAAATATTTCACCTTATCTCCCATAATCTCGCCTTCTCCAATATTATAGAAGCTTATATCGGCTTATCTGTCATTATTTCGCCTTACCTCTTTCACCTTCGCCAACCCACTTTCACCTTCGCCAACTCACTGTTTTAACTGACGTTTTGTTTCCGGGGTGTAATGGTGGATCCACGATTTGTTTATAGTCATAAAACGATGCCAGAAATCTTTCGGATTACACTGCTACTTTTCCAAAAACGATTTTGAAATATCCTTCCTCGTGCATTTTTAGTCTGGAGACAACAAACGCGGCACCCATCGCACACTAGGCTTTTTTATTTTTTGAACTTCATGCAGGAGATTATGTAGAGGAGATCCGGGAAATGTGACTACCTTAAGCATTATGCGGTCATTGCAGGAATAGTAATGGATAGAGAATTAAAACAGTTATCTCAAATCAGTCTTTATTCAATAATTATTAAAAAACAATGAAGATTTACCATACCATGTTACTTGGCTATTAAAGAACTACATAATAAGAAACAAAAAATGCTGTATTATCTACTTTGCCCGGATTCCCGGGTAAAGTGAATATATCATATGGGCATAGAGAATACTGATCAAGAAAAGATAAATCTCTCTTTCCTAACCTAACATAATAAAAAATAATTTGTGAAAACTAGAAAATATGTTTTATTGTTTATGTAAGGTTATCTCAAGTATAACCATCAGTGCTTTCAAAGGCTGAGCATTCCTCTACCGTTTGTAGCACACATTGCAACGGATCCAATCTTCAGTTGGGCCCTATCTTCTTCAATATATGTTTCGCCACAAAAAAAGCACAAGCGAATACGGTATTCACTTTGCCCTACACAATCTATTTTGAGGTTACCCATTTTTATGGAAAACAATCACTTCAATCCTCATCATGCATACAACGTAGAATGCGAGTCGAACCAATCACGTCATCTGTATAAAGTCGCATTAATAAACCTTACATTGTAAAACAAATATGTTTTCGTCAAAAATACAATTTGCACCTCAAGGTCGACGAGCGACGCGGCCTCTCCCCCAAACTGTGTGCCGATCACTGAGCGAAGATGGTCGAACCTGGCTATGGACTCGCACTACCCAGCGAACTAATAATTTGGATTTAGTGAGGAGTATTGCTATACCCGTGGTGGTCGCTTTGCCCGGGACTCCCCCATTCCTATGAAATACCTACCATCTCAGTAATCTTACGAAGCTTAATGCGATATCTTGAATTTTATCAATCCTTTCCGCATAAGAAACGCAAATCGGGAGTTGTAAACGTGTCGCATCCTCAGTGCTCATGGGGCCAAGTAGCGTGTATCACCGATCACTAACCATAGCTGCGGGTTGAATTTGTTTGAAACTTTGAACACAACCGTTACAAGGATCACTCTTACTAACAGTCATGTCGCTTAACAAAATTTCCCGTCATTTCGTAAAAATTAACCAGACCTATCAATCTACCCTCGTAAATAGCATAGCAAATACGTGCACGTTTTCCAAAATTATGAGTCAGCAATATGTGTCCCTTGACATTGACATGATGCGGCCTTCTTCTTTGCCTTGGCCCTTGTTGTTTCCAGTGCTTGTTATAATTTACACATATACATAGATATGTAAATCACATTTCAAATTACAACTTTCTTGTTACATTTTGTCACTTTGAAACTTACTTCGTCACGTAGTTTCACGTTTATTTAAGTTATGTACCAGACAATTTCTTGAGGCTTCGAGACTAGGGACTATAACTTCATAGAACTTGTGGGTTATTTACTTAAGAAACAAGTTACACAAAGTGTCCCGTACCACGAGAAGATATGTATATTTATGAGTGTATATCTCGAGATTTTCATACACAGTTGAAGTAAAATCATGTTATGTTATCAAAAGGGATGGCAGCATACTAGAGTTCTTGTATCAATATCAATAAAATACTATAACGCATTACGATAGTAATGGAGTTCTACAATATTTTGTAAACAAATTATTTTAATAGGTTTGAATTATCCGTTATAACTACCTAATTAGTTTAAGGTAAGGTATTGGCTTAATTCTTGCATTAAATTTTGAATACAAAATATATTAATTAGAAAAATCTCTTACAGTTAGGAGTGGTGTTTCTTGAACAAGGCAAGGCCTCTCAAGCTTTGGCCTACCTAGACAAAGCCTTAGAGATAGATCCCGAACACGAACAGGCCCTTCTCAATTCGGCCATCTTACTTCAAGAGTTTGGTCGGCCAGAATTCCGCAAAACGGCGAGGGAACGACTCCTCAAATTACTTGGCAAAGATAAAAATAATGAGAGAGTTCACTTTAATCTCGGTATGCTTGCTATGGACGACAAGGACATTTCAGAAGCAGAATACTGGTTCAGAAGAGCAGTTCATCTGAAGTCGGATTTTAGGAGTGCGCTATTTAATTTGGCGCTGCTACTGGCTGATGATCAGAGACCTTTGGAAGCGGCTCCATTTTTGAATCAGTTGGTCAAGTATCATCCAGATCATGTAAAAGGACTGATCCTGCTAGGAGATATTTTTATTAATAATATAAAAGATTTGGATGCTGCTGAAAATGTAAGTCAAAATATATAGATTAGTTTTTCACATATTTAAATTTTAAATTGAACTTAACAATATTGTTTTGGCTTCCTATTTTTTACATAATAGCATTTACTACCTAAGAAATTTCCATCTTTACAGTATATATGTGGACGTAGTGATAAGTTTCTAAGCTAGCATATACGAGGGCAGTTAGATAAGAAATAAAAAAATTTGCACAAAAATTTTATTTACTTTTCAATATAATCTCCTTTCATGTCTATACATTTTGCCCAACGAGTTTCTAACTTTTTTAAACCAAAAAATATGATTTTTCAAAGTCATCAAAATACGCATTTGTTTCATCGATGATCTCCTCGTTTCATGTGAATCTCTTTCCACCGAGCCAATTTTTCAAATTTTGTAAGAGGAAGAAGTCACAGAGGACCAAATCTGGCAAATAAGGTGGACGAAGAAGCAGTTTGTACTTCATTTCTACAATTTTAGATATGGCAATTGCAGCTGTGTGAGCTGGTGCGTTTTCATGCTTGAAAAATAATTTTTTTCTCTGCTAAATGGGGTCGCTTTTTCAACAACGCAACTTGAAATCGATCCAATAATGAATCATAATATTGTCCTGTGATATTTTTTCCTTTTTTCACGTAGTCGAAGAAAATTATACCACGCGAATCCCAGAAAACTGTGGCCATGACCTTCCCAACCGAACCAGTTTTGCTTTTTTCGGAGCATTTTCACCAGGAGCAATCCATTGTTTCGACTGTTCTTTAGTTTCCGGAGTGTAATACTGTATCCACGCTTCATCTGGGGCAACATATCTCCGCAAAAATTCAGTTGAATTGCGCTTGAACATGTCCAAACACTGCTTCGAAATGGTTACACGATTCTGTTTTTGATCGACCGTCAGCAAACGCAGCACCCACCTTGCTGACAGCTTCCTCATGCCCAAATGTTCATGCAAGATATTAAAAAATTGGTTAGTATGAGATGTTTACCATGTTGGCTATCTCGCGTATCTTTAGTCGACGGTCATTACAATATTATGGATTTTATTGGGTATTTCAGCGTTTGTAACCTCATTCGGACATCCCGGGCGATCAACATCACTCGTGCTTGTACGACCACAACGAACTTCGGTGAACCACATGTCCATGGGACGGAGCAGAGTCCCCATAATACTTTTTTAACCTTTCTTCAGTTTCCTTAGTGGTTTTTTCACACAAAAAATAATTTTATTAGAACACGAAACTCACTTTTCTCAATTAATAAACCTATTCACTTTAAAACGCTCTAAAAATTTTTCCATTCGAGACATGTACTTACAATTTGGTGTGTAACCTTAGGTGAGGTTGTAAATAACAACAATAAAAGGAGCAGTGATATGAGCGCCAGCTCTCAGGAAAGTCACTGATATATTAAACAGTATATGTAAGGTAATCTGTTTTCAACTCTATAAACTTAATGCAATTGTTATAAAGTAATTGTACGAGGGTTGTGTAAAAAATAAGGTTCCCACATTTTTTCAGGTGTGAGGCATTTTTTATTTGAACTGAAAAATACATCATTGGAAAGCTTAATTTCTTAGCTATTTTTCAACATAATCTCCAGATTTTTCCACGCATTTTTGTTGACGACTAATCCACTTTTGGAATCCCGCTTCAAAGAAGTCCGCCGCCAGTCCGTGGAGGAATTTGGTGACCGCTTCCTGCACTTCTTCATCAGTCTCGAAACGTTGTCCACCCAAGTGTTGCTTTAATTTTGGAAACAAGTGGAAGTCACTCGGTGCAAGATCAGGGCTGTAGGGAGCATGTTCAACGAGATCCCAGCTAAAATTGTCGATTAAATCCTTGGTTTGGTGAGAGACGTGCGGGCGCGCATTGTCGTGGTGCAGTCTAACGCCTTTTGTCAGTCTTCCTCTCCAGCGATTTTGGATGGCTCTTCTGAGTTTTTTCAAGGTCTCACAATGATATTCCGAATTTATTGTGATCCCTCGAAGCATAAACTCAACAAGCAGGACACCCTTACGGTCCCAAAAGACCGTAACCATCACTTTCTCTGCGGACAGCGTCTGCTTGAACTTCTTCGTTTTAGGCGATCCGGTATGGCGCCATTGTCGCGATTGTTGTTTTGTTTCTGGGGTGACGTAATGACACCACGTTTCATCCCCGGTAACAATGGAGTCTAAGAAATCTTCGGTATTCTCGGCGCATTCTCGAAGAAAACTCCTGGCACACTTGACGCGATCGGCTTTGTGGGTTTCTGAAAGCATGTGCGGGACCCACCGCGCACACACCTTGTGATAACGTAACCTTTCAGGCAAAATCGTGTGGATTGTTTTTTCACAAATCTCAGGAACCCGGGCAGCCAGTTCCCGAATCGTTATCCTCCTATCCTCGAGCAGAATTCGCTCAATCTTCGACACAACTTCGTCGGAGATCGACGGCCTTCCGCTTCTTTGCTCATCGTGGATGTCTGTGCGTTCTTCGGAGAACTCCCTACACTATTTGCGGACGTGTTGAACGCTGATACAAGCTTCCCCATAAACTTCACACAACTGCCTATGAATATCAACCGATGGTAACTTTTTAGCGTGCAAAAATCGGATTACCGCACGAACTTCGCACCTGGCGGTGACGGCGATCGGGGGTTCCATCGCGGATGGCTGTCAGGCCGGCACTGAACGTCGCAGCGAGTTCTACCAAGGCGGGATCTAGAGTGGGGGAATCAGCGCACACGGCGGTGTTGCCGGATTTCACCTAGCATCTCGCGCGACGAGTTTACAGCGTTGGGAACCTTATTTCTTACAGAACCCTCGTAGATCTTTCAAAAAAATCTTTGTCTGGCTTTGTAAAGCAATCGTCAACAACAATTATTGCTTCTTCACTTAAATGAAATTATTGTCCTTACAAATGTTTTTTTCTTTTCAATTTCGAAAATAGGTAACAGTCCGAGGAAGCTAAATCAGAAAAACGTTGGGGATGGTCAATCAGTTAAAAGCCTAATTCGTTTATTTTTGCATTAAACTAAAAGCGATTGCGAGCAGGCGTGTTAACTTATAAGATCACTTCGGTGCTTGTCCCTCTGCCTCTCTGTCTGTCTGTCTATCACACCCCATTTTCTCCGAAACTGACATTGAAAGCTGAAATTTAGCACTAATATAGAAATTGATGGCCTCAGAGCCGTGTAGTTTTGAAAATTAAATTTTGACTTAAGAGGATAGTTTTGGGGGATAAAATCGGAAGTCAAAAAAAAAAAATTACCAAGTCATCGAGTGGGGTGTCAAATGAACGCTTGTAAAAACACGAGTTCACAAACATATACAATATAATACTTGGGCACACTTTTATTTGTATTATTTTTAAAAAAATTGTGAAAAATCGCTGTTCCCCCTTATCTCGAAATGTACTGATCAAAAAAATTTTGAGCAAATTCTGGAATAGATAGGTAGAATAGGGTTGATTGAATGAAAATTATCATGAGTGCATTACTTTTCATAATTTATCTGGCATATAAAAAAATAACAAAAAAGTCAAGGTCACCAGTTTTCAGTAAAGATCAGAAAAAATGAAAAAATTTTTATTGAAAACTCATTTGGGGTGTGTTTTGTCAAGTCATTGATCATTTTATACTTACGTAACAAAAATTTTTGTTGTAAAAGCAAACAACTTACGGAACACTAATTGCGCAAGTCCGACTTGTACTTGGCCGGTTATTTCTAGGTGTATTTCCATAATTTTTTAGCGAGGTTTAGTTAATAACAAAGAATAATATTTTCCAGTCAGTGATCTACCGTGTTGTAAGTAATATGTAAGAAATATCTCATCGAAGCAAGTACTTTTCCTGTTAATTTCTGTAGGCGAAACTTCTTAGGGCAAGCTGGGCAAGCATCTTTCCGCTCATTCGACTGTTCCTTTGTCTCTGATTCACACTTTTCATCCATAATTACCATTCATTCCAAAAAGTCTTCAAATCAGCTGCAAATTAATTTGGATGCTGTGACTCGCAATTGTTTTTGGTCGGCACAATACGGGGCAAGACTCCGAAATTTGTGAAATTAATCTAATTTTCAAAATTAACATAAAACAGTGTAACATGGCTTAAATGAAAGGCTGACACTGGTTGTTCAAGACGAATCTAAAATAGCCTGTTGATACGCCTATGCAATGCCCCGATGCGCGATTTTAAAATTGTGCCTTCCTTGAGACGCTCCCAACGTACCGTAAATTATGCTTGGATTTTTACTCAGATCTACGTAGAAAATTGCAATTTTTAATTGTTCGTTTTATAAAATCTTCTGTCTTAAACAAAAAATTATTTTTGTTTAAGGGGGTCACTACCGAGGTCAATTTACATTGAAAAGTAAAACCCATTTTCTCAGCAACCGTTCATCCTATTTCAACGAAACTTTGCACACTTATTATTTATTATTATATAATTTAATGGGACTAAGGGTTTAAAGAAATAATTTAAATTACATTTTCTAGAAATTTTGAAAGTTCATGAATTTTATTTGTATGTTTGAATTGACGCGGTAAATTACCAGCTGTTTCGTTTGACATTTCCTTAGTCCGAACTGTAGACAGTGTTGCCATGGATATTTAAAAAAAAAATAGTTCAATAACTTTTATAGTTTTGAAGATAATGGGTCAAATGTACAAAAAAGTCAATTTTTCAGGAGAGCCGAAAAACTAAAAAGTTGTAGTTTTGACTGCTTTTTTTGTTATAATCAACTTTTTTAAATTTATTTCTAGAGTGGTTGTCTTCTTTTTTTTGGCAAAAACAAAATTTACACTGGCTACACTGATTGTTTACAACAAAATATGTTTTTTTTCCAAATTTTTTTTTTTTAGTTTTGTTTTGTTTTGGTTATATTTTACGTGAGAGATTGTTTTTGTTTACATATTTACAAATTTTTTTCCTGTTTTCTGTTACTATTGCTGTTTTAAATTTTATTATATTGTTATTTATTATTGTTTGTGAAGAAAAATGACTAAGCCAAAGACTAGCTTCAAGAGCAAGAAAAGGAATAAACCTTTTAGTGGGACACATATTTCTGTTGCTCGTAAATTGGTCATGTCCTTACCATCAACTCATCTGAAAATCGTACACCTTCTTCTTCTTCAAAAAAATTAGGTAATCAAAATAAATTTGAGTCATTCATGAGCAACCATGCGTATGATTTGGTGGATGTTGGAGAGCTGAGTAAAGCACTGAACTCAACAGTGGACTGCAAAAAATGTGGTGGTGAAATCACCCTAAGTGTTTGTTTGAGAAACGGTTTGGCATCCACTATAAAGATTGTTTGTCAGAATGATCAAGTCCTAAATAAACTAAGGAACTCCAAGAAACTGGATTATGAACTCGAAGGTAAATCTGTGAAATTAGATACAATAAATATTAGATTTACTTATGCACTTAGGTGTACTGGTAAAGGATTTGCTGGAGCTAAACTTCTTTGTGCTATGATGAACATTCCTCCTCCACAAAACAAGCACTTTTTGCACCAAAATGTTATTCGTTCAGCTCTTGAAGTAGTTGGAAAAGATATAATGGTGGCTGCCGTAGAGGAAGCCTGTATTTCAAATAGTGGCAACAGGGATTTGGCCATCTCACTAGATGGCAGTTGGCAAAAAAGGGGCGATACTTCTTTGAATGGCGTGGTCTCTGCTGCGAGTACTGACTCAGGCAAAATAGTGGATATTGTGGTACTCTCCAAACACTGTCGTTGTCCACTAAAATTTCAGAATACACATAATGAAAATTGCATAGCCAATCATAGTGGCACCAGTGCGGCTATGGAAGCAGCTGGTGCAGAGCAAATTTTCCTGAGGTCAATGGACAAATACAATGTGAGATATTCTCACTACTTAGGTGATGGAGACTCAAAGGGTTTCTTGAAGGTTGTAGAACAAAACCCTTACGGAGATAGTCTCTTAGTTCAGAAGTTAGAATGTATAGGACATGTACAAAAAAGGATGGGATCTAGACTCAGAAAGCTAAAAACTTCCTACACGTCCAAAAAACTGCAAGATGGAAAGCCGATAGGAGGAAAGGGCAGACTCACGGATGTGGCAATAAACGACATTCAAAAGTTTTATGGCTTAGCCATACGAAGAAACGTTGGCAGCTTGGCTGAGATGAAAAAAGCAGTATGGGCAGAATTTTTTCATCTCGGCTCAAATGACCAGAATCCGGCACACAATTTATGCAGCTTGGACTGGTGTAAGTTCCTCAAGGCCCAGGCAGAAAAAAAATTATATGAGCACTCAAAGCATTTTCATCTACCAAAAGTAGTAATGGAAATTTTGAAACCTGTCTTCAGGGACCTGGCGAATCCAGCCCTGTTAGAAAAATGTGTTCACGGTAAGACACAAAACACAAACGAAAGCTATAATAATGCATTGTGGGTTAGATGCCCAAAAAATATTTTTGTAGAGAAAAGCACACTAGAATTAGGTGCATATGATGCACTATGCTGCTTCAATGAAGGTAATATTTCCCGCTGCCGAGTACTTGAAAAAACTTTTCATTGACCCTGGAAAATTTACAATTGCTGGGCTGATGAAGGAAGATGAACTGAGAATAGTGAGAGCCGAGAAAGACTTACAACAAGCATCGAAATGCGAGAGGCAAAAAATTTCAAGAGCAAGAAAAAGTTTAGAAGAAAAATTTAAGAAGTTAGAAAAAAAAGAAGGCCCGTCATATGAAGCGGGTTCATTTTAGTTAAAAAAAAGTATAACAAAATAATAAAATCTTATTACTTTTCAAAATATTATTGTAAAAATAAAGTTTTTTATTTGTATATAGTAAATAGTGTTATATAATTATTCCTAAGCATTGTTAATAAAAAGTGGGATAATAATAATAATAGTGAAAATAATAATAACTTCATAATGGGTGGAATGGGGTGGTATATTGAAAGGTGCGTAGCGCGAAGCTAGGCCAAGGCTGAGCGGGACTCATATCTTGGCGATACTGACTGATGGCTCATACCTTGACTACTTTATATAAAAATTTCAGGCACTTATACTCATCGTATAACTGTGGGGGTTGGATTGTTTTGTGCAGAAATGATTGTAGATTATAAAGATGGAAAAAACGAAAAACGTATTTTTTTTCATTTTTCTCGGTAGTGACCCCCTTAAGACAAAAGGTAATACAGGATCAATCCGAACCAACCCAGTTATTTTTGCAAATTGCCTACTTTCTAATAATTTCAGCCTCTATAATCGAAAATGGTCGATAGTTGATCAGATGGTTTTAGAAAACAAGTATTTTCTGATTGCCAGCCTCAATAATGGAAAATAAAAAAATTGTTATCAATTACGGAATAAGGTTGGGATGAGTCGCAGTTTTTGGGCGTCCTGAACGTGAATTATCATTGACGTTTGTACGACCACGTTTAAACTCTAGAATCCATCTATAAACAGTTAGAAATGAAAGAGTAGACTCCTTTAACACTTACTGACTTTGCATGGATTTCAGTTGCCGATAAATCTGCCAAACCAAAGAATTTTATCACTGCACGATAATAGATTTTTTGCATTTTTAAAAAATACTCAAACACGTCTACTTTAACCAGCGGATAAACAATGAATGAATTGACAGATCGACTGGAAATTTAGGGTGTGTTCATACGACAGATGAAGCTTCAAAATAGTCATCACTATTTGGTTTAAAACTTACTGACTGACCTGATACATGTACCTCTTTTGAGTATAATATATCTAACCGTACAATATTTAATATATTTAATGTAGCGTTTTTTAATATTGTTATTTTAGACTTACCGATTTTATTCGTTAAAAGAAAAAACAATAAATTACAACTTGTCAAAACTTTTTTGTATGCTTTTAAGAAAATATAAACATCCGGGTGCCTAATTATTTTTTAATAATTCTTCTGGAAGAACATAAAATACTTTTTTTAATTAAAACTTTATAAAGTTAAAAAAGCAAATTAAGTTATATTTTTTCATTAAAACACGTTTAATTAAATTGTATTTTTTAATAACGAACTGAACAAAATATATCTAAAGCCTAACTGAAACCTAGTGTTTTTGTTGTCTTAAAATATCGTTTCGTTAGGAAAGAGTTTCTAAATAAAACCTTGGTAAACATACGGTTTTTGAAATAACATACAAGTTTTGAGGATTATGAAAGAAAATAACTCATCAAAAGGTAATTGAGGATATGCAATTAAGGTAATCTGCAGAGTTTTTTGGAAAAGTTGTCCGACTAAATTTATACAGAATGTACACGCGACGCTATCCCTCGGCAACAAACAGAACTAATAGTTAAAATTCTATCGAAAGTTACCAAATGTTAGTCAATTATCGTTAGAAAACGACACGAAAGCTGGTTGACCAACAACAAGCATTGTTGCCTAATTTATAGTTCTACTTAGAGTTCATGAAGTGCCTTTTAAAGCAAATAGGGTAGACACAGCAGTCTCTATTATACAATACCCTGGCTTACATTTCACAGTATGTTATCAGGTTTTTTTGCCTGAAAATCGGCCAACGTCATGAAACAATCACCTTATTAACAGTTGACTTATGAACCTGTAACCTGTGAAATTGAGCATTATGCCTATATACAATTGTATTTCTTTCAGAATATATATATATATATATATATATATATATATATATATATATATATATATATATATATATATATATGTTATATATATATATATATATATATATATATATATATATATATATATATACTTGTATATATATGTATATATATATATATACTTGTATATATATGTATGTATATATATATATATATATATATATATATATATATATATATATATATATATATATGTATATATATATATATATATATATATATA
>CM032449.1:205235991-205504016 GCA_019049505.1 Pachyrhynchus sulphureomaculatus
TAGCACAAAATACATTGGTGCACCATCTGCTGTCTGAAATCCGCATTTCATACTTGTACACCTGGTATATATAGGGTCGCTCCTATGTATGGAATAATGATTCTACGGCATTTATTGATTAGTGTATTAAAAAATATTTAAATAAAAGTTATAGGGTGTTATACGCTGTGCTGACGTTGACAATAAAATGTTTTGAACTGTCAGTTCGAAGAAATTACGCCATCTTAAATTTTTTTTAAAATAGAAAACCCTGTATATTATTTTATTTTTGAGTCCTACTAAAAATGCTAGATATTATTTGTCTAATACCATATGTCTAAATTGAGCTGTTTGGGAATTATTTCATTTGAAATTTAAAATAAAAAGAAGATAGAAAACTCTAAACAAATACTCTAGGTTTATTTTTAAAGTAACAATTGCTCAAAATGTCTACCGTTAACAACGAAGCAATGACCGAATCTGTTATAACCATCCTGAACAGAGTCTTGCAGAGAATCTGGAGTGATCTACTTCATACTGAATTCTGTGTTGTAAATCTTCTACAGTTTAAAGTCTACTTCGGTAAACTTTGGTTTTCAAATGACCCCATAAAAAAAATTGAGTGTCATAAGGTCGGGACTCCTCGCAGGCCCTTCTGCAACACGTCTTCTGCCTATCCATCGATTAGGAAAAATCACACATGGGCTGAAAAGTCCCGGGCCTAACAAAGAAAACACGGTTTTTTTGGTTCAAAATTAGCTTTATTCATCAACGTAATCTCCATCAAGAGCAACGCAATCAATCCAGCGCCGCTCTAACAATGGCCAAACACTGCTCAGAATCATCAACACGTTCTTGTTTTTGATAAACAGTGAGCAAACGCGGCACCCACTTTGAACAGAGCTTTCTCATAGTCAAATGCTCATGCAATATAAAGCCAACACGTTCTTTTGATATATTTACGATGTCAGCTAACTCACGCAACTTCACTTTTCGATCATTCAAAACGATTTTATGGATTTTTTTGATGTTTTCTGGTGTTACCGCCTCATTTGGACGTCCACTGCGTTCTGCATCATCGGTGTCTCTACGACCACGTTTGAAGTCAGCAAACCAACGTTTTATTGTTGTTTCTGATGGAGCGGAGTCCCCATAACACTTTTCAAGCCATTGCTTCGCTTGAACGGTATTTTTTCCCATCAAGAAGCAGTGTAAAATTAAAACACGAAATTGTTTTTGATCCATTGTTTTGAAAATAACAAAAGTAGCGTCACTCTTAGCACAATAACTCACAAACTAATGAATAGAATATCATGAAATTTTAACAGCTGTGTTTTGAAGGTTAGTATTAACTGAAAAAAAAGGTGACTGACTGCAATAAAACTAGCGCCATCTATGTGTTAGGCCCGGGACTTTTCAGCCCATGTGTTATATATATATATATATATATATATATATATATATATATATATATACGGAATAAAAACGTGTAATAATATATTTTCCGATATCCTTTCTCATAAGTACTAAGCATACATTATATTTTTTCTTTATATTTTCAGTGTTATAGAAAAATCTTGGAACTCGAGCCCGACAACATCCAAGGTCTTCATAACCTCTGCGTAGTCCACGTCGAGAGAGGCAGACTTCTCGAGGCCCAAAAATGTCTCGAAGAAGCTCATCGTCTAGCACCTGAAGAAGACTACATAATGAAACATCTTAGTATAGTTCAAAATCGCATCGCAAAACTTCATCTAAATGAAGATGTAGCCGATGCAAAAGAAAAAAGTCAGGTAGTTTCGAATAAAAGTGTCGATGAGAACGAGAAGAAAACACAACCCGTAGTCAGTAAAGATACGGAAAAACAACGATATAGCAGCAGAGTTGAAAATACTGAGCCAATGTTTGTTAAAAATATAAATGACAATACACAAGAATATCCTAATTTTACTATAATTGAAGACGAAACTACAGTTAAGCCAACAGCGCATAATTCAACTACTCATCAAAAGCAACGAAGCGTTTCTGACAATGACGATCCCTCGTCAGGAATGTCCTAGCAATGATTGAAAAATTAAGGAGAGATTACTATTTTAATACAATACTTCAAGGTTCGTTTTAAGACTTACTAATAATATTTAAAAATCTCTTAAGAACTTTTATACGAGCCAAAGGGTTACAAAAGTTAGATTTTAATTATATTAGTTTGACACTTTAATTGTAGCATGCTTCTACACAAAGCGAAAACATTATGTGATGTGTGTGTAAAAATTGAGTTTATTATAATAAGGGATTGACATTCTCTTGTACACAGTAGTCAGTAATAATTTGGTCTACTTAAATTCCACTTTAAAATAGAATTTAATAAACAAGTTAAAGTTAAAATTGCATGAAGCAGCACTTATTTCCTAAATTCTTAATTTGTTTGTGTTGATATTAACACATCATCAGACACCTAGGACTAGCGGGTAAAGAAAATGTGGCGACATATTTCAACTATTCTTCTTTTGGTGGTTATCCTGTTCCGGATGTTCGCTATTATTAAGGTAATTTGGATTTTGTTAACAGCCGCTCAGAAAAGACCTGTTGTTGTCATGGAAAACCAAGATCGTAGATTCTTGAGCCATGAAATGCGGCTAGCACCTTATCCTCCAATATCAACTATAATAATCTGTATCGCTGTTCATTCCTATTGATGTGTCCCAAATATTACAGGTTCCCGGTTTTTGATGGAATTTCGGTTGTTTTATTCAACTTTCCCAGAACCTCAGCATTTTTCACGTGGTCAACCCAAGATATTCTTAACATGCGTCTATGCAACCACCTCTCGAAAGCTTCCAGCGTTTTCATTAATGCTTCAGTCAGCGTCCACGTTTCCACTCGGAACAGATGCAAAGGAATTATCGACCAAACCAAGGAGGCACACAATCAATGAATTAGAAACAAACTTCTCGCTTGTCCCAACAATTCCAGGTCCTTTTGGTCAGTCGCTAAGTCTATCAATCAGCATCTTTTAAAATATCTTGAAGGATTCAACATTATTAGCGATCACCAATATGGCTTTCGTAAACATAGATCAACAGGAGATCTTCTGATATATATAACATATGTTTGGAGCAACGCAATTGAGCACTTTGGAGAATCTCGAGCGGTTGCTCTTGACATATCCAAGGCATTCGACCGTGTTTGGCACGATGGACTGGTGGCTAAGCTACGCTTTTATGGTAGGTGTGAAAAGTTCTTTTTGTGGCTCTCATGTTTCCTCAGAGAGCGTTCTTTACGAGTGGCAGTCGACGGATTTCTTTCTAACACCTTCACTATCAACGCCGGTGTGCCCTAAGACTCCATAATATCTCCTACTCTCTTTCTTATTTACATTAACGATCTGCTGGAAAATACCAGAAACCCAATCTACCGCTTTGCAGATGACAGTACGCTTATCTCTGCATTCACTTTGAACGCTCGGACATCGGCTACTCAGACGAATATCCGCGCACAACGAGAAGTTGTTCAACTTAACAAAAACCTGGAAGAAATTCTATCTTGGGGTGACAGTAACCAAGTGGAATTTAACGCTACAGAAACCGAGGCGGCAGTTTTTTCCATTTCTCTAACATCGTCACTCAATTTGTTGGACGTTAATTTGGGAGCAAATATGTCCTGGCATGAACATGTCGCCGGCATAGCAAGGAGAGCTTCTCAAAAATTGGGAATATTATTTCGAACTAGAAAACTTTACACTTCTCAACAACTGTTAATTATTTACAAGACTCAAATTCGACCAACTATGGAATACTGCTCCCATGTTTGGGGCTCCGCTCCCAAACATACATTGCATTTGTTGGATTCTATTCAGAGAAGAGCTGTTCGTCTGATTAGAGACTCGGAACTGGCCGGCGGCCTTGATTGTAGCCCGCTTAATTCCTCCCAGAGCGGTGCATTTTAGAAATACACGTCGCGCTAGTACTTCACATCCGTATGAAATTCAGCCTGTTACTCCTAGTACAACGCTTTGCAAGCAGTCTTTTATTTAGAGAACGTCATCCCTTTGGAATAAATTGCCCAGGACTGTGTTTCCCCACCGAGTACAACTTACAGTGATTTAAGAACAACGTGAATCGCTTTTTCCGCACACGTGTCGCTCTTGTAGCGCTTTAGGGACTTCCCTGCAGCACATGTGCTAGACCCATAAAAAAAATACAATAAAATAGAAAGCACATAACATCTCAACAGTCTGATTTTTGCATTCATATGCAGATCGGGACTTCTGAACAGTTTTAGCATTTTAATACACATTGCTCTTGCTCTCTCGATTCTACATTTTATACTCTTTGCCGTGATCCCATTTACCATTAGGTGACGTACCCGAATATTGAATTAAGGTCACTCTTTCGATTCGAACTGTGAGTTAGTTAAATTAGATCAAAGTCTAAATGCATCTCTAGACATTTTTTACCTTATAATCTTAAATGTCTCGTGATGTGCTGATATCAGCACGAAACTGCTAACGACACAATTATATAAAAAAGATAGGAAATAATAAGACTATCTTATTCTATTTCCATGTAACTATTGTCTAAACAGACAATCTGGAAAGCTTAAAATAAATTAATTGTACTGAACTCTCAAGTTCTGATGCTTATTAAGATAAGATTAATTAAAATACTTTATGAAAATAAAGAATAGCAACAATGACAACCAGGGTAGTTCCATATAGAATATCAGAACTCATTAAGGAGATAATAAATTCCGCTTAACAAGAGAATATTTACTGCTTTTCTGAACCTTTCACCACCAGAAATTAGTTATATCATATTGTAAAATGGTTAAATATTTTCTTATTTTATTATGAACTTTTAGTTTGACCAGAGGTTGGAGTCGACAATTTGATGTTACATGCTTGGCGCCGATCGTACATTGCTAATAAATTTACGTTATTTTAAACTTCCTAAAAATTAAATAGAATGTCTCTAATAACAATATGCAAGGTGAGGTTTCTATGTGACAAAAATAATAGTTTAACGAGCCTGTAACCTTTAACCTACAGACATCTTTTAACTCGTTTCTCCACAACAAAATTCATGTTAAAAAGATACTGGAAGCAGCCTTCGTAAAATATTTGTTACAATTTATGCTTTTAATTAAGGATAAATATGTACACTTAGCAGCCAAATCGGGATTAATAAATATTTAATAAATTATTATCACAGATATTCTCTGTGAGACTTAAATTCCAGTCTATCATCTACATACGTTTCCAAAAATGTATTCACTTCTTCCGAGTTACGGTACCTTTGGCAAGGTGTACTTTATAAAAAGTATTAGTGATGAACGGTTCGCAAGATCACTTAATATTTTTTTCAACATTATTAACAAAAAGTATTGTAGCGTTTTCTAGAAACAACGTAAACTTTGTTTTGATATTAATAGTTATTATATTTTTGATATATATTAAAATAGTAATAAGCAGATATTAGAGGCCTGTGATACGCCAGAGTTAGTTTCACATAATTAAAATGCTACAAAGGCGAGCAAAGATGTCTTGTCAAAGTTTAAAGCATTGAAAAATTCATTGAGTTTTTTAAATCTGGTTTCCATTTTTCTGACAAACTCAGCAACCCAAATAGTTCAAACTTTTTGTGAACGTTTTCTTAACATCAAGCTCTACGGCAGTAATAAGAATTATTATAAAATGAAAAATAAATAAAATAAAGGAATAAATGAAATATATTTTAAAGAGCACCCTGATTTTTAACTCTTAACGTTTGGGTTTTATTAAAGAATGCGTTTTCAAGCATCACCTCAGATATATCAGCTTTCACCCAACCTTCATCTTTAATTATGTATTTTAATATCGCACTGGAACCTTCCTGTAACCTCAGTAACCTTATTCAGTTTCCGACCAGTACTGACAAATTTTGATCTCTTTTTACGATAATAGTACCAATAGGTCAGTTCAATAAAGAGTCTATGTTATTGAAAGCGAAAATATATATTTTATTTTAATATTGCAGACGACACTGCTATTAGGGCTGGTACTTTTGAAGGCTTACAAAACTTAGTTGCAAGAATTCATCAATATTTACAACAATATGGCCTTAGTCTAAATGTTTCCAAAACCAAATACATGGTAGTATTCAAGAAACCACACGTCGAACCAAGACCCCTGACGGTGGATTTTTTGATTATTTGGGATACGACCATCTATGATACATGAGATACCGACTTGAAATGGTCAGAGTCGCATTTCTTCAGATGAGAGAATTTTTCATTGCCAAAAATCTTAGTCTACCACTAAAAATCCGAATGTTGGAATGTTATGTGTTCTCTGTTTTACTGTACGGGGCTGAAGCGTGGACAGTCAGTGAAAATATACTGAAAAGAATTAACGCTTTTGAAATGTAACTGTACCGTCGCACAGTGAAAATTCGTTGGACACAACATATAACAAATGAATATATCCTCGGAAGAATGCGTAGAGATCTGCGATTGTTCCGTACCTTGAAAAAGCGCAAAATAGAATACCTGAGTTATATCATAGGGTATGAAAAAATATTGACTGTTGCAGCTCATATTCCAGGGTAAACTTGAGGTCCAGGTAGTCGACGTCACTCTTGGATGAAGAATTTCCATGACTGGCTCGTACTCAGCTCAACTGAACTCTTCCGCGTAGCCGCAAACAAAGGTAGAATCGTCATGATAATAGCCAATGTCCGCAATGGATAAGGCACATTGAGAAGAAGACGAATATTTCGGTATAACATTTTACTCTGACAACTGACTCAGTGACATTACTGACTTCTTGAAGAAACTACTGGCGAAAGAAGTCTTTGATAAAAATGAACTTTTTCTAACTTACTGACCAGTTGGCATTCTTGCAACGTTAGGCATGTGGCTTCCAGCAAGTTGAATTTCCTGCAAGACAATTTGTTTGTCAATGTTAAAGTCAACTTCTTTATAGATATTCGTTCGGAATGCAGCAGAAAATTAAAATTGTTAGTAAAATTCAACATGTAAAGATAGTAAATTTTTAAAAAAGTTTTAAATGTGAATGATGACTCATACATTTACAATTTCCACAGCATTGATTAAATTTTTTAACGTTTGTAATGCCTTGTTGTAATGGCAGAATTTAAAAATTATTTTTCGAAATAAAATTCTTGTTTTCACTCGCTAAGTGTCGAACTAAGGTCATTTTAAACTGATTTATAATTAAACTAACTTTTGTAGCACATGTGCAAAAAGCCATTAGGTGTAGTATTCATTCTGTGATACTCAGAATAATCGTTTGAATCTATTTTGACTTTAAAAACACAAATTGTCTAATTATTGTATTTAACCCTAACTTTTATAAGTAGCATGGGAAAATTACCCGTAAGTGACTTAATGTTTACAATCATTTATTATTTTAAGAAAATAGTTTTTTATTGTTCTTTAAGTTATTGGAAAAGATTTTTTTGCTACGAGGTGTTTAAATCAAAGATGTATCAAAGGAAATGTTGATTTAATAGTTAATTTTCGTCACCAAAATTAAGTATTTATGAAAAGTATGTATTGTTCTCTATTACTCAGTTTAGTGTAACGTCACAGTCAAGTCATTTTCAGAGTGGTACTAATGAAGTGAATTTGCTGTGATAAAACGTCAACAATAAAAATAATGAAGAAATTGGGATAATAAAATTGTAACGAAATCAAAAACTTAATAAATGACTGGATACGTCTAGAAATATTTGAGGGATTTGAAAACTAAACTGCTGGACATAATTAAGGAATATTGAATTATGGCATGTTACTTGAAATATGTGATAACCAAAACCTATTAACTAACTTTCAAAAACATTTCTTTTAATGGGAGCATTTTGTTGGTTTCTGAAAAAAAATGTCGAGCTAAGGAAATGTACAGCAGAGTAAAACTTAGCATAGTTTTTTGTACTTTCAGTTACTGCACGAAAAGACCCCAAAATGCAATCTAATAACTTTTTTAGTTGTCATATATAAAACTAAGTCGCGATTACATGATTTTTTTTTTAATCTATAGCTCTCTCATTCCTAGTCCAGGAAGTATGAATTTCCTTGACAATGTACCCACTCTAATGAATTGTTCTGGCAAGTTAACGCGAATTATTTGACAAACCTAGATGAAAAGTTGGGGGGGGGGAAAGCTATTTATAGTGAAAATTATGCAAGCTATGTTTTGCAGAGCAACAGTTTTCTTAAACGTTCGATTAAAACTGGGCTTAATGTTAGAAGCAAATTTCTTCAAATAGGAGATGTAAGCTTCCATGCCATACAAAATAACATCAGGGACCTCCTTATTGCGATCAGATGGGACGTCAAACCTAAAAAAATTGCTATCTAGGAAAAAGTTTGCAAATGTTCCATAGATTCTGCCCATTTAGAAGATTGAGGTCAGGTTCATAGTTAAAAGACCCCAACTGAGGATTTACGGTTATATTTTAAATCTCTGGAGTAGTCGAAAAGAGATGAAGAAGGTTAGTGAACTACTAATTGTAATCAGTCTTCACGGACTTATATAATGGTATCTGAACGTTTAAGCTGGTTGATCTTGTGGGTTTTGAGCTCCCTTAAGAGGGCAGTTTCGCAATTTTGATAGTTATTTAGAAAAATCCACGGTATTTGCAAAATAATTCTTAAAATTGCCGTCTTTTGGTCACCTATAAAAGCAGCAGGTAAACCTTGTAGAGTAATTAAATTGTAATCTTTAACCACATAACTTCAAAGTTCCAAGGTTTTAAAGCTTCCTACCGTCGGCAAGAAAGATCATTACTAATAAAAAGACAGATTCTAACCTGGTTTTAAATTTCACCGAGAGTAAGCATGTGAGTTTACATTTGAATTTAAATCTTACAGGCTTCAGAAAATGACTTCAAATTTCGATCTCTGCATGTCTTTGTATTGATCAAGACACACAATGGGAAACGTTTTACTTAGAACTGTAAATTAAACTTTTAGTTTAGTTTTAGTGTTTTACTGTTATCAACCAAAATATTCAAGGCACCTGAGGAGACTTGACCTTGTACTTTTCATCACCATCATCATCATCCATCATCCATCGTCGAATGTAGCCTTCCCCTAGGCTTTTCAAATGTTATTTGTCTTGAGCTTGTCACATCCAATCAGTGCCTACTAAATGTTTAATATCATCTGTCCAACGAGTTTGGTTTTCCGCTGCCTCTTGGTTCATCAGTTATCTGTTATACGGGCCACATGTCTTGCCCAGTTCCATCTGAGCTTGCAGGCCCATTCAGTTACGTCCGCTACATTCAATCTTCTACTTATCTGTTCACTGCTCTTTTAGTAACGCTATTTTCTTTCTTCTTCTTCTGGTAACGAGGTAGTTCTTCAAATATTCTGCTATGAATAACATACATGATATATTTGGTTTAAAGAGAAGGCTAAATTTCTTTGAGCCGAGATATCTATTACAAATTAATAAAGTAATAATAACTACAAAAAGACGAAATTTAAAAACTAATGTTTACAAAACCTTAAAAAACATATACTCAAATTTATCCCCATTACTGAATATGGTATTCGATTACCTCAAAAGAAATGAAGACATCGTCATTTTTATGAACGCGTGTTCAACTGCTGCGAATGTAAAACCATCCAGGACTCAATGTCCCGCCAAATATTCCGGCTAATACAAAGCTAAGATTGTTTCAAAAACTCTAGAACGGCGTACAGTAAGAAAGTTTTACCTAAGCCTAAAACTACAACTTAACTTCGGTGTTTCTCCGTCTGTCGTCTCTCTGTCTGTCACACTCGATTTTTTCCGAAACGATTTGACATAGAAAGTTGAAATTTGGCACTGATATAGGAATTGATAGCCTCATCAAAACCGTGTAGTTTTGAAAGTTAAATTTTAACCTAAGGGGGGTTTTGGGGGAATCGAAAGTGAAAAAAAAGATTTTCGATTATCTCGAAAAGTATTGATCAAAAAATTTTGAAAATGTTTCCCACAGAATGTAGATTGATCGAAAATTATCGCGAGTGCATTACTTTTAATAATCCATCTGGTATATAGGTCATTCGTTTTTAGTAAAGATTGTCAAAAAACTTCGTTGAAAACTCATTGACGGTGTGTTTTGTGCAGTCATTGATTATTTTATACTTCCGTAACGATAATTTTTATTTTAAAAGCAGTCAACGTACGGAACACTAGTTGCACAAGTCCGACTTGCACTTGGCCCGTTTTTTCTTTCAAGCGGGCTATTTCGGCTTCAACTAGCAAACTGCAAAATTTAATTCATACTAAGTTTCTTCAGTGTATAGAATAAGGATCAATTAAAATGTATACATCCATAAGAAAATTCGTAGCTCCAGAAGTAGGAATAGTAGAAAAACAAATCAGATATATTTACGTAACTCAGACTTCGTTTCATAAATACTACCGAAAAAAATTGTTAGGATGTAATTCGGTATTGCTCGTGAAGCAATTTAAAATACTCAAAATGTCATGTTTGTTTTGCTTTATCCTGTATATTTTGTTCGTAATTAAAATAACAACGAGAGACATTTATAAAATAGTGTAATTTCTTATTATATTACACCTGATTGAATAGATATGTACATGCCATATTCGCAAATTGTACCCGACACTTTAGTTACAAGAAGTTTAAATTAGATAGTAAAAACATAGAAGTATAATTCTAAAACTATTAGTGTTATTACAATGGTTAATATAGATGAACTTATTTCACAAGGAAATTCCATCTTTTTAAATTAGTTCTGTTTCTATTATTTCTTTAGTAAAAACAGAATCCTTTGTACTAAACCTACAATTTTTTTCACATAAATTTGTCTTCCTAGTGTGTCAAAACTACTATTTTAGGTAAATTAAAATTTCGCAAAATAACTTTTGAATTGAATCATTCAAAACATTTAAAATTAAAGTTTTCATATTAGAAAAGTTTCTATATTTTTTGTAAAAATTTAGGGTTAGACGTACTTAAATTATTTTGTCTGATTTCAATTGAAAAGTTATATTGTAATTATCGATTTTGATTTTCGAAATTACTCTTTTGCATCTTTGATTTAAAGTGAGTTTATTTGTGATCTTTCTTGTGATCTTGCTTTTAGTCTACACTAATTTTTAATGCGTTTTTTTATATATTGAAGTACTGGGAATTTAAAATTTAGAATGTGTGCATATATTAAAATTTGTGAGTGATATAGCACATTATAAGGGTATTAAGTTTCGCGCCTTGAGGACTTAAGGATGTGAGCATAAAATAGCAGAAAACATAAAAACTAATAAATATGTGGTCAAAAATGTACCGTGTTGTACAAGTCTTAATTAAGTGTGTCTCCATTGATTGTCCATATTATCACCATCACGACTAAATACAAAAAAGTCACTGTTGTTTGTTTACAGAGTACCACTATCAGGAACAGGAGTAGATTTTTATGTAAAAATAGGTGGTCAATTCTTAAAAATATGTTTTCTCAAAATAATTCTCCAGTTATATACACATTTTACGTCTCCGAAGGAATAGTGAAATGTTCTAAACAAATATGACTACACCCTTTTCAACGAGAATAATATATTTATTGATATCTTACATTTATCTATTTTTATATAATTGGTTTATCTTGGAATGTTATAAACATATTTAAAAAGTAAAATTTAAACGATTTTTGGTTTTTAGTCTTTTAAAGGCGGCCAGCGGCTCGTAGCGTAATACTTGCTTGCTGTGCAGAAGGTCTCGGGTTCAACCCCGGTAGGTCGGTATACTTTTATTTAAATACATATGGTCTGGCCACCTATAGTTAGTAGCTGTTTGAAGAAATGCAATAAGGTCCATGGCAGCACTACTCCGCTTTATAAAGGGTGCAGTGAAACACAAAAATGTATATTTCGGCACTTGGACAACATTGAAAGGGTATTACAACATCCCCGCCGATATCCTCTGGATATGAAAAAGGGTAAAATCCCTACTCAGCAGAAATAAAATATTTTTTATTTGAGAGTAACTTGACATATATTCACCCTAGAGCAGATTGAACTATATAAATATAACTCCAACGAAGTAAAATCTGTAATTTTGAAGCAGGTATTGTTTAAGTGGTAAATGTTATTACAAATTTAAGAAAGTGTCCATTATTAGAGTAGTCAGGAAATTATATTGCTCGTTTTTCGGGCTATTCCAAGACTAGATCTAAATTCATTAACTTCTGTTCTAGTTTAAGTAGCAGTATATGCAATGGAATAGATAGAACAAACTAGGAATATGAGATACATGTATAAAGACATGCAATATTTTATTAATAACAGGGACAAGAACAAACATAATATCATTAACAGATCAGGAATCTACCATATGATTTATAGAGGGAGCAAGCAAAAAAATTTATTAAGGCCTTCAATAATGGACACTTTCTTAAACTTGCAGTGGTACTTGCCATTTAATTAGGCAACATATATTTTAAATAATTTAGAGATTTTCCGTCGTCCATGTAGTTGGGACTTTATTAAAACGCATAGACTAGATAAAACCCTTACAAGGCGATATATGTCAGATATATGTTACTCATTCATCATTTATTAATCAAATGTGGTCAGATTTTAACACGTAACATATGTTAATGACTAAGGAATCATTCTCAGAGAAACATATTTTTCTAAGCATTAACTGAGAGGTAGAAATACCCTCTAAAATTTCTGGTTTTCCTTATAAGTGCACACTGTCAATTGATTTTTTTTTTATATACTTAATGTGAGAGGTATTAATGAGAAATCTTTAATGCACATCAAAATCTATGGAATAATTTGGGAATCTATGTGAGAACTAATGTAAGTAATCTGTATAACGATGATCACATGCTTATTCGTTTTTTTTAATGTTTTAATGCTCTATCACATTTTAATCTTCGGGATGAGTAAGCCTAGTACCCCCATTTGACCTTAAAATGACAAATTTTGAGCAGACCCTGACTTCTTTTTTTTAAGCTCCACGATATAATAGTCAATAAAGTCAAAGGAAAGCTGTTTGATGTTGTGGTAGTAATTAACCAGAAATAATGTTAACCAACTCAGCTTATTGCAAGTGTCTGTTTTTTTACTTAATCTCAAATATGTATATAGATTTTTAAATTGCCAGTATTTAATTATCTATTATATTAGTTGCATTTCGACTAGAATATTTGTACTATTTATGATGCTAAACTAATGTTTATAATAAATGTCTCGATGTAAAAACTCCTTTAGCTAATAGGTTAGAAAATCCACGTGGCCAAATTATTAATTTAAACAGTTTTGTTGAGTATTATTTTGCTTTGTGTGTTAGATTAATAAATCAGAATAATATAGTTTTTGTGTAAACTTGAACCAGAAAATTTTATGCGAACGCTGACGCTACTTTGGCTATGTCGATAGTTGCCAATTTTTCCACCAAGGCTTGACTGCTTATCTTTTAATCACTTTCAGACTTAGGACTAAATTGACCTTAGTCACCCCAAGTCCACTGGTTACTCATAGCTTCAGAAACCCTTTCAAATAATTTACATATTTTCAATTTTGAAAAACAGTTAATCGATTTACAATTTAGTAATTACTGTCTAAAGCACTGAAATTACTGATTGAAATTTGTGTAGTGCAAAAGTTCAGCAAGATAACAACCAAGGGGACATAAAACACACAATACATGTGGGCTCGGAGGATTTTCCCGAAATCACATAAGTAATCCTTTAAAATCAATGAAAAATAACAAAGCACCGGGAAATGATGAGGTCTTGTCCGAGACTCTTAAATATGGCGGAAATGTACTGTTGACAAAACTACGCAAGTTATTCAATAAATGCGTATATCAAAGCAGAATCACTAATAACTGGAATAACGACGATGTAATAATCTTATATAAGAAAGTAGATAAACCAACTTAGAAAAATACCGGCCGATCTCCTCTCTATCACAGGTGGACAAATTATTTACAAATATCCTCACCAATGGACAAACTAAATTCGTACCAGCCAAAGAAACAAGCTGGCTTTAGAAAACAGCTCGGTACATACCTTTTTAACAATGGAATTCTAACAGCAAAATCAATCGAATATAACTTGGACCTCTGCATAGCATTTGTTGAGTTTAAAAATGCAACCGTAGAGCAATAATAATAAATGCTGTCCCGATAGAATAAATACTTACATAAAATACATATACCAAAACGCCACACATAACAAAATCACTATCCGTAAAATGGAAAGAGAAAGAGATACTCTACCTGTTTAGATTGGCACTCGAAGACGTATTTTAGAAGCTGCATTGACAGGATAAGGGAAAATCTATAGATGGAAAAAGACGCAGCCATTTGAGATACGCAGACGAGATATTGTTCTAATATCTGAAAATAAGAAAGAACTTGGAACAAATGGGGGGGAGTTGGAAGAAAAGTCAGCAAAAAATGAACTTCAAATGGACTTAGAAAAACAAAAGTAATATGTAAGGATGACCCACATATAAAAATAAGAAATCAATTCATAGAAAACGTATCAAACTACGTGTATTTAGGGCATACAATATCCAGAAGCTCAGATTATCACAAAGAGCTATGAAGGGGCAGATTCTCAGAGTATCTTTAAGAAAAATAAAGAGAAATGAAATAATAAGAGGTATTATAGAGATAAAGGACGTGGGAGAAGCTGTTTCCGAACTAAAATGGAGATTCGCGAAACAAGTTGCGAAATGCCACGTTGACAGATGGAGCAAAACCATACAGAAAACCGACAAAACTGGAGAAGAATGAGGAAAGCCTATGTCCAAAGATAGACCAATATAGGCTGATGATAATGAATCACCGGTACTTTCCTGGCATTCTTTTAAGCGAGCAGTGAAATTATTGATCACTAGTCGGTAAGTGGTTTCCATGGTGATTGCCATTCCTTGCTGGATATTTTGTTTTTTTTTTTTTTTGCTTCAAAAAGCGAGAGATCTTGCTTTAGAATATCCCTTCAAGAAAAGATCCATCGGCACAAATCAGGACACTTTTCTGGGAACTCAAGTTATTCGGGAAAGTTTCTCGAACGATTGGCCCGGATATGTTTGAAGTGTATGGTGTCGCGCCCATCCTTATCCAGGTTGTTATTCTAAAGTGGAAGTGAGAGTGAGAAACAGTTATTGTGCATCCTCAAAGGAGTACACGCCGTCTATTTCATGTGTCGACATTACAACTCAAGACGTTACTTTAGAAGAATGTAAAAGATTTTGACGAATCCAAAACTATTGGATTTGTCATCAATAATGGAAATTGTATTTACACCGAGGAGTCTATGGCACATGTCAGTGAAGTGATTTTTAAGTTTATCAGATACGAATACTTGTCTGGTTTCTAAAATATGCTACTAAATGGAGTTTTATTGGCGGAGTCCTATTATTTTGCCCTTGATATAAATATGGAGAAAAAAAGACTGCAGTAATGTTTATTTTCGTTTTTCTAAAGAGCAAAGAGAATAAAAGTTATAAAATGTAAATTCAAAGTTTTGTTCTTGCAATTAAAGTTACGTTGTTTGTTCTAAAATAACAGAATTTGAAACTATATGTGTCCATTGATTTTCTTTCTGTGTGATTTTCAAACAACCAAAGATATTTTTTATCTTTTAAACATAAATCGTTTTTGTACCAAGATCTAATTTTTTAGACGGTATACATGTACTTCATTCAACTGTATTAACAAGTAAATATAATATTATTCTGATTTGTGGTCTTGATTTAAAAGCACTATTCTTAACGTATACTCTCTTTTGGCAGCTATCGTGGATTTAGTTACATTTTTAGTTTGTAAAGGTGCCTTGAAATCTTTAATTAAGGCGAAAGATGATGATTTTGTAATATAGATATAAATATTTTTCTATGTTGTGAAACTGTTCATAGAAAATTAAAAGAAATGTAAAATCTAATGTGAAAAGTATATTAATTATGACTGAGTTTGGTTTTGTTAGTTCTTTTTCAAATTTTCTAAAACTGTTAACCCCGATTATACACTTTTTGTAATAAAAATGTGCTAAATTATTTTGTCTTTTATTTGTAAATAAATCCTATTAGGACACCACCCAAATAGCCCTTTATATTTACTTATTCATCCACATAATATGTCTTACGGACATTTATTGTATCCATCAAGTATAAATAATTTCCCACACGTCTAATGTCCACCTATATCAATGTCCGGCAAATCATGTCTAATTGATTATAACAGAATACCTTTTTTACTACACAAAAAAAACTGGAAGCTTTCGGGATGTGGGTGTACAGACGCATGTTAAGAATATCTTGGGATGACCACGTGACAAATGCTGAGACTCTGAGAAAGTTGAATAAAACAATCGAGATCCTTAATACCATAAAAATCAGGAAACTGCAATATTTGAGGCACATCATAAGGAATGAACAGCGATACAAATTATTGCAGGGCAAGATGCTGGGAAAAAGAGTTCCTAAACGGAGGCGCATTTCATGGCTTAAGAATCTAATATCTCGATGAGAACAGGTCCTTTCCGAACAGCTTTTAACAAAATCCAAATTGCTTTAATGGTCTCGAAGATCCGGAACAAATAACGCACCATACTACACAAGGCGTCCGATAATTCCCAGGACACGTAGAGGACATAATTTTGTCGATCTGCTATTTTGTGATTACCATGTGGAATTCGATAGTATTGTTCTTTATCAAATTTAGGTCGCTTAGAAAATAGCCGATCCTCTGTAATATGTCAGAAGCGCACTACCACTGTTTGTAAACGATATTTTGCTGAACTTAATTTCGCTTATAGTACAAATTTTGCGCCTTTTGACAGAAGAACTATGATTTTGGGTCTTTGAGCTCCGTTCTTATATTTCCAATAGACGATATTGATTGGGAATAAGCCTTTTCTCTAAGATTTTCTTTTATTTCTATAATTCAAAGAGTTTCAAATATTTATATGGATGAATTTGAGCACTATTTATATAACTTATGTAACACATGTTTTTAACAACGCAACCGACCACTTGGGAGAATCTTGAGCACTTGATATATCCAAGGCATTCGACCGCGTTTGGCACGATGAATTGTTGGCTAAGCTACGCTTTTATGGTATATCTAAAAAGTTCTGTTTATAGCTGTGATGTTTCCTGAGAGAGTGTTCTTTACGGGTGGCGAGGTGGCAGTTTTTTTTTCTAAAAAAGTTAACGTTGCTGAACCCGACATGGTTATGTTGGGGATTTCCATTCCTCTAGCATCGGAATTGAGCGTTAATTTGGGAGCAAATATGTCTTGGCACGAATATGTTGCAAGCATAGCAAAGAAAGCTTAACACTCCACAACAACTGTTAATTCTGTACAGGGTGAATCAACGATAGAGTAAAGTTCATTATCTCATTTCTTTCGGAAATGACGAAAAAAATTTAAATTCAATAGTTTTAGGGAATGTTAAGGTGCACATTTTAAAATTATTTTTGCGTATACAGGGTACTTCAAAAATGTGTGGCCGCTATAAACATGTTTTTTTAAATGCAACCTATTTTCTAATTTATTTTTAAATTTTGAGTAAAATTTTATAACTATTTCATTAATAATGTTATGTACCTAAACCTAGTAGTTCTTCTAATATTCAATTTTCTTCAAAAAATACTAGTTTGCAGTTTTGTAAAAAATTGCCAGTAGCGCCATTGTTTCTGAAGGTGGAATACTTATAATTGGTACGAGCGTTCTACAGAGATGAAAAAAAGATATATGTAAAGAAATTTGAGTTAGATGCTACAGAGTGTTCAAAATAAATTTATACATTTCGACTATTTTAAATTTGAAAAATCTCAAATTTTGTAAACGGCACACCCTGTATATTATTATTTTTTCTGATAGATTTTACAAAACCCTTTTATTAAGTATGTCATATACCTATTTCTAATAGTTTTAGATTTATTTTGAGTGTTCCAACTTTTACCCGTGTTTTTAATACACCTACGCTATTGTGAAAACATAAACAAATAGTTAATAATAATTTTAATAGAGTTTAACTTATCTAATGATTAATTATTATGACGTAATAAATGTTCAAAAATATGCCTACTTGAATATACATGTTTAGTCGTTTTACTATATTTTCCTTCACTTTCCTTAGCATAAATGGCGTTATTGTCCTGCACTCATCCTATTTTCCATATCTACTGGTGTTATAGGGGGATTCACATAAACACCATCTTTAATGTAGCTCCACAAAAAGAAGTCTAAAGGTATTAAGTCACAAGATCGAGGGGGCACCTGAATGAATCCATCCCTACCGATCCATTTTTGTGGGTAACGATCGTTCAAAAATTCTCGTACTTTCCCGGTGGTAATCAGTAGGAGCTCCGTCTTGTTGAATCCACATTTGTTCCTTTTTAAAGTTATCAACTTCTTCATGAAGCTGGAGTAATTCGTTTTGCAAAAAATTAAGATATCTAGGCCCGTTAAGCGGTTCGTGGAAAAAATATGGAACAATAATTCGAAAATTTAATATTCCACACCATATATTAAGCCACCAATGGTTTTGGTTTTTAACTTCCTGGGCCCAAAATGGATTAACTGTAGAATAATTATGTATGTAATGGCTGTTAACTGCTCCATTACTGCGAAAAATAGCTTCATCAGAAAACATTATTTTGGATAAAACATTTGGATCGCCCTCTATTGCTCCATTTATGGCGGCACAAAAGGTTACACGTCGTTCAAAATTACGGTCTTAAAGTTCTTGGTGTAGTTCCATATGAAAGGGATGATACTTGTATTTTTTCGTGGTACGATTAGCCGTAGATTGGGATCTGTCAGATAAGTTAGCTAGTTGACGTCTGCTGACCTGGGGATTATCTTCAACATGAAGTAAAATCTACATTTCTTTTTCCTCATTGGTAGCATTCTGGTTTACTACTTTCCGTTTCATATACTGAACACTATCACTACCATCGACCCGTTCCATCAGGCACTGAAAAGATTTTGTATATGGTATACGTCTATAAGGGTAAAACCTTACTGCCAAATAAACCAATCCATTTTTAGAACAATCCACAACTATTGCCGTTATACGTCACTTATTACAACAAATTGAACTATTTTTACTTGCTTAATAGACATGTCAAAATTTGAAAATGCCTTCATTTTTGTTTTGTCTTGGCAATTATGATGTTATAGTTTATTAAAAATAAGGGTAAAAATTGAAAAATTCAAGATAAACCGAAAACTATTAGAAATAGGTATATGACATACTTAATAAAAGTTGGAGGGTTTTGTAAAATCTATCAGAAAAATAATAATGTACAGGGTGTGCCGTTTAAAAAATTGAGATTTTTCAATTTAAAATAATCGAAATGCATAAATTTAATTTGTACACCCTGTAGCATTTAATTCAAATTTCTTTACATATATCTTTTTTTTTCATTTCTATAGAACGCTCGTACCAATTATGAGTATTCCACCTTTAGAAACAATGGCACTACTGGCAATTTTTTACAAAACTGAAAACTGGTATTTTTTTTTTTTTTAAATTGAAACATTAGAAAAACTACTAGGTTTATGTATATAACATTATTAATAAAAAAGTTTATAAAATTTTACTCAGAATTAGAAAAAATAGGAAAATGATCCATTTAAAAAAACATATGTTATATCGGCCATACTTCTTTGAAGTATCCTGTATACTCAAAAATAATTTTAAACTATGCACCTTAACATTCCCTAAAGCTATTGTATTTGACATTTTTTCATCATTCCCGAAACAAATGAGATAATGAACTTTACTATATCGTTGACTCACCCTGTACAAAGTTAGAATTCGCCCAATAATGGAATAGTGATACCACGTTTAGGGTTCTGCTTCCAAACATACACTGCATTTCTTGGGTTCTATTCAGAAGAGAGCTGTTTGCCTGCTTGAAGATCGCAAACTGACCAGCAAACTTGATTCCTTGGAGGATAGAAAACGTTGGGCGACTTGAGCCTATTCTAGAAGTATTTTCATGGAAAATGTTCGACGGATGTAGCCCATTTAATTCCTGCCATGCGAGAAATATACGTTGCGCTAACACTTCACATCCGTATGAAGTCTTTTATATCGAGAATCCCATTCCTTTGGAATGATTTGCCCAAGAGTGTGTTTCCTACCGAGTATAATTTACAGCGATTCAAGATTAACGGGAATCGCTTTTTCCGCCCACGCTCCTTTTCTATAGCGCTTTAGGGATTTCCCTGCTGCACGTTTGCTATATCCATAAATAAAAACCGTTTGCGTGGGTTCTTTCTGTAGTAGCAAATATTTATAGTACTTCTCTTTTCTTGTGTCTAGACCTTAGTAATCTTTTTGTTGTTTTCCAAACTGACTGGCTAAACTCTAATACCTTTGGATACAGAAACGCAGTTGTCATAGTTGTAGCAGTTCTTTCTAAATCCGTTCATGATCACAATGTTTTTGATCCTCCTTGAAAACTGTTATAGAACTAGCTCCCAGTTTTCTTGGAGTAGGTTGTTCTGATCCACTGGGTTTGATTTTCTTGTTCTATTCTTCCACTTTCTTATCTTCTGCATGTATATATATATTCTGGTTAGACATTTGTTTTCGATCGGATGGCCCATCTGACTGCGCCAGGGAGGTTTCCGATATTATTTTGGACGGTATGGAGGCTTACATCCCTTTTTCGAAGAAATGCCCTTCCAACGGCAAGCTTGGTTTGACCGAAAATGCAAAGAAGCTGTTGCTTCTAAACATCTTGCATACCGACTATGGCGTGAAAGTCCTAACACCATAAATCGTAACACCATTGTTCGTGCCAAGAAGAGATGCAAAGGAAATTATCGATGAAACCAAGGAGGCACACAATCGACGGATTAGAAACAAACTTCTCGCTTGTCCCAACAATTCCAGGTCCTTTTGGTCAGTCGCTAAGGCAGTTAGTCGCTAAGGTAGTTAGTCAGAATTTGTTGGCACCAAATTCAACATTATTATAGCGATCATCAATATAACTTTATCAGTAAAAATAGATCAACAGGAGATCTTTTGACTTATGTAACACATGTTTGGAACAACGCAATTGAACACTTTGGAGAATCTCGAGCGGTTGCTCTTGACATATCCAAGGCATTTGACCGTGTTTGGCACGATGGGTTTTGCATGTTGGTTAAGCTACGTTCTTATGGTATGTCTGAAAAGTTCTGTTTGTGACTCTCATGTTTCCTCAGAGGGCATTCTTTACGAGTGGCAGTCGACGGATTTCTTTCTAACACTTTCACTATCAACGCCGGTGTACCCCAAGGCTCCATACTGTCTCCTACTCTCTTTCTCATTTATATTAACGATCTGCTAGAAAAGACTGAGAATCCAATCTACAGCTTTGCAGATGACAGTACACTTATCTCTTCATTCGCTTTGAACGCTCGGACATCGGCTACTCAGACGAATATCCGCAGACAGCAGGAAGTCATTCAACTTAACAAACACCTGGAAGAAATTCTATCTTGGAGTGACAGGAACCAAGTGGAATTTAACGCTACAAAAACCTAGGTAGCAGTTTTTTCTAAAAAAGTTAACGTTGCTGAACCCGACATAGTTATGTCGGGGCACTCCATTCCTCTAACATCGTCACTCAATTTGTTGGGCGTTAATTTGGGGCAAATATGTCCCGTCATGAGCCCGTTGCAGGCATAGCAAGGAGAGCTTCTCAAAGTTGGGAACATTATTTCGAACTAGAAAGCTCTACACTTCAGAACAACTGTTAATTCTTTACAAAGCTCAAATTCGACCAACTATAGAATTCTGCTCCCATGTTTGGGGCCCGCTCCCAAACATACAATACATTTGTTGGATTATATTCAGAGAAGAGCTGTTCTTCTGATTGGAGACCCGGAACTGACAGGTGGCCTTGATTCGCTGGAACATCGAAGAACGGTTGGCGACTTGAGCCTATTCTACAAGTATACAGGAAAGTACATGGAAAGTGTTCGAAGGATGTGGCCCGCTTAATTCCTCCCAGAGCGTGCATGTTAGAAGTACACGTCACGCTAATACTTGACATCTGTATGAGGTTCAGCTTGTTACTCCTCGTACAACGCTTTTCAAGCAGTCATTTATATGGAGAACATCATCCCTTTGGAATAATTTGCCCAGGACTGTGTTTCCCACCGAGTACAATTTACAGCGATTCAAAAACAATGTAAATCGCTTTCTTCGTACACGTGTCGCTCCCGTAGAGCTTTAGGACTTCCCTGTAGCGTGTATGCTAGACCCATAATAAAAAATAAGAAATATATTTACATTTTATAAAATCAAAGGTCAGCTCTCCTATAAGAAATGTCGGCAGGCTCTCATTTCATATAACATATGTTACAATTACGTGAAACAACGTTTTTCTAAAGATTCCTCATCTTTAAGTACATATGTGGTTATTCTGAGTATACGTTATTATATATATATATATATATATATATATATATATATATATATATATATATATATATATATATATATATATATATACCTGGATTATATATATATATTTATATATATATATATATATATATATATATATATATATATATATATATATATATATATATATATATATATATATATATATATATATTTATATATATTATGTATAAACAAATTAATATCAAAGAGACATCCCTGTATCTGCGTTAAAACTCAGATTTATGTATTTTAATTGTTAGGTTGCACTAAAATTAATACTTTCCATCTAAATAATTACAATCACAATAAAATGAAAATCGTGATCAAACAGTACAATAGCTTTATTCCACATATATTCAGTTATAGAAGCGCTATCTAATGGTAAATGGAAGAACATCCTTTTGTGCCAGATAAGTTAATCAATCTATAACAGGAAAATTTAAATGATATCTTACAAGTGTGAAGGAACAAGGCAGTTTAACCAATACACGTAGAAATCCCAAAGACAATAATATAAAAATCATTATCATATTACTCTGTAGTTAACTTGTCTCATATTAGATGGAGCCGGCAGTAATATTATTTATTGTGATATATAAAAAAAGTTTTTTATCAGGAATTATGCTTTAAATGCTAAAATTGAATTATCCCCCAAACTTTCCGTTTTCTGCCTCTGTTAATACTTAAATTTAAAGAAGTTCCTTCCTATATGCAAAATTTTACACATGTGAAGGGGTGTCACTTGAATAATACTTTTTAACAGCCTCTAATAATTTCAAAAAATAATCGAAATTTACGTTACATGAAAGTGCGTAACCACGTGATTATATGAAATTGAGTTGACTTAATATATGAAAGGATTGGGTTACTATAGTTTTCTTGTGTATAGTTATGGGGTCTTTAAATGAGTGGGCTAGTTACAACCCCGACCATCTCCATACGTGGGTTGCTATTTATACTTCTGGCCTTGGCAAAAGTAAGTGCTGTCAGGTGCCATCTGACGTTTCCATTAGAAACTTGACATTGTTGTACACAATCTTTGTACAAACATTTTGTCATTTGAGCGCAATTTGTGTTGTTTAGAGTAACTTGAAAAATTCATCTCGGGCAAAAAATGGAATTAACTCGTAAACATTTTCGTGCTATTATTTTTCATAACTTTCGACGTGGATTATCAAGAAAAGAGTGTATCGATGAACTTAATTCTTTACGGCGATGAAGCACCATCCTACAGCACTGTAAAAAACTGGTATAATGAATTCAATCGTGGCAGACGTTCGCTCCAGGACGAATTCCGTGAAGTCGTTCAAAATCGGTTGTTATGCCAGAAGACATCGATGCTGTGCGTGAATTGATAAAGCAAGATCGTCATGTGACATACCGTGAGATTGCGGCATCTTTGGGCATTAGTATGACAAGCATCAATAAGATATTGCATTATCATTTGGCCGTAAAAAAGATTTGTCCGCGTTGGATCCCGCATAATCTGACAAACGCTCAAAAGAAAACTCGTGTCGATTGGTGTTGGAAAAATACGATCGAAGTGCCTCAAAGGCTGTGTATAACATCCATACAGGTGACGAATCATGGATCTATGCATATGAGCCCGAAACAAAACAGCAATCGACTGTATGGGTCTTCCAAGACGAGCCAAATCCAACAAAAGTTGTTCGCGGAAGAAGCACATCGAAGCAAATGATTGCCTGTTTCTTCGGCATTACCGGTCACGTGGCGACAGTGCCATTAGAGCAACGTAAGACGGTCAATTCTGAATGGTACACGACCATTTGTTTGCCAGAAGTATTCGGAGAAATTCGAAAAAAGTCGAAGAAGAGGCGAATCATTCTTCATCATAACAATGCGAGGTTTCACACATTAGCTCAAACAAAGGAATTTTTGACCGGCCAAAACATCGAATTGATCGGTCATCCGCCGTACAGCTCTGATTTGGCACCCAACGACTTTTTTTTATTTCCGCACACGAAAAACAAATTACGTGGTTAACGATTTTCGACACCCGAAGAAACGGTCGATGCATTCAATACGGATGTTTTGGAGTTACCTCCATCGGAGTGGAAAAAGTGCTTCGAAAATTGGTTCAAACGCATGCAAAAGTGTATTGATCTTCTTGGAGAATATTTTCAAAAACGATAAAACCAATTTCGATCATAAATATTTATTTTTTTCATTATTAGGCCAGAAATATAAATAGCAACCCACGTATCATGTGATTTCGAGAAAAAGACAATTTTCTGTTGTGAGTAATCTATTTAACCCATGGCATTGATTTTTTTGATTAATTCTTTGTGTTAAAATATAACAATAACTAAAAGCATTTTCATGGATGTGCAATATTAGTATTAGAAAACTGAGTTTCTAACTACAACAGGGATATGGCCATCTTTGTAACCACTAGTTTGCAACTAATCCTTTTTTTTCAAGTGAGTCAAGAGGTAGAATAATTTTATAAAAACAGTATTTACCTAATAAAACATTATTCTTTATTATTATAATCGTTAAAACCGATATAAGAAATAAGGCATGACGACAATACGTACGCAGTATATTCCTTAATAAAAAAAAGGAATGTAAAAAGAGTATTTAAACAAACCCAATAAAATAATAAAATTTGATAAAGTGTTCCCTGTAGCACAATAAATTTCTTCTTCAGGAACATAGTCGGGACCAAAACGCTAGCAAGGTCTTTCAACGTCTTCTTCTAGAACTGCTGATGCTTTATGAATAGGATTGTATTAGTACTGCACAATGTATTTACCTAATAATTAAATCAGAAACAAGTTTAGTATTTATTAGTGACTCTCTTGGGTCTGTTTTGCAGAGCAAAGATTTTCGAAGGATGGTTTAATATTAGAAATAGACAGTCAGTTCTTTTTCTATATTTAGTTGAGATCTATATTTTTTTTTTCAAAGTAGCCACCGCAGAAAATCTGGTTTCGCAAAGGTAGGATGTTGAAAATGGTAATAGTATACGAAATGCTCTTGTTTTCAGTGCAGAAAACTCATGATTCACCGCTGCCCAAAATTCAAAGAGTGATTTATTATTAAATTGTCTTTTGATTTCGCCACTTGACGTGAAGTCTATGAAGATTTCTTCTTCGGAAGTTGAGAGCCCTTCGGGAGTATTTTGAAATGGATCCCCAACCCACTTTTAACTTGCTACCAAGTTGTCGTCAGTACGAAAATACTTTTTAAAATTCATTGTCAACATGGATTTTCAATGGTTACTAAAACAACTTTCACATGTTGTTCTTCAGCCTTGTATGTTTTAACACCTTCATCCACATTTGCAAACATTTCTAGATTTTTTGCTTTACATTTCTGCTACTCAGTATATATCACCCCTACACCAAACACTTTATTTTGCACACGACGCGCGTTTCGCTAACCATGTTAGCTTCATCAGGAGCGATGTATGTTGGGCAAACTAAAAGGTCAATTAAAACAAGATTTAAAGAACACTTAGCACACTTAAAATACAATAGAACAGAAAAGTCTAGCATTGCCGAACATGCCCTTGAAGCTGATCATACTGTAACATTAGATAATCTAAGATTAATAAAAAATGTATCTGATAGATTCTTGAACGCATACGAAAGTATGGAAATCATAAAATGTAAAAGTAGTTTAAATAAAGACAGAGGGCCTATTCCTTATAGTCCTCTCTACTGGTTACTTGACCGGAACTGATGGCCTTGCCTATGTCATTAGTTCCACTTGAGTAATTCAAGGGTTAGGCTAAGTATAAATAGGATAGGTTTGTAGTTTAGCTTTAGTCAATCATCGCTCCTGATGAAGCTAACATGGTTAGCGAAACGCGCATTGAGTACAAAAATAAAGTGTTTGGTGTAGTGGTGATATATACTGAGTAGTATCATTGTGCAAAAGATTCCACACTCCCAACTTAGTTGAGATGGCTTCACGGTCAACGGAATTAAACCTTTATCGTAAGTACAGTAGTAAGATTAGATTAGTAGGTGCAGATATTTGGTTTTTAAAGTCTTGCAAGAAATTTAAAGTTTTTCCTAATTTTATTAAGGTTAATTTACCAAAATCAAACATTTCAGAAAAAGTTTCATTCTTTGCTAAACAAAAATGGCTTGACTTAGAAATCAGGAATTTGTACACAAAACGTAGTATGTTAGAAGTAGAATCATACAGCATATTCAAAAAACTTACTTTAGGATTAAACAATATTGAATATGAAGTATGGAGCGAGTTCCAGAGGAAAATATTTTTAGTTATTAATATTCAATATAAAAAGAAATTCTCTATTCTAAGTAAAAAATTAAAAAAGCTCTTACCGAAGAAAATATTCCTCAGGAACTCGTAAATATTGTAGAAAATCATTCATCTCAATCCTTTACACAAAATGAAATTCACATCTTAAACAAAGGTCTTAACTTTGCAGTACCCCCTCCTAGAGATAATTTATCAGAAATAGTTGCTCACATTGAAAGTTCCATTAGTACACTTCCAGAAAATAGTAAATCATTTGCTAGGGAAGCATGTCGTAATCAAATATCGAAAAACATAGTTAACAACGCAAATTCTAATTCACGAAAAGACAAAAGTAAGTAAAGGATTGAAAAAGAAAGATGTCTTCTATTTAAAAGCGGATAAAGGAAATAAGGTTGTTATATTGGATAAGAAAGATTACTTTGAACGCTTAGATAATCTTATCGAATCTGGCCCTTATGAAAAGGTGATAAGAAATCCATTACCGAGAATGATATCAGAGGTTAAAAATTCTTTAAAAAAATGTAAGAACCTTGTCTCCGATTCGCTAAAATTTAAATTAAATGTGAGTAATCCGACCATACCAAAATTGTATTGCTTACCCAAAATTCACAAACCTGGAAAAGCAATGCGACCCATTGTTTCATCGGTCGGATCACCCACATATTTAATATCCAATGGTTATCAAAAGAACTTGAGAAGTTACCGTTAAATACTTTCGCAGTGAAGAATTCGTTAGAATTCATTAATAAAACAAAAAATCTAGTTCTTAATGAAGATGAAGTCTTAATTTCTTTTGATGTTAGTTCTTTGTTCCCAAGTGTGCCAATTCCACAAACTTTACAATATCTCGAAGAATTACTTAGAATGAATGACTTTGAAGACGAAATTATTCGTGAATACTTAACTTTATCTAAAATTTGTATGGAACAAAATTATTTCCAATATAACAATCAATTTTATGTTCAGAAAGAAGGAACAGCTATGGGTAATTGCTTATCACCTTTCATAGCCAATTTATTCATGAGTAAGTTTGAAATCGAAGCCAGTCAAGAATTCGAATATTTCCCAAGGGTATGGTATAGGTATGTGGATGATATTTTCGCGATTTTTGATACAAAGAAAGCAGATATTGATGAATTTGTTTCTAAATTAAATAGCCGGTATAATTCCATTAAATTCACTTACGAAGTTGAGAACAAAGGACAATTGCCTTTTCTAGATATTTTAATTATTAAAAATAATAACAGATTAGAATTTGATATCTATAGGAAGGACACAGTAACAGATAGATATATTTCTAATGATTCATTTCATTGCAAACAACATAAATTAGCCTCATTACATTTTTTAGTTCATCGTTTGGCCACTTTCCCTCTGAATAAGGTAAACTTTAATAAAGAAAGGAATCGTATTATGTTAGAAATATAACTAGAGTTAATGGTTATGACGATGACTTGGTAAATAAGCTAATAAATAGATATACGTTTAGGTTTAATATTCAGAATTCCACCTTTTTTACACGCGAAGAAAATAACACCAAGTATGTCTCCATACCATATAATCCGAAATATAGCAAGGGACTCAATCAGACAATCTGAGGAATATCTTAGGAAATCCCAAAGATAAAATTCCTAATTGTGAGAAAAGTGGAATATATGAAATTAGTTGTAATGATTGTGACAAAAAGTATGTTGGGCAAACCAAAAGGTCAATTAAAACAAGCTTTAAAGAACACTTAGCACACTTAAAATACAATAGAACAGAAAAGTCTAGCATTGCCGAACATACCCTTGAAGCTGATCATACTGTAACATTAGATAATCTAAGATTAATAAAAAATGTATCTGATAGGAGATTGTTGAACGCATACGAAAGTATGGACATCATAAAATGTAAAAGTAGTTTAAATAAAGACAGGGGGCCTATTCCTTATAGTCCTCTCTACTGGTTGCTTGACCGGAACTGTTGGCCTTGCCTATGTCATTAGTTCCGCTTGAGTAATTCAAGGGTTAGGCTAAGTATAAATAGGGTAGATTTGTAGTTTAGCTTTAGTCAATCATCGCTCCTGATGAAGCTAACATGGTTAGCGAAACGCGCGTCGAGTGCAAAAATAAAGTGTTTGGTGTAGTGGTGATATATACTGAGTAGTATCATTGTGCCAAAGATTCCACACTCCCAACTTAGTTTATATTTCTGCTCCACGATTCCAATTTTCTACAAAAAGCATTAATTTTATCACTTGTATCGAATATATGTGTATTTATTCCTTGGAATTGAAGATTTAAGATATTTAGTTTCTCGAATATATCGACCAAGTAGCTCAATTTTATCACAAATAAACTATCTCAAAACTTCTCGGCCTCCGGTCGATTTTCCTCTTCTAGAAAAATGGCGATTTCATTTTTTAATTTATAAACACGTTGCAAACATTTGCCACATGATAACCATCTTGCCTCGCAATAAAATAGTAACGCTGATTGTTCGGAACCCTTTGTGGAATAGTTTTCTTCACGTACTTACATAAAAAGGTATCTTATTGAACTTTTGTTGCAACTTCATAGAATGCTTGATGAAACTTTTGTATATCAATCTTTATAATCATCTTTAAAAGACTGCAACTCATCATCATCCTGTGCTTGCAATTTAGTATTAAGGGCATACCTTTGAGCAAATATCTAAAAAAAACATACACACACACACACGGACGATAATTAATTTTGTGCTTCGAAATAAATAAAAGATACTGACACAAATCAAATTTGTAACAATAAAGCTAAGTGTCCACTTGAGAGAAAATGCTATCGAGAGAAGCATTTATCTGTGTGGAGACACTTCTAAGAGTAACTTTTGGTGAGCGCCTATCTACTGTCAGACAGTATTCAGGTTAAGACATGCTCGCATGTGGACAAACTACAATTGTGTATTCCGACAGTCACTCTCCAAGTTCTAACCAGTTTGATTTTTTTGAGAGCTGTTTTGAGAGTTGTTGTGTTAGATATGTCTGCGAATCAAAGTGTGAAAAAAAATTGATCAACGATGAAACTATTCAACTGATAGAAATATATGAGGAAAACTCAATTTTATGGAATCATAAAAGTAAAGAGTACCGAAGTCGGGAAATAAAGGACAATATATTTAAAGACATTTCAAATAAATTTAATTGCACTACTGATGAAATACAACGAAAATGACATAATTTGCGAAACCTGGTAAGAAAATATTTTAATTAATTTATACTTTTAGTACGGATATGTCACTGTAACCTAACCTAATGTAAATCTTATTTATGCAATTTTTAGGAAATGTAAAAACAAAAAAAAGCAGTGATGGCACCGATGAAGTTTATGTAAGTAGTTGGAGATATTTCAAAGCTCTACAATTTTTGATACCCATATTAACTACAAGAGAAACAAAAGATTCACTATCAACAAACTTATCTACAGAATCAACAAATGTGGTAAGAAAAACCTAATTTTTTCGTAAAAAAACATATAAAAACACTTATTTCAAAATGCTACTTCACCCAACATATAAAAACGTAATTGATTAAATGTTTCTATACTGCCATGCTACTTCACCCAACTCGTGAATCTTTTGTAGATAATAAAAAATTACGTAGTGCACATATTGCAAGAACAACATCTGTCACTATATTTTGATTTAGATTAATAGGTTTCCGCAGAACCCTAAATTTATTTGCAGCAATACCAAACACATTTTCTACTATGCGTCGAACTCTTGGCAATCTGTAATTAAATATCCGATTTGGTGCAGGTTGGTCCCGATATGAGTAAGGTTTTAAAATATACTATACCTTTTCATTGCAAATGCATCGTCAGTGACAATGACATATGAGACCGCCATATCCCTATTAGGTAACGGGGCATTAGTAGGTAAATTTAAAGTTCCATTTTGAAATTGTTCACTTAATGAAGAATTTTGAAAGACTTCCCATCAGATATCCTCCCATTGCATCCAATATCAACATATGTAAAGTTATATTTGGCATAGGCGACGGCTAATAAAACAATGCTTATAATTATATTATTCACTTCCACCATTTGCTGGAGCTTGAATAACTACATGTTTGCCTACAATGGCCCTTAACCAGTGAGGGAAATTTTAAGGTTCGTTAAATGTTTTAGCCAGCTTCAGCCAATCCTCTGTAGAATTTGGAAACTGAAAAAAACATTTTCAATAAATTTTTAATATTGGTCAGTGAATCATAATAATATTTTGATTAAAATCTTCTAGGAAGAAATGCGGAAAGAAACAGAAAAGCAAGATAATAAGAAGAGTAATAAAAAAATTACACGAAAACAAAAATATAATAAGGATGAAGATAATGACATAGTTTTTCAGGAAGCCATGAAAGTCCTTATGAAATAACCAGCTGAATATGACAAATTTGGTCAATATGTTGCAATGGCATTGAAAGGATTGCGATCAGATTTCAACAAAAAGAGGTTGAAAATTTAAATTAGGAAGGCCATAGTTCACATTGTACAGGTACACATTGGGAATATTATTTAGAACCAGAAAGCTTTACACCCCACAACAACTGTTAATTCTTTACAAAGCCCAAATTCGACCAACTATGGAATACTGCTCCCACGTTTGGGGCTCCGCTCCCAAACATACACTGCATTTGTTGGATTCTGTTCAGATTGGGGACCCGGAATTGACCGGCGGCCTTGATTCGCTGGAAGATCGAAGAACGGTTGGCGACTTGAGTGTGTTCTACAAGTATTTTCATGGAAAGTGTTCGAAGGATGTAACCCGCTTAATTCCTCCCAAAGCGGTGCATGTACAACGCTTTTCAAGCAATCTTTTATATGGAGAACGTCATCCCTTTGGAATAATTGGCCCAGCGCTGTGTTTCCCACTGAGTACAATTTACAGCGATTCAAGAACAACGTGAATCGCTTTTTCCGCACTCATGCCGCTCCTGGAGGGCTTTAGGGACTTCCCTGCAGCACGTGTGCTAGACCCATAAAAAAAAATAAAAAAAAATAACAATGAATATCATGGATCCTGATCATCGTCATTTGTGGGTACTTCTGCCTCGTCATGTTCTATTATGTCACCTGAACATGAACTATCACTGACGACACAAGAACAGACGTGAGCAGACTTTTATCAAAATTTTCAATACACTACTTTGTAACTAATTTAATAATTAATAATTGAAACTTTTTTCGTTTTTTTGTTTAAATCAACTAATTACAGTTTATCATTATATATATATACAGCTGCTTTTTTACCTTCAAATATTTGTCCTTTAGAACGTTGTAATTGGCTGGGGCTACCTCTTTTACTATCCTGCCAATAGTGCAAACAGGTATCCGAAATAAATATTGTAGACTGCTATATGAATCACCTATAAAAAAGATATTATTAAATAGTAAAATAATAATGACAGTATAGCAAGTTACCAGGAAATAATTAAGTATTAGCTTTTACCTGATGCTAAAAATCTTAATGTGACCAAAACTCGTTCGTAGACAGAAATAGCCTCTAGCATTTGTGTATTTCGTTTAACTATTAATGGACCCACCAATTCTATTATATGTTGCACCTCGACAGCATTCATTTGAGCAAAGTTGCGAAATTGCTGATCATCCTCTATTTCAAGTTCTCTTGTTAACGAAACACATACACCCAGTTCTGATCTTCACATAATCTACGGTTTTAAGCAACAGTTTTTTTTAAACTTTTGTTTCTTCGTTTTCTTCAAGATTTTAAAAACAACAATTGCAGCTGCAACTTTTTTTACATCCATAAACAAGCGCTATTAAGAAATAATAATTAAACTGAGCTGTTTAAAATTTATTACAGGGTTTTATAAACTTTTGACAGACAACAGTGGACACGACTCTGAAAGAACTGACTGAGAGAAAGCTCTCTGACAGTTCTATTGTAGCTCTCGTATAGCAAAAATACTCTCAAATGGACACATTGGAGAGTAGCTATCGAGAGTACTCTCAAAATTTTCTCTCAAGTGGACACTTACCATAACACTAGCTTTCTTTGGACATTTTTTTTTCAATTCTAGGGTGCCTTTTTTCTCTTTCTTGCCGATTCAGGAGTTGCTTCTTCCAAACCGATTTTTAATGATTTTTCATTCATTTTTTTGTAGAATAACACTTATATGTCTATTATAATTATTACTAACCTTGTTCAAAATAATAAACTTTTTAAATAATGAAACTAAAATAATAAATTTGCACGACAAATACAATGTAACAAAAAATTTGTAAAAAGCCTAAAAACCGATTTATGATTAACCGGTGGTAAGGTTACATCTAGCTCGCATTTTGATTAGTTCTGATGAGTTACTTCTGGCTCCTGGTTGGCTACTATGGATATGGCTGGTTTTGCCTCTACAGGTTGCGATATATGGTCGTCTTTGTAAAAACAGCAGCTTTTAAAATAGATTTTTATATTATTTTTAGTCGTTTTTGTAACATACTAGCCTTGTCATTCCATTCTATGAACAAAACAAGATAGAAGGTCCTATTTGTAACTAGCCCACTCAAATAATGCTATTTATTTTTTATTTATTTTATTTCACGCTTTTAATGGAATTGGGAATGAAAGGATTCCAATTTAAGCACTAAATTTAATTACTGTTATTGACAGGCTAGTGTTCTAATTAGGGCTTTAAATATATAAAATCTGTTAATTAAATTTGACAATCTCAAATTTAAGTTCATAAATAAAATTAAATTTAATAATGTTTTTAATAATTTAGTAGTATAGCAGAACACTTAAATCAAATTATGTTTATTAATTTTACGATTTTATTATTTTATAAATTATTTTCCACTTTCCCGAACATTTCTATGAAAATTATACTTAACCATAAATAAAAATAAACTCCAAACTCTATTTTAATGAAGGTAAAATCCCGTTATATTTCGGTAACATTAGTGTAATAGGTTGTCGAAAAGTTTTGGGTCTTGTTTTCACTCTATGGTTTTAAAGTCGTAATACTAATCGGTGATATATTTGGAAATAGACGCCGTCTTCTCTTGAAAATTGACGATCCATATAGCTATACGAATTTTAGAAACTGCTGCTCGAAAAATATCACTCGAAGCACATCCAAACCATCTTCTCATGTCCTTCAGTCAAGAACTCTGTGGTCTTCCGATCGATGGTTTGCCCTTTATTTTGCCTTCAATAATTAGACGAAGCAATTCATACTTTGGGCCCTCACTATACGTCCGAAGTATTGAGTTTTTCTTATTTTTGTGGTTGTTAGTAATTCCTTCATTTTGTTCATTTTTTCCAATATTTCTCTGTTTTTATTTTCTGTACCCAGGGGATGCGTAGAAGGCGTCTATAAATGTACATTTCAAATGATTCCATTCTTTTCTCTGAGCCAGGGTAAAGGGTCCAGCACTCAACAATACATCATCATCATCATTCATCCATATATATATATATATATATATATATATATATATATATATATATATATATATATATATATATATATATATATATATATATATATATATATATATATATATATATATATATATATATATATATATATATATATATATATATATATATATATATATATATATATATATATAAACTCCTGGACAAAATTAACGCAACAATCTGAAAATTAATTTATCTTTTTCTTATGTCAGTTTTAAAGTTTATCGAGTATTTGAATATTTTTGTTTCGTTGTTCATGACAGAAATCAAAACAATTCGTTTAGATTTACAGTTTTAAAAATTTTTTTATAAGATAAACAATTTTCTGTAATAATGCGATACATTTTCTTTAAAAGTAAGCTTATAAATTGTTCCCTTTTTCAAAGTAATACGTTTTTGTGGTAGACTGTTTTATTTTTGACCCCGAAGAATTATAAAAATGAATCGAACAAGGAATTTAACTGAACACGAGGTAGTGCGAGTTTTATTGGACGAGGGATATTGTCAGAGTTATGTTGCCAATTTGTTAGGCAAACATCGTTCCACAATAAGTCGTATGGTAAGACGCTTGAATGAAGTAGGAACTTATTCTAGAAGGCTAGGGCAAGGACGAAAACGATGCACTAGCGACCTAGATGAACGTTTTATGAGACAATATGCTTTAAGAAACAGGACTGTCACTAGTTCTATAATAAGAAACGAACTCGAAGCTGTTCGCAATGTCACAATTTCTTCTAAAACAGTTAGAAGATGGTTAAATGAAGCTGGATTAAACAGTAGGAGACCAGCCACTGCGCCCTTGCTTACTAGAGAGAACAGAGTTGCCAGGTTACGTTTTGCTCGAAATCACGAAAACTGGTCTGTGGATGATTAGAAACAAGTTTTCTTCACAGATGAAACTAGGGTTAGTCTAAAATATCCAGATGGTCGTGAGCGAGTATGGCGAAGACCAGAGAGAGGTTTGCTCCTTGCAATATCTCTGCAAGGATTCCATTCGGCGGTGGCTCTGTTATGTTCTGGGGTGGCATCTGCTTTGATGCTCGCATAGAGTTAGTTCCTGTCCGTAGGAGATCCATGAATGCTGACTACTATCTTGAGAATATTGTAATAGAACATATGATGGCTTTCGGTCATTTTATGGGGCCCAATTTCCTGTTTATGCAAGACAACGCTCGACCTCACGTGGCTAGGGAGGTACTCGATTATCTTAATCAAGTTCATATACCGATTATGCAATGGCCACCAAAAAGCCCGGATCTGAATCCGATAGAACATGTATGGGATCACCTTAAGAAAAATGTGAAACGTCATATACCTTCACCTAGAAACCTGAGGGAACTTGAAAATGCAGTTATCACAGAATGGAGCAAATTCCTCAAGATTTTATCCAAAATTTAATTAGAAGCATGCCTAGGCGCATAAACGCTGTCATCCGAAGTAGAGGAGGCAACACACGCTACTAGTGTCCCTGTTACACCATTAATTTTGCTACTAGTGTCCCAGTTTATTTTTTTCATTATTACATAATTTCAACGATTTGTTATTAGGTCTTAAGAATAATTTTAATTCGAATCTTATAGAGAAATTTGGTAGCTAATTCACTTTTAAAGTATCCGAATAAGTTTTTTCTAACTTTTAGTGTAACCAATGTTCATAAAAACTTATAGAGATTTGTATGATTTAATATATATTGTTGCGTTAATTTTGTCCAGAATATATATATATATATATATATATATATATATATATATATATATATATATATATATATATATATATATATATATATATATACATGCACGTATATATATATATATATATATATATATATATATATATATATATATACATATGTATATACACTTGTTATATTATGATATCCTTTAGTTAGATGGTATGTTGTTTTTCTGTGTTGTCCATTATTTTAGTTTTGTTTATGTTCTGACTTCTTAGTGTTGAAGACGTTTGCAGATATTTAATCATTGATTCTGGGTCTGCGCTATAAGTAACAGATCGTCTGCAAATCTTAGATAATTTAATTGTTTTCGGTTAGTACATTTACATTTATCAGGTCACTCAATAAATGCATTTGACAAGACAACGGATCAAGCAAGAACAACAAACATTGGCAAAAACCTATTCAAGAAGCCAATTAAATTAAATTCCTGATTAAACGATCTTAAAAATTGACTTTTAAGCTTTCTTATATATTTCCCAAGAATTCGTGTAAATATTCAAATTAGGTTTAGGTTTATTACTTTGTAGACAGTTTATAGCGTTGTACGCCTTCTGGTCCCTTTTCTCCAGTCCTCTATTTTCCCAGTCCCCGTGGCTCAGATTCCTCGCTGACATACTTCTTTTTATTCCTTCTATCCATGTTGTTTTTGGGCGCCCTGTTTTTCTCTTTTCCCCTGGTAACCAGTTTTTGATCAGCTTCGGGAGTCTTTCGTCGCTCATCCTCTCCACGTGACCATACCATTCTAGTTGTTTCCTTTCAATTCCTTGTATTATATCTTCCTCTACTTACTTATTTTCTAGAATCGTTTTGTTTGGGACTTTGTCACGGCGTGATTTTCCTGCCGATCTACGTCAGGATAATCTTCACATTTCATTAATTTTGACTTTTTAAGGATTCAGATGAAAGTCGACTTTAGTCAGTTAAGAGGGATTTACCCAGTTTCATAGATATTCTTAAATGAGATTACCAGTAAATGGACTTTCATCCGAAAATATTTTGAGGATTTCTCCCTTTATCTCATCTGGACCAACTGCTTTTCCATCCTTCTGTAGTAACTTCTCTTCTTGTTATTTCTGACCCTATCTCATTGTCCCTGTTTAGCTGTAAGTTTTCTGATCTACGTCCATTGAAAAGTTGTTCTATGTATTGCTCTCATGTCTTTATTTTTGTTCCCAATATCCAGTATAATTTCATTACTTCCATTTCTCAGAATTGTTTCTTGTTTTTTCCTTCCAATTCCTTCATCTTCTTATGTAGGTTTAATGTTTCTCTTGCAGTTCCTCTATTTCTCGGCATTTCTCGCTTAACCAGATTTCCTGAGATTCTCTACATTTTCGCATCGTATTTATTAAATCAGCTCAAAGTTACAATGCCTTGAAAACGAGTGAAATTTCTGAAATAATTCGCTATATTTGAAAATTTTACTACGATATAGGGTAAAATGCTGCAAGTGGGGCAAATCCGGCATATATGCAACGTCACTAAAGAGCTGAACATGGATCACTAAACAGTTTTAAATCATCTTGAGAAAGCTGATTACAAAAGAATCTGGGTGCCACATGATTTAACGATGAAAAATTTGTCTATCTTATAAATCAATTCATTTTTAAAAGGCGTAATTATAGACGAGGAGAAATGGATCACGTAGGACAATATTGTGCGAAAAAGATCGTGGTTGAATTGTGGCGAAGCTCCAGAAACGATGACAAAGGCAGAATTAACGTCAAAGAAGAAGATGCTGTGTGTTTGATATAATTGGAAATGAATCTTGTATCAGAAGATGCTAAAGCCTGAGCAAAGAATTGACTGTGATCTCTACTATTCACAATTAACCAGATTGCTTCAAGCAATTGAGGGAAACCTACTGGAAGTGAATAACAGAAAAGGCATTCTGACAATGCCAGACCACTCACATCTTGGAAGACCCTACAAAAATTAAAACAGCTTGGCTAAAAAGTTTCAATGCACCTACCAAACACCCCATATCTTACATACCTTATATATTTTGGTCTCTACAGAGCTTTCTTAATGGTTTAAAAGTGACATTAAAAGAGGCTTTTGAAAATCAGTTCGTTTAGTTCTTTCTCCGGAAATTTCAGAAGTTATAGAACAGGGGTCGGCAACCTTTTAACTAAGGGGTGCCAGTTTTCATCCATACAACATTTTGCGTGCCGACATAGGTACTTACTACAACTAAAATTAACAAAAATTACCTTAAATTAACTTAAAATATTGCTTTTGGAAGGTTTAATTACAAAAAAATTTTAACATTTAACAAATAATTTTATTATACTAATCCTAGGACCTAGTGTGAACCCTGTGCTTGGAGTTCTTTAGAGAGTTTTCTTATCTCCGGTTCATGTCTGGTTATTTTCAGTGTCACACATGCTTCCGAGTTGTCTGTTGTCAGCCTGCTTCGGTACGGGTTTAAAATCACTCTTATATGGGAAAAAAATTGTTCACAGATATAGGATGATCCGAAAGCTGTAAGCATGGGAAACGCTACTTTCTTAAGACAAATAAATTTCTCTGGTAAACTCATCCAACAACTGAGTATCTCGTTTGAATGATTCTGGCAGTCACCTTCTAATACCCCTTTTAATTCTACAAATTTCATGTTCCATAACTCGGAGCTTTTAAATTCAATGTATTGAAGATCAAAATCATTAATGTCCAACCATGAGAAAAGAGATTTGTCAAAGCAACTGCTGGAAAAATCCATTAAATCTGGTTTGATTAAAAAAGCGAACATAGGACCATGTTTATCAAAATCCTGACCCCTCTCGATAAACTCCTCTTTTAAATTAGTCATATATTTAAGAATTTCGTCGACATTGGATATATAAGTTTTTAAATTTGGAAAATATTTATGTGTTTGTAGTAATATCGCTGATAAATAAATCTATTTTTAATTTGAATGATTTCCAGGATTCGTATAAATCCAGAACTGTTTTGCCTGAACCTTGTAACTTTAAGTGGAGTTCACTGAGATGGTTTGTAATATTAGTAAGAAACATTAACATACAGATCCAGTCCTTATCTTCTAGTTCAGGATAAGCATCCACTTGATTTTTTTCCAACAAGAACGATTTAATTTCGCCCAGACATTGCACAAATCTAGAGAGCACTTTACCACGGCTGAACCAACGCACATTATTGTGCATGGTATATCTGAATATGCACTTTCTAATTCCTGCAGAAACGCCTTAAATTGTCTATGGATCAGTGAAGAACGACCGACGATGTAGTTAACTATTTTAACCACCCTATCCATCACGGATTTTAAACTTCCAGCGGAGATTTTAACGCACAAACTCTCTTGGTGAATTATGCAATAAAAATTCAAAACTGATCGACCCATGCGTTCAATAAGAAGGGAAACAAATTCTTTATGTCTCTCAATCATAGCAGGAGCGCCATCTGTCGTTACGCAAAAAATTTTATTTAAATCAATGTTCCGCTTTTCAAAATGTTTAACAAATTCTGAAAATATATTCTCTCCTCTTGTAGTTCCCTGCAATGGGAGCAGACAAATCAGCTCTTCATACACAATGCCATCATCGAAGTATCGCACAACGATTGCCAGACGGGCAATGTCATTAATATCGACACTTTCCTCCAATGCTACACTAAATACAAAACTCCGTTTGATAGCGTCTCTCTGCTGTTTTTGGACATTTTGTGTCATTTCGGTAGCTCGTCTCTTGATGGTCCGCGCTGATGCGGGTATATCCCTAATCCTGGCCAATATTGTATTCTTATTGGGCAAGTCGTCGAATAAAATCTCGCCAGTACTCAAAAACGTTTGCTTCATAAATTCTCCGTCAGTGAACGGCCTACCCTTTTATGCCAACGATTGCACAATTTTGAAACTGCATTCAGTTACCTGATTTTTTCCTTGGAAAACTTTGCTAAAGAATGTTGACTGTTTTTCGTATTGTTTACTTGCTCTTTGTATTGCCTCCCTTTTATCAGCGTTATCTTTAAATGACGATTCGTGTTTTATCTGGAAATGTCGTTGAATACTAGATGTCCGGAAAACTACGCTTTCCCGACATAGGACACAAATGGCCCGATCGTTTTGCTGTACAAAACCGTAATCTGTTTTCCATGAAGTTTGAAATGATTGAACGTCTACCTTCTGTTTGTTCGCGGCCATAACGCAACGTAATTTTAATTTTTAAACTTTTCGACGACTATTGACTGGAACGGATGTTACTTCTATACTAAATGATCCAAACTTGTAGCCGCTTGCTATATATAGAAAAATAATATTTCCAGAAAATTCCAATAATTACGTTTATTAAATTTCTTAGAACAAAAATTATTATCTACAATCAAAGGGCTGCCTAGAAGTTAAATCTAACAAAAACTAAAGTTCGGCAATAAAAAAAGAGTTGCGGCGCGCGTCGGAACGACTGAAGTCAAGTCAAACAAAAACCGCCTTATAGCGGCTTTTTTGATCTGAACTGAGGACATTTATTTGTGTTTTGCCTAGGTTTATATTTTGAGGCTTGCCGTCTTTAATACTTGCCGAAATTAAAGCCAAACCAATGCATTCAGTAAAATTATGAGTTACAAAATATATATTTTTTAGGTTTTGGTAATAATATATAATATATCGTTTTTGTTTGTATCGTTAAAGTAATACTGTCTTCGATTATTTGCTTAATTTCGAAACATGTCACAGATTACAGAATTAATGTGTAAACTTTGAATAGGTACGCGTGCCAATCAAAATTGCTTGGCGTGCCAGAGATGGCACGCGTGCCATAGGTTGCCGACCTCTGTTATAAAATGTCGCTAAACGAAAACGCTAAAATGATATCGTTTAAAACGACCTAAATTTGATTTAATAAATGTCATTTAAAATATGACAACAATTGCTTGAATCTTGACTTAACCCAATTTGATAGACTAAGCGGTGATCTTAAAAAAACTGAGAAGGAAAGTTTGGATACGAAAAACTTTATCAATCCATATGTCGAGAAAGTGTCGCTTATTTGAAATTTTTTGTATACTTGACTTTATCTACTTTGGAAAATGAGAGACAACAGAGAACACCAAAATATTAACACGAAAAAACAGGGTTAGCTTATAAAGCTACACCTGAGGCATCGAATATGTGAATTTAAAGAATATTTTATTAGAAAATATAGAATAAATAAATTTGGGAGATAATTGAATTACTTTGTAAAACAAGTTCTTCCTACACACATATTTTTGTACTTTTAACCGGCATTTTTAAAAAGAGATTTTTACAGGACTTAATCATTCCAATTATATTTTCAATTTAACTATCGTTCCAAGTAAAGAACTAACCTTAAGATTACTGTAGTTATTTATTTTGTCATGGAGCTTGCTTACGAGTATAAGAGTGGACCAATAAAGATTGTTCAACGCTAAGATACTAGACTGCCTATCGTTTTTTAACTCTAAGTATAATTGAAAACATTTCAGATAAATTGAGAAATAAACAGACAATATGAGATGAGCAAAGAGTGTTAATTAAAATATTGCGCTCTTAATCCTCCCTACGTAGCAAGTGATGATAATTGAAAAAAATTAAGTCATTTTAGAAAATTTAACAAAACGTGAAAATGTATTATATAACTAGTTATCCTGCTAATTTCAGTTAGTTTCTCTTATTTTCAGTTTTATCCATACTTTTAAAGGTAATAGAATAAATAATGTTCTCACGTTTCCATGGGGGGGGGGCTGTTCCCATGTTTGGGGCTCCGCTCCCAAACATACACTGCCTTTGTTGGATTCTGTTCAGAGAAAGGCTGTTCGTCTGATTGGAGACCCAGAACTGACCGGCGGCCTTGATGCGCTGGAACATCGAAGAACGGTTGGCTACTTGAGTCTATTCTACAAGTATTTTCACGGAGAGTGTTCGAAGGATGTAGTCCGCTTAATTCCTCTCCGAGCGGTGCATGTTAGAAGTACACGTCGCGCCGATACTTCACATCCGTACGAGGTTCAGCTTGTTACTCCTCGTACAACGCTTTTCAAACAGTCTTTTATATGGAGAACATCACCCCTTTGGAATGGCTTACCCAGGACTGTGTTTCCCACCGAGTACAATTTACAGCGATTCAAGAACAACGTGAATCGCTTTTTCCGCACAGGTGTAGCTCCTGTAGCGCTTTAGGGACTTCCCTGCACGTGTGCTAGACCCATAAAAAAAGAGGGAATCAGATAGATAACCAATTATACAAAATAATGTCATTTCTATTCAATTAGGTTTTAGGCCAGGATATAGTTGTTCTACGGCTTTTTCTTGAGCGATCAATGTTGCTCAAGAAAAAGTCAAAAAGCTACTATATCTGCTGATTTTTACTAAGGCTTCTACTATGCTTAAATACGCTAAATTTTATTAGCCTTTTTAAATTACGTTGGCTTTAGTGATAATGCCTTAAACTTCATATCACCTTCTTTATCAAATAGGATTCTGTAATCCTTGATGGAAATAAATACAATCTGCTGAAAATAATATCATCAAAATACTTGACACATTGTTTATATAACTTGATCCTTCTCATAGAGCTTATGCTAACGATTATAGGGAAGAATTAATAATTTATTAATAACAATAAGCAAAAACGCATTTTTTTAAATTTAATACATTGGAGAGAAAATTTACGTTTCATTTTTGGATCTACATAGGGACGTCCGAGGTAGCACATTTCCCATAAGTGATTAAGTATTATAGTCAGTGTACAACATGCAACTTCCTATTTTTAAAAGATACTAATGTTTAAAAAACCGCCATATTTGTTTGCGAAAGTAAGCTATAGGATAGATGTATACAACTTTCATATACTTTATATGCGGATATATCAATTGTAAAAAAGTGAAATCCCTACTCCAATGCTGCTATTCACTTAACCTCAAAATATAGTTTTGAAACAATGTCGCATTTCAAATGTAAAAAATGCATCTAACGAAGTGCGAATGATTTGCTCAACTTTGGAAGGAAATATTGTGAGACACAAAGCTTACAAAATATGCTACCAGTGATTTCAAAGTGGTGACTTCGAAATCACTGGTAGCATAGCTTTCGGATCGTTGACGTTCCGGACATTGCCAGGCCATACATAGAAATAACCGATCAAGTGCAAGTTGAACTTGCGCAATTAGTGTTCCGTACGTTGATTGCTTTTAAAATAAAAAATTTTGTTACAAAGCTATAAAATGACCAGTGACTTCACAAAACACATCCCAAATGAGTTTTCAACAAAGTTTGTTTTCAATCTTTACTGAAATCTGATGACCTTGAAATTTTTGTTTTTTTATATACCAGATAAATTATTAAAGGTAATGCACTCGTGATAATTTTCGTTCAATCTACACCCCGTGGAGAATATTCCAGAATTTTTTCAAAATTTTTTGATAAGTAATTTCCGAGATAAGGCGGGGGACAGCGATTTTTTTAAAAATAATACAAAGAAAAGTATTAAGTATTACATTAGATATATATTTTTTACTCGCGTTTTCACATGCTTTCATTTGACACCACACTCGATGACCTAGAAAATTTTTTTTTTCACTTCCTATTTCACCCTCCAAAACTAACCCCTTAAGTCAAAATTTAACTTTCAAAACTACATGGCTCTGATGAGGCCATCAATTCCTATATTATTACCAAATTTCAACTTTCTATGTCAAATAGTTTCGGAGAAAATCAGGTGTGACAGACAGACACCGAAGTGATCTTATAAGTGTTCCGTACGGAACACTAAAAACGACGCAGGATTTTATTTTTTACTTGGGCGGAAAATTTTCCATTATATAGTTTATTTTTTTGCCACCGCTCCGTCTGATTACCATTCATTTTGGTGGCTGCCACATTATCTCGCGGATTCCTTGGAGGATGTCTAGTACAGCAAAATCCGTTGGCTGCCTGAAATGTGGATAAAATGCGGGGTGGAAAATAATGAAGAATATTTCTCTTCATCGAGTTGTATTATGTTCGTAAATAAATAAAAAGTTAGTTCTTTTGAAAAGGGTACCAAATTAATTTAGAGTCTGTCAAGTAAGAATGTGACCGTTCGTATTCTTGGTATGCTAACAACGGCGCAATTACCTTAGTAAGTTGTCCGATCGCCTCCTGCAACAATAATCGCCTGGCATCTTCGACGCATGCTGTCGACGAGATTTTCCGCAATTACCTTCAAATTTTTCGACTCTCGCTAGACAACTGAGTCATAGTCCTCAGAGTCTTTGCTCTGAGCTTTCTTTTTATAAGAGACCAAACGTTTTCAATAGAGGTAGCCGTTCGGCGATTGTAAGGGCCACTCTAGTATCTTATCGTGGGCCCAAGTGAGCCGCTTCGCAACGTGATTTTCGTCCAGCAAAGATTTCTTTAACGTGCTTCAGAATTTGACATCATGAGCACGAAGATGTTCTCGACAACGTGTTCATGGGAATCCGATTTTCTTAATTTTGCCACTCCTTGTTGCAGTGTCAATTTCGAGTCCCGTTAAAACAAAGACACGAATCGTCTTTTGACTTGCGTCTAGTTAAAACGATTTACCCAGTTCTTTACGAACGACACCGACTTTTTAAGCGGCCGCGTAATGTGTTATTTTAAGCCCCTTTGGATGGGAACAAAGGAAGACTGCCTCGAACTGACGCGCAAACAAGTGACTCAGTTTTAATTTTACGTGTGTCGTAGACAAAGATTTCCTCTATTTTGTGTTAAATCGCTAGAATTGGATCTACTAAGAATGAATTATAGCACGTTCTTACTTGACTTGAGTGTATATAAAAAATATTAAAAAAAAATATATAAATATTTGGAAAAAAGATGGTAGTATTGGGTGGCTAAATTTGGTTATGCTTTTTTTAACGGCCTTCAGACAAATATTAGTCTATGTATTCCGTTATATTCATTACTGTTTACATTTATTTTTTAACATATTATTTGGCAATAATCAGCATACCGTGAAAACAAATAATTTTAATATATTTATCTAAAATATTTCAATCAAACAGTATAAAAATAACGCACATCTAGCATTGTATTATATTTATTAAACAAAAACATTATAGTACTCATATTATATACATATATATATCATATAAATATAAATTAAACAATTTTAATTAATGATGAAAATATAAATTTCGCTTTACGTTGCTGATATTGAAATATTTTGTTTTTGTTGCTTGAAGAACCATTATTTATGTTCACCTCAACATATAAAATTAAACGAGTATTTGTTCAACAACTATTGAATTAAAAAATATACGTTTGTTTTAGTATTAAGCATTCTTTAAAATAATAACCGGTCAAGTGCAAGTTGAACTTGCACAATTAGTGTTCCGTACGTTGATTGCTTTTAAAATAAAAAATATTGTTACTTACGGTGGTATAAAATGATCAGTGACTTCACAAAACACACCCCAAATGAGTTTTCAACAAAGTTCAATCTACACCCCCTGGAGAATATTCCAGAATTTTTTCAAAATTTTTTGAACAGTACTTTAAAAATAATACAAAGAAAAGTGTGCGCAAGTATTACATTATATGTATGTATATATATATATATATATATATATATATATATATATATATATATATATATATATATATATATATATATATATATATATATATATATATATACAGGGTTACAGGGAAAGTCGTCCTAGATAATTAAGGACGTTATAGTTTAGGTCGTTTCTGACCGATTTGACTCTATGACATGATGTCCTAAACTTAACCGTTTTCGAGATATTGAAGTTTAAAGATTTTCTAAAAAAAAACATGTTTTTTTTTGCTTTTAATCGATTTTTTTTATTAGAGGTTCTCGAGTGCGATTTTTTGGTTATTTTTAGTTAGTCTGTATGTCAAGTATCAAAAATCATCAAAAAAATTTGAACTAGTTACTAACAGTTTCAAATGGCCGCTTGTTAATGTTTCTAAATTACGAACTTTTACCAAGTGTTTCCTACTTTAAATCAATAAAGAGAAAAAAAAAATGTATGGAAGTTATTCTGCAAATTATTTTAAAAACTTTTACGTCTTTTTAGCTATCAAAAAAGGTATAATACTAGGAGTTTAATAGGAAAACTGTACACAGAATGACACCTAAAGCGGGCTCGGGTAGCAAAAGGTAAATTTTTAGTTCTAGGTGAAAATACGAAAAATACACAAATAAAACAAAAAACCTTACAATTTAATATTTGTTATTAATTATAATTCATGTTCTATATGGTCGCCCCTATTTCTAACACAAATTCTCATTCTTTTTCTTAAATTACTTTTCACAACGCTGGTTGTGAGGTGCCGCCTCATTTCGTCAGCCACATCAATTATTTTTTGTCTTAGGACATCCACGTTTTCGATAGGAGTCATCTGGTCGTACACGAGACTTTTCATGTGACCCTACACATAAAAATCCATCGGTGTTAGGTCTGGGCTTCTCGCCGGCCAAGGTATGGGTCCGCCTCTTCCAATCCATTTGTTGGGATAATTGTCATTGAACCATGCACGAACACTTCCTCTGTAGTGAGCTGGGAAGCCATCGTGTTGGAAGTACATGTTTTGTCTCAAACCAATAGGTAGGTCTTCCATCAAATTAGGTAAATCGTTCCGCAAAAAATTGTCGTATTCCTCGCCATTCAAATTATCTGGCAGGAAGAATGGCTCAACCAAATAATTTGAAATTATACCCATCCACACATTTAAGCTGAATCTTGTTTGTGATCCTTTCGTTCTTTTTTTGTTTGGGTTGCCTTCCTCTTTAGAAGCCCAATAGTGGGCATTGTGGTAGTTTGTAAGACCGTCTTTGTCGAATTTCGACTCGTCAGTCCATAGTATTTTCTTAAAAAAAGATGCATCTTCGACATCGGTATTGAGCATAAATCTGCAGAATTCTAATCGTCGCAACGGATCCCCTTCTTCAATGACTTGCACGGGCGTATAGTGGTAAGGGTGTTGCCCAACAGTATGCATTACAAACCATACCTTCCACTGCGAAATACCAAGCTGTTGTGCGACAACATTTGTAGATGTGGTTGGGTCCACCTCAAAGAGACATCGTATTTCGTTTTCTTCCTCTTCGTCAAAGATACGTGGTCGTCCCATGTCAGTACTTTGTACGGAACCAGTTTCTCGTAGTCTTCGATAAATTCCATCAAATACGCTAACATCAGGTACGCGACGAGTAGGATATCGCAGTATGTATTCATCATGTGCACGCGACGGCACTCCTTCGCAAAATCCGTAACACATTAGGATGTCAGCATATTCCTCGTTGGTATACGTTGCCATATTCACAAGCAGAGATCAAAATCCAGTTACGAGCCAATTCACACAGTCAGAAGATGAAACACATATATTTTTGAAAAGCACGGTATAGCACATCTACCACGGACGAATCGCATGAACAGACTAAAAATAATATTTAGTGAACAGAAAATGGTACTCGCACAGAGAGTACCCCGACCGGAAAAAATGCTTACCCAACCCTTTTTATTGTTTGAAGGTGCAGGTAGTAAACCGGTAATTGGTAGTATCTAAATTCTATTATTATGTTACTCTACATTTGGGCCTATTGAAATCTCATTTTCTTAGAATTTTCAATAGATCCAGTAGATATTATACCGTTTTAGATAGCTAAAAAGACGTAAAAGTTTTTAAAATAATTTGTAGAATAACTTCCATACATTTTTTTTTTCTCTTTATTGATTTAAAGTAGGAAACACTTGGTAAAAATTCGTAATTTAGAAACATTAACAAGCCGCCATTTGAAACTGTTAGTAACTAGTTCAAATTTTTTTGATGATTTTTGATACTTGACATACAGACTAATTAAAAATAACCAAAAAATCGCACTCGAGAACCTCTAATAAAAAAAAATCTATATAAAATCAAAAAAAAACATGTTTTTTTTTTAGAAAATCTTTAAACTTCAATATCTCGAAAACGGTTAAGTTTAGGACATCATGTCATAGAATCAAATCGGTCAGAAACGACCTAAACTATATCGTCCTTAATTATCTAGGACGACTTTCCCTGTAACCCTGATATTTTACTGGTGTTTTCACAAGCTTTCATTTGACACCACACTCGATGACCTACTAAAAAAATTTTTTTTCACTTCCGATTTCACCCCCCAAAACTAACCCCTTATCAAAATTTGACTTTCAAAACCACACTTTGATGAGGCCATCAATTCCTATATTATTACCAAATTTCAACTTTCTATGACAAATAGTTTCGGAGAAAATCGGGTCTGACAGACAGACAGACAGACAGATGGACAGACAGACACCGAGGTCATCTTATAAGTGTTCCGTACGGAACACTAAAAATTAATTATTTTTGCTATCATGATAGTTTACGCAATGTTCTGCATGAGAGAATAGTTTTAGAGACGATGGAAGAATATAGTGATATTTAAAATAATAATGTTCATTTTTTTTTGAAATCGCAAGCAGTTCCCAAGGACAAGTCTATTAAAGCTTAAATACAGAGGAACATGTAGAGGAAATTAAAAACGTTGTAGAACAAAATAAAAGCTCAAAAGCTTTAAGAAACAAGAACACAATAGGAAGTCAGGACATATGAAAGATTAAGGACATACATGGTAATATAATAACAAACAAAAGAGATATTTTAAAGATAATCGAATTATATTATCAACAATTATACGAGTATACCGTACACGATAGAAAAACAGAACTCAACATGCCAAAATTCCTAAATCAGGGGTCGGAAGAGATCTCAGAGATCACAGAAGAAGAAATCACATCAGCCATGAAGGAAATGATAAAACTCCGAGGGAGGAAAATAATGTGTTAGAGGCAATTAAACAAGGGAGACAACAAATTATCAAAGCTCCGAAAATGTTATTTAATAAATGTCCCCTTGAAGGAATAACTCCATCGCCATGAAATAATGCAACTGTTGTCATCAGGCATAAAAAGAAGCAACATCAAACCTTACAAACTATAAGTTCATTACCCTCCTGAGTCATATATACCAATTATTCACTAAAATACTTACCGAGCGTCTAATAAATAAATTTGAGTTTTTTCTTTCAAAAGAGCAGGCAGTACAGGATATGGAACAAGCAACCATCTATCCAAATGTATAGAATATAATGCACCTTTGATGCTCATATTCATGGACTTCGAAAAGGCTTATGATTCGGTAAACTAGCAGAGACTCTTGGAAGGGCTTCTAAATGTCGAATTGATCATCGATACTACAGTGAAATTAAATATATTTATAAAAATGTCACAAACTAACCGATCCACCAGCAAATTTCAAATCGAAAGATGAGTGCGCCAGGGTGGTACGCCCTCTCCCAAGATTTTCGTAACATTGACGATGGTATAAAGTTTTGATGTGACGAGACACAACAGGTTTTTAGTTTAGTTTTACCATTTAGATAATGTTGCATAATAGGTCGCTCATTTAACGGAATTTTCAAAATTAATAAACATTCAACAGACGATACTGAAAGTTGACATAAGTTAAGCTCGCTTATTTAAAGTTGGGGCAAAAGAGCTCGTAGCAACGCTTTAAAAAAGTGTTTTGGAGAAAATTCTTGGGTCTATTTCACTCGTTTCATACTACATGTCTTCTCAGAGTTTTTTTTTATCCCTATACTACTGTACAGTTTTATATTCTTAACATAAACAGGCGAAAGGGTAGAAACTAAGTAAACAAGATCACACAATATTGTTACCTTAAATTGGCTTAAGAAAGAAAACGGAAAACCAAAAACCATTAAATAGCAACGTGACCAAGCGAATTGACTGAATTTAGTTATAGAGGCACGTCTATCTCCCTGAGAAAGGTCGGAAATATTCTTCGATTTCTGTAAACCATTTATCTAGTCAGAACAGCGACTTTAGTTTAAATACTAGGTAAAGGAGATTGATTTATAGCGATATTACTGTAAATTGATAAAAATGAGAGGCACAAGAAATAAATAAAAATTATTCTCATTGGATAAATGTTGTAAGTTGAAAAGTACACCAACGAGAACTTTCATCTTTAAAGCTTCTAAAATACGAATTACACAGCCAAGCAAAAAAAGTTTATTACTACGAACCAAAATACATGGATCTAGTGTATTTTTGGACGCTGAATTCGAATCCGTAGTTAAAAAAAAAGATTTATAGTGTCATTTTTTTTGGCCAAAAACATCACTTGAAATAAGCTAAAACTATAGTAATAATGTAATGATGGTAGATATTTTATAGTCTAGAGAAGAGAATATGCATTCAAACCACAGCAAGCTATTTCTATTAATTAAACCAAAATCTACCCTTATAGCGAGTGAAAAGTATCTCTAAAACTCAAATAATGCACGTAAGTTTAAATAACAAATACATAGGATAAATTCTTGTAGCTCTTAGGACAAAATATCTAAATCTGGTGTGACAACCAGACATTACTGTTCGTCCAGTTTGTCCTATGTATGTTTTTGGACATGACCCACATGTTAATTGATACATCCCTGAAATATTGTCTTTACTGATTTGCAGTTTGTAGTTTTTGAGATATTTCGTTTGAGTATTGTTTTTCTTATAAACTATGTTCATAGTTACTTGATTTAATAAAGTGGTTAATTGTTAAGACGTTGACAGTGAAATGTCATTTGTGCAATTTCAGCTTATCAAGGATGGATCATCCATGAAATTTAGTGTGAACTTACAGTAAAATCTAATGCGAGGGAAATTACGAGATATATTTTGCCACGTTATGGATTAATTATGGATTACTTCAACTAAAAACATTTAACGAATTCATCGACCTGTTAAATGTACTTATTCAACTTGGCAAAACTATATGAAACTTCCATAAAATCAGTTTTAAAAATAATAAATAATGGATGAGGAATTTAGACATTACTTATTGATATTAAAACGTTTACTGTTAGACTGGAAAATATGAATATTCGAGTGTAATTTTCTGGTTTTATTGTCCACTGGTGGATGTATTTTAATCGGAAAATAAGTTTTAAAATAGAAAAATTGACATATTGCCAGAAGGATTTTTAAATAAATGTTTAAAACGTCTACTTTTACTGTTATCTTTCAAAATGATGTTTCAATTGTTCTATATATATACATATATTACATATATATATATATATATATATATATATATATATATATATATATATATATATATATATATATATATATATATACACATAAATTTCAAATCTAGTAGGGTTGGAGTCAGGTTTTGGACCAAATTAAAACTCTTTTGCTTTTTACCAAGCTTTCGAAATCGAAGAAATAAATCGAAAAATTTTTTCGATTTACTTTTTTGATTGTCTACCGACTTTTCACGACACATGCGTAGATGACTATAATTTTCCCGCAAAATTCTTACTTCACCTGTCAAACACCAACTAACATGTGGTACAGATAGTTTTTCATTTTCTATTACAAAAGAAATAATGATATGTTTCGTAACTTAATATTTTCACAGTGATGTGCAATTTAAATAAGGAATTTCTACTCAAGTTTGTAAGTTCACTTTTGAATTTTTATGAGATCTACAATTAATTCATATCATCAATTTTCAGATGCCTTGACAAAGAAATAAAAGTATTACGAAAGCTTGGTAAAAAAAAAGCAAAAGAGTTTTAATTTGGTCCAAAACCTGACTCCAACCCTACTAGTTTTGAAATTTGTTTCCTCACTAGCGAGTCGCTACTCCTCTTATTCTATATATATATATATATATATATATATATATATATATATATATATATATATATATATTTATATTTATATTTATATATATATACATACATATATATATATATATATATATATATATATATATATATATATATATATATATATATATATATATATATATAAGTATATATACAGTGGTGTGCAAAAGTTTCCGGCCAGTGACATTTTGTACTCTAATTTATTAAAAAAAAAAGAGATGTGAGTATGAGATATAGGAAACAAAATAATATAGTAAAAGAATATTATTTATGTTTGTGAATATATTTATTATTATTATTCTTATATATACGTGCAAAAGTTTCCGGCCACTTTGTACTACGAGAAAAATGATTAGTCCATATGCTCTATAATAGACTTAAATTATATTTTTATGTTAATATTTTGTAGCCATACCCTTTGCAGCGATAACAGCCGCACAACGATGTGGCATTGACTCAATTAATCGATTGATACAAGCAGGTGAAATTTTATCCCATTCTTCCTTTAATAATTTGAATAATGCGGCTTTATTTGAATATGTATGTTTTCGAACTTGACGATCTAGCGTTTCCCATAAGTGTTCTATTCGGTTCAAGTCCGGTGATTGAGATGGCCAGCGTAAAACTCTCACATTTGAAGCAGAAAACCACTGTTTTAACTACTTGGATGTATGTTTGGGGTCATTGTCCTGCTGAAATATCCAATTCGGCGGTAATGTTTCTTCAGCACATGATAACAAATTGTTTTCTAGAATGTCCTTGTAAATATCAGCATTTATATTTCCGTTGATCTCGATCAATGGACCGACTCCTTGTGCAGAGAAAATTTCCCAAACCATCACACTTCCTCCACCGTGTTTTACAGTGTGGTGTCAAATGAAAGCTTGTGAAAACACGAGTAAAAAATGTATATATAATGTAATACTTGCGTGCACTTTTCTTTGTTTTATTTTTAAAAAATCGCGAAAAATCGCTGTCCACCCGCCTTATCTCGAAAAGTACTTATTAAATTTTGAAAAAATTCTGGAATATTCTCCACGGGGTGTAGATTGAACGAAAATTATCACGACTGCATTACCTTTAATTTATCTGGTATATAAAAAAAAGAAACATTTTAAGTCATGAATTTTCAGTAAAGATTGGAAACAAACTTTGTTGAAAACTCATTTGGGATGTGTTTTGTGAAGTCACTGATCATTTTATACCTCCGTAACAAAATTTTTTATTTTAAAAGCAATCAACGTACGGAACACTAATTGCGCAAGTTCAACTTGCACTTGACCGGTTATTTAAATTCTTAACTCAGTATTTATCAAAAAAAAATCTATAATATATATAAAACGCAACGTCTCTTTGTCTGTCCGTTAGAACCACTTGTCCAATTTACGTATTTTTTATAAAATACATATGTTCTCTGGCCAGGTCATAGAATATATTTTATTACTTTAGGTAACATACGGAATAAGCAGTGACTAATAGTGACTCAAGTCCACGCGAGTGGAGTCGCGGGCACGGCTAGTGTATATATATGGTATATATATATATATATATATATATATATATATATATATATATATATATATATATATATATAAAACATATATCTATATATATATATATATATATATATATATATATATATATATACATATATCTATATTTATATATATATATATATATATATATATATATATATATATATATATATATATATATATATATATATATATATATATGTATATATATATATATATATATATATATATATATATATATATATATATATATATAGCATAGCAGTTAATTAAAGTCCCCTTTAACGTCTTATTCAGTTGAAAGGTCTTTAATGAAATATATAGTGCGCTTGCCAAACGCTACCTTTGACGTCTCGCTGTCGTCACTGCAAGATGAATCACATGGAAGCTTATGACAAATCGCATTGTGTGCACATTAACTAAACTGTTAGAGATTACTTAGAGACTTAGACCGATCAAACGGAAACTTTGATGTACACACTACAAAGGTATATCATGTTATATCTTGGCGGCAGCCTCCAGGCTCACTTTTGTTTTTTAAATAAATCAGGTAGAAGTGTGCACTCTATATTATTTGTCTCATCAATTTACAATTTTTCGCATTTTATAAACTTAATTTATTATTATTAAGTTAAAATTACACAAACAGCTATTGAAACAATTCTCTTTTTGTACGAGATGACCACTGTTACGTTAAACATTTTAAAATATAATGTTATCTCTGGAATGCAATACAAAATAATGAAACTAGAAGTTTTGCATTGCGAACATAACGACTTGGCGTCTTGCAAAAATGGAAGGAATTTCATGCTTTGGTGCTGTTGCAATGTAGTCGATTATTTTTAATATGATTTAGCCACTTGGTTTTCGCACTCTTTCATCATATATATATATATATATATATATATATATATATATATATATATATATATATATATATATATATATACTAACACGGATCCCTGATCGAGACGGGGAGTTCGCCAGTCTTCTTGATCTGTTTTTAACCACCAATCCGGAGATTTACACGGTCACCGTAAATCCGCCGTTAGGTTCTTCCGACCATAAACTGCTTTCGACCTCGAGTATCCTGCCAATCAGTGACAGAGAGGCGCCTAGGCCACGCAAGATTTGGCACTACAAATCTGCTAAATGGGAAGATCTCATGGAATACTTTCGAACTTTCCCTTGGATGGACGTTTGTTTTCGATCCGATAACCCATCTGACTGCGCCAGGGAGGTCTCCGATGTTATTTTGGCTGGTATGGAAGCTTACATCCCTTTTTCGAAGAAATGCTCCTCCAACGGCAAGCCTTGGTTCGACCGAAAATGCAAAGAAGCTGTTGCTTCTAAACATATTGCCTACCGACAATGGCGTGAAAATCCTAACACCTTAAATCGAAACATCTTTGTTCATGCCCGGAACAGATGCAAGGGAATTATCGACGAAACCAAGGAGGCACACAATCAACGAATTAGAAACAAACTTCTCGCTTGTCCCAACAATTCCAGGTCCTTTTGGGCAGTCGCTAAGGCAGTTAGTCAAAACTTTACCAAATCCACGATACCACCACTCACACGGCCAGATAATTCCATTGCAACCACACCTGTTGAGAGAGCGAACTTGTTGGCTGAACTCTTTGCTTCACATTCTACTGTCGATTTCCAAGGAAAAACACCACCTACTATTCCCATATTGCAGTCAAGGATGCCCGATGTTGTCTTCAGACAGCGCATCATAAAGCGTATTTTAATGAAGCTAGACACCAAGAAGGCTTCTGGCGCTGACGGAATACCTGCCATAGTTCTCAAAAACTGTGCAAGGGAACTAACACCAGCTTCCTGTAGACTTTTTAACCTATCCTACAGAAAGGGAATATTTCCGTCCTGCTGGAAATGTGCCACGGTTCAGCCGATACCTAAAAAAGGTAAGAAGACCTTGCCAAATAACTACCGACCAGTTGCACTGCTTTCAATAATATCGAAAGTCATGGAAAAGGTTATCAATGAGCATCTTTTAAAATATCTTGAACGATTCAATATTATTAGCGATCATCAATATGGTTTTCGTAAACATAGATCAACAGGAGATCTTCTGACTTATGTAACACATGTTTGGAACAACGCAATTGATCAACGCCGGTGTGCCCCAGGGCTCCATACTGTCTCCTACTCTCTTTCTCATTTACATTAACGATCTGCTGGAAAAGACCGGGAATCCAATCTATAGCTTTGCAGATGACAGTACGCTTGTCTCTTCATTTACCTTGAACGCTCGGACATCGGCTGCTCAGGCGAATATCTGCAGACAGCAGGAGGTCGTTCAACTTAACAAAGACCTGGAAGAAATTCTGTCTTGGGGTGACAGTAACCAAGTGGAATTTAACGCTACAAAAACCCAAGCGGCGGTTTTTTCTAAAAAAGTTAACGTTGCTGAACCCGACATAGTTATGTCGGGGCACTCCATTCCCCTAGCATCGTCGCTCAATTTGTTGGGCGTTAGTTTGGGAGCAAATATGTCTTGGCATGAACATGTTGCAGGCATAGCAAGGAGAGCTTCTCAAAAATTGGGAATATTATTTAGAACCAGAAAGCTTTACACCCCACAGCAACTGTTAATTCTTTACAAAGCCCAAATTCGACCAACTATGGAATACTGCTCCCACGTTTGGGGCTCCGCTCCCAAACATACACTGCATTTGTTGGATTCTGTTCAGAGAAGAGCGGTCCGTCTTATTGGGGACCCGGAATTGACCGGCGGCCTTGATTCGCTGGAACATCGAAGAACGGTTGGCGACTTGAGTCTGTTCTACAAGTATTTTCATGGAAAGTGTTCGAAGGATGTAGCCCGCTTAATTCCTCCCAAAGCGGTGCATGTTAGAAATACACGTCGCGCTGGTGCTTCGCATCCGTATGAGGTTCAGCTTGTTACTCCGCGTACGACGTTTTTCAAGCAATCTTTTATATGGAGAACGTCATCCCTTTGGAATAATTTGCCCAGCGCTGTGTTTCCCACCGAGTACAATTTACAGCGATTCAAGAACAACGTGAATCGCTTTTTCCGCACTCGTGCCGCTCTTGGAGCGCTTTAGGGACTTCCCTGCAGCACGTGTGCTAGACCAATAAAAAAAAAAAAAAAAAAAAATATATATATATATATATATATATATATATATATATATATATATATATATATACATATAAATATATATATATATATATATATATATATATATATATATATATATATATATATATATATATAGATATATATACATATATATATATATATATATATATATATATATATATATATATATATATATATATATATATATATATATATATATATAGATATATATACATATATATATATATATATATATATATATATATATATATATATATATATATATATATATATATATATATTACTCAGTATATATCACCACTACACCAAACACTTTATTTTTGCACTCGACGCACGTTTCGCTAACCATGTTAGCTTTACCAGGAGCGCTCCTGATGAAGCTAACATGGTTAGCGAATATATACTGAGTAGTATCATTGTGCCAAAGATTCCACATTCCCAACTTAATATATATATATATATATATATATATATATATATATATATATATATATATAGTAATGTGTGAATTTCGCCTCGCGTTGAAAGCGTCATTTTGTGGGGTGTCAATTTTCACTTCGCCCGCACCTTGAGGCGCAATTTTAACTTCTGAGAATGGATTGAGTGAATACTAATTTTAAAAGAACTAGAGAAATTAAACATACATAGCTCAGTTTTTCTTCAGTTATATATATACAAATTTTGGGCACCATTCATTTTAAAATAAAATGGATCTAACTTCAGCTAAGAAAATGAAAAAACACTGAAAGGTTATGTAGTTGTTAAGGAAAATTTTGATATGGTACAACCCCTTTTGTCCTGAAAAGTAAGATAGGTGTACAGTAAAACACTAGCCTTAAACAAGAAAGAAAAGATGTATTCTTGATTAACTTAAAAGTTCTAACTTTTACAGTTCTTTTATTACAAAAAACTTTAGCCTAATAGGTATTTATTACTAAATAAAGTTCTTAAATCAGGAATTTTACTTTTAAAACTTTGCTACACCCGATATTGAAGATTCGTGAGGTTCACTTCACGATTTATCAGTGCAATACGATGTTAAATCACTTATCTGCGGGAAAATAGGTCTACTGATGTATATTCTGGTGACTTACGGTTTTCTTACGGGCTTCTAGGCCTTGAATTGAGCACTAAAACCGTTTTCACACACTCCATCACTAATCTATCAGTACGGCTACATGATGAAAAGAGCCTACAACGGCTATTCCATGTTAAAAAAATAAAGCCCACTACGGCTTTACGTTGAAAAAAGCCTCGTACTCGACTTGGCTCTCGATAAAATTGGAAGAAGCCTCTACTGCGGCTGGATGGAAAAAGCCTGGCTGCGGCTTGATCGGAAAAAGCCTGGCTGCGGCTTGATTGGAAAAGGCCTGGCTGCGGCTTGATCGGAAAAAGCCTTCTGCCTCTACATGTTGGAAAAAGCCTAGATCCGCGTTCTCCGGACCCTTAAATATTCCGTAAGAATTACGTCTTCAAGATGGCTCCTTCCCGGAAACACATGTCCAACCAATCGACGCGTACCACGAATTGAATAAATTAGGTCGGAAACCAGCAATGCACACTGTAATATGAGTGGCTTAGAAATCCGAATGAACTACACTGCTTAAAATTAGTAAACACTGCTCGATACAAAAATGAAAAAAAAGTAAATTATAAGGCCAAAAACAGTAACATTACATGATCTTAAAATCTAGGAAAAAATGAATGTTACAATATATATATATATATATATATATATATATATATATATATATATATATATATATATATATATATATATATAAACAGACCAGAAACAGAAATTAGTTATCTACAAAAGAAAGTTTGAAATTAAAAAATAACCGGTCAAGTGTAAGTTGAACTTGCGCAATTTGTGTTCCGTACGTTGATTACTTTTAAAATAAAAATTTTCATTACGGAGATATAAAATGATCAATAACTTCACAAAACACACCCCAAATGAGTTTTCAACAAAGTTTTTTTCGGATCTTTCCTGAAAACTAATAACATTGAAATTTTGTTATTTTTTTTGTTTACCAGAAAAATTATTAAAGGTAATGCATTCGTGATAATTGTTGTTCAATCTACACTTTGTGTAAAATATTCCAGAAATTTTCGAGATAAGGGGAGGGACAGTAATTTTTCATGATTTTTTAAAAATACAATAAAGAAAAGTGTGCGCAAGTATTACATTATATACATTTCTGAACTCGTGTTTTTACAAGCCTTCATTGGACACCCCACTCGATGACACAGTAAAATTTTTTTTTTTTCAATTCCGATTTCGCTCCCTAAAACTAACCCCAAAATTTAACTTTCAAAACTACACGGCTCTGATGAAGCCATCAGTTCCTATATTAGTACCAAATTTCAAGTTTCTGCGTCAAATAGTTTCGGAGAAAATCGGGTGTGACAGACGGACGGACAGACACCGAAGTGATCTTATAAGTGTTCCGTACGGAACACTAAAAAAAAAAGGAATATGTATATGTATATATATATATATATATATATATATATATATATATATATATATATATATATATATATATGATATGAACTATCAGAATACTGATGAATAAATGCCTTGAAAAAGGAAAAATACCTGAATCCTGGAAAAACGCAGAGGTCATTCTTATATACAAAAAAGAAGACCACACAAACATAGAAAACTATCGGCAAATAAGCCTATTGTCAAATTTATATAAGCTCTTAACTAGAATTATAACTAATCGTCTGACTACAAAGCTGGATTCATATCAACCAGTGGAACAGGCAGGTTTTCGAAAAGGATTCAGTACTATCGATCACCTACAAACACTCAGGACAATTATAGAAAAAACAACAGAATACAATATTCCCTTACATTTGGCGTTCATAGATTATCATAAAGCATTCGACAGTGTTGGGCGTTCTTAGCGGCGATGGAAGATGCTCGAATCGATTCGAGATATTCTACTATCATTAAAGATATATACAATAGGGCAACCTTTCAAGTAAAAATCGACGATGACCTCAAGACAGATAAAATAATACTCGGCAAAGGTATAAGACAGGGTGACACCATATCGCCCAAGCTATTCACACTGGCTTTAGAAAAACGTCTTTAAAAACTTGGATTGGAAAGAAAGAGGTCTCAATATTGATGGAGTACATCTAAACCATCTAAGATATGCCGATGATATAGTCCTAATAAGTATCGATGTCCAAGAACTAAACACCATGATTAACGAACTGGATGAACAATCTAGGAAAGTAGGACTTAAAATGAACTTAAATAAAACTAAAATCATAAGTAGCAGCCAACAGGACGTCATCGTGGATAGCACAGTTATAGAGAAGGTTGGACACTACATATATCTCGGTGATAAAATCAAAATAGGAAAAGAGAACCAAAGCACGGAAATTAAACGTAGAATTCAATTAGCATGGATAGCATTCGGGAAACTGAGCTTCATCTTTAAGGATAAGGAAATACCATTACACTTGAAAAAGAAAACATTTGACAGCTGTGTGTTACCAGTAATCACATACGGCTTGGAAACCATGGCTATAACGAGGAAAATCGCGGAACGCTTGAGAGTCACTCAGAGATCTATGGAAAGAGTAATGCTGGGCGTCAGCATAAGAGATAAAATACGTAACTCTATTATACGGGATAAAACCAAAATAATGGATGTTATGGAGAGGATAGCGGCTCTTAAATGACAGTGGATTGGGCACGTGGCGAGGCAGGATGCGGAAAGATGGACGCATAGAGTTATGTATTGGAGACCAAGAGGGACAAAAAGAAGTGTGGGACGTCCCCAAAGACGATGGATTGACGACGTGAAGACGATAGCAGGCGGGCAGTGGACAAGAAAGGCTGGAGACCGACAGTCATGGAAGGAGCTAGAAGAGGCCTATGGCCGACATTGGATGAACCCGGGCTGAAGAAGAAGATATATATATATATATATATATATATATATATATATATATATATATATATATATATATATATATATATATATATATACAAAACATTACGAATATCGTTTAATACCTATATAGAACTTTAGAACTTATACCGGTAAACTCTTGTATCAAGAGGAATCTTAGTGAAATATTTGGCCAGGCTTAAATTTAACAGCTAGTTATTTTAATTCATAACATTTTAACAATAAAAAACCATTTTCTGTTTAAAGAGAACAGAAGAAACAAACTACTTCTCAAGTATAGTATTCTAAAGGAAATTATTCGCTAACAAAAATAACATATACAAATGATTTTCGAGTTACATCTGAAACTGTTTACACTTGCTAGTAAAATAAGCTACGCTGTATTTTCGTTAGAACCATTTTTATTATAATTTTATTACGACGCACTGTAGAATAATATAAATTGTAATTTTTTATCACTGCAATACTAAGTGGCCATTTCAATAAATATAACATTTCTGTGTAGTTTGTACAAGATACTGGCTGAACCTTTTCTAATCATATTCTGCACGATGGTTTACCCGCAATAATCCGGTTAATAGTTTCTAGCCGAACAAAATTAGTATCCCATATCTGATGACTGACTATCTATTTTAGGGCTTCAGCAGAATATATGTTTTAAGAGTTTGTTTGGGTAATGTATCGTGAATTTCCTTAATATTTTGATTAGGATCAGAACAAAATAATTTAAGGTTGAAAAAAGGTGTTTATATTCTAATAACAGCTGGTTATTTGATATATTCTGGTATTGTAAAAAGAATCGTTTTTTTTTTTCCTTAACTCAAAAAGCCCGGTATATAGTTTAATGTAATATCCACCATTCAATGGTTGCATCAGGTAAGGTGTTTTAATTAAAGAGTAAAAATTTAGATTTTGTTCTAAGTTAACTTGTTCTTTTTTGTGTTCAGTTTTGTTTGGTATTTGAAAATTCGAGTATGCTGAGAAAATATTTTTTGACCAAATGTCGTATTATTAAAATAAAGATGAAAATTCGTCAAGAACGTGACCAGGCGTCCCATAAGGGCTGGTAAATGAGACCTTTAAAGAATTTAAAAATATCCTAATGAATATATATATATATATATATATATATATATATATATATATATATATATATATATATATAACAAGGATTTTCTACAGCTGACGCTGTCTTTCTTTTCTCAGCCCTTGATTCCATCCGTTTCTATCTTCCCAGTCTCCATCTGTTAGACCTCTGTCCTCCATAGCCTCGTCCACATCGTCTCTCCACGATCGTCTGGATCTCCCTCTTTTTCTTCTCCCTATAGGGCTCCACTCCGTTATTTTCTTTATCCACCTATTATCTTCGCTTCGTCTTATGTGTCCATACCATTTTCATCGTTTTTCTTCAATGGTGTTTATTGCGTTCTCTTTGATGTTCATTCTGCTTCTTATTTCTTTATTTGTTATTCTCTCCATACGTGTCACTCTACAACATCTTCTCCAATACTCCATCTCTGTCGCGTTAATTTCAGATTTATTTCTTTTGTTGATCGTCCATGTTTCTGATCCGTATGTCATTATGCTTTGTATTATTGATTTGTCTATGCGTGTTTTGTTTCTCTTTGTAATGTGCTTGTCCCACAGGATCGAATTTAATTGTCTTATGCATGTTCGCGTTTGTCCTAATCTAGCTTTAATCTTTTCTTCTGATGTTGCGTTTTTTGAAATGATGGTTCCCAGATATTTAAATCTATCGGTTCCTTTGATTATTGTTTCGTTATCTACTTCTAGATTCTCCACGTTTCCCTCCTTTGTTGTTAGATATTCCGTTTTATCAAAGCTTATTGCTAATCTTACTTTAGTGTATTCTTCTTTCAGTTTTCTTACCATATAACTGAGGTCTTCCTCATCTTGCGCTATGATTACTTGGTCGTCTGCGAAACTTAGAGTATATAAGTAATCTTCTCGTATTGGGACTCCCATCCACTACATTTTTGCTTCCATTTTTTTAATGTTTGTTCGAGATATATTTTGAATAGTGTTGGGGATGTAGAGCATCCTTGTAATAGGCCTTTTGATGTTTGGAGTCTCTTCCCTATTTTATGTCCTATTTTTATGTTCACTGTGTTGTCTTCGTAGAGAGCTTTTACTGCGTATATTAGTTCTTTGTCAATGTCTATTTCTTTCGTTGCGTTCCATAATCTTTGTCTTGGTACTGAGTCATAGGCCTTTCTTATGTCTATGAAGACTAGATGAACTTCTCTATTCTTTGCCAGTTTTTTTTTTTCCATTATTTGTTTTATAGTGTATATGTAGTCTATACATAATTTTCCGGCCGTAAAGCCTGCTTGGTCTTCTCCAATTTTTCCTTTTATATTTTCCTCCATGATATTTTTAATAATTTTTCCATACAAACGTCCCATACTCGATATTATGCTTAGGCCTCTATAGTTTGTGCATTTTCTGCGGTCTCCCTTTTTAAATATAGATACTATATAAGCTTTTGACCATTCTTCTGCTATTTTTTCTCCATTTATCGCTCTTTATATATATATATATATATATATATATATATATATATATATATATATATATATATATATATATATTTATTTGGCGTTGGTGAAGCAACTACAGAAGTTCCCAAAGTGTTCTTTGTATTTGCCAGACCATCCCAAGACGCGTTCCACCGTATTACGGTTCATCAGTTGGGTTAGATTCAGCAGATACAAAGGACACAATTTTAGTCCTTATCTAGGTACTAACGGACACTTTTGTTGGTAATTTATTTAAAGCCTTTCCAAACAAAGAGGCCAGCACCACGGCTGGTACTTAATTGCAGAAACGCACCTTCTCCAGCTTCCCCCTCGACGGCATAGATGGCTTTGGTGAAGCAATTAAAGGCGAATCAAAAGATTCGCACTTTAGAAGTTCCCAAAGTGTTCTTTGTGTGTGTATGTATTTGCTGAACCTAGCCCAACTAATGGGCCGTGATACGGCGATACGCGTTTTGGGATGGTCTGGCAAATACAAAGAACACTTTGGGAACATCTAAAGTGCGGATCTTTCGATTCGCCTTTAGTTGCTTCACTAACGCCAGCTATACCTTCGAGCGGGAAGCTCGAGAAGGTGCGTTTCTGCAATTAAGTGCCAGCCGTGGCGCTGGCCGCTTTCTTTGAAAAGACTTTAAATAAGTCACCGGCAGAGTGTGTCATATATATATATATATATATATATATATATATATATATATATATATATATATATATATATATACATACATACATACATACATACATACATACATACATACATACATACATACATATATATATATATATATATATATATATATATATATATATATATATATATATATATATATATATATATATATATCACATCGGGGCATATTATTGCTATATTCTTGGTGAAACACCATCATTTGACTTTAGTTTTTAGTATATGTCATTTTGCCGAAGTGTAAACAATTTTACTTGCCAACAAAACACCATTTGCGGGATGTGTTATTTTTCTTGTTTAATTCATAGAAAAGCGTTGCTAAAGATCATCGATTGCTGTTGAAAGTCTATGGTGATTATGCTTTAAAAGTGGTGATTTCAACACGGAAAACAAAGAACGTCTAGGCCAGCCGAAAAAGTTTAAAGATGAAGAATTGGAGGCATTACTCGATGAAAACTCGTGCTAAATGGAAAAAAAACTTGCAGAGTCATTAGGAGTTGATCTCACAACTATTTCCAAGCGCTTTTATGCACTGAGAATGACTTAAAAGTAAGAAAATTGGGTGCCGTATGAATTGAAACCGAGAGACGTTGAAAGACGATTTTCACCAGTGAATAACTGCTTTAACGGCTCAATCGGAAGGGTTTTTTTTCATCATATCGTAACTGGTGATCAAAAATAGATACACTACGATAATCTAAAGCTCAATAAATCATTGGTGAAGCCCGGTGAACCATCAACATGATCGCCAAAGCCGAATATTCATGGCTCCAAGCGAATGCTGTGTATCTGGTCGGATGAGCTAGGTGTAGTGTATTATGAACTGCTTCAACCGAATGAAGATATTACTGGGGAACGTTACTGACAACAATTAATGCATTTGAGCCGAGCGTTGAAGGAAAAACGACTACAATAAGCCAAAAGACACGACAAAGTGATTTTTCAACATGACGACGCTTGGTCACATGTTGCAACACCCGTCAAGGAATCGGTAGAAGTGATTGAATGGCCTATCTTTCCCGTCGTACTGACCAGACATTGCTCCTTCTAATTATCACTTGTTCCGATCGATGACGCAAGGCCTGTCTGAAGATCGCTTCGATATTTATGAGGATACCAAAAATGGATCGATTCGTGGATAGCCTCAAAAGATGAGAAGTTAAACGTGGTATTCATATGGTGCCACAAACATGGGAGAAGGTAGTGGGTACTGATGGACAATACTTGGAATTATCAATTTGTAACCATTTTTTTACAATAAAGCAATATTTTTACCGAAAAATCCCCCAAATTAATTCACACACCCAATATATTTAATTATATCATGGTTTAGGTTTAAATTACAAATTTAATTAAATTATATGTGTGCTTTATAAAGCTGTTTTGCATAACCTTGTTTTTTTGTTGACTTAACGGACCCCCCAAAACACCCCCCCACCCCACCCCCCCCCACCCCCACCCCCCCCCCCCCCCCCCCCCCCCCCCGACCCCCATTGGCTCTAGGCTACAAAAATACAAAAAGCTGACTTGATGCTTTCACCGAAAGTATTTTTCTGGTTTGTAATTTAGAAGATTCCGAAATAAATTCAATTTAAACTCAATTTACTTACTACAATTTCCAGGTAACGTATCAAAGCAATGATCCAGTTTTTATATTTCCTTGATCGATCAATGTCTTTTATTTTGACCATTATCACAAGTGTATCTAAAATTGACAAGCATAGAGGAGTTTAATGGTTAAAGTTGAAAAGGATTGAGGATAACTGGCAGTCCACAGACGGCCGGCCATAGTAACTTCTGAAGCTCAGTTAATAACTTTGTTATCTTTCCACCAATTTCACCACTCAGAAAAATCATTTATACTTACACTTAGATTTACTTTGGTATTATCAGAATATAAAACATAAGACTTTTGAACTAAGAGATAATTTGGGATGGTTACTAACTCTAATAAAAAATTAACCTTATGAAGCCATTGAGAAACACAGTGTTAACATAATGCACATGTGGCTTCCCACATTTTACTAACAAGTACTAAAAGCATGAGAAAAAACTGCCGTTCTTAAGTACACGTCAATATAAAAAGTAATTAAACTTAGGCCGTACATATACCATTCACAGTGAATAAATCAGCTGGTCAGTAATAGCGAGTTTTAGTCAAGATGATGATGAAGTTAGGGGGGTTTGGGCGCGTCGATATCAATGATAATTTGGCGCCCATATTTCTTTTATATGATTGTATTGACTTCTTTGAGGAATTTTTGGATTTCATCCTTTTTTAATTTTTACGAATTGTTTGGCTTAAAGAGGTGGGGATATTATGCTTAGCTCTAATGTTGTCAAAGTGATCAGCCTCAAATATATGTGTGACTGTCAGAGGTGAGTTACAAGTAGAGCATTGAGGTCGGGGGTCATTTTTCAAGACATGGAACTGTGTGGAGTAAGTATGCCCTATAGCTAGTCTTTTCAGAATTGTGTTTTCCTTCCTGCTCAAGTTATGGATGTGTAAGGGAGGTTTTAGATTGCAGAGTTTGTTGTTATTTTCCTCCAGATCCCATTCGAGCTGGAAGAGATCTTTGCTAATTAAGGAGAGGAGATTAACCAAATCATTTATATGATTTTCCCCTTGAACAGGAGTGCCAGTAGATGTAGCCTTTTTGCTGCCTGATCAGCTCTGTCATTGCCACTTATTCTCATGTGACCAGAAATCCAAAGATGACTATTAATGCAGGAGATGATTGGACAACTTAATACGCTAGTTGCGCCGTTGTTAGCACACTAAAGAATACATTGATAGCAAAAAATGTTTTTGAAACACATTTTTTCAAGAATACGTTCTTATGTGACGCACTGTATAAAACTTCGGTATTTCTGCGTCACCGCTTAGGAATGCTCAATACCGCTAGGTTTACATCTGGTTGATGATATTTGATAGGTCTAAACACTTTCTAAACTTGCATTTTCCTAGTGAACCAGCCCGAAGGAGATCCATTATTTTTGTCGCCTCAGTACTCGTAATCGTATTCTTTACTCTCAAAAACTACTTACGTAAAGAATTTTTTCTGTACGTATAAAAAATTACTTTAGTTTATAAAAATTTTACGATACGTCAAGGCCATTGCAGCGGAAAATACACCAACAAATTGCAAAAAACCGTTAATGAATAAAAAATATTGTCTATTTTTATTTGTAGGATATAAAGGAGTACAATAATAAAATACCTCATAAAATAACAACAAAGACTAATGGCCTTTACATAGAGCAGAGTGTTAAGTCGTTAAGACTGTAACACAAATGTTATTTTTCTCAACCTAAGTCGTCCACTCCTGGACGTAGGTTTCTTCCATGCTTCCCTGTCTTTTGCCACTGCTTGCCCGCTACTACTCTTATATCATCGACCCATCGCTTCTGTGGCCCTCCAAAGCTTCCTCCGGTTCCTGTGGGTCTCCATTCCGTGATCCTATACTGGATGATCTATCTACATGGCCTGCCCATTGCCGCTTAATCTCTGTCGCACTTCTCTTTTTAATAGTATGTTGTCAGTTGTTTCTTTAATTTTAATATGTATAGATGCTTCTTTATAGATGCTCTCTATTATTTTTATATATCGGGAATCTATTCTCGCATTCGCTAGGGATTTTAGAACTGACCAGACTTCATCAGTATCAAATGCCTTATGAAAATCAATGCAGGCCAAATCTATTAGTACCTTATATTCTGTATATTTTGTACAGAAAATATACAAATATTATTAGTGTTATTATTTACTATCTTTATATAATAATGCGATTAAACTTTAAAGAAAAAAGAGGTGGAAAGTAACAAAAATTTGATATGCTCTAATGAACCTGAATATTTTTTTTTCTTTTCAATCAACAAGTTATTGAAATCAAATGTCCAATTTTATCAAGAAAAACCTAAATTGTCATTGAGATCGACTGAATTTCAAGATACCAAAATTCACGTACATTCTTATTCACAATATTCTGACCATTCGTAGAGACTCAAGCTTTCTTAAAACCATCGGATATTGTCTGACATTTTTCGAGCAAGAACCAAGTTGTGTGTATTGGATTACATCAACTTGTGACTTCTGTTTCTTCTCCCAACTTCATTTTCCGATGGACAGAGAGCAGTGACCACGGGAATATACACCACTATCCTCATTTAGCAACTAGATTTACCTTGTCAATCTCTGTGTTAAAGCTGAAGCATAGTAGGTCGATGGAAATCAATTATTATTTAAACAAATACCTGTTATAATAAATACATTACCAAATCTATTAAAAGTTAGAGTTCTTTTTCGACAGAGGGTCTACTGTAAAAAAAGTTGATTTTAATATATTAGGTAAAAGCTTTTAGAACCGAAAAATTTTTTGCTTCCCTTCCCGATCTTTCCTATTTCTTAAAGAAGTCGGAAACAAGACACTCACAAACTAAGTTTATAAAATGATAAAGAAAAGTTGCGGCAGAAACTAGAGAAGTAAATGTAAAAAACTTGCTCATCACAAGAAAGGTAATCCTGAAAAATAAAGATGCAAAAGTAGTCCTTTGAAATACGTAAGTTCCCAAATTGCAGTTACAGCGTCGAAATATGAAATTTACTTTATAGAGCGAACGGGTACGCTTGCAATCCAAAGACATTTGCAATTATTGTCAGTGTAGAAGACAATAAACAACTTTCATGTTTTTTTTTTTCCCATTTTACAATATTATTTTTAAAATATCGGTGCTACTCTACTGGAATTCCAGTAGAGTAGCACAAACATTAAATATTTTTAGTGTTCTGTACGCAACACTTATAAAATTACTTCGGTGTCTGTTCTTCCGTCTGTCTGTCTGTCTGTCATTCTCGATTTTCTACTATATATTACTCTAGAGTTGCTTTTCCTCAAAAAATTAGGAAGATAGGGTATTGTTTTAACTACTTTCTTAGCATGTTCTGGTTCTAACAGTAGTTTTGAAAGTTAAATTTAGACTTAAGGGGTTAGTTCAGGTTCAGGTCGGTGGCAGCCGTAGCTCAGTGGGATAGTACCTTGCTACTGTGCAGAAGAACGAGGGTTCAACCCCGCAGGTCGGTATACTTTATTTATTAAATCGTTTAATAACATACACTGCATTTGTTGGATTCTATTCAAAAGAGAGATTTTTGCCTGATTGGAGACCCAGAAGTCACTAGCAAAGTTGAATACTTGGAATAGTTGGCGACTCGAGCCTTTGCTACAAGTATTTTCATGGCAAGTGTGCAATGGATATAGTCTGCTAAATTTCTTTCCGAGAGGTGCATGGTAGGAATACACGTCGAGCTGATACTTCACATTTGTGTGTGGTTTCGCTTGTCACTTATTCATGAATTTATAAGGTTTCTTATAATTAAATAAAGGTCCCGTTTAATAAATTTAGTATATTTCTTAATATTTTTATATATTTCTTTTTATTATCTTAGCTTAAGGAGAATGTTAAGAAAACATTAGTCAACAGCTAGATTCTCAATAATGTTTCACATATTTCAGAATTATATTTATTTTTATAATTACATAAGAGAATAGTACAAGAAAGAATACGTAGTGAGATGGCTCAGTCAGCGGTGAATACAATATAACGAACATATCAACAGAATGGACAATAACAAACAGTAAAAGTTGCCAGAAACGTAAAGAACTATTTGTAACATTTGTAAAATGTCTCATCGCAATATTCTTAATTTGATTAATGTTTGTTTAAAAATATCTATGTCTGAAAGACGTACCTTGTAAGTGAGCTGCAACTTTGCTAGGAGAGTGTTCAGTCCCAAATTTGTGCGATGATATAGCAAGTTAAATAGAGGTCAATTTCTGAAGTCTCTTGAGGGTCTATTAAAATTTAGTTTACATAAGAGTTCAGTCACTTCCAACAAGGCATTTATCAATTTAACCAAAAAATACAGATTCGAAATTTATATATATATATATACATATATATATATATATATATATATATATATATATATATATATATATATATGTATGTATCTATGTATATATATATATATATATATATATATATATATATATATATATATATATATACATATATATATATATATATATATATATATATATATATATATATATATATATATATATATATATACATATACATACGCCAGTGACCCGAATTCATATCTATGCTCGGGAAAATAATAAAAAAAAAGTCATTCAACGTGACGGCCGCCTCTCTTGGGAAGGCAATGACAAATCACCCGTAGTATCAAGCCTAGTAAAGCCTTCTCACTTTGGTCGTTCGGAACCGCCATTAAACTGTAGATCTTCTTAGTCTGTGGAACACTTAAAAAAGGTACCAACGACAGGCAAAGGCGAGAGCGTATATGGCTTTTCAAGTAGATATATACACTCCTGGACAAAATTAACGCAACACTATATTAAATCATACAAATCTCTATAATGAATTAATTTTAATAATTTTTTATGAACATTGGTTACACTAAAAGTTAGAAAAAACTTATTCGGATACTTTAAAAGTAAATTAGCTACCAAAGATCTCTATAAGATTCGAATTAAAATTATTCTTAAGACCTAATAACAAAATCGTTGAAATTATGTAATAATGCACAAAATAAACTGGGACACTAGTAGCTAAATTAATGGTGTAACTGGGACACTAGTAGCGTGTGTTGCCTCCTCTACTTCGGATGACAGCGTTTATGCGCCTAGGCATGCTTCTAATTAAATTTTGGATAAAATCTTGAGGAATTTACTCCCATTCTGTAATAACTGCATTTTCAAGTTCCCTCAGGTTTCTAGATGCAGGTATATGAGGTTTCACATTTTTCTTAAGGTGATCCCATACATGTTCTATCGGATTCAGATCCGTGCTTTTTGGTGGACATTGCATAATCGGTATATCAACTTGATTCGAGTACCTCCCTAGCGACGTGAGGTCGTGCGTTGTCTTGCATAAACAGGAAATTGGGCCTCACAAAATGACCGAAAGGCATCACATGTTCTATTACAAGATAGTAGTCAGCATTCATAGATCTCTTACGGACAGGAACTAAATCTGTGCGAGCATCAAAGCAGATGCCACCCCAGAACATAACAGAGCCACTGCCGAATGGAATCCTTGCAGAGATATTGCAAAGAGCAAACCTCTCTCCTGGTCTTCGCCATACTCGCTCACGACCATCTGGATGTTTTAGACTAACCCTAGTTTCATCTGTGAAGAAAACTTGTTTACAATCATTCACGGACCAGTTTTTGTGATTTCGAGCAAAACGTAACTTGGCAACTCTGTTTTCTCTAGTAAGCAAGGGCGCAGTGGCTGGTCTCCTACTGTTTAATCCAGCTTCACTTAACCGTCTTCTAACTCTTTTAGAAGAAATTGTGACATTGCGAAGAGCTTCGAGTTCGTTTCTTATTATAGAACTAGTGACAGTCCTGTTTCTTAAAGGATATTGTCTTATAAAATGTTCATCTAGGTCGCTAGTACATCGTTTTCGCCCTTGCCCTAGCCTTCTAGAACAAGTTCCTACTTCATTTAAGCGTCTTCCCATACGACTTATTGTGGAACGATGTTTGCCTAACAAATTGGCAACATAACTCTGACAATATCCCTCGTCCAATAAAAAGCTCGCACTACCTCGTGTTCAGTTAAATTCCTTGTTCGATTCATTTTTCTAATTCTTCGGGGTCAAAAATAAAACAGTCTACCACAAAAACGTATTACTTTGAGAAAGGGAGCAATTTATAAGCTTACTTTTAAAGAAAATCTATCGTATTATTACAGAAAATTGTTTATCTTCTAAAAAATTCTTTAAAACTGTAAATCTAAACGAATTATTTTGATTTCTGTCATGAACGACGAAACAAAATATGCATAGCCTACTATTCAAATACTCGATAAACTTTAAAACTGACATAAGAAAAAGATAAATTAATTTTCAGATTGTTGCGTTAATTTTGTCCAGGAATTTATATATATATATATATATATATATATATATATATATATATATATATATATATATATATATATAAATATACATATATATATATATATATATATATATATATATATATATATATATATATATATATATATATATATATATATATATATATATATATATATATATATATATATATATATATATATATATATATATATATATATATATATATATATATATATATATATATATATATATATATATATATATATATATATATATAAATTTTTCTTTTTATTGAACCTTCGACTATTATAAACTTATGTATGTATATTTTCTTGGGTATTAGGTTCTTCTTAAAATTTGTAACCGCCTAATTTACGTTTCGCCCTATTATTTTGGGCATTCTCTCTCTAATACAAGTATTATATAATGTGATGTTTGTAAAATAATTATATCTGTTGTATTATAAAAAAATTTTCATCATGTTTTTAGATGTAAATTAGAAAATTTTTGAAAATGCCCAAAATAATAAGCCCAAACGTTAATTAAGGTAAGAAATTTTAAGAAGAACCTAATACCCAAGAAAATATACATACGTAAGTTTATATATATATATATATATATATATATATATATATATATATATATATATATATATATATATATATATAATCTCGGATCTGCACAGCGAGTAATATTTCTAACGATGCTATGGATTTTAATACTTCACTTTTCGTTCATTCGCGCTAATTGAAATACTTTTTCACCGAAAATATTATATAGAAACAACTCTCAACCCAGAATATCACAAATGGACTGCGTATATAAAAACATAATTACAAAGAGTTTTAGAAAAAATAAACTCATTTTATCTTCAGAATATAGAGAAGAACATGTCCTAGTAAAATACGCCTTAAAATAGCAAAGTACTTGCGGCGGTAAAAGATAAAATTTATTTTAGAGCAAGGCGTCGTGTCGCATCGTGTCGTTAGAGTCGCAATATTATTGCTAGAGCTGAAAACAGTAATTTTCTCGTTGCATATAGATTTTCCCATTTTTGAAATCATTTTAATATCAAACCAAATTTATGGCTTCGCTCGGTTCGTTTCGATGCAACGTGTCTTCTGCATTTTAATGCCATTCTGACTTTTCAATTTGGAATCATTATTGTCATTTTGTAGCCGTAAATAGGTTCGACAAAAGTAAAAAAGAAACGGAAAAAAGCACGACAGAAGTAATATTAGAATTTGAAACAGAAAGCACAATATTATTGTGTTTGTTCCCGTACCAATTAAATACTTTTGGTGGATTTCATAGGAAATTGGCTGCGATAAGGACTCTCCCGCCTTTACCTGTGGTTGGTACCTTTTTTAAGTGACAAAGGGGATCTACAGTATAATGGCGCTTCCGAATGGCCAAAGTGAGAGGACTTTACTAGGCTTGATACTACGGGTGATTTGCCATTACCTTCCCAAGAGAGGCGACCGTCACGTAGCAAAGGCTTTTTTTAATTATTTTCGCGTGCCTATATATACATATACATATATAATCTCGGACCTGTGTTTTTTGTTTAAATTGATACATGCCTTGTTGGACGTGATTGAACTCTTATGCCAATTGAATTTTAATAGACTCTCGTCATACGAATTTGGGACTGAACACTCTTCTAACAAAGTTGCAGCGCATTTACAACGTCCGTCTTTCCGACATAGATATTTTTCAACAAACATTCATCAAATTAAGAATATTGCAATGAGGCATTTTACAAGTGCCCTCGTTGCGGTCTTGAATATTCAAATTATCTTTTAAATTAGTTTTTTAAGTTACATTAAATATATTTTTTTGTAATTATTGTATCGTATGTTAAATAGTAGATGTGGTGCTTTGTTCTGTTAGCATTTTAAATGTTTAAATATATATATATATATATATATATATATATATATATATATATATATATATATATATATATATATATATATATATATATATATATATATATATATATATATATATATATATATATATATATATATATATATATATATATATATATATATATATATATATATGTATATATATATATATATTTATATATATATATATATATATATATATATATATATATATATATATATATATATATATATATATATATATATATATATATATATATATAAAACTCCTGGACAAAATTAAAGCAACAATCTTAAAACTAATTTATATTTTTCTTATATTAGTTTTAAAGTTTATCGAGTATTTGAATAGTAGGCTATGTATATTTTGTTTCGTTGTTCATGACAGAAATCAAAACAATTCGTTTAGATTTACAGTTTTAAAGAATTTTTTAGAAGATAAACAATTTTCTGTAATAATCCGATAGATTTTCTTTAAAAGTAAGCTTATAAATTGTTCCCTTTCTCAAAGTAATACGTTTTTGTGGTAGACTGTTTTATTTTTGACCCCGAAGAATTAGAAAAATGAATCGAACAAGGAATTTAACTGAACACGAGGTAGTGCGAGCCTCAGTTTTATTGGACGAGGGATATTGTCAGAGTTATGTTGCCAATTTGTTAGGCAAACATCGTTCCACAATAAGTCGTATGGGAAGACGCTTGAATGAAGTAGGAACTTATTCTAGAAGGCTAGGGCAAGGGCGAAAACGATGCACTAGCGACCTACATGAACGTTTTATAAGACAATATCCTTTAAGAAACAGGACTGTCACTAGTTCTATAATAAGAAACGAACTCGAAGCTCTTCGCAATGTCACAATTTCTTCTAAAAGAGTTAGAAGACGGTTAAGTGAAGCTGGATTAAACAGTAGGAGACCAGCCACTGCGCCCTTGCTTACTAGAGAAAACAGAGTTGCCAAGTTACGTTTTGCTCGAAATCACGAAAACTGGTCCGTGAATGATTGGAAACAAGTTTTCTTTACAGATGAAACTAGGGTTAGTCTAAAACATCCAGATGGTCGTGAGCGAGTATGGCGAAGACCAGGAGAGAGGTTTGCTCTTTGCAATATCTCTGCAAGGATTCCATTCGGCAGTGGCTCTGTTATGTTCTGGGGTGGCATCTGCTTTGATGCTCGCACAGATTTAGTTCCTGTCCGTAAGAGATCTATGAATGCTGACTACTATCTTGTAATAGAACATGTGATGCCTTTCGGTCATTTTGTGGGGCCAATTTCCTGTTTATGCTAGACAACGCTCGACCTCACGTGGCTAGGGAGGTACTCGATTATCTTAATCAAGTTGATATACCGATTATACAATGGCCACCAAAAAGCCCGGATCTGAATCCGATAGAACATGTATGGGATCACCTTAAGAAAAATGTGAAACGTTATATACCTGCACCTAGAAATCTGAGGGACTTAAAAATGCAGTTCTCACAGAATGGGAGCAAATTCCTGAAGATTTTATCCAAAAATTTAACTAGAACCATGCCTAGGCGCACAAACGCTGTCATCCGAAGTAGAGGAGACAACACGCTACTAGTGTCCCAGTTACACCATTAATTTTGCTACTAGTGTCCCAGTTTATTTTTTTCATTATTACATAATTTCAACGATTTTGTTATTAGGTTTTAAGAATAATTTTAATTCGAATCTTATTGAGAAATTTGGTAGGTAATTCACTTTTAAAGTATCCGAATAAGTTTTTTCATTATAGAGATTTGTATGATTTAATATATTGTTGCGTTAATTTTGTCCAGGAGTGTATATATATATATATATATATATATATATATATATATATATATATATATATATATATATATATATATATATATTAAAATTATATCCTTGTAGAAATACCGATTGCAGATCTCATAATACGTAAAAAAATCGACTAAAGTTTTTTCAGTTTTTACCGGTGTGTTCAGTTATACAAAAAATTTTACCAAATTTGCCATGCTCTATACATTTAGTCGGATTAGTATGTCGCTTTATGCATAATAATAATTTTTCAAGGCTGGAAATAAAATCTATTTTTGTTGGAGAAGAGAAAAGCAAATAGATCTATATTTATTTACTTAATATTGTTATTAAACTGCATCATTATTTTGCAAAAATAATCTTTTTCGCCAGTTTTTTTTTGCTTTTATTTTTATAAACAATTAAAAATAAAAGCGAAAATAAGCAAACAGAAATGTCAAGTCAAGGATCTGACACCGCTGTTTCGGTATAGGTAGGTTCATTTTCCCTTTTGGTAGGACTCCTAGAATTTTTCAGTATATGTGTATATAAATTGTAATGCTTAACTTCAATGAAAAAGCATTTTTCATCTGCTCATTTTCTTACTTAAAAATAATTAATATTTTACAAAGCAATACAAGCAAATAAATATGAACTGTTGTTTTATATTTTAACATTTTAAAACTTAGACTAAAAATAACACTGTTTAAGTATATCTAAATTCAAATTCCAGTTTATTTGTCAATATCTACAAATTCATAAAGTGACAGAAATTAAATTTGCTCGAAATACGACAAAAGGGCATGAAAAGTATCACTTTATTTTGTTCATGTTACATTATTATTTTTATTGTACTTTAAATTACAAGAAAAAAAATTTTAAAATATTTTTTTAGTAGTATATAAGATCACTTCGGTGTCTGTCTGTCTGTCCGTCCGTCTGTCTGTCTGTCACACTCGATTTTCTCCGAAACTATTTGACATAGAAAGTTGAAATTTGGTACTAATATAGGAATTGATGGTCTCATTAGAGCCATGTAGTTTTGGAAGTTAAATTTTGACTTAAGAGGTTAGTTTTGGGGGTGAAATCGGAAGTGAAAAAAAATTTTTTTACTAGGTCATCGAGTGTGATGTCAAATGAAAGCTTGTAAAAACACGAGTAATATATATATATATATATATATATATATATATATATATATATATATATATATATATATATATATATATTATATAAATATATATATATATATATATATATATATATATATATATATATATATATATATATATATATATATATATATATATATATATAATGTAATACTTGCACACATTTTTCTTCGTATTATTTTTAAAAAATAGCGAAAAATCGCTGTCCCCCCATCTTATCTCGAAAAGTACTGTTCAAAAAATTTTGAAAAAATTCTGAAATATTCTCCACTGGGTGTAGATAGAACAGCTATGGGTAATTGCTTATTACCTTTCAAAGCCAATTTATATGTTAATAATAGTTTGAAACCGAAGCCAGTGAAGAATTTGACTATTTCCCAAGGGCATGGTATAGGTATGTGGATGATATTTTCGCGATTTTCGATACGAGAAAAGCAAATATTGATGACTTTGTTTCCAAAATAAATAGCCGGTATGATTCCATTAAATTCACTTACTAAGTTGAGAACAAAGGACAACTGCCTTTTCTATATATTTTAATTATTAAAAATAATAATAGACTAGAATTTGATATCTATAGGAAAGACACAGTAACAGATAGATATATTTCTAATGATTCTTTTCATTGCAAACAACACAAATTAGCTTTATTACATTTTTTGGTTCATCGTTTGGTCACTTTTCCTCTGAATAGAGTAAACTTTAATAACGAAAGGAATCGTATTAGAAATATAACTAGAGTTAATAGTTATGACGATGACTTAGTAAACAAACTAATAAATAGACATAAGTTCAGGTTAAATATTCAGAATTCCACCTTTTTTACACGCGACGAAAATAACAACAAGTATGTCTCCGTACCATATAATCCGAAATATAGCAAGGTAGGCCTCACCTTAGTCTATAAGTCATCAGACGATCTGAGGAATATCTTAGGAAATCTCAAAAATAAGATTCTTAATTGCGAGAAAAGTGGAATTTATGAAATTAGTAATGATTGTAACAAAAAGTATGTTGTGCAAACTAAAAGGTCAATAAAAACACGATTTAAAGAATATTTAGCACACTTAAAATACAGCAGAACAGGAAAGTCTAGCTTTGCCGAACATGCCCTTAAAGCTGATCATGGTGTAACATTAGATAATCTAAGATTAATTAAAACTGTATCTGATAGGAGAATGTTGAACGCATACGAAAGTATGGAAATTATAAAATGTAAAAGTAGGTTAAATAAAGACAGGGAGCCTATTCCTTATAGTCCGCTCTGCTGGTTACTTGACCGGAACTGATGGCCTTGCCTATGCCATTAGTTTCGCCTAAGTAATTCAAGGGTTAGGCTAAGTATAAATAGGGTAGATTTGTAGTTTAGCTTTAGTCAATCATCGCTCCTGATGAAGCTAACATGGTGAGCGAAACGCGCGTCCAGTGCAAAAATAAAGTGTTTTGTTTAGTGGTGTTATATACTGAGTAGTATAATTTTTAAAAGCAACTGGAAATATTCTGTCACAACTTACAATATAATGCAACTAAATATCAAGTAAAAATGATAATGAATAAATTTTGGGACAAATCTGATGTGTTTATAACATTATTGTCAGTTCCTGTTTTTGGGGTGTGGGTTTCTGTTAAACGTCACAGTATTTTTTTATGACAGTTTAATTTTCAAAACTGTGTCAATCTACGAAAAATAAGATTTTTTTTTGTTAAAATTTTACCCAGTTTTTATGAGTATAGGGGGATAAAATTCCATAATTTGAAAAAGAGTGAACTAATTACGAGTATTTTTTACGTATTTTTGTTTATTTTTTAATGATAAACTTTTTTTGAGTTTAGGCCCTCAAGAATGAAAAAAAACCAATCGATTGCGGTATAAACATTTTTCTAGAAATTCCTGTTTTCTTTCAATTTAAAAAAATAAATAAAATGCCGACCCACTTACAAGCCATAAACTTATCCAAAATTGGTAACTGACACAACAAACTTTTAATTTTTAGTGTTCCGTACGGAACACTTATAAGATGACTTCGGTGTCTGTCTATCTGTCCGTCTGTTTGTCACACCCGATTTTTTCCGAAACTATTGGTCACAGAAAGTTGAAATTTGGTAATAATATAGGAATTGGTGGTCTCATCAGAGCCGTGTAGTTTTTAAAGTTAAATTTTGACTTAAGGGGTTACTTTTGGGGGGTGAAATTGGAAGTGAAAAAAAAAATTTTTTACTAGGTCATCGAGTGTGGTGTCAAATGAAAGCTTGTGAAAATACGAGTAAAAAATATATATATATAATGTAATACTTGCGCACACTTTTCTTAGTCTTATTTTTAAAAAATAGAGAAAAATCGCTGTCCCCCCACCTTATCTCCAAAAGTACTTATTAAAAAATTTTGAAAAAATTCTGGAATATTCTGTAGTAGACTGAACGAAAATTATCGCGAGTGCATTACCTTTAATAATTTATCTTATATATAAAAAAAAACAAAAATTTTAAGGTCATCAGTTTTCAGTAAAGATTGGAAACAATTTTGTTGAAAACTCATTTAGGGTGTGTTTTTGTGAAGTCACTGATCATTTTATACCACGGTAACAAATTTTTTTGTTTTAAAAGCAATCAACGTACGGAACACTAATTGTGCAAGTTCAACTTGCACTTGACCGGTTTTTTTTCAAATATTAACATTATTTTTTATCGGATTAAATAGACCTCCGATGAAAACTATAGCGCCTCCTTGTCTGCAGAATAACTTCAAAAAAAAAAAATCCAATCTTCAAAAATAAAAATTAAACTTGTAAAATGATGACTGCTACATCACACAGTTAACAGAGTATACTTTTATTTTGTTAAATGACACGTATAAAAAAGTTGCAATAGGCGTGACCGCAGTTTCTTATCTAGTCAAAACAGACATTTAACTTCAAAAATTCACGTAGAGCTAATAATTGGTATAAGTCTTAAATACACTATTTCAAATAAAATATCACCGATTCTAAGTCTGCTAAAAATTTTATTCAAGGTCAAAGGTCAATAATATCGGTTTTTCGCATTTTTCTCGCAAACGGTAAGTGTTATCGTAAAAATAGATCAGACAAAAGATCAAGCAATTACCTACAAAAATTGTTCTTGTACCTTTCTTCCTACGAATCACCATTCCTGAGATATCGCGATACCAGAAGTTGAAGAAGTCGTATTCTACATAATATGCACGCATTTCCGCACCATATACGAGGCTGGTTTGAAAAGTCCGTGCAAAAATAAAAACTACTTATGTGTTTGGGGTAAACCTTTTTTATTTTTCGACATAGTCTCCTTTTAGGCTTATACACTTCGTCCAACGATGTTCTAGTTTGTTGATCCCTTCCGAATAATAGGATTTGTCCAAGTCTGCAAAATATCCATTAGTGTCTGCTATCACCTCCTCGATTGAATAAAATCTTTGTCCCGCCAGCCATTTCTTCAAATTGGGGAACAAATAGTAGTCCGAGGGAGCCAAGTCTGGAGAATAGGGGGGATGTGAAACGAGTTGGAATCCTGTTTCCATTAATTTTTGCGACCACAACTGCTGAGGTGTGTGCTGGTGCGTTGTCGTGATGGAAAAGGACTTTCTTGTGGGCCAATCGCGGGCGTTTTTCTTGCAGCTCGGCTTTCAAACGGTCCAATAACGATGAATAATATTCACCTGTAATAGTTTTACCTTTTTCCAGATAGTCGATGAGGATTATCCCTTGTGAATCCCAAAAGACAGTCGCCATAAACTTTCCGGCCGAAGGAACGGTCTTCGCCTTTTTTGGTGCAGATTCCCCCTTGGTAACCCATTGTTTAGATTGTTGTTTGGTCTCAGGAGTATAGTAATGTATCCATGTTTCATCCACAGTGACGAAACGACGCTTAAAGTCCTCCGGATTCTTCTGAAACAGCTGCAAACCATCCTTGCAACACTTCAAACGATTCCGTTTTTGGTCAAGCGTGAGCAATCGCGGCACCCATCTTGCGGATAGCTTTCTCATGTCCAAATGTTTATGCAAAATATTATGTACCCATTCAGTCGAGATGCCCACGGTACTAGCAATCTCACGCACCTTAACTCTTCTGTCATCCATCACCATATCATGGATTTGATCAATGATTTCTGGAGTCGTAGCCTCCACAGGCCGTCCAGAACGTTCAGCGTCACTTGTGCCCATATGGCCAGTCCGAAAATTTTGAAACCACTTATAAACTGTTCTAATCGAAGGTACAGAGTCGCCATAATGTTTATCAAGCTTCTCTTTAGTCTCCTGAGGCGTTTTGCCTTTCATAAAGTAATGTTTAATCACCACACGAAATTCTTTTTCGTCCATTTCTTGAAAATCACTCGACTTCCTTGATTCACACGAATGTCAAACACAAAGAAGTAGACCATTATGGCTGAAACTTGGTGTGCGTTCATTCAAGAAATGCTACTAACTAAACATGACCTCGATACGCGCCGGTGGTGCCATCTCTCGGACTTTGCACGGACTTTTCAAACCAGCCTCGTATGAGGTAGTATACCTGGCGCATTTGTTTTAAAGTGGTTTCCTCAGTAGGCATACTCCACGATCTATTGTGATTAAGTTTTATTATACAATATCCTATTGATTGAAAAAGTGTTACTACTGGTAATGATTAAAGGGAAACGGGTTATTGTTGATTTCGGGAAAATTTTGATCTGATTGATAATCTTCAAATGCTACTTCAACAGTAATGTTTTCATCTTCGCTTTCTTCTTCCTTTTCTTGCTGGATTTCTATAGACTGTTCTAAGAAGAAAGATGTATCAGTTGTCTCTTCATTGATCCCATAAGAATCCTCATCTGTTTTATTTGATTGATTGAAGTTTGGAGCAAGACTGCCCTAGACAATTGGCACATACTGGTGAACAATATAATCCGATCACAATTTTTGCTACAACCCTTCTTGCAATTACAAAAAATAGTGTTAAGAAGTTTTTCTGGAGCAGAGATTCTCGAGATTCTCCAAAGTGTTCAATTGCGTTGTTCCAAACATGTGTTACATAAGTCAGAAGATCGGCTGTTGATCTATGTTTACGAAAGCCACATTAGTGATCGCTAATAATGTTGAATCCTTCAAGATATTTTAGAAGGTGCTGGTTGATAGCTTTTTCCATGACTTTATTATTGAAAGCAGTGCGACTGCTCGGTAGTTATTTGGCAAGGTCTTCTTGCCTTTCTTAGGCTGAACTGTGGCACATTTCCAGCAGGAAGGAAATATTCTCTTTCTGTAGGATAGGTTGAAGAGTCTACAAAAAACTGGTGTTAGTTCCCTCGCATAGTTTTGTGAGAACTATGGCAGGTATTCCGTCAGAGCCAGAAGCTTTTTTGGTGTCTAGTTTCATTAAAATACGTTTATGATCCGCTGTCCGAAGACAATATCGGGCATCCTTGACTGCACTATGGGAATAGTTGGTAATGTTTTTCGTTGAAAATCAACAGTAGAATGTAAAGCAAAGAGTTCAGCCAACAAGTTCGCTTTTTCAACAGGTGTCGTTACAATAGAATTATCTGGCCGTGTGAGTGGTGGTATGGTGGATTTGGTGAAATTTTGACTAACTGCCTTAGCGACTGACCAAAAGGACCTGGAATTGTTGGGACAAGCGAGAATTGATTGATTATTTTTGTTGGGCAGGGCGCGTCAACAGCTAAGATCATTTAGCGCCCACTTGAGTTAGTTAGATATAAACAGGAGGCAAAAGTTTTAATGAGGATGATGATGTTGGATGGGATGCCGTGTGTGTCCCTCAAATTTTGATGTTGAATGGATTCGAATAGGTGTAACACAGATAAGGGGGAGTCACATTTAGGGCAGAGTGGAGGGGGTTCTCTCTTTAATACCTTAAAAAAACGTTCCATATCCTTGCTTTGGTTGCCTAGCCACATAGGCAACCCTCATAATGATAGAGCGGATTATCTTGCTAAACTTGCTGTAGAAGGGGGTAGTACGAGTACGGGAGAGAACCATTACTCTGATTTTAACATCTTCTTCAAACACCTACACAGCTCTCTCTTCCAACTCAAATGGGACTTGGAAGATCCCAACAACAAATTATGGTCCATTAAAACCAATGTATTCCCTCCCCTAAATACTTCAGCTCTGAACCGAAGACATAATGTAATAATGAGAAGACTGGCATTGGGACACACCTACTCTACGCATCTACGTCTATTAAAGGACAATCGAGAAGTTTGTTTCGTTGTAATGGCAAAAGTATACGAACTGGGATTCAGAATAATTCCTCTTTCATCCTATTCCTCAGATTTGGCCCCAAGTGACTTTTCTTTGTTTCTTAATCTCAAAAATTGATTTTGCAGTGCTGAAACGAGTATTAGGCACTTTTCTAGGCATTTTTTTTTTAGAGGAAATAACAAAATTGGTACCTCGCTGGACCAAATAGATTGAACTCAGTAGAGAAAATGTTGACAAGTACTTTTGTATAGTGAATAAAAGTGGAAAACATTTCATTTAATTATTGTAGGATCCGTCCAGAAAATGTAATCGCACTGTGTATATTTACTCTAAAAATAGAGACTGTGGAGGAAGAAAAAAATATAAATTAAGTTTATCCTTGATTTTAACTAAACATTTCTTGACTGAGGAAAGGAAAAATAGAAGAATAGAATAGAATAACTTTCTTTACTAAGTCACAAAGTAAAACCTACGTATTTTGATCCTTTAAAGGAGCATCCTCACTATGTGTACGTAAAAAAGGAACACAAACGAATATGTCTTTATTGTTAAAAACTACTCAGTTTTATTACTTAAACCATTAACTTTAATTATATGAAGTGAGCTTTTTATCCTCTCTTATAAAAACTCATCATGGAATTATCTTGTAATTATTTGTGTAGCGCTAACTTATAACAGAAGAAAATAAAAAAGAAAAATATTTGGTAGTAATCTTGGTTAAATAGTTCTTAAAACTATCTTTAATTACCTAAGATTATATTATTTACAGACAGAATTATTTTAAGAATGAAAATCTGTGGTACTATTTCCGAGAAGTAATAAAGATTAAGTAAGGGTGAATGGTTTAAGTCTACCTGTTCGTTTAATAATCGATTGGAGTTTTTCCGTTTGTTAATTTCAAGACATTCAAGCAAATTTAATTTTTTAGAATAATGAACCCACAGGCTCCAAAATTATATTCCCTAATTAAATTACATAAAAAGGATTTCCCTATTAGACCAGTTGTATCGTTTTTTACGGCACCATCAATCAAACTATCACAAAAACTCTCATCCCTTTACTACGACAACATTGCAAATTTAAACCGAAATATAGTATAGCCAATACCAATCGATAAAATTAAAAATATTAACTTACCGGAAAATTCTAGAATTATCTCATTTGATGTACAAAACTTATTTCCTAGTATTCCACCATATGAAGTCATAGAATTAGTAGATAAGCTCTTAATCACGAATAAAGTAAACGAATTTATTAAACGGGATATTTTAGATTTACTTACGACGTGCTTGGATCAAAACTATTTTGAATTCAACGACAACTTTTATACATCTAAAGAAGGTCTAATAATGGGTAATCCTTTAAGTCTGTTACTAGCGGAAATTTTCATGGATCATTTAGAGCTAAAAATTCATCAAAACGCGGTAAGCAAAAATATTGTTTACTGGTATAGATATGTTGACGATATCATTTCCTGTTTCACGGGAACAGATAGACAACTAACAATCCTCCTTAACTTCCTAAATAATTTGCATCCTAATATTAAATTTACCATAGAATTAGAAACCAATAACTCTATAAATTTCTTAGACATATCTATATCAAAAGTGAACAATAAACACGATTTCTCGATTTTTCACAAACCGTCACATACTGGCACAGTCATACACAATAGCTCATCCCACCCGTATTCTCACAAAATGGCAGCTTTTAACTCTTTCATACATAGATTGTTACATATCCCTATGACTAAAACTAATTTTAACAAAGAATTCAACATAATCAAACAAATAGCAATTAATAATGGATATGACCCCAACATTATAGATAATATCTTGAATAAAAAATCCTTTAAACAAGCAATCTCTCTAATTTATCCCTCAATTAATGACAAAAAAGGAAAATTTAGTACACTCACATACACAGGGAAAATAACTAGAACAATTTCCAAACATTTAATAAAAAAGAACAATAAAATAGCATTCAAACCAGTAATTCCTTAGGGAGTATAATTTTGAATAACAAAACCAAATCTAAGAATTCCTTTAAATCAGGAGTTTACTTATTAAATTGTGGATCTTGTACTAAAACCTACGTAGGACAAACTGGTAGATCTTTTGAAACTGGCATTAAAGAACATAAACATAGTTATTTAAAAAATAAGAACAATTCACATTACGCAACTCATATAATAAACGGATCTCATAATTTTGATGATACGTTAAAAATTCTACATGTAGAAAAGAAATCTAAAAAATTAAATTTGCTTGAATGTCTTGAAATTAACAAACGGAAAAACTCCAATCAATTATTAAACGAACAGGTAGACTTTAACCATTCACCCTTACTTAATCTTTATTAGTTCTCGGAAATAGTACCACAGATTTGCATTCTTAAAATAATTCTGTCTGTAAATAATATAATAAAATGTTTAGCATAATCTTAGGTAATTAAGGATAGGTTTAAGCACTATTTAACCAGGATTACTACCAAATATTTTTCTTTCTTATTTACTTCTGAAGAAGCCATTGTATGGTGAAACAACTGTCAAGTGACTTTAAATATATTGGAAATTAAAACATAGTGTTGTTTTTATATAATTTTATTATGAATTTCCAACAAGTATCGGCTAACACAATCAAAGACATAACAGAAGATATTTTTATCTACCTTTTAAAAGAAAACTCCATAAATATGGGTTTTAGGTTGAAGCATACGTATAAAATTTTCAAGTAAACTTTTACAATGTATGGCAAATGTATAGCAATGTAACTTTTAAGCCTAGAAGTAGCGATAGCGGAAAAGTCATAAAATTTACCGAACGCATGAAAGAAACCATCAGCATTGCGGGTTGTTTCAATGCTATGGCCGAGGCTGCAATGATCAATTTTTCTGTTTATAAAATTTGAAAATATTTTATTATCGGAATAATTTATTGCTTTACTTCATGTATCTCGATCTAAGAACATATGTATACACGGTCTGCTTTATCTTGGGGCATGAACGATAAAGTTGTCTTTCTAGGTCTTTAATTTATTCGTTTATTTTCTCTAATTAATTATATGTTTACGCGAAAATCTAAATTTATATCGCGGTTAACAGAAAATATTGAATTATTAGACAAATTCGAAGATAGCGCTTTAACATATTACTAAAATTTTAAAATTCGTACTAAATGAATATATTATAAACAACTAAAAATCTTAACATCGGTTATCAGGCTTAAACCAGCGTTTCTCAACTTTTCAGTATTTGCGACCCAATTTTCAAACATAATTTTCATCGCGCCCCCCCCCCCCCCCCCCCTCTCATACAATAACACTGCATGCAATAATAATGTATTTTGATGCTAAAGCTACATTATGACCTTAATTACAAACCTTACAAATTACCAAGAATAAGTAAATTTATTCATATTTGGCAACACATATCTGCTGCGTTGACAAAACTAGAATCGATGCCTCTCTATTGCTCTCTATATCCACTATATCGGTAGCGGCTTCGCGAGAAGTTCCCAGTTGTTCCGAATATTCGGAAAGTCTGCCCAGAAATGTATAAATGCTGCACCTCGTTCAGTTACAGCCCATCTCAGTCGAGTTGATCCTTCTACTGCTAATTTGTTTGTTAATTGAAATTCAAGGTATTAAGTATTCACGGCAGTAAATTTATACAGAATCATGAATACATTTTTAAGTGGGCGCAAGTGAGCATTAGACGATAGTAAAACATCAACAAGTGCACAGACGAGCGTCGTTCCGAAAATAAAATCAAGAAAATATCCTCAAGAATACTTAAATTTAGTGTTTACCAGTACTGAAGTAAATGAAGAAGAAAGGCCCCTGTGTGTTATTTACTCAAAAATCTTGGTAGCAGACAACATGAAACCAAATAAACTTAACCGACATTTCGAAACCTTGAAAAACCCTGCGAATTCTTCGAAATAAAATTAAAATCATATGTAAAGCAGAAATCATTTTTTAAAAAAACTTTGCCTGTGAATGAAAAAGCTTTACTTGCCTTTTACAAAGTTTCATATAAAACAGATGTAAAAAGCATAACACCATTGGTGAAGAGCTTGTTTTGTCAGCAGCAATTGAGACTGTAGAAACTATGTTTGGAGATAATTTTGCCAAACAGCTGCTACCCATACCTATATCAAATGATACTGTTGCCGTCGAATTGATGTCATAGCTGAAGATATTCAGAATCAGCTTTTCGGGAAGTTGCGTGACAAATTGTTTTCAATTCAGCTTAATGAGGCAACAGATAGCAATAAAGATGCTCATTTCATTGCCTATGTTCGCTGTTGTGATGGTATGTTAGCAGTAGAAAAACTATTTTTCTGCAACCCAGTAGAACTCAAAGCAACATCACTCGCATTATTTGCTATTTTAAATGATTTTTTCAACGAGGCAAATATGGAGTTCTTAAATGATTTTATAAACGAGGCAAATATGGAGTGGAAAAATTGCGTTGAAATATGTACCGATGGTGCTCATCCAACGTCTGGAAGATTTCAAAGTGTACAAGCACTTGTGAAACAAAAATCTCCACTGTGTGTGTGGATATACTGTATGATCCACAGAGAAGCTCTGGCTACCAAAGAAATGAGTGCTGCGCTGAAGATTGTGCTCACTATAGTTGTAACCGTAGTAAGTTATATTAAAATGAAACCCCTAAAATCTAGAATTTTTTCTGCACTTTTTAAAGACATGGGTGCCGAACATTCAGCGTTACTATTTTATTGCGAGGCAAGACGGTTATCACGTGGGAAATATTTGCAACGCGTTTATGAATTAAGAAATGAAATCTCTATTTTTCTAGAAGAGGAAAACCGATCGGAAGCCGAGAAGTTTCGATAGAGTTTATTTGTGATGAAATTGAACTACTTGGTCGATACATTCGAGAAACTAAATACCTTAAATCTTCAACTCCAAGGAACAAATACACATATATTCGATACAAGTGATAAAATTAATGCTTTTTGTAGAAAATTGGAGTTGTGGAGCAGAAATGTAAAGCAAAAAAAAACCTAGAAATGCTTGCAAATGTGAGTGAATGTGTCACAACATACAAGACTGAGGAACAACATGTGAAAGTTGTTTTAGTAACCATTGAAAATCATCTAGCCATGTTGACAAAGAATTTTAAAAAGTTTTTTTTACTGATGATAACTTGGTAGCAAGTTACGAGTGGGTTAGGGATCCATTTTAAAATACTCGCGGTAAGTGGCAAAATCAAAAGATAATTTAATAATAAATCACTCTTTGAATTTTGGGCAGGGGTGAATGATGAGTTTTCTGCACTGAAAACAAGAGCATTTCGTATACTATTACCATTTTCAACATCCTACCTTTGCGAAACTGGATTTTCTGCGGTGGCTGCTTTGAAAACAAAATGTAAATCTCAACTAAATATAGAAAAAGAACTCATTTCTAATATTAAACCATCCTTCGAAAATCTCTGCTCTACAAAACAGGCCCAAGGGAGTCATTAATAATTATTAAACTTGTTTTTAATTTAGTGTTGATATGTTAATTATTAGGTAAATACATTGTGCAGTACTAATACAATTCCAGTTATAGGTGTATTTTATCAGCGAAAATGTGTATTTTATTTTTTCTGTCAGAATGTATTTTGTTTTTTTCTTTCCTTTCAATAAATTATATTAAATGTTTTTTTTTAGTTGGGAATGTGGAATCTTTGGCACAATGATACTACTCAGTATATATCACCACTACACCAAACACTTTATTTTTGCACTCGACGCGCGTTTCGCTAACCATGTTAGCTTCATCAGGAGCGATGATTGACTAAAGCTAAACTACAAATCTACCCTATGTATACTTAGCCTAACCCTTGAATTACTCAAGCGGAACTAATGACATAGGCAAGGCCCTCAGTTCCGGTCAAGTACCCAGTAGAGGGGACTATAAGGAATAGGCCCTCTGTCTTTATTTAAACTACTTTTACATTTTATGATTTCCATACTTTCGTATGCATTCAACAATCTCCTGTCAGATACCTTTTTTATTAATCTTAGATTATCTAATGTCACAGTATGATCAACTTCAAGGGCATGTTCGGCAATGCTAGACTTTTCTGTTCTATTGTATCTTAAGTGTGCTAAATGTTCTTTAAATCGTGTTTTAATTGACCTTTTAGTTTGCCCAACATACTTTTTGTCACAATCATTACAACTAATTTCATAAATTCCACTTTTCTCGCAATTAGGAATCTTATCTTTAGGATTTCCTAAGATATTCCTCAGATTGTCTGATGACTTATGGACTAAGGTGAGGCCTACCTTATTAAATACCTTATTGAGTCCCTTGCTATATTTCGGATTATATGGTATGGAGACATATTTGGTGTTATTTTCTTCGCGTGTATATATATATATATATATATATATATATATATATATATATATATATATATATATATATACAAAGAGAGCAAATATTAATGATTTTGTTTCTAAATTAAATAGCCGGTATGATTCCATTAAATTCACTTACGAAGTTGAGAACAAAGGACAATTGCCATTTCTAGATATTTTAATTATTAAAAATAATAATAGATTAGAATTTGATATCTATAGGAAGGATACAGTAACAGATAGATATATTCCTAATGATTCATTTCATTGCAAACAACATAAATTAGCCTCATTACATTTTTTAGTTCATCGTTTGGTTACTTTCCCTCTGAACAGAGTAAACTTCAATAAAGAAAGGAATCGTATTAGAAATATAACTAGAGTTAATGGTTACGGCGATGACTTAGTAAATAAGCTAATAAATAGACATAAATTTAGGTTCAATATTCAGAATTCCACCTTTTTTACACGCGAAGAAAATAACACCAAATATGTCTCCATACCATATAATCCGAAATATAGCAAGGGACTCAATAAGGTATTTAATAAGGTAGGCCTCACCTTAGTCTATAAGTCATCAGACAATCTGAGAAATATCTTAGGAAATCCCAAAGATAAGATTCCTAATTGTGAGAAAAGTGGAATTTATGAAATTAGTTGTAATGATTGTGACAAAAAGTATGTTGGGCAAACTAAAAGGTCAATTAAAACACGATTTAAAAAACATTTAGCACACTTAAGATACAATAGAACAGAAAAGTCTAGCATTGCCGAACATGCCCTTGAAGCTGATCATACTGTGACATTAGATAATCTAAGATTAATAAAAAATGTATCTGACAGGAGATTGTTGAACACATACGAAAGTATGGAAATCATAAAATGTAAAAGTAGTTTAAATAAAGACAGAGGGCCTATTCCTTATAGTCCCCTCTACTGGGTACTTGACCGGAACTGAGGGCCTTGCCTATGTCATTAGTTCCGCTTGAGTAATTCAAGGGTTAGGCTAAGTATACATAGGGTAGATTTGTAGTTTAGCTTTAGTCAATCATCGCTCCTGATGAATCTAACATGGTTAGCGAAACGCGCGTCGAGTGCAAAAATAAAGTGTTTGGTGTAGTGATGATATATACTGAGTAGTATATTAAATGTTTTTAATGAATGTTTTTAATAATAATTTCTTTTCGATACGCTCGCGCCCCCAATAGTGTAATCACACTCCTCTAGTGGAGCGCGCCCCACAAGTTGAGAAACGCTGGCTTAAACACATAATAAATTCAAAAATTTTAGAATTCAATTTTAATTTAAAAGAAATTCTCATTCATTTTGTAGGTATAAATCAATTTAGTACATTTTTTATGCACTCAACTAATGACAAAAATACAGTAAATCATAAAATAACCGGCTAAGTGCAAGTCGGACTTGCGCAATTAGTGTTCCGTACGTTGACTGCTTTTAAAAAAAAAATTTTGTTTCAGGGGTATAAAATAATCCATGATTTCGTAAAACACCATAAATGAATTTTGCACAAAATTTTTTTCCGATCTTTACTGAAAACTGATGATCTTAAAATTTTTCTTTTTTTATATACCCGATAAATTATTAAAGCTAATGCACTCGAGACAATTTTTGTTCAATCTACGCCCTGTGGAGAATATTCCAGAATTTTTTCAAACTTTTTTGATCAGCACTTTTCGAGATAAGGGGTTGAACAGCGATTTTTCGCAATTTTTTAAAAATAATACAAAGAAAAACGGGGCAAGTATTACATTGTATATATTTTTGAACTCATATTTATACAGACTTTCATTTGACACCCCACTCGATGACCTGGTAAATTTTTTTCTCACTTCCGACTTCACCTCCAAAATTTAACTTTCAAAGTTACACGACTTTGATCAGGCCATCATTTAGAATATTAGTACCGAATTTTAACTTTCCATGTTAAATAGTTTCGGAGAAAATCGGGTGTGACAGACAGACAATCGGACAGACATCGTAGTGATCCGTATCGAACACTAAAAAATAGTTGAATTTTTGTTTCAAAAATATTAAAATTAATTTACTAGCATACATTCGATTCTTACTTTAGAATACACTATATGATGACATTCTCCGAATTATTCCAATATTACAAGTATTTAATTTTGATCAAAAACTTCCACAAGTTTACAATCCTTTTCGATCGAATTTGAAAAAGTGAAACTGTCTTGTCGCCGATAACACTGGTCAACAAAAAAAAGAAAATTGCTTTCTATCTCAAATTGACGCGTATTTTTTAAATATGGCAACAATTTTTCTCTAAGAGCTTTTGTTTTTGAGTTATAGCTGACTACCCTCATTTACTATTTTTACTTAGATTTTCGTTTTTTATTGGACACTAAAATATATTTTGTTGCTGTTTTAGATATGGCTTCGTCAAGAAAATGTTGTGTGCTTAATTCCGATTGTCTTTGCTATATTTGTGGTGAATATATATTTGCAAAATATCGAAAACCTATATCGGACTTTGTGAAAACTGCGTATCATCAATACTTTAAAATAAAATTGTGTATTCAGGACAAGCCATGGGTTCCTCATATTGTATGCCAGAAATGTGTGGTATGTCTACGGTTATGGTCCAATGGAAAAAGAGATGCAATAATGTTCGTAACACCCATGATTTGGCGAGAACCTCGAAACCATCATGACGATTGCTACTTCTGCGCTGTGAAAATAAACGGAATTAACCCTGGAAATCGAAGTAAGTGGTCATATCCTAACTTATCTTCTGCTCAACGACCTCAATTAAAATCACAAGAGATACAACCCAGCACATCTAAATCTTCTGATGATCCAAATCTCTGTGAACCCGAACGAAATACATCAAGTGAAGACTCTGATTCAGACTACAAATGTAGCCTTTCAGAACCTCAACAATTTAATCAGAAAGAACTAAATGACTTAGTAAGAGATCTGAACTTACCAAAAGAAGCTTCTGAAATTTTAGCATCTCGTTTAAAAGAAAAAAATTTGCTTACTCCGGAAACCAACATTACATTTTATCGTACCCGAGAAAAAAATCTGTTACCGTATTTTTCTCAAGAGAAGGATCTAGTTTTTTGTAACGATGTTGGTGGTATTTTGCAGCAAATGAGATTAAAACAGTACCAACCTAGTGATTGGCGTCTTTTCATAGACAGCAGCAAAAGAAGTTTAAAGTGTGTTTTGCTTCATAACGGTAACAAGTACGGATCTATACCTATTGCACATTTGACGACTTTAAAAGAAGAATACGTAAATGTTTCTAAGGTTATGGAAAAAATTAAGTATCAAGACCACAAACGGGTCATTTGTGGTTAACTTTCTTTTAGGTCAACAAAGGGGGTACACAAAGTTCCCTTGTTTCATGTGTCTCTGGGATAGTCGTAACAAACAACACCATTGGTCACAAAAAGTTTGGCCAGGCGGGAAGAGCTAAAAGTTGGTACAAAAAATGTTATAAACGTGCCTTTAATTAGCCGAGACCGCATCATACTTCCACCACTTCATATTAAACTCGGCATAATGAAACAGTTTGTGAAGACGCTTGACAAAAGTGGCGAATGTTTTAATTTTCTTTCACGCAAGTTTCCAGGATTAAGTTCAGAAAAATTGAAAGCTGGTATTTTTGATGGGCCACAGATTAGGCAACTCGTGAAAGATCCTAATTTTGTCAAATCAATGACTGAAGTCGAATCCACAGCTTGGAATTCATTTGTTTTGGTTATGAGTAGCTTCCTAGGGAAAAAGAAATCTGACGACCATGTCGAGCTTGTTGAGTGCATGCTATCGAACTTGCAAGAGCTAGGGTGCAACATGAGCATAAAAATCCACTTCCTGCACTCGCATTTATACCGATTTCCACAAAATCTGGGTGATTTTAGTGAGGAGCAGGGTGAAAGATTTCATCAGGATCTTCGGACAATGGAAGAGCGTTATCGGGGGCGGTGGGACTCACATATGATGGCAGACTACTGCTGGAGTTTGCAACGAAATCTTATAAAAGATCATTTGCTAGTGTTCAATAGAAATTTTGATAACATAATGTATTATTTTTTTGTATTTTTTTGGCAAAATAATAAAACTATATATTTCAAAAGGTAAAGCTGTTAGCAATCTCCCAGTATTTTTTTCATAGTTAGGGCCATAGAAATACCCAATAACAGAAAAAAAAAATAAAGGAAACAAGACTTGTGTTGACCAGTGTAATCTAGCCGGCTTTTTCAGAGCTCCTGTCGAGAACTGAAAATACTTTTTAATTTCATGCTAACTTCCGAAGACGTCAATTCTCGGAACAAGCTCTGAAGAAGCTGGCAGGATGGTCGGTGAAACGTCAAAATCATTTTTTTAATTGACACGGGAGAAATCTAGTGGAATTGTACCTATAATCAAAAATATTTGGTTGCTAGAAACTTAATATAGCTCCAATTCACTATATTACCCACACATAGACTATCATATTAATGTTAAATGCATTGTATGGTATTACTTTCCAATAAGCTAAAAAGAGACATATGAAACTCTATTGCTTGAACTAATAATTCAAAAAAAAAATTAAAAGATTTAGGACAAATGTTTTCAAAAAATCTTGAAAGTATTTTTGGAAATTTATATTCACTCTCAGTTATAGTTGACATTTATCTCTTCAGAGTATACAATAACCAAAAATAAATAAAATGAAATATAAAGGCCCTCTTTACCTTTTTAACGTATTTCCTTTTCGGATCACTGATGATTCCCAAGAATTATACTTAAAACGGGAAAGCTAACTCCTGAGAATATTTTATAGAAACGTAAATATAGATACAATCTTTAAATTTCTAAATAAAATTCTTGGTAAATATTTTACAAAACCAACATATCCCAACATCCTCTTATAACACATCTGTAATCAGAATTCTATTAATATTATTTCTCTCTTTTTCTTCTTCCTTTTCCATGATTATGGCTAACGAAGTCAGACAAAAAAGTTTCCGAATCTAAAATTTAGAACTATTAATAAAAGGATTCCAGTTCATTGAACTGATATGAAACCATACAGTCTGTCAAATAAGAACGTGACCGCTCGTACTCTTGAAAAACTGAATTTCGAGAAAATTATTTAGCATCAATGTATTCTTTGGTGTGATAACAACGGAGCAATTACCTTAGTAAGCTGTCTAGTCGCCTCCTGCGTCAATAATCGCTTGGCATCGTCGAGGCATGCTGTCGACAAGATTTTCTGCATACTCGCGCGGCAATGATCTTCAAATTTTTTGAATCTTGCGAGACAACTGAGTCAAAGTCCTCAGAGACTTTCCTCTGATCTTTCTCTTTACAAGAGATTAAACGTATTCAATGGGGTTGACGTGTAGTGATTGTGAGGGCCACTCTAGTATCTTATCGTGGGCCCAAGCAAGCCTTTTCGTGACGTAATTTTTGTCCAGCAAAGGTTTCTTCAACATGCTTTGGAATTTGTCATTATGAGCACGAATATGTTGTCGAATGGTCTCATGGGACACATTCAAACCCGATTTTCTTAATTTTGCCGCTTTTGTCGCAGCGTCAATTTCGAGTGACTACCGAGACACGTTCTGGAAAGTCGTTGACATTTTTCGTCTCGTTAAAACGATTTACCGACTTCTTAACAACCAACACGGCCTTTTTAATAAATTTAAGGGCCACGGAATGCGTTATTTTAGGCTCATTTTAGTGTTTTCGATGAAAGTTTGGAATTGATTGATATTTTTACTGAAATGCGTCATAGACAAAGATTTTTTTGAAATGCTAGAATCGCATCTACCAAAAATGAATTATCGCAGACACATTTTTACTTGACAAATTGTACGAGTAGATGATCACAATAACTGGAGATCATATGTAAGTGGATATTGATCCATGAATTTTATGATTAAACTTTAGGTTTAATTATTGGCTCACAACTCTGTTTTAAAGATTATATTATCTACATGCTGAAAAACATATAGATATGAAACTTTAAAATTTATCTTAACTCTCTAACACCACATAAAGAAAAATTGTTTAATTCTTGTGTTTTGTGAAATTGTAACTTTTATGATATTGTTTATAACCTCTGTCTTAATAGTTTCGGTTTAGACAGAATACAGAAAGATGAAAATTTCTTTCTACTCATAGTTAAATACAGAGAAGTAATGGGTATTACCTGGGAAATTTCGTGGCTTAATAGATTTCATAGACTTAATTTACATTACGAAAGAAATGACCAAGAAGCAGTATGCTTTTTCTATCTTAATGATCTTAATAAAAACGTTTCGTAGTCTATAAAATTTATCAATTCATCAAATTTTCTATAATTATAAAATGTTTATTCCCAAATTTGAGAAAACAAAAATAAGTTCAACATAGTTGATAAACTACAGTTTTTAGCATGAATACACTCTCAGACAGCAGGGCAGAAGAGCAGAGATTAACGGCAACTGCTCTGCAGTTAGTGGGATAAGCAATGAGAAATAGCTATAACTATATACAAGAAATATACAAAGTAGTATAAGACCCGACATGCACAGCTCCTTAACCTAGTGGTACCAGATTGTCTCTGTTAATATGATTATAATTATTATTAGTTAAACAACAAAGTGAAATATTTAAAAAGTCGGTAAAAGGATTTACCCAGTGCTTACCTTGCAACATCTAGGTTTTAAAATACGTAATGAATTTGTCATTCTCAAATTAAAAAATACTTTAATTCGAACACAACATCCATATTTTAAATGACAGATACTTTATCAACCACAACCAACAATTAAAAATCCTGTACATGCTATCCTGTTAAAATTGAAAACAGTAAAAAAATAATAATACGATTTTCAGATTCCTCGAATCCGAAAAGGAAAGTATAACAGGATATATACCGAGAAACTCCTTTAACGTTCTGTCCCAATTCATTAGTACCTTACATTTGTTACTGATTGAAAATATAGAAAAAGTAACACAATTTTCAGATTCCTCAAACACAAAAAATTTTGAAAAGCATCTATACCACGATAAATATATATATATATATATATATATATATATATATATATATATATATATATATATATATATATATATATATATATGTACACTTATACGTATGTTCTCTTATTTGTTAATTTATTTGGAGAGGCTTTTCGTCGAATCATGACTCATCAGTCAAGCTAGGATCGACAAATAAGAGAACAATGCTTCGAGTACTTATTCCCATGCTAGTATAAGATACATTAAATTTCACCCAAAACTATACAGCGTACCTGACCTTAATCGAAGGAAATCTATGGTCATAAGCCGACAGGGGCATGGTCAGCAAATTACCAACATTCACCGCAGACACCGCAATTCGACAAGGGTACCTTATGTCTTTACGCTTCAATGTAAAACCACTGGAGATAAACAAAGTTTATATTTCGGCAGTCTACCCACTGTTCTTTCATTGGTCAATCAATCTTGAGACTCTAGTACAAGCACTGGAATTTTATAAAGACTAATTACACCGAACTTAAAATTTTACGAAATAAGTAATTTTAAAGAAACAAAGTAATAATTACTTGCAAAGTCGCATTGCAGATACTTTCAGTAATTGTTTATAAATATATACTTTACCAGATTTACAAATCGTTTTTAAACCAGACAAAATTTATAACCGTGATCATTTGTGTTCGACGCAACATGTCTTTTGCATTTTAATGTTTTGTGCCATTCAATTTTAAACATCAATAATTGCTTTGACGTTATAACGCTTACATATGTTGCTTTTTGACAAGTGAAATGTTTTAACAAGAATGTGTAATATTAAGTAGTTTTTAGTAAAATCTATTTTGACATATTTTTTTTGATACTTTAAAAAAATTATACTGATTTTGATTAACTGCGAGTAGTACACTCTTAGTGAAAAAAGTTGCAAAATTTTTCGAACACGAAAAAAATTGTTGAACAGGCTGTTGTATTATAATATTTATTCCATTAGAAGATTATTTATGGTGTTAGTAGTGTTAGTAGTGTTACTAGTAGACAATGTCGTCGACAAGAAACTTCAAACAAAAAGCGATTGACTTTTGTTTTTTTGGTTGGTAAAAGTATTACTGAAAAGCGTCAAACGTTTCAAAAAGCATACGATGATAAAAGCTTAATTCAAACTTAAGTCTGTAAGTAGTTTAGACGATTTCAAAGTAATAATTAGATGCGTGAATACACCACAAAATTCCCGGACTGCCTTAATAAAAAAATTATATATATATATATATATATATATATATATATATATATATATATATATATATATATATATATATGTATATATGTATATATATATATATATATATATATATATATATATATATATATATATATATACAGTGAAATCTCCCTTGGGCGGAAACCAACGGGACCGGCCGAAAGTGTCAATTCAAGAGAAGTGTCCGCTTAAAAGAAATACAAAAAAAAATCGTTTTTTTAATGAGAAGTATAATTAAAAAATTTGGGACATTTAAAACGTATTCTTATGCATATACTTATTTTTAAAATAAACAAAAAACTTAAAAAGATTTGTTACCTTTAGATACATATAAAATATAATAAGATAGAGTTATATATAAGAAACGAAAGTTCAGTTTAATGACGCAATAATTAATATATTGTTGTTTGTCTCCTCTTTTTCTTTAAAATGACGTCCACAAATCCTATTTCTAATTTGGAAAGAAGCTCTAAAGATTCTGCATCTCCGTGATCTTCGGCAAAACTTTTAAGCTGCTTCGTTCAGGTTAGCAGCAGCAGAATCCTGGGAAAGTCCTTGTATTTCAATTGGATTTTCAATTTCTTGTTCTGAATCTCGATTTTCAACATACAAATTTTCATCTATGTTCAAAAGATCATTAAGGTTCTCATTACACAGGGGAACAGTTGTTTTGGTGTCGAGGTTTTTTGAGCTGATTCTATATCAATTTGATGTCCTGAATTCAAATAACGTATTCATTTGTACCTAGCAGCTCAAATTTTTAAGATATACAATTTTAGAGAAATATAAGTTACATTATTGTAACTCAAATCCGTAAGTGTAGTAAACAAAAGTAGATACGAAATTTTTATTTTAGTTATACAAAATACAATATTATGTCGTACTTACAAACAAAAAAAAAACATTGAAGAAATGAAATAGTCACTCAAAACTTGGAAAGCTTCTTTTCCGCAACATTCTTGAATGTTTTTTTAACCAGTCCCTTTTTAAACTCCAGCAGTAATCTGCCATCATGTGCATGTCCCATCTTCCTTGGTAGCGGTCCTCCATAACTTTAATATCTTGGTGAAATCTTTCACCTTGTTCCTCACTCATGTCTCCTAAATTTTCTGGAAAACGGTCTAAGTGGCTATGTAAATAGTGTATTTTAATACTCATATTGCACCCTAAGGATTTGAAACTATTAAGCATCTTGTTAACCATTTCAACATAGTTTTGAGCTTTATGTTTGCCTAGAAAATTTTCTACAACTGCAACAAATGATGTCCAAGCTTCTCGTTCAACTTGATTCATTGAATTTATGAAGGCAGGATCCTTAATTAATTGTCTTATTTGTGGGCCGTCAAATATCCCTGCTTTGAGTTTTTTCTGTGTTCAACTGATGCATTTTTACCCCTATATATGCAAAACAAGACCCATTCTTATCAAGAGCCTTTACAAATTGCTTCATTAAGCCCAACTTTATATGTAACGGAGGAAGTATGATTTTTTCTCTTTCAACCAAAGCGTCGTTAATCACATTCTTTTCCCCAACGTCCATGTTTTCTCTCTGAGGCCAATCTTTTCTAATCTAGTGGTGTGTTTTGTCCCTACTATCCCAGAGGCACAAGAAACACGGATATTTCGTGTAACCACTTTGCTGCCCAAGAAGAAAGTTTACCATTTTTAAGTCTACACAAATCATCCATTGATGTTCGTAATACTTTATCTTCTGCAAGACCAAAGCTATGGTATTATATTCTTCTTTCAGTTTCGTTGAGTGAGCTAGTGGTATTGAACCATATTTATTCCCATTATGTAGAAGGACACATTTTAAACTTCGCTTTGAACTGTCAATAAATAGGCGCCAATCATCTGGAATATATTCAGAAAGTCCCATTTCTTTCATGAGTCCCCTAATTTCGTGACAAAATACAAGATTGTCTTCATGAGAAAAGAATGGTAGCAGATCTTTTTCTCTTGTACGGTAAAAGGTAATTTTGGTTCCTTGTTCCAGTAAATTTTTGTCGTTCAACCTAGAAGCCAGTACTTCAGAATCTTTTTTCGATAAATTGAGATCCCTGGTGAGCTCATTTAATTCATTTTGATTGAAGCGTTGAGGAACTGATGACGTCCCCTCATAGTCACTGTTAGTTTCATTAGCATCAGAACTTTTATTAGCATCAGAAGAGCGATCAGAGGGAAAATATTCGTCATCAGAGATATGTGGTAGCTGATGAAATGTTGGAATCGGTATTTCATCTGAGTGCGGGATAGGGCGTATTGCCGAGTCTAAATTGGGATAAGTCCACTTACTGCGGTTATTTCGATTGATTCCATTAGTATTTACTAAACAGAAATAACAATCATTGAAGTGGTTTTTTGGTTCTCTCCAAACCATTGGTACGCCGAATTTTAGATATTTTCTTTTCCCGGTAGTCCACTGCCGTAAATGCTCTGTACAAGTTTTACATACGAGATGCGGGGCCCACGTTTTGTCCTGATCACCAAGCTTAACTCCAAAGTATATAATAGTTTGTCTGTTTTGTTGAAACATGTATTCTCCGCATATATAGCAAAACACATCAGGTTGATTTACACAACTTCTTCTTGAACTGATTAAAAGGGTCAGTTCAGGTACCTGATAGGCAATGGTTCCACTATTTATAGATTTACCTGGAATTTACTCAATTACAGATTGAATAAAACCATTGTACCAACATTAATGAATATATAATAATTTTAGAACTCTCATAAATGAATATACTGAATAAAAACCACATTGGTAGATAAGTTGATGTATCTAAAAAAGTAGAGCTGATAGAGAAAAACGGATTGCATGTATAGATTTAGCGTCCCAAATATAGTTAAAATCAGCTCTAAAATCCCAGGCACCAAAACAAAAATATTTTTTTGTTGCCCTGTGTTATCAGTCAACTCCAACAAATTCTTATTTTTGAGGATATCTGCAAGTACGTTAAGTGGTAAGTCATCTTCTGGATCAGATGTAACAACCTGAGTTAACTGGTCTTCACTTTGCATATTGTCATGCTTAAATCCCGCTTTACGGACGCAATTATTACCTGTTTCCTTGGTTATTTGTTCCCAAGCGGTTTTTGCAAAGTAAACTGCATCCAGTGGCGTAATTTTCTTAATTAACTCAAAAGCTGTACCAGCAGTTTCAATGTTTACTATCAGGTGTTTCAGTATTAAACTTCGGTAATAAATTTTAAAAATTTTTATAGTTCTCTGGTCAAGTGGTTGACAAGGTGATGTACAGTTAGGGGGCAGAAACAAGATTTTTATATTTTTTAAGCGGACGTCTTTTGGATGAGATCCTAAATTGTCTAAAAATAACAAAATGTTTCTTTTTCTTTTATCATTTTCCAATCAAGATCTTGGAACCACTCTGTCATCCAAGATTTCTTATTATATTTCCAAGTTACAGGCAGGTTGTTTATGTTAATATTTTTAAATGCTCTAGGTTTAGTTGCCTTACCAATACGCCAGAGTTTTTCTTTTTCTCCCGTCATATTTGCACGATGTAAAATTGTAAACCTCTATTTGCGATATTTACCACCAACACATTTTTCTTTTTTTAATGTTAGCATTTTGTTGGGTAGAGACCTAAAATTCAGGCCTGTCTCATCGCCATTATAGATGTCTTTTGGTGAATATCCTTTAATTAAAAAAGGGTATTTTTCCCAGAATGAAACATCTTCAGCAATAACTGAAGCTCCTTCTCCTGAAATCGTTCTAAAATTTATGTTGTGGCGGATTCTAAATTTATTAAGCCAACCAGAAGAAGCAGTGAATGTAGAATGTCGGCTATTTCTTTTGTGTTGCATAGTATTGGCAGATCTGAAAAAACATTAATAAAATTTTTTTGCATTTTTGTCACGACAAGCCTAGTGATACTCTCACCCCTTTTATCCATTCTTTGAATTGATGTGAAAAGAAAATCAACGTACTAACTCCAGAAAACCTTATCAAAAAAAAAAAATTATGTGCATTCCTTTATGGCGAGCTGCTATAAACCAGTTATAACACAACTTGTCAATTTTGGTACCATCACCAGTCAAAAAGCTTCTTTTTTCATTCAAATTGTTGTTCGATATCCTTTTGTTTAGAAAGATTTCTTTATGTTTAATTATATCAGCAGCTTGTGTTTTTCCGATATTAAAACAGTTGGATAAGTCCCTTACACTTTTTTTATTTTGAACTTCAATAATTTCAATTTCTTGTTTAAACGTGAGAATTTTTCTATCTGGAACCATTTCTATAATGAATGTGTCGCCTACTGTGTCTCTTTCTCGCATAGGAGTCAGACTAATATTAAATCCCCGCGTGTGCCGAAAAATTGAGACCGGTAAATCCCCGGTTTACTAGGGGAAGTCCCTCAGTAAAGGCAGGCAGCGACGTTAGCGCGCGGCGCCATTGGGAAACGCAACAACGATACTCGCCACAGAAAAATGAGACAAGGCATTTATTTTTCATTGTTTTTGTCCGGTTAAGAGAACATTTTTTTGTTCTTTCAAGAGAATGTCCGTCCAAGAGGGAGTTAACAGAATGCCAGTTATATGAGAATCGGTCGGGATCATGAGAAATTGTCCGTTCAAGGGAGGTGTTCGAGTAAGAGGGATTTCCGTGAAGGGAAATTTCATTGTATATATATATATATATATATATATATATATATATATATATATATATATATATATATATCTATATATATATATATATATATATATATATATATATATATATATATGATTATCGGGAATTAGTTTGGACTGTAAATAAAACTCTATTCTTCTTTAAAACTCAATATTTCGTTAATTTATAACTTCTTCAGGAGTAACTACAAAATTAATACACCTATATTAAAACACTATTCTCTTTCGTCAAGGCATTAAAATATTGAAATATAGAACAAACAATTATGAAATAAACGAACAATCAATTAAAACACGTACGAAAATGCGAGTTTGTCCTCGAAACCAACACTCAACATCTCGATTTACTACAACAAAACTGAGAGTAAACAAACTCGGTACATATGCACTGCCGTAAATTCCAAACGAACGGAAAAACAGCAACAGAAAAACGTCTTTAATTTACTTTATACTAAGAGGTGGCAAATCTTTATTTGTTATTATTGCTGTAATTGTAAATGATTAATACCCATTAATGATGTTGCTATAAATAATACTAAGCTGATTAGTGTCTGATTTATAGTTAACTGACTTTGGGTCCCTGTTGATATGGTACATTTCCTTAAAAAGTCTCCCTTTATAGTTGCTGTCATGAGCTAAGATTTTAACGTTGTTATAGTCAAAATTATGACCCGTTTTCAAATTATATTGCACCACAGCACACGAATTCTTTCCCAATCGGGAGCCACTCCTGTGCTGTGTGAGTCTCTGTTTCAACCACTGAGATGTCTGCCCAATATAACACGCTTCACATTACAAACAAGACAATCTATAAACTACAGAGTTATTATATAAAATAGGTGTTCTATCCTTTATTTTTGAAAACAGGTCAGAACCTCATATGCTGGTATATTTCGCAATTTTTATATTTGGAAAATCTCTGAATAAGGCGACAATTCAGTTTTTGATTGGCTTTATAAATTGTAGCTTCCTGTATATCCTATACTGCGCAGGCGTCTCGTCAGTAGGGGCATCAACACTATCCGAATTATAAATTAATTTTCGTAAAATGTGTTTAGGATAGGCATTGTTGCCAAAAATGTTATACAGCTCGTCTAGATTTTTTTTTTTCGAAACCTATCATTTTATCACTATCATTTTAAACTATTTTAATGCATTTAACACACATATACAATTCACTATGGAAATAGAACAGGACTTCAGTGTTCCTTTTTTGGACACTAAAGTAATAAGAACGAGTGACAACAGTATTATACTTGACTGGTATAAAAAATCCACAGCGTCTGGTAGATTCATTAATTATTTCTCCAATCACCCAAAAAATCAAAAATTTAACACCGTAATAGCAATGAAAAACAGGGTCATACGCATCAGTGATGATAGGTTTCGAAAAAGAAACCTAGACGAACTGTATAACATTTTTGCCAACAATGCCTATCCTAAACACATTTTACGAAAATTAATTTATAATTCGGATAGTGTTTGATGCCCCTACTGACGAGACACCTGCGCAGCATAGGATATACAGGAAGCTACAATTTATAAAGCCAATCACAAACTCAATTGTCGCCTTATTCAGAGATTTTCCAAATATAAAAATTGCGAAATATGACAGCATACGAGATTCTGACCTGTTTTCAAAAATAAAGGATAGAACACATATTTTATATAAATAACTCTGTAGTTTATAGATTGTCTTGTTTGCAATGTGAAGCGTGTTATATTGGGCAGACATCCCAGTGGTTGAAACAGAGACTCACACAGCACAGGAGTGACTCCCGATTGGTAAAGAATTCGTGTGCTGTGATGCAACATAATTTGAAAACGGGTCATAATTTTGACTATAACAACGTTAAAATCTTAGCTTATGACAACAACTATAAAGGGAGACTTTTTAAGGAAATGTACCATATCAACAGGGACCCAAAGTCAATTAACTATAAATCAGACACTAATCAACTTAGTATTATTTATAGCAACATAATTAATAGGTATTAATCATTTACAATTACAGCAATAATAACAAATAAAGATTTGCCACCTCTTAGTATAAAGTAAATTAAAAACGTTTTTCTGATGCTGTTTTTCCGTTCGTTTGGAATTCACGGCAGCACCGAGGCTGTTTATTCTCAGTTTGTTGTAGTAAATCGAGATGTTGAGTGTTGGTTTCGAGGACAAACTCGCATTTTCGTAAGTGTTTTAATTGATTGTTCGTTTGTTTCATAATTGTTTGTTCTATATTTCAATTGACGCACGGTCGACAACATATCACCAAAATCTTATATATATATATATATATATATATATATATATATATATATATATGTATATATATATATATATATATATATATATATATATATATATATATATATATATATAATAGGTGTTAGAAAAATTGTAATTATTTATCTGTTACGAAGCTTAAAATCGCAACAGAAAAAGTTCAGTTATTTCAAACAATATTTATTTTACAATAAGGTTTACGTTTTCTGAATAACATTAAACACTTGTACCGAAAGCTATTGCTTATCTTAAATTAAAAATAGTATTTGTACTGGCATTTTTTTGTAAAATATTTACACATTTCTTGAAAGATGAAATAATATACATTTACGAAATTATATTAGAAAAAAATCTAAACACCAGAGGAATTTATAATTATAATCGGCTCATTTCAATTGAACAAATAATTTATATTACTGAATTTGACTGTTGGATGCTTGAATTACGAGTAAAATATATAGCATACGGGATATGCTGAAAACTAGAGCAGCATCTTTAACGGACTTATTATTCACTGAAATAAATCAATTCGCCACCTCTAGCTTATTTGAAAGTTGATTGATATATAAAAAAATATTTTAAGTTTCCCCTTTACTAATTACAATATAATATAGTCGTGCCGTCGAAAGCATTGTATGCTACCTACTTTTATTAACATTTTGATCGGGTACCAACCGTTTTTAAAAAAAGATATGTAAAGGTTAAAGACAAAACAATATTGTCAGTCGTTAATATTGTGGTAATGATGGAGCATTTGAGCTAAGGAGATAAAATATGGTAACAGACTATTTACGGTTGGACTAAGTAAAATATGATATAACTTTGTATATCTAAAACTTTTTTGTGAGTTATATCTGATGAAGTATTGTAATGATTACACAGGGGAACAGCTGTTTTGGTGTCGAGGTTTTTTGAGCTGATTCTATATCCATTTGATGTCCTGAATTCAAATAACGTATTCATTTGTACCTAGGAGCTCAAATTTTTAAGATATACAATTTTAGAGAAATATGTTACATTATTGTAACTCAAATCCGTAAGGGTAGTAAACAAAAGTAGATACGAAATTTTTATTTTAGTTATACAAAATACAATATTATGTCGTACTTACAAACAAAAAAAAACATTGAAGAAATGAAATAGTCACTCAACACTTGGAAAGCTTCTTTTCCGCGACATTCTTGAATGTTTTTTTAAACAGTCCCTTTTTAAACTCCAGCAGTAATCTGCCATCATGTGCATGTCCCATCTTCCTTGGTAGCGGTCCTCCATAACTTTAATATCTTGGTGAAATCTTTCACCTTGTTCCTCACTCATGTCTCCTAAATTTTCTGGAAAACGGTCTAAGTGGCTGTGTAAATAGTGTATTTTAATACTCATATTGCACTCTAAGGATTTGAAACTATTAAGCATCTTGTTAACCATTTCAACATAGTTTTGAGCTTTATGTTTGCCTAGAAAATTTTCTACAACTGCAACAAATGATGTCCAAGCTTCTCGTTCAACTTGATTCATTGAATTTATGAAGGCAGGATCCTTAATTAATTGTCTTATTTGTGGGCCGTCAAATATCCCTGCTTTGAGTTTTTCTGTGCTCAACTGATGCATTTTTACCCCTATATATGCAAAACAAGACCCATTCTTATCAAGAGCCTTTACAAATTGCTTCATTAAGCCCAACTTTATATGTAACGGAGGAAGTATGATTTTTTCTCTTTCAACCAAAGCGTCGTTAATGACATTCTTTTCCCCAACGTCCATGTTTTCTCTCTGAGGCCAATCTTTTCTAACCCAGTGGTGTGTTTTGTCCCTACTATCCCAGAGGCACAAGAAACACGGATATTTCGTGTAACCACTTTGCTGCCCAAGAAGAAAGTTTACCATTTTTAAGTCTATACAAATCATCCATTGATGTTCGTAATACTTTATCTTCTGCAAGACCAAAGCTATGGTATTATATTCTTCTTTCAGTTTCGTTGAGTGAGCTAGTGGTATTGAACCATATTTATTCCCATTATGTAGAAGGACACATTTTAAACTTCGCTTTGAACTGTCAATAAATAGGCGCCAATCATCTGGAATATATTCAGAAAGTCCCATTTCTTTCATGAGTCCCCTAATTTCGTGACAAAATACAAGATTGTCTTCTTGAGAAAAGAATGGTAGCAGATCTTTTTCTCTTGTACGGTAAAAGGTAATTTTGGTTCCTTGTTCCAGTAAATTTTTGTCGTTCAACCTAGAAGCCAGTACTTCAGAAGCTTTTTTCGATAAATTGAGATCCCTGGTGAGATCATTTAATTCATTTTGATTGAAGCGTTGAGGAACTGATGACGTCCCCTCATAGTCACTGTTAGTTTCATTAGCATCAGAACTTTTATTAGCATCAGAAGAGCGATCAGAGGGAAAATATTCGTCATCAGAGATATGTGGTAGCTGATGAAATGTTGGAATCGGTATTTCATCTGAGTGCGGGATAGGGCGTATGGCCGAGTCTAAATTGGGATAAGTCCACTTACTGCGGTTATTTCGATTGATTCCATTAGTATTTACTAAACAGAAATAACAATCATTGAAGTGGTTTTTTGGTTCTCTCCAAACCATTGGTACGCCGAATTTTAGACATTTTCTTTTCCCGGTAGTCCACTGCCGTAAATGCTCTGTACAAGTTTTACATACGAGATGCGGGGCCCACGTTTTGTCCTGATCACCAAGCTTAACTCCAAAGTATCCAAGACACGCTCGCTTTACAAAGTCAGTAATAGTTTGTCTGTTTTGTTGAAACATGTATTCTCTTCTCCGCATATATAGCAAAACACATCAGGTTGATTTACACAACTTCTTCTTGAACTGGAACCTGAACTCATTTTAATTCTGTTCAATAACACAAAAACACTCTTTTCTTAACATAAAATAACACGCCGAATTCGATCTACTCTCATTAGTAAGAACGCACAAACTGGCGAGACTTACCCGAGTTAGGTGATTAAATGGGTCAGTTCAGGTACCTGATAGGCAATGGTTCCACTATTTATAGATTTACCTGGAATTTACTCAATTACAGACTGATAATAAAACCATTGTACCTACATTAATGAATATATAATAATTTTAGAACTCTCATAAATGAATATACTGAATAAAAACCACATTGGTAGATAAGTTGATGTATCTAAAATAGTAGAGCCGATAGAGAAAAACGGATTGCATGTATAGATTTAGCGTCCCAAATATAGTTAAAATCAGCTCTAAAATCCCAGGCACCAAAACAAAAATATTTTTTTGTTGCCCTGTGTTATATACTGAGTATTATAACTAAATACTATATGAAAATCTGAAAGTCGTGTTATTTTTTCATTATTTTCAAGCATATCGGGGATTAATGAGGCAAAGGAGAGGAATATATATATATAGATTTATATATATATATATATATATATATATATATATATATATATATATATATATATACAGTGACCAAGAGGACATACTATACTAGCTATATTCCTAAATTACCTATTATTTATACCTTATAGTTTACGAACTATAGCCAGTCGAAGTTCTTTAATTGTGTCACTGATCATCAAAATTCTAAGATACTTCTAGCAAGCACACAAACTTCAAATTTTGAATTTAGTTAGTGTTTAGCCTATAAAGGAAGAAAAAACTGAAACATCCCGAAATTTCAGTCCCGTTTTCTAAGGGGTACAGTCACTTAAGCCAAAAAAGAGGGTCAACCTCGGAATAAGAGATAATAAGCTGTAAACTTGTATAAACCTTTATTTTGGCATTCTAAAAGTTTTCTCAAAAGTCTCATAAAATCTTGTGTCCGCGTTTTAAGCTATTCAAGGTCAAAGGTCACAAAAATAGGTTTTTCACAAATATCTCGCTTCCTATGGTTTCAATAATATTTGCATTTATTATGAAAATTGTAGAGCATAAAATTCTCTACACATTTTATTCTAAACATTTTTTTTTATACGCTTAACCGTTTTTGAGATAGAGCGCGGAGTGCGCGCAGCGCTCAGCCATACATAGCATAATGCAAAGTCAACAGTGAGTCCCGGCAAATAATACGTCGTATAAAGTTAAAAAATCACTAAAAAAAAAAAAGAAATAATCCATAATTATGAATAATTTATATTATTTATTAATTAATATATTATATTTAATAATATTTTTCGTTTATCAAATATATTCGTGTAATAATACTTACCTACTTCGTGCAATTAAAAAAATTTTAAGTGAAATATTTTAAGTATATTTTAATTATAAAAAAAGTATGAAGATGATGCTTCCATGACAGCAGGGCTAGAAGAGAATATGGTTATTAAAATAGGAGCAAAAGTCACGTTTAGACGAAATATTGACGAGCCTTGGCTTAGTCAACGGTTCTATCGGTATAGAACAAGGAGTAAAGGTTAATCCTGAAAATACAAATAAAATAAAAAAAAAAATACATATTACAGATCTTTACGAGCTTGGTCCAGTCAAAACTAAATTTGAAATTATTAATAGAGCTTATGTTCATTGCGAACAGTTTCCGATATGTATAGCCTATGCTATTACCATACACAAAAGACAGGGGCTAAGTCTAAACAGTGCACTGATAGATATCGGTTCTTCAGTATTCACATGCGGTCAAGCATACGTGGCACTTTCGAGAGTGACAAGTCTGGGCAGATTACATCTAATTAATGTCGACTTTGGTAGTATCAAAGCTCAGAAGTCCGCAATCGTTGAATATAATCGACTTAGAAGCACTTATCGTCCAGACTTGTCAAAAATTGTTACATCATAGGCTTGGAGAAAAACCAATAGAGACAGGGAGTGGGTTTTAAGAAAATCCATAGCTGACATACAAGAAATATTACCCGAGAAGGAAAAAAAAGAGGACTACCTACGAAAAGAAATGAGATCCCATCAAAAACATCAAATGTCTCGCAACGTAGTCCTTCCACCACAAAAAGTTCTCGTGTAAAACGAAGTCAGTTATTTAGTTAGTATCTATGGAAGCACCTATTCAACAACTTTATCATAAATTGTTATCTATTTAGTTACCTACCAACATTTATAGTGACCGTATCAATATTAGACATCTTTATTTTTACATTTTATGTATTTGATGGGATTTAATTTATGAGTTCTTGGAGTTCTTTGGAGTAGTTCATTGTATTGGGGTATCAATTTTAAGTCACGTGTTGGAGATTCACAACGCTCCTTGGCACTGTTCCTGCTTAATCCAAAGGAGTACTTGCATCGATTCGTAACAATGGACGAAACTTGGATCCACCACTACACACCGGAGTCCAACGGTCAATCCGCAGAGTGGCTGGGATCGAATGAAAGCCGACAAAAGCATCCAAAAACAGAAACGTCAGCTGGAAAGGTTTTGGAAAGTATTTTTTTGAATGCGCATGGAATAATACTGATTGCCTAACTTAAAAAGGGGCGAACAATCACCGGTTTGAAAGGTAAAATAGAGACAATCTGCCACATATAGCAAAGGAAAAAGTGTTGTTTTACCAAGATAATACACCAGCTCACAAGTTCATAAAACACATGATGAAATTGAACCAACTGGGTCTTACTTTCTCATCCGTCGTGTTCACCAGATCTAGCCTCCAGCGATTATTACCTCTTTCCAGATTTGAAAAGGTAGCTCTAGAGAAGGATATTTGGCTCAAATAACGAAGTAAATTGAGACAATCAGACTTATTTTAAAGAGCTCGATAAATCGTACTATATGAAAAGTATCTAGATATTAGAACATCGCGGGAATAAGTGTATTGCTCTTGAAGGAAACTATGTTAAAGAATAAAATCAATTTTTAGCAAAAACTTTGCTTTTTCTTCAAATGTCTCGGAATTTTTCATCCGATGTGGTAAAGTAAATCCCAAGATATAAGATCCTGCCTTTCATGGGGCCATAATCGACCCTATTAAGGTTTTGTGCATAGTTGCCAGGTATTATGATAAACGTATTTTTATTTTATCTGCTTTGTAAACCGCCTCACTTATATCTGCAATCATATTGGATCTATTTTTAAATATACAGTCCCTGGCCAAATTATTAGACGCACTGTATTTTTTTTAGTAATTTTATGTTTCTTAAGAATTTTTATGCAATAATGGTATATTTAAACTACAATATTATTGATTTTTATTTAAAAGAATTGTTGTAGACTACATATTTGTATTTATTTTTAACATATAGCAACACTGTGTTGACAAAGTGATACATGAACGTAAATAAGTACAAACCTGTATCAATCGCGATCGGAATCGAGTCAGGTACGGACGTGTTTCTGTGGCTTTATGGACTGTGATTGTTTGTTTAACAGTTTTATACTACTCAGTTATTAGTTTATTTTGTATGCAGTGTTTTAAAAAAATAATTGGACTATTTTCATTATGGGTAGAAAAGGCGATCTTTCACCACGTAAAAAAAGCTGAAGTGGAGGCCCTTGTGATTGCGAAAACATTTACAAACCGAGAAATATCACGAAGATTGGAGGTTTCTGAGGCTAGTGTACGACGCATAAAAAAGAAAATTGAGTCAGGGAAGGAATTAAGCCCGAAAAGAAAGAAAAGATGCGGTAGAAAACCAATTTTCTCTCCACGGTCAGAGAGATGTTTGAAGAAAATTTGTGTAGAAAACAGATTTGCTACCACAAAGGTAATAAAATCACAACTCCAGGATGCTAGCGTAAATGCTTCTGAGCGCACTGTTCGAAGAAAATTGAAAGAATTAGATTTTAAGGCCTGTCGCCCCGCCAGGAAGCCCAAGTTAACAGCTGCAATGAAAGCAAAGCGCCTGAAGTGGGCCAAACAATGGCAAGACAAAGATGTGGACTTCTGGAGATCGGTAAGATACAGCAATTTAATCAATAATTGATACATTATTATCATTTTCAGTTAAATAAAGCAAATAAACATGGAAGTTTATATATTTTTCCTATTTTTGACAGGTCTGCTTCAGTGACGAAAGCACATTCGAAATTTTGCAGAATAAAGCTCAGTATGTGCGTCGTCGTCATGGAGAAAAGTTTCATCCTGATTGTGTCGTCCCGACGGTTAAACATCCCACCAAAGTGATGATTTGGTCAGTCATCAGCGGCAAGGGCACTGGACGTCTGTACGTCGTCAAAGGAATAATGAGGCAAGATCAGTACAAAGAAGTATTACAAAATCGGTTGATTCCGCAGCTCAGAGAATGGTTTCCAAATGGGGAACCATTCACTTTCATGCAAGATGGAGCTCCCTGCCACACTGCTCGGTCTGTTAAAGCTTTTTTGGCAGAAAAAAAATATCCCTCTGTTGGATTGGCCCTGATATGAACCCCATTGAAAATGTGTGGGAGCTGATGAAAAGAGAAGTGGCTAAAGATGTGATTACCAACAAAACCCAGCTCCTAGAAAAGATTATTCATGTGTGGAATCATCATCCTCAAATGCAGGAGACAGTACAATCTTGCATTGATAGCATGTCGTCGGTAATTGATTGGATAATATAAAAATAAAAAACAATTCAATTTAAAATAATAAAACGGTACAATATCACTCGGTAATTAATATTTTACATGAAATCTTGCAGTGCGTCTAATAATTTGGCCAGGGACTGTATATTTACTACCTGGCAACCCGGTTTTTAAAGTACTTGATAATATAGGCCTAATGACCACAGGTCCCCATTAAGATTCGAAAGATATTTTTTATTGTTTTTATTTTTAGTTTTACTCACAACGTAACGGTTCTATTTTAATTATGTGGCTTCCGTGGGAAAATTGTAATAGTGGCTATCGCAAGAGAAAACATTTATCACTTGACGCTAAACAAATAGGGAAAACGTTTGGTAAAAAGAAATTTGAATAAACAAAGCGCTTTGCAAGAAACCAGTGAACTAACAAAAACCCCAATTTCTACTATTAAGGGTATTGTAGGAAAACCATCACTCAGAAACAGGAAAAAAAAAACGGAAAGATTTTCAATTGCATCATGTAAACGATTGTGAAAAAGACGTCATCAGAAGAAAAATATATTCTATGTATGAAGAGCAGTTGGTGCCGACACTAGATAAAATAAAATTAAGACTGGTGCAGGACGGGACCAATATACATTGTGGCCGATCAACCCTTTACAGCATTCTCTTAAGAATGGGATTCACGTTCCGAAAAATCAACAAAAGGCAATTAGTGATGGAGTCACAAAGATTACGAATGTTGTGATATACTTATTTATAAGAAATTAAAAAGAGAATTGGCCAATAATTTACCTTGATGAAACATGGTTCGATACCCATGACACTGTGCAAAAAGTGTGAGTTGACAGCAGTACAAAATGTCAGATTAACGCACCTTCAAATAAAGGTAAACGAATAACCATTTTGCACGCTGGATCTGAAAAGGGCTGGGTTTCAAATTGTCTACTATTATCTGCAAAAAACATAAAAGATTCTAGTTTGGACTATCACGAAGACATGACCGCAGAACTTTTTGAAAATTGGTTTCAAAATTCCCTTTTGCCAAATGTTCCCAAACAGAGTGTTATAGTTATGGACAATGCAAGTTACCATAGTCGCCTACTAAATAAGGTTTCTAAAGCAGCTAACACCAAATCGGAAATACAGGAATATATGTTAGAAAATGACATTTATTTTGACTTTAGTTATAAAAAAAGTGATCTTTTGGAAGTTTTCAAAGACTATAAATTGAAACAGAAATATGTTTGTGATAGTAAGGCTGAGAAAATGGGACACACTGTTTTGCGGCTTCCTCCATATTATTGTGTGTTTAATCTAATTGAACATATTTGGCATCAAGTTATATAAAAAATAAGGGCACAAAATGTTTCTCCTACTTTAAGCGTGCCAGTGGTTGAATTAGTAAAAAAAGTTATAAACGGTATACCTTGTGAAAGCTGGAAGAATTCCATTCAGCATGTTGTTAAAGTTGAAGATTCATATATTTATGTAAATAATATAAAACAACTGATAATCACCTCAGCTGATGACAGTGATAGTGAAACCGAATTAGGTTTAAGTTAAAATATATTTTAATTTATACAATATGTCCCCTCTTGTAAACTCCTTTCATTCAAACTGTATATTTGTACTTCTTATCCAATTGTTTTTACATGCATATATAAATAAACATCTCCAAAAACACTTATAATTTTATTTATTTGCATCTCTGCAACTTATAATAAACAAAAGGTCAGACTTTTTATATTGCCCACTTAAAACGGCAAAAATCAGGATCTTATATTTTGGGACAGGCTATATATACAACCTCGTGGCTAATACGTTTGTAAGGCCAACAAAGTTTCTTTTAATTATCAGCACAAATCAAAACGTTATTCTCGCCCTAAAAATTTAATTAAATTAAAGCATCCACCATGCACCAACAATTTAATCGTTTTTCATTATAAATGAAAAATAATTTTCCATGATTTTCACGAATGTTCCGGAAGCTACGCTGTAAATAAATATTCTTTCAATATTAACTCGCTTTAAATTAGCAATTTTGTCGGCCAGTGATAAAAAGCAGTCATCGGTTTTCGCTTTGTAACTGGAAAACCCCGCATTGCGACACTAATGATTCCTTATTTGGAGACCAAGATTTTTATCAAAATAATAAAAAAAAATTAAAGAGAGAAATACCATTTCAGTTAGATTTGTATTTGATTGTGCCCCGATACTGAAATTAAATATAAATATTTATTAAAAAAAATTATTTACATCACGAAAAAAGAAATTTGAACTGAAAGAGGAATGAAAATGTGGTATATTTAAAAGGTCGTTAGAAACATTGTATTCGCAGACTCATTAATATTGCTTCGAGTCAAAAAAATACTTTACTTCTGATTCCGTTGAGTAAAATTTATTCTTAACGCTGGTATTTACGAATTTTGGGCCTTTTAAGATTTATGTATTTTTATTTCTATTCGTTAAAGAAAAAAATTGTATTCGCAAAAAAGTCGCCGTTAGAAAAATTTGTATTTTTTTTCTAGGGTCAGTAGGTCACAAAGAAATAGGCACGATAATTTCCGAAAAAACACTATGTCACTATATCACTATAAGCCTATTTCTATCCAATGCTGGATGTAGGCCTTCCCCCTCAATTTCCATCTCAATTTATTTGCAAATGTTGTCATCCATCTAATGCCCGCAACTCTCTCTATATCATACCGCCATCTTGTTTTGGGACGTCCTACGCTCCTTTTCTGCTCTCGTGGTGTCCATTCCAATGTTCGCTTGATCCATCGATTATCGGTCGTGCGTGCTACATGTACAACCCATTGCCACTTTCTTTCTGCTACATGCTCTATAATATCCTTTAATTTCTTTTGTTCACGTATCTACTTGTTTCTTTTTCTATATTTAAGATTTATTCCGATTATCTGCCCTTCGTGTGCTCTCTTGGTCCGAGTTTTGCATATCGGCTTTATTCAGTGTCGAAGTTTCAGCGCCGTATTTAATTACGAGTAGAATGCATTGATCGTAAACTTTGGCCTTTATCTTATTTGGGATGGCGTTATCTTCTATAATATATATAAAATGCAATGTCTCTCTGTCTGTCCGTTAGTGTGCTTATCACTGGAGAACCACTTATCCGATTTACGTACTTTTTAGTGTTCCGTACGGAACACTTATAAGATCACTTCGGTGTCTGTCTGTCTGTCTGTCTGTCACACCCGATTTTCTCCGAAACTTGACATAGAAAGGTGAAATTTGGTAATAATATAGGAATTGATGTCCTCATCAGAGCCATGTAGTTTTGAGAATTAAATTTTGACTTAAGGGGTTAGTTTTGGGGGGTGAAGTTGGAAGTGAAAAAAAATTTTTTTTACTAGGTCATCCAGTGTGGTGTCAAATGAAAGCTTGTGAAAACACGAGTAAAAAATATATATATAATATTATACTTGCGCGCACTTTTCTTTGTATTATTTTTAAAAGTTCGCGAAAAAATCGCTGTCCCGGGCCTTATCTCGAAAAGTACTTATCAAAAAATTTCGAAAAAAACTCTGGAATATTCTCCACGGGGTGTAGATTGAACGAAAATTATCACGAGTGCATTACCTTTAATAATTTATATGGTACATAAAAAAAACAAAAATTTCAAGGTCATCAGATTTCAGTAAAGACTGGAAACAAACTTTGTTGAAAACTCATTTGGGGTGTGTTTTGTGAAGTCACTGATCATTTTATACCACCGTAACATAAATTTTGACTAAGGGGTTCGTTTTGAGGGGTGAAATCGGAAGTGAAAAAATTTTTTTTTACTAGCTTGTGAAAACGCGAGTAAAAAATATATATATAATGTAATACTTGCGCACACTTTTCTTCGTATTACTTTTAAAAAATCGCTGTCCCCTACCTTATCTCGAAAAGTACTGATTAAAAAATTTTGAAAAAATTCTGCAATATTCTCCACGGGGTATAGATTGAACGAAAATTATTACGAGTGCACCTTTAATAATTTATCTGGTATATAAAAAAAAACAAAATTTCAAGGTCATCAGTTTTCAGTAAAGATTGGAAACAAACTTTGTTGAAAACTCATTTGGGGTGTGTTTTGTGAAGTCACTGATCATTTTATACCACCCTAACAAAAAATTTTATTTTAAAAACTATCTACGTAGGGAACACTAATTGTGCAAGTTCAACTTGCACTTGACCGGTTTTTATTTTTTTTAAACACACATATGTTCTCTGGCCAGGTTATAGGCTATATTTTATTACGATAGGTAGCATAAGAAATGAGTAGTGATGATAATAGTGAATGAAGTCGGAAAAAAGTTTGCCGCTAGCGCATTCCCTTGCAATACACAGCCTAAACTATTAAATTTGGAACAATATTATATAGCATATATATAAATTGCAATGTCTCTCTGTCTGTCCATTAGTGCGTTTAACATACGAGAACCACTTATCCGATTTACGTGTCTTTTTTTTAAATTCATACATATATTCTTCGGCCAGGTTATATAATAATAATAATAGTCTATATCTATAATATATAAAAAAATGCAGCGTCTCTTTGTCTGTCTGTCTGTCCGTAAGTACGCTTATCCCTCGAGAACCGCTTATCCGATTTACGTGATTTTTTAAATTCATACATATGTTCTCTGACCAGGTTATAGATGTATATTTTATTACATCTATAATATATATAAAATGCAACGTATCTCTGTCTGTCTGTCTGTCTGTCCGTTAGTGCGCTTATCACTGAAGAACCACTTATCCAATTTACGTACTTTTTGTTTAAAACATACATATGTTCTCTGGCCAGGTTATCTATCTATAATATACATAAAAAAAAAAATCGAAGGAGGGGTCCCACCTCCCACTACCACCGCCGGCTCCTGAAGGGTACTCCGACGGTGCCCCTTCTCGCGTCTTGAGTTGCTTGAACTAGTCAAGCTTTGCACTTTACGGTAAATCAATAGTCCTCATTCGATTTTAACATTTAAGACATTACCATATTCGATGGATTTCTATATATTGGACGTGTGAGGTGCCTTGCCTCATGTTTGGCCCAAGCTCCGGGGTACCTTCAACCCCCGTATAACGCTTAAACATAATTTATTAATGACTATGTATTATTGTGATTAAGTTTGTTGATATTTAAGAAAACGGTTGAGAGCTTCGCGCGATCCATCGATTATCCAATGTGCTCGTTTTTTTTTTTTTTTAAGTTTATTTGACAATTTATTTATACAAAATTCAATGTAACATCTAAATCCTATGTCTATTGGTTTGTCACTGGCTCAAATTAAACTTCTATTCTTCTAAAAGCATCGCGTGCTAGTGCCGCCGCATCACAGCCGGTATGAATTCTTCCAGTATGTCTGTTTTCTTCTTGTCATGTAGTTTTTCTAGTAGTGTACTAGGTGGCAGTTCGTTGACGTCCTCGATTCCCAATATTTCTCACAATCTTTGCCTTGCCTCTGCAAATATTGCACAGTAGTATATCCGATGCGGTGGAACATCGTTATCGTCTACGCTCAACTCGGGGACAGTCTCTGCATGTTAGATTTTTCGTTTTGCCGAGCAAAATGTGGAACGCTTCACGATTTTGCGTGTCATCCTTGCGCAGGGGCCATGCTAATCTTCTCTGTATCGTTCCAATTTTAGTATATGTACCGCCGAAGCGAGTACATAATATATATAAAAATGCAACGTCTCTCTATCTGTCTATCTGTCTGACTGTCCGTTAGTGCGTTACGTGCTTTTTTTTAAAACATACATATGTTCTCTGGCCAAGTTATAGGATATATTTTATTGCGTTAGGTAACATAAAGAATAAGCAGTGACGATAGTAGTGAATCAAGTCGGAAAAAAGGTTACCGTTGGCACGTTCTCTTGCAATACACTGCCTAAACCATTAAATATGGAACAATATCATGTTGCAAAGAATATAATATATATAAAATGCAACGTCTCTTTGCCTCTCTGTCTGTCCGTTAGTGAGCTTATCACTTGAGAACCACTTATCCGATGTACGTGTTTTTATAAATTTATACATATGTTCTATATAATTCGATATAATTCGATACAAGCCTAGATAATGGGTGATAAGTATAAATAATGAGATAAGGGGAATTAATGGGAGATAAGCAGAGATAAGTCTAGATAATGGGAGTTATGGTGAGATAATGGGAGATAAGAAGAAATAATATGAGATAAGGAGAAATATTGCGCTCTGACCAAGTTATAGGATATATTTTATTGCGTTAGGTAACATAAAGAATAAGCAGTGACGACAATAGTGAATCAAGTCGGAAAAAAGGTTACCGTTAGCGCGTTCTCTTGCAATACACTACCTAAACCATTAAATATGGAACAATATCATGTTGCAAAGAATATAATATATATAAAATGCAACGTCTCTTTGTCTGTCTGTCTGTCCGTTAGTTTTTATAAATTTATACATATGTTCTATATAATTCGATATAATTCGATACAAGCCTAGATAATGGGAGATAAGGTGAGATAATGGGAGATAAGTATAAATAATGGGAGATAAGCAGAGATAAATCTGGATAATGGGAGTTATGGTGAGATAATGGGAGATAAGGAGAAATAATGGGAGATAAGAAGAAATATTGCGAGATAAGTCGAGATAAGCCTAGATAATGGGAGATAAGGTGAGATAATGGGAGATAAGGAGAAATAATGGGAGGTAAGGAGAAATAATGGGAGATGAGCAGAGATAAGCCTAGATAATGGAAATTATGTAGAGATAATGGGAGATAAGGAAAGGAAAAATAATGGGAGATAAGGAGAGATAATGGCAGATATTTTATTACGTTAGGTAACATAAGGAATAAGCAGTGGCGACAGTAGTGAATCAAATCCACGCGAGCGGAGCTGCGGGCACGGCTAGATAATTATATAACTTAATTTCCCGAATGCGTCCCATCCAAGCCTGATTCTTCTTGAAATTTCATCCGAGACAATGTCTCTCGTAATTTTTTGCCCCAGATACATATAATTCTTAACAATCTTGAGAGCTATTCCTTCGAAATTTATAACTATGTTGTTATTAGTGCTGGCTAATATTTTTGTCTTACTTTTATTCATCTTAAGCCAATTGTCTTTGAGTGGTAATTTAAAACATTTATCATTTCTTCTAACTCATGTAGATTACTACTGATGACTACAATATCGTTTGTGAACCTTAAATGACTCAGGTACATACCATCTGTCTGTCTTTAGGTCCTTCTTTGTCCAATTTAGGTGGCAAAATACGTGTTCGAGAGTTCGAGAGCTGTAATAAATAGTTTAGGATGGATTGTATCTCCATGTCTTACACCTCTTCCTATACGTATTTGTTCTGCACCAGGTTTTATGTACAGGGAGGTCCAAATTGGACACTTTTAAAGGTACACCCCTTTATCTAAAGGGGATAGACGAAAACTGATGTCGGTGTCTGAGGCTCAATTTTTATGATAAACTCAATGGTGAAAACCGCATATCGATATCTAGTATCGTCTCAGATATACAGGGTGTTTTTCAAAAATCTGCATTTTGGAAAAATGTTTGTAATCCTTTTCCTATTGAAAAATTTTGATTTTTGTAAAAACATTCTCAAAGCACTTTTTCACGTGGATTTCAACAGTGTAAGTTACATTTTTTTACAACTAATATTTTAATAGTTATTAACGCAAAAATATATTTTTTAAATGGGTTACCCTGTATATTTTTCCTTATTCGAATAGAGCTTTAAATTACCATTATAAAAATATAGCACAGTTTTTACGTGAGTTTTAAATGCACATTTTGTGAAGTAGGTTTTAGACGGAGCGGCTATATGGTTTAATTCAACTGTTTACTAGTAGTTGTCAAATTTTACTTCAGAATCAGTTATTGAATTGTCAAATAAATCGCAATGAAGTTTGAAAATTACGAAAAATGGGATATGATAGTATGTTTCATACAAACCGGAAAAAATTCAGAAGCGGCAAGTAATTTGTACCACGAACGGTATCCAGAGAGGCGTCAACCTTGCGATATAACCTAGTGAATAGTGACCAGTTTGAAAAGAAACGACCCAAAAATTATGCATCAAACAGGGATAAGGAGTTAAAAGAAATAGTAGTTTTAGGAACTATCGGAAATAATCCCAACAGTTAAAGGAATCCACTGGACTACCAAGAACTAACGTAAGTCGTACTTTGAAGAAGCACAAATTCAGGCCATATAGAACAAGAAAAGTTCATTACCTTAGAGACGAAGATTTTCAACGGCGTATGGATTTTTGCCAATGGTTTCTGGAGAATTGTAACCATGTTCCGAATTTTTCATTAAATTGCATTTGGACAAACGAAGCTTATGTAAGCAATGAAGGTATTTTTAACCGTTACAATTCTTATACGTGGGCACAAGAAAATCCTCATTTAGTTGTGAAGCAAAGAAATCAAGGCAGATTTGGATTTAACGTGTGGGTAGGAATTTTTAGAGGCGGGATTATAGGTCCATTTATTTACGAAGGAACACTCACCTCTCAAAGATATTTAGAAATTTTATAGCAGCAAATAGAACCTTTTGTTGAGGAACTGCCGTTAATGGACCTTAGAAATATATTTTTTCAACACGACGGGGCACCCCCCCTCATAACGCTGCAGTTATCAGTAAATATGTATCGGCAAATTTCGACAACCAAGGTCCGAACCGTTGGCCGGCAGGGACACTGGATTTGACACCCATGGACTTCTATTTCTGGGGAAGATTGAACGACCTAATTTTTAAATTGCCGACCAACACCAAGCAAGAATTAGAAGTCGCAGTGATATAAAGTTTTGCAGCTCTCACTCCTCTTGAACTAATTAACCCGGTAAGAAGTGTCCAGAGAAGGTGCCGCCTATGTATAAATGAAAAATTTCGAACGTCTCTTATAGAAAATTGTTTTGTTTTAGTTTGCTCTACTCGGAATAAATTGTTTTATTGTTGTTTTGTTTTATTTTCTATATAGTTTAAAGTTCTATAGCATTTAGTAAATTTTATTGTAGTTATGACTCTTGGAGTTACTTCTAGGAATTTTTTTTTTACGATTTGACTGCTATCGGTAAACAATTGATAGTGCCACTCCGTCCAGAGCCTACTTCACAAAATGTGCATTTAAAACTCGCTTAAAAACTGAAAACATTTATATTTTGAAGTAGATTTAAGCAAAACATAAAGTGTGTTACATTTTTAGAATGGTAATTTAAAGCTTTATTCGGATAAGGAAAAATATACAGAAAAAAATATATTTTTGCGTTAATAACTATTAAAATGTTAGTTGTTGAAATCCACGTGAAAAAGTTCCTTGAGACTGTTTTTACAGAAATCAAAAATTTTCAATAAGAAAAGAATTACAAACATTTTTCCAAAATGCAGATTTTTGAAAAAATCAGAAACAGTACTAGATATTGATATGCGGTTTTCACTATTGAGTTTATCATAAAAATTGAGCCTCAGACACCGACATCAGTTTTCGTCTATCTCCTTTAGATAAATGGGTTTACCTTCAAAAGTGTCCAATTTGGACCACCCTGTACAGAGAATAAAGATCTGTAAAAAAATTGAATTTTTGAAAATATGAGGTGTACGTACCTCCATAATTCAAGGGAATACTTAAATATCTTTTAATACAAATTCTAAACATAGAATAAGTATAATATTGAAAAGTTAGAAGGATAATAATCTCAAGTATTTTTTTCTACCTGAAATTTTATATCTATCCATTTTAATTATTATTTGAATTTTTGTGTTTCTGTTTTAACTTTTCCTGTAAATTATGTTGTTATGTTTAGGTTTATTTATTAACTTCTATATAAATTGTTATTTTATTGAAGTTTTAGTACAATTAATTAAATTTGATAGGAGTTACAAAGAGTAATTTGTACTACGGTATTTATTTCTATTTGTCTTATTCTTATTGATATGTTGAGATTCCATATGCATAATCTTATATAAATTGTCGGAACATTTATTGAAATATAATACTGGGAGTAAGTTATTATTTTATGTGAGAATATAAAATTCAGTATTTATTATAGAAGTGCGTGGTTGCAACAGATCACTTTACCGACTTTTTTATTTGTTTAACGATCTTGCAAACAAATTTTTGCGTGGTAAATTTTGGTGATTACAATATAAAGAGATCTACACTACAAAATGAAGTCAAAAAAAAACAAACTAAAAGTATTTCTAAAATTTTTGTTCATTATTTAAATCTTTAACAACCAGTGAAGCCAGTTTCTGAGAATGATTTTCATTACTGACGAAAACTTAAAATTAAAATAATTTCGGACTGAAACAGCGACTGTGGGTAGGGGTACTTCCGAAAGGCTTCCCAAATTTTTTAATTTGTCATCAATATAAATAGGAGAAGGTATATTTTCCACTAAAAATATCGGGAATGATATAATATTCTTAGCGACTACTAATATGTGTCTTGTAACCAAGATCAAAACCAGATCTCTAATTTTGAAGGGTTTCGTTAATTGTCTTCAGTTTCCTCAGACCTCGTTCTTCGTGAGTGAAAATTTATGAATGTCTTTACGAAAGCTTCACTATTATAGCCAATATGCCAAAGGGCTCCGTACTATCTTCTATACTCTTTCTTATTTGCATTAACGATCTGCTACAAAATATCAAAAATATAATTGCTTTACTAATCAAAGCATGCTTGTTCTTTTATCTACCTTAAATGCTCGAAAACCAACTGCCCATGCAAATATCTGCAGCCTGCAGAAATGCATACAACTTATTTTGGAAAAAATCCCATCTTATAGTGATAGTATTTATATAAAATTTAACACTACACTGTAATTGGTATCGTGTAGAATTTCCTTATGTTGGTCTCTCTCTCTGTATATATATATATATATATATATATATATATATATATATATATATATATATATATATATATATATAGGTCAGTCAATAAGTTTTAAAAGCGACACCTAGGGAGCATCAATTGAACCAAATACTGGACACCATTTTGAACCTTCATCTGTTATATGAACACACCCTAAATTTCAAGTCGATCTGTCAAGTCATTTATTGTTTATGAGCTGGTTAAAGTAGACGTGTTTGAAGTCCGCTCTTTCATTTCCAACTGCAATGATGATCCACGTTCAGGACGTCCAAAAACTGCATCAACTGGAGAAACTGTTGGGCATGTAAAAGATACGGTAATGAAAAACCGTCGATTAATCGTGGATGATTTAGCTGAGGCTATATGCATCTTACTTGGATCAGTACACGAGATCTTAACTAATGTTTTGGGTATGAGGAAGCTATTCACAAGATGCCTGCCACATTTGCTAACATCGGAACAAAAACTGTGGAAACTCTAGAAAAACTTTCTTAACAACATTTGGCTCATTTCGCAAAGATTAAAACTGATTTTGTGAGTCGATTTGTAACTATTGATGAGACTTAGATTTGCCAATATGATCCTGAACTACGACAACAAACTGCATAGTGGACTGAGCTCGATTGTTCAGCTCCAAAGCAGCAAAGGTGGTCAAAGTCGTCCAAAAAAATTATGGCATCAGTTTCCTGGGATATAAAAGGAATTTTGTTAATTGATTACCTTCAAACGGGTAAAACAATCTCAGGAGAGTATTATTGCAACCTTTTGGACCAGCTGGATGAGAAAATTCGTGAGAAGAGGCCTGGCTTACAATTCACCTGCTCACAGAGGTTCTTTGGCAACTGCAAAACTGGTCGGATTAAAGTTGGAATTGTTGGAATATCCACTCTATTACCAAATCTGTCTCCTTATGACTTTCACTTGATCCCAACCTCAAAAGATTTCTACGTGGGAAGCGTTTTTCAACAAATGATGCGTAGGTGGATATATTGAAGGTCTTCCGGAAAACCACTTCAGAGATGGGATAAGTGAATTGGAAAATCGCTGGAAAAAATGTATTGAACTTAAGGGAGATTATACTTGATTCATCTAGTTTCATTTCCGTTTTCAAAACTTAGTGACTGACCTATAGTAGTTACGAATATTTAACTAACTGTAATTTAATATGAAGTAGTAGTGGCAGATGTTTACCAATAATAATGAAGAGATAATTTAGGTTTAATTTGAATATGTCGTAATGACTTATTTTATTACATATTCCTTAGTTGACAATAACGCGCGTCGAGTGCAAAAATAAAGTGTTTGGTGTAGTGGTGATATATACTGAGTAGTATTATTGTGCCAAAGATTCTACATTCCCAACTTAATGTTTACACTGTTTTTTGTGTCTTTTTCTAACTTTATTTCGGTATCACTGCAAAAAGGCTAAATAAATATTTACGAAATTTGACTCTAAAGTATAGTGGATTTTGGCATATAATAAAGAATTTTTATTTACACAGGAAGGTTTGAAAAAGAGCTTTTAACTAAATATTTACCTTATGATTTTAATAGATCTTTCACACATTATGTCACTCTTGATCTCTACTGAAAATTTGAAACTAATGGCAAATTTTCTGGAATTATATTTAGCGTTTTCATGCGATAATGAGATCTAAAATAACAGGCATGCTACTTCTTATATAAAATAAAGGGTTTCAAATCTTATTCAATTGAACCTAAACTAAAATCAAAGCAACGTGACATAAAATACGAACGAAACATTTTCAAGGAAGATTGTATTTTATTTTCCTCATGTCACTATAGAGCCACAGCATGAATGACTGAATTATTTCCAGACCGTGAATGTTATTTGACATCTTGGTTTAAGTGCAAGAAAATAAATTTGTTAGACATCAGTAGAATCTCAGGCGAAAGATTTGTCTTGATGTGTAAAGGAAAAAGAGAGGTAAGCTGTTTTATTAGATTTAAAAAACAATAATAATTCTAGAAGCGAAAAGGAGACTTGTTTGAATTTCCGAGTATTCTCAGTTTATCTTATGGAAACTTTTATAGACAGTCATTTTTTATTATTTGATTATTATTTTTTTATCAGTCAGGTTGTAAATAATTTTTTTTATATTTTTTGATGTAACAGCAATGTATGTTAACAAAGATAACACAATTTAAATGGAATACCTTTCTACAAGGCAGAAGCGGATTTGGAAACGGGAAAGAGGTGACCCGAAGACCAAATTTACATTGAAGCAAGGTTGGTATTAGAGAGAGCAAAAGTTGCCGTATCTAACAAATTTTTTTTCCAAGATGAAATTAATTGGGGAACTCGGCAAAGGGCATAACAGATGTTCACACAATGTTCATTTAGCCTATATTTCGGTTCTTAGTTGGAACCTTCATCAGGGCACAAACTGAAAAGAGAGAATGATACAGTACCGAGCGTAGAACGTGTCGGACTTGCGAGAGAGCTCCGGAGTGTAACGATTTATTCTGATATTTTAAAGAGTTTGAGAGTCAAATTTAATTTGTATTTAAAATAAAATGAGTGATGAAAGTGACGGAGAGACACCTGATTGCTTAAAAAATCAGAATGTAAGCAAAAAGTTTGCAAAAACGGGAGGAAGTCTTTCAATGGGATCCACTTCAAAACGTGAAGTAAATAAAATTATTGGAATTAGTTCTGCAGAAATAGAAAAATGTTCAGAGATTAAAACGGCAAGCGAAAAAAATTCAACAATGGAACGATATCAGCACAAGACCACGCGGAAGGTAGAGATAAAAAATAAAACCGGTCAAGTGCAAGTTGAACTTGCACAATTAGTGTTCCGTACGTTGATTGTTTTTAAAATAAAATTTTTTGTTAGGGTGGTATAAAGTGATCAGTGACTTCACAAAACACACCCCAAATGAATTTTCAACAAAGTTTGTTTCCAATCTTTACTGAAAATTGGTGACCTTGAAATTTTTTTTTTTTTATACACCAAATAAATTATTAAAGGTAATGCACTCGTGATAATTTTCGTTCAATCTATACCCCGTGGAGAATATTCCAGAATGTTTTCAAAATTTTTTGATCAGTATTTTTCGAGATAAGGTAGGGGACAGCGATTTTTTAAAAGTAATACGAAGAAAAGTGTGCGCAAGTATTACATTATATACGAGTATATATATATATATATATATATATATATATATATATATATATATATATATATATATATATATATTACTCGTGTTTTCACAAGCTTTCATTTGACACCACACTCGATGACCTAGTAAAAAAAATTTTTTTTCACTTCCGATTTCACCCCTCAAAACGAACCTCTTAAGTCAAAATTTATGTTACGGTGGTATAAAATGATCAGTGACTTCACAAAACACACCCCAAATGAGTTTTCAACAAGGTTTGTGTCCAATCTTTACTGAAATCTGATGACCTTGAAATTTTTGTTTTTTTTATATACCATATAAATTATTAAAGGTAATGCGCTCGTGATAATTTTCGTTCAATCTACACCCCGTGGAGAATACTCCAGAATTTTTTCGAAATTTTTTGATAAGTACTTTTCGAGATAAGGCCCGGGACAGCGATTTTTCGCGAATTTTTAAAAATAATACAAAGAAAAGTGCGCGCAAGTATAATATTATATACATATTTTTTACTCGTGTTTTCACAAGCTTTCATTTGACACCACACTCGATGGCCTAGTAAAAAATTTTTTTTTTTCACTTCCGACTTCACCCCCCAAAAACTAACCCCTTAAGTCAAAATTTAATTCTCAAAACTACATTGCTCTGATGAGGCCATCAATTCCTATATTATTACCAAATTTCACCTTTCTATGTCAAACAGTTTCCGAGAAAATCGGGTGTGACAGACAGACAGACAGACAGACAGACAGACAGACAGACAGACAGACACCGAAGTGATCTTATAAGTGTTCCGTACGGAACACTAAAAATGCATGTTTAAATAAACAATCAAACAATGATTTTAATAATATTTCAAACCTAAACACAGTGTTGCCAGAACTCCTCCAAAATTGAACGTTGTAGGAAATGATAAAAAAGATGAACAAATTTCTCGAAATAATGAGGCAAACATCCAAAAAAGACCTATGTCAGGCTCTAGTCCCGACGTAGGAGACAGGCTAAAAATTAGGAAACCATCAGAGAAACACTTCAATGATAATAAAAATGATTATGTACAGAAAGAAAAGCATCGTAACGAACCTGGAGTGGAGAATCACATAAATGAAGGTTTTCTCAATCAACATAACTACAGCCAAACTGAAAATATTTTAGACAATATTTTGGATGCCCTGAAAACTATTAATGACCTCTCAGAAAAAGAAGAGACATTATTATTTGGCTTGTCACCGACCTGGCATATAGGGTGGGATAGATTGAAAATAAAAATTTGGAACTAACGTATCAGATGGCCTCAGTAATAAAAGAAAATAGCGAGTTTAAATTTTCACAGTTACCATCTGAGAAAATTACAACACCGCAAGAAACAAATTTTACCCCTAGCGGCGTCACATGTACAACAAAAACATACAGCACAATTACAAAAAGTACACCAAGGAAAACGAATGGAGACACCTAAACAGGTCACGAAACATGAAACCTTGATAAGAGTTAAAGATCAAGTAGATCCTAATAAAGTTCTGAAGGAAGTCCAGACAATCTTAAGAAAGAAGGAACTGGCAGCGAGCAGTTTAAAAGTGTAAGAAGAATACAGGGAGGAGTTATCTTAGAATGCCAAGATAAAACACAACAAAGTAAACTGAAAACTGGGAAATTTTCAACTCAGAGAACTGAAAAACACCGATCCTATGTTGATGATCACAGGTATTGAGAAAGGTTATGAACTTGATAAGTTTGTACTAGAGTTAATCGAACAAAATCCACAGCTTAAAGAACGTTTTGGTGATAACGTCAGTTCACAAATCAAAGTAATAACGAAAAGGGAGTGTAGAAACATGAGAAAAGAGAATTGGATACTTCAAGCAAATACAGAGATATTCAAATGGCTTATTAAAAATGAGAATATTAGTTTTGATTTAACAAAGGCATACATTTTTGAATATAATAATATTGTAATGTGTTTTAACTGTTGTTATTTTGGACATGTAGTGAAGTATTGCAAAGTAAAAACTTGTTATAAATGTGGTGAAAACTATTTAGCCAAGGAATGCCTAGATGCCCATTGAATGTTCCCAACTGTAAGCGCTTAGCACTAAAAGAACGCAGACACGGCAAGAGACCCAAAATGTCTAACGTTTATACAAAAATTTGAAAAACAACTACACTATATAAATTATAATTCGAAAGTCGAGAAATTTGCAAATGCAAAATAACCAACAAAGATCCCATGAATGCTATATTTTCCTTTCCTCCTACGACTATAGTTTCTGAGCCTATACTCTTCATCAGGTAGGCTTCAGGCAATGGTATCGATCGTGAAGATCCGAGTACCGTGGAGAGTCAAGTTGGAATGTGTCTCGCTGGCTTATAGCAATCATGGTACCTTAAATAAACGAGATACTACTCGTTGGGCAAGATACGACTAGTCGTAGGAGGAAAGGCATGGAATATAGCATTCATGGGATCTTTGTTGGTTATTTTGCATTTGCAAATTTCTCGACTTTCTGTTGTAGTGACCAATCAAGTAACAAACCATATTCCGAAATTTTATTTCGGAATATCGATTTAGTTTATCCTTCCTAACAATGTTAGGTTTATATAGTTGAGCAGTTTTTCGAAGTTCGAAAATCTCAGCAGATGGCGCAAGGGCTTGTATCTTGCCCAACGAGTAGTATCTCGTTTATTTAAGGTACCATGATTGCTATAAGCCAGCGAGAGTCATTCCAACTTGACTCTCCACTCGTGCCGCTCCTGGAGCGCTTTAGGGACTTCCCTGCAGCACGTGAGCTAGACCCATAAAAAAAAAAAAAAAAAAATATATAGCCTAAGCTCGGCAAATGGGCAACAACAGATGTTCACACTATATTCATTTAGCTAATATTTCGGTCCTAGGTTGGGACCTTCATCAGGGCACAAACTTACTCTGGAAGCGTTTGATCTTGCTATTATCATTCGATCTATCTGACATTAAGTTGTTCATGCATCCAAAATTCTGTACAATGTGTTTGGGGATTAGGCCCCTTGACCTGCACTTCAATAAAAAGTTCCTTCTACTGGTCATTTTTGCTAATTTTTGGTTATGCTTAGCCCAATTTCGGAAAAGGTTTGTTGTTTCCGCTCCATATCTATTGTATAAATCTTGAAAAAACCCCATTTCTATAACAAATAAAGAGAGAGAAAGCAAAAGTTGCCGTATCTAACAAAATCCTAAGATATGACAATAGTTGGGGAACTCGGCAAATGGGCAACAACAGATGTTCACACTATATTCATTTAGCCAATATTTCGGTCCTAGCTTGGGACCTTCATCAGGGCAGATAGATCGAATGATAATAGCAAGATCCAACGCTTCCAGAGTAAGAAATGGGTTTTTTCCAAGATTTATACAAAAGATATGGAGCAGAAACAACAAACCTTTTCCGAAATTGGGTTAAGTATAACCAAAAATTAGCAAAAATGACCAGTAGAAGAAACTTTTTATTGAAGTGCAGATCAACGGGCCTAATCCTCAGACACATTGTACAGAACTTTGGATGCATGAACAACTTAATGTCAGATAGATCGAATGATAATAGTAAGATCCAACGCTTCCAGAGTAAGTTTGTGCCATGATGAAGGTCTCAACCTAGGACCGAAATATTGGCTAAATGAATATAGTGTGAACATCTGTTGTTGCCCATTTACCGAGTTCCCTAACTATTTTCATATCTTAGGATTTTGTTAGATACGGCAACTTTTGCTTTCTCTCTCTTTATTATATATATATATATATATATATATATATATATATATATATATATATATATATAGTTGAAAGGAGATTACATCGAATAAACAATTTTCGTTTTTGGACATTTGTTTGTTTTTTCTATGCTACGCTAAAAAGTTATCAATAAGCCCCCGTATTACTATAATATTTTAACACAGATATTTACAAAAATCATCTAAACCGTTTACGTTTTAAATCTATTGAAATTATTAGCATAAGCCTAATAAATATTATGCTGAAATTAAAATTCTTAGAACCATTAAAAAGAGATTTGAAATTCTTTTGAAAATACCAATGCATTAAACCGATTTCTGTTCGGACGGTTTTATTTTTAAATTTTGTTATTTGGAGGCATATAAAACTTTCATATAAACAGAAAGTAATTGTATATTATTTTTCAGTCTGTTTCAACTAACATGAAAAAATAGATATTTCTATTGGTTATCCCATGACTCAATATCGTTTAATGTGTTCTCGATTTCAAATATTAACCAAACGAAAATAATATTTGTGAAAACGTGTTTATCATCCGCTGATAGAATGAGTTGAGATAGAACTTGAAAGAATGAATAGACAGAGAATTCTGTTAACGAGAATTAAGTAAATGTTTAAAACACTTCGTTGATATTATGTTAAATTTCATATGTGAAAATATTTAGAAAGGCATGAAGTTATAATCCTGGAACGTAGCTATTTTGTAAAGTGAAAGAGTTTTGATGTTTTTCAGTAAGACGTTCAGATAGTAAATGTAAGTGCTACTGAAAAGCTGCTCTTATTCTTTTACGGTAGTTTAGGTGAGTTCAAGAAACATTATTTGTGTTATTTAGTTTGTATTTTAAAGCGAAGCGAGCCTATTTAGACATTTTTCCTGTTTTCGTGAAAAAAATCGTCATGCCAAATTTTTACATTTCCTCAAATTTAAAGTCTCTATTTGGTATATTGTTTTATTGTGAGGAAGTCAAATCTATTATCGATTTTTTAAATCTTTTTTTAAGATATTTTGTTTTATAAAGTTTAAAAAAAAAATGGTTTTTATTTTCGCTATTCGATACTACTTTAATAAAAATTGAACTTATTTTAGAAAAAATAACCGATCAAGTGCAAGTTGAACTTACGATATTAGGGTTCCTTACGTTGATTGCTTTTGAAATAAAAAATTTTGTTACAGAAGTATAAAATGATCAGTGTTTCCAGTCTTTACTGAAATCTTTGTTTTCTTTAAATACCAGCTAAATTATTAAAGGTAATTTACTTGTGATAATTTTCGTTCAATTTACACCCCGTGGAGAATATTCCAGAATTTTTTCAAAATTTTTTGATCAGCACTTTTCGAGATAAGGCGGGGGGACAGCGATTTTTTAAAAATAATACAAAGAAAAGGGCGCGCAAGTATTAAATTATATATATATATATATATATATATATATATATATATATATATATATATATATATATATATATTTTACTCGTGTTTTCACAAGCTTTCATTTGACACCACACTCGATGACCTAGTAAAAAAATTTTTTTTTTCACTCCCGATTTCACCCCCCAAAACTAACCCCTTAAGTCAAAATTTAACTCTCAAGACTACATGGCACTGATGACGCCATCAATTCCTATATTATTACCAAATTTCAACTTTCTATGTCAAATAGTTTCGGAGAAAATCGGATGTGACAGACAGACAGACAGACGCCGAAGTGATCTTATAAGTGTTCCGTACGGAACACTAAAAACCGGCCAAGTACAAGTCGAACTGGCGCAATTAGTATTCCATACGGTGCTTTTAAAATAAAAAATTTTGTTAACCTAAATGAGTTTTCAACCAGGATTTGTTTCCGACCTTTATTTTTAAATTGATGATCATGATTTTTTTTTATAATCCAAATAAATTACACAGGGCAACAAAAAAATATTTTTGTTTTGGTGCCTGGGATTTTAGAGCTGATTTTAACTATATTTGGGACGCTAAATCTATACATCCAATCCGTTTTTCTCTATCAGCTCTACTATTTTAGATACATCAACTTATCTACCAATGTGGTTTTTATTCAGTATATTCATTTATGAGAGTTCTAAAATTATTATATATTCATTAATGTAGGTACAATGGTTTTATTGTCAGTCTGTAATTGAGTAAATTCCAGGTAAATCTATAAATAGTGGAACCATTGCCTATCAGGTACCTGAACTGACCCTTTTAATCACCTAACTCGGGTAAGTCTCGTCAGTTTGTGCGTTCTTACTAATGAGAGTAGATCGAATTCGGCGTGTTATTTTATGTTAAGAAAAGAGTGTTTCTGTGTTATTGAGTTCAGGTTCCAGTTCAAGAAGAAGTTGTGTAAATCAACCTGATGTGTTTTGCTATATATGCGGAGAATACATGTTTCAACAAAACAGACAAACTATTACTGACTTTGTAAAGCGAGCGTATCTTGGATAGTTTGGAGTTAAGCTTGGTGATCAGGACAAAACGTGGGCCCCGCATCTCGTATGTAAAACTTGTACAGAGCATTTACGGCAGTGGACTACCGGGAAAAGAAAATGTCTAAAATTCGGCGTACCAATGGTTTGGAGAGAACCAAAAAAACCACTTCAATGATTGTTATTTCTGTTTAGTAAATACTAATGGAATCAATCGAAATAACCGCAGTAAGTGTACTTATCCCAATTTAGACTCGGCAATACGCCCTATCCCGCACTCAGATGAAATACCGATTCCAACATTTCATCAGCTACCACATATCTCTGATGACGAATATTTTCCCTCTGATCGCTCTTCTGGTGCTAATAAAAGTTCTGATGCTAATGAAACTAACAGCGACTATGAGGGGACGTCATCAGTTCCTCAACGCTTCAATCAAAATGAATTAAATGATCTCACCAGGGATCTCAATTTATCGAAAAAAGCTTCTGAAGTACTGGCTTCTAGGTTGAACGACAAAAATTTACTGGAACAAGGAACCAAAATTACCTTTTACCGTACAAGAGAAAAAGATCTGCTACCATTCTTTTCTCAAGAAGACAATCTTGTATTTTGTCACGAAATTAGGGGACTCATGAAAGAAATGGGACTTTCTGAATATATTCCAGATGATTGGCGCCTATTTATTAACAGTTCAAAGCGAAGTTTAAAATGTGTCCTTCTACATAATGGGAATAAATATGGTTCAATACCACTAGCTCACTCAACGAAACTGAAAGAAGAATATAATACCATAGCTTTGGTTTTGCAGAAGATAAAGTATTACGAACATCAATGGATGATTTGTGTAGACTTAAAAATGGTAAACTTTCTTCTTGGGCAGCAAAGTGGTTACACGAAATATCCGTGTTTCTTGTGCCTCTGGGATAGTAGGGACAAAACACACCACTGGGTTAGAAAAGATTGGCCTCAGAGAGAAAACATGGACGTTGGGGAAAAGAATGTCATTAACGACGCTTTGGTTGAAAGAGAAAAAATCATACTTCCTCCGTTACATATAAAGTTGGGCTTAATGAAGCAATTTGTAAAGGCTTTTGATAAGAATGGGTCTTGTTTTGCATATATAGGGGTAAAAATGCATCAGTTGAGCACAGAAAAACTCAAAGCAGGGATATTTGACGGTCCATAAATAAGACAATTAATTAAGGATCCTGCCTTCATAAATTCAATGAATCAAGTTGAACGAGAAGCTTGGACATCATTTGTTGCAGTTGTAGAAAATTTTCTAGGCAAACATAAAGCTCAAAACTATGTTGAAATGGTTAACAAGATGCTTAATAGTTTCAAATCCTTAGGGTGCAATATGAGTATTAAAATACACTATTTTACATAGCCACTTAGACCGTTTTCCAGAAAATTTAGGAGACATGAGTGAGGAACAAGGTGAAAGATTTCACCAAGATATTAAAGTTATGGAGGACCGCTACCAAGGAAGATGGGACATGCACATGATGGCAGATTACTGCTGGAGTTTAAAAAGGGACTGTTTAAAAAAACATTCAAGAATGTCGCGGAAAAGAAGCTTTCCAAGTGTTGAGTGACTATTTCATTTCTTCAATGTTTTTTTTTTTGTTTGTAACTACGACATAATATTGTATTTTGTATAACTAAAATAAAAATTTCGTATCTACTTTTGTTTACTACACTTACGGATTTGAGTTACAATAATGTAACTTATATTTCTCTAAAATTGTATATCTTAAAAATTTGAGCTCCTAGGTAGAAATGAATACGTTATTTGAATTCAGGACATCAAATTGATATAGAATCAGCTCAAAAAACCTCGACACCAAAACAGCTGTTCCCCTGTGTTTTCAGAGGTAGTGCACTCGTGATAATTTTCATTCTATCTACATCGTATGGAAAATATTTCAGAATCTTTTCAAAATTTTTTGGTCAGGACTTTTAGAGATAAGGGGGGGAATAGCGATTTTTTGCAATTTTTTAAAAATAATACAAAGGAAAGTGTGCGCAAATACTACATCATATATATTTTTGAACTCATATTTTTACAAGCTTTAATTTGACACCCCACGGGATTACCTGGTAACTTTTTAGTGTTCCGTACGGAACACTTATAAGATCACTTCGGTGTCTGTCTGTCTGTCTGTCTGTCTGTCACACCCGATTTTCTCCGAAACTATTTGACATAGAAAGGTGAAATTTGGTAATAATATAGGAATTGATGGCCTCATCAGAGCCATGTAGTTTTGAGAATTAAATTTTGACTTAAGGGGTTAGTTTTGGGGGGTGAAGCCGGAAGCGAAAAAAAAATTTTTTTACTAGGTCATCGAGTGTGGTGTCAAATGAAAGCTTGTGAAAACACGAGTAAAAAATATGTATATAATATTATACTTGCGCGCACTTTTCGTTGTGTTATTTTTAAAAATTCGCGAAATATCGCTGTCCCGGGCCTTATCTCGAAAAGTACTTATCAAAAAATTTCGAAAAAATTCTGGAATATTCTCCACGGGGTGTAGATTGAACGAAAATTATCACGAGTGCATTACCTTTAATAATTTATATGGTATATAAAAAAAAACAAAAATTTCAAGGTCATCAGATTTCAGTAAAGATTGGAAACAAACTTTGTTGAAAACTCATTTAGGGTGTGTTTTGTGAAGTCACTGATCATTTTATACCACCGTAACATAAATTTTGACTTAAGGGGTTCGTTTTGAGGGGTGAAATCGGAAGTGAAAAAAATTTTTTTTTACTAGGTCATCGAGTGTGGTGTCAAATGAAAGCTTGTGAAAACACGAGTAGAAATATATATATATATATATATATATATATATATATATATATATATATATATATATATATATATATATATATATATATACTCGTATATAATGTAATACTTGCGCACACTTTTCTTCGTATTACTTTTAAAAAATCGCTGTCCCCTACCTTATCTCGAAAAGCACTAATCAAAAAATTTTGAAAAAATTCTGGAATATTCTCCACGGGGTATAGATTGAACGAAAATTATCACGAGTGCATTACCTTTAATAATTTATTTGGTATATAAAAAAAAAAACAGAATTTCAAGGTCACCAGTTTTCAGTAAAGATTGGAAACAAACTTTATTGAAAACTCATTTGGGGTGTGTTTTGTGAAGTCACTGATCATTTTATACCACCCTAACAAAAATTTTTATTTTGAAAACAATCAACGTACGGAACACTAATTGTGCAAGTTCAACTTGCACTTGACCGGTTTTTTTTTTTTTAACTTTTGATTTCACCCCCGAAAACTAATCCCTTAAGTCCTAATTTAACTTTCAAAACTACACGGCTCTGATGCGCCATCCATTACTACATTAGTGTCAACTATCAACTTTCTAGCGCGTAAGATGAAAAATTTTTGGTCTGACACATAGATGTCGCTCTTTTCAAAAAATCCATATGATTTTTAGAAAGTACCAACCCTCAAACAATACATGTCAAAATTTCATGACATTTTGACTATTAGTTTACAAGTTACAGTGGTTTTAGTGACGCTACTTTTGATATTTTTAAAACAATGGAAAAAATCGAATTTCGTGTGTTGATTATAAATATAAATAAATGACCTGGAAACACTCCTCTTGGGATAGGGCCACCCTTTGGGTTCTCTAGATCTAGTTTATGGGTTGATCAGACCCGTTTTCCTTGTTGTTATATTTCTCTGCTTAGATGTTTCCAAAGTTTTCTGTTAGACGTCTTCTCATTCCGGTTCGTAATCCCTGCCGCCTCCATGTCTTCCTTGACTTGCTGCAGCCATCCTATTCTCGGTCTACCTCTCCTTATATGTCCCGGTTCCCATTAAAGTATTTCATATATTGGTGCTCCTGGGCTTGCTCTCCATGTTTGCCCTAGCCAATTAAATCTCTTCTGTTTTATTTTTTTGACTATGTCCTCTTCCACTTCTTCCAAAATTTCTTGATTAATCCTCCTTCTGTAGACTCCTTCACATATTCTTATTGGCCCTAGGATCGCTCTTAATATCTTTCGTTCAATTCTTCTCATGTCTTCCTCTTGTTTCTTTGTCATGCTTATAACTTCGGTAGCATACATTAGTTTTGGGAGTTTTATTGTCTTGTATATCCTCATCTTACTGTGTCTTCCTATTATCTTACTACTTAAGGATTTCTTATTGCTATAGAACAACTTGTTTGCTATTATTAATATTTCCTTTACTTCCATTTCCTTGTTCCCATCCCAATACAGCGTCACTCCCAAATATTTAATCTTCTCTACTCTTTAGAAGGTATATTCGTTTATTCTAATCCTTCCCATTTCCTGAACATTCTGTTTTCCGTTTTTCATTATTTTGGTTTTCTCTTCATTTATCTTCAACCCCATTTGTGCTCCCTCGGATTTCGTGTGTTGATTAAACATTGTTTTTTGATGGGAAAAAATAGTGTTCAAGCAAAGCAATGGCTTCATAAGTGTTAGGGGGACTCTGCCCATAGAAAATCACTCTTCATTTACCGGTATACTGAATTTAAACGCGGTCGTACAGATACAAATGGTGCTGAACGCTGTGGACGCCCAAATGAGGTAATTACACCGGAAAACATCAAAAAATCCACAAAATTGTTTTGGAAGACCGTAAAGTGAAATTGCGTGAGATAGCTCACACCCTAAAGATATCAAAAGAACGTGTTGGTCATATTTTGCTTGAACATTTGGGCATGAGAAAGGTCTGTTCGAAATGTGGGTACCGCATTTGCTCATAGTGGACCAAAAACAACAACGTGTTGATGCCTGTGAGCGCTGTTTGGACCTATTTAAGTGCAATAAAAATGATTTTTTCACGCGATATGTGACAATGGATGAAACATGGATCCACCACTATACACCAGAATCAAATCGGCAGTCAGTTAAGTGGCCAGCAGCCGGTGAAAACCGTCCGAAGCGACCAAAGACCCAACAGTTTGCTGGGAAGGATTTGGCCTCTGTATTTTGGAAGCATATGGAATAATTTTCATCGACTATGCTAAGAAGGGAAAAACCATCCATAGCAAATATTATATAAAGCTATTGGTGCGTTTGAAGGCAGAAATAGCAATGAAACGGCCCCAAATGAACAAGAAGAATGTGCTCTTTCATTAAGACAATGCACCGTGTCACAAGTCAATGGTTATGATGGCAAAATTGCATGAATTGAAGTTCGAATTGCTTCCTCAACCGCCGTATTCTTCTGATTTGATCCCCAGCGACTATTATCTATTCGCAGATCTCAAAAAAATCCTCGCAGGAAAGACATTTGGCTCCAATGAAGAAGTTATCGCCGACTCTGAGGCCTATTTTGAAGGCAAAGACAAATCCTTCTACAAGAAAGGTATAGAAATATTAGAAAAGCGTTGGACTGATTGTATCGCTCTTGAAGGGGACTATATTGATGAATAAAGTCGAATTTTACAAAAAAATGTGTTTTAAATATTTTAGACCAAAAACTTTTCAGCCTACGTGTTATGTCAAACACTTTTGGAAGAAATCGGGTGTGACAGACGGACAGACACCAAAGTGATCTTATAAGTGTTCTGTACGGAACACTAAAAAGTTTTTTAAATAATAGTAAAAGAGAGCATCAGATTGAAGATAGTACAACATATTTATGAAAACTTGTATGAAAGATTTGTATTCAGATATTTAAACGAAATGATAATAAAACATTTTCTAAAGAAAGTCAAATGATGTCTGGTAGTACCACCCATTCCGATTTATGGTAAGTTAACAGTAGTATAATTGGTGTAACTATCATTTTACAGATTATCCTTTGAGGTTTTCTCATTTCTTCAAGTTATAGATTCATTAAATCACGAAAAATATACCATAGTAATACATTTCCGTCGTCTGTCATTCTGTCTTAATGGTGGCCAGATAACTCTCAAAAGAAACGATATACCGCTTTCAAATTTGTAACACATCTAATAGCTGAAGCAGAAATAGAAGCTATAATTTCTGAGGAATATTGCTATAAGGGAAAAGGGATGAGGAAAGGGTCTAAAGATTTTGTGTATTTTCTGTATTATTATGTTGAACACTCTTGACTAAAATAATAAAAAAATAGGACAATTATTTATAGTGGAATATACATATATATATATATATATATATATATATATATATATATATATATATATATATATATATATATGTATATATATATATATATATATATATATATATATATATATATATATATATATATATATATATATATATATAATATGCATGGGGAAGAGTTGCTTCGTATATATCTTGTTATACATATTTTTCAGCGTTTTCGCGGGCAATGAATCTAAAATTTTTTATTGTTTTCATTTTTTTAATTATTTTTAACTATTTATGGTTGAACATATAAGAGGTTAATAAAGTAAGGGAGGCATCAGGGGGGTTGCTTCTTATCTATCGTATCATGTATCCTTCTCAGGGTTCTTGTAGCTGAGGAACTAAAAATGTGTGTTATTTTTTCGTTATTTTCACTTATTAAATCATTATAAAAAGGGCTCTATGATGAGGGGAGGGAAACGGTGTTCATAGGTATTAAAATATGCATCCATCTGGTGTTAAAAATCTGAAAATTGTAACATTTTTTCATTGTTTCCATTTATTTGTAATCAAACTTATAAAAGATGAATGAGGTGGGGAAGGAGATGAGAAAAGTTGCTTCATGTATGAGGCGTTGCGGATAGTAAGGGCGAACTCAACAAAATGAAGTTTCGAAAAAATTGAATTTATAGAAAAATCTAAATGGCGAACTCAACAAAATATTGGCAAAATTAGGTTTTTATTATTTATTTATAATTTATTAGCTTTTTATTATTTACTTAAGTAGAATAGTGTATTCCGTGAATTTTTAAACGTTTTTTAAATATTTATTTGTGTATTTTTTTTTCATATTTTACTGTTCGTTTCTGATGCTACACTATCACCTAAAATTGGCAATACCTGGGAAAAAATTAGACCGGTATTAAAAATTTTGAACACATTTTATTTAATTTTAAGGTTATTGTTTTAATTAAAGGTTTTGTTATTACAAAATAGTTACTTGATACAACATACAAAACAGTGGAAATATGGTATTGAAACTAACATAAAAAAAACTAAAGAAAAGAAACAAATAATTAGCCAAGTTCAGTTGTAATCTATTTGGTCATCGTCCATAACATCTTCATTTTCGGTGGTCTTATTCGTTGCTGCGTCTTGAGAGGCTATAATGTTAGTAAAGTACCGACTCCAAGGTAGGGGAACATACGGTAACAAGTCCTGAATGTCCTTTAATTTGGGGGCTGGTATTTTAATGGGAGCACTGTAAAGTCTCGTCAGTGTTTCACTGGCCAAATGAAAATGATCAGGATCATAGTTTTTCACCTTGCCTTTTTGTAGTTTGACTGCCGTTTTGACATCCAAATTGTAAGCAGAATGAATGTAGAAACCTTGCTTAAAATTATTTGTAAATTCAAAGATCTTTCCATCTTTAAACTTAGCACCAGCCATCTGCATTTTAGTAATTTTCTTTTGAAAATTATAGAAATTGAAAATCATGTCCTGTCTAAGTTGGACAACGCAAAACTGGTTTTTTCGGCGACAGCTTTCAATCATTAACTTATACTTTTGAATTGCATATTAAACGTATCACGATAATAGTGCTGATTTACCGGGCTGTAACCAGGGTAATTTTCCGTAAGCCATTCATTGTAAAGAGAATAGAGCTTTTTAATATTAAGTCCAACAGGTAAGTATTTTCGATGAGGGCTTTTGGCGCGACTGTAATGACTGGTGACAGTAGGTAGTGACATGATGTGTTCTTTTACTTTAGAAAGATCGTCATTTCCTATTTTCTTCGCGGGTTCACACCTCCCCCTTTGATCCGTTGTAACAGTTCCAGTTCTGCTGGTTTTGTCAAGTACGACTCGAACGCACTTTTCAGAGATGCCATGAATGTTATAAAACGCAGTACGACAAACTTCACGATTAGCGTGATCAACAGTCACATTATATTGAATGCGTCTCAGGGTACGACTTGGACGCCCCTTTACGTAAGATCTTTTTACATCATTGCAGATCAACAATTTTGATAAGTAAGCATTCTGTAGATCATAGTTTCCAATTTGCCAAAAAGAGTCAAAAATATTGGTGACCAGTTCAGCGCCTATTTTCTCAAAACATCCACACTTGCAAGGAGGTCCAATTTTGCTGGCAACAACGTGCCTTTTGTTATTTCTTGAAATGTAAGCACTTCCTGAATTTCGTTTCAACTTACACTCGTTTTTTTTTTTTTTTTTTTTTTTTTTTTTTTTTTTTGCCAATCATTCATCTTAGCAGGTCTCTTTCGCGAATAACCCGACACAGCACTACCATCTAAATGTTGTACACTTACTTCACTACTAGAAGGTCCAGGTTGCGCCATACTTTTCTTAAAAAAAGAAGCAACAAAACCAAACAAAACATAAACGTATTAACTTCAAAATTAACTTGAACTAACACGCAGAAAGCGTAAAATTTCAAGTAAACCTCATTTAGTGACGCAATACCGGCGGTTGCTCCGCGCGAAATTGTTGAGTTCGCCCTTACTACCCGCCCGGCTATCGCCTGTTCAAAATTTTTCATTTATTTGATACTGAAATTTGAAGGCGAAGCAAGGGCGAACTCAACAATTAGACCGGTATGTGATGTAGGAAAAGTACTATAAAATAGAATTATATAAAAAAAAAAAAATTTGACCCAATGTTGAGTTCGCCCTTACTATCCGCAACGCCTCATATATTATAATTTATGAATCGGAAACTTGTATTATTTTATTTTTATTTTTAGTTTTAACAGACACCGTAAGCAGAAAAAACTGTCAGATTTCAGTTGTAAATAATGCATCCTTCCCCTGCTCAATTTTTTTTAGAATATGAACTTGGATTACTATAAGTTATTTTTAGCACGACAAAGTCAAATTAACTACTTATTTTAAAAAGACTTATTTGTATGGAAAGTACTTGGTAATCACTTTACCGACTTTTGTTTTCGGAAATTTTTATTTTAGGAACTAAACAATTCACTGTAAATTTATATACATAGATAATCAAAACAAAGAAATTTGTATTAAACCGAGATTTGTTTTGTAAACTTTAGTTTTAGCTCACATAAATATCTTTTTGTTTTATTATTCCAGCAGAGCTCGATAGTTTGCGACGTAATTAAAAGAGTATTAATATAGCACTAGTTTGGGACTAGAAAAAAACGCAATTTCTGACACTTATTAAAAAATCGGCTTATGCGCTAAACTTGTTTCTAGCCTATTATTGTTTTTTTTTTCAAAAAAAAAAAACAGCAGTTGAGATCTTTCGGGTTCTTGGAATTTGACTACATTACTGTTTCAAATTAACTAAATAATCAGAAGCTATTCCACAGATAAATTTTATTGATTTATGAGGTTATAAGAAAATGTTATTGAAAATATGATACAGGAAAGAGGATGTCTGCACTACTAAATGTAAATATTTTTTTTCTAGGAGAACATAGCTGAAGTTCAAAATGGTGAACGATGAGGTAAGTTTAATTTCAAATAGTTCTAAAAATAAAATATATATATATATATATATATATATATATATATATATATATATATATATATATATACGAGGCTGGTTTGAAAAGTCCGTGCAAAAATAAAAACTACTTATGTGTTTTGGGTAAACCTTTTTTATTTTTCGACATAGTCTCCTTTTAGGCTTATACACTTCGTCCAACGATGTTCTAGTTTGTTGATCCCTTCCGAATAATAGGATTTGTCCAAGTCTGCAAAATATCCATTAGTGTCTGCAATCACCTCCTCGTTTGAATAAAATGTTTGTCCCGCCAGCCATTTCTTCAAATTGGGGAACAAATAGTATTCCGAGGGAGCCAAGTCTGGAGAATAGGGGAGATGTGAAACGAGTTGGAATCCTATTTCCATTAATTTTGCGACCACAACTGCTGAGGTGTGTGCTGGTGCGTTGTCGTGATGGAAAAGGACTTTCTTGTGGGCCAATCGCGGGCGTTTTTCTTGCAGCTCGGTTTTCAAACGGTAAAATAACGACGAATAATATTCACCTGTAATAGTTTTACCCTTTTTCAGATAGTCGATGAGGATTATCCCTTGTGAATCCCAAAAGAAAGTCGCCATAACCTTTCCGGCCGAAGGAACGGTCTTCGCCTTTTTTGGTGCAGATTCCCCCTTGGTAACCCATTGTTTAGATTGTTGTTTGGTCTTAGGAGTATAGTAATGTATCCATGTTTCATCCACAGTGACGAAACGACGCTTAAAGTCCTCCGGATTCATCTGGAACAGCTGCAAACCATCCTTGCAACACTTCACACGATTCCGTTTTTGGTCAAGCGTGAGCAATCGCGGCACCCATCTTAAGGATAGCTTTCTCATGTCCAAATGTTTATGCAAAATATTATGTGAACGGGTACATGCCCACAGCACTAGCAATCTCACGCACCTTAACTCTTCTGTCATCCATCACCATATCATGGATTTGATCAATGATTTCTGGAGTCGTAACCTCCACAGGCCGTCCAGAACGTTCAGCGTCACTTGTGCCCATACGGCCAGTCCGAAAATTTTGAAACCACTTATAAACTGTTCTAATCGAAGGTGCATAGTCACCATAATGTTTATCAAGCTTCTCTTTAGTCTCCTGAGGCGTTTTGCCTTTCATAAAGTAATGTTTAATCACCACACGAAATTCTTTTTCGTCCATTTCTTGAAAATCACTCGACTTCCTTGATTCACACGAATTCCAAACACAAAGAAATAGACCAATATGGCTGAAACTTGGTGTCCGTTCATTCAAGAGATGCTACTAACTAAACATGACCTCGATACGCGCCGGTGGTGCCATCTCTCGGACTTTGCACGGACTTTTCAAACCAGCCTCGTATATATATATATATATATACATATATATATATATATATATATATATATATATATATATATATATATATATATACATATATATATATATATATATATATATATATATATATATATATATATATATATATATATATATATATATATATATATATATATATATATATATATATATATATATATATATATATATATATATATATATATATATATATAAACTTGATTGGTTTTTCTTGGGTACTTAGGTTCTTTTGGAAAATACAAACTAGTTTATTTGACGTTTCGCCTTATTTTTTTTAGGCATTTTCAAAAATTCTTTATTTTTTAATATTCATTCTAAAATTAGAAAACATAAGGTTAAAATCTTTTAAGTCAAATTATCAAATCAGATTTTAACCTTATGTTTTCTAATTTTAGAATGAATATTAAAAAATAAAGAATTTTTGAAAATGCCTAAAAAAAATAAGGCGAAACGTCAAATAAACTAGTTTGTGTTTTCCAAAAGAACCTAAGTACCCAAGAAAAACCAATCAAGTTTATGTAAACAAAAGGTTCAACAAAAAAATTATTATATATATATACATATATATATATATATATATATATATATATATATATATATATATATATATATATATATATATATATATATATACATATATATATATATATATATATATATATATATATATATATATATATATATATATATTATACGTAGGGTGTTATGGAATTCTTTGCATATATTGGAACTGGTGCCTCCTTGTAACAAGACCGATTGCAGAAAATTAACCTTAAATAGAGGATTTCAATAAACGAGGAAAAAATCGACCCTAAAAAAATGGTAACATGAATATTTTTTTACGCTGCTACTGGTGAACTATAAAATTTCACAGAATTGTGCCTTATTTTATTCTAAAACCGACAAAGGATTTGTTCTCGGCGTCGGCTTTGTCGGGAGCTTTTTAGCGGCTCTCTTTCTTACGTTTTCACTTAGTGGCCCAGTGACACCAACCTCTACCAAAACATCAAATTTACTTTGAATTTGTTTATTTACAGCGAACGTTTACAAATTTTACAATATCTCATGGGTAAAGTGTTCAATGTTATTGCAAGTTTTTTAAAAATCTAGACTAATATAGTGGTATTAATTAAGAAATGTCGTTTGGTACAGTTGGTTTACTTATAAATATGTCACTTGCACCTTTAAGGTACATAAAAATAATAAATAAATAAATAGGTTTCTTAATTCACTTTGGTTTATTATTTTAGCCCTAAAAAATCTTACATTTTTACAAGAAAATCGTTTACCATTTCGGTATTAACCTTGGAAAAGTTTAAAGAAAAACCAATTGGAAATCCTGTTTTTATTTTGACCAAACCCAAGCAGCTGTTAACATAAAATTCAAAATCAGCTGTTAAGGGCCAGTGATCCAGTTGTTCTATTATTCTTTTTATTTTTTAGATTAATTGTACCTAAAATTTGAAAAAATGTAATTCTTGAAGAAAATCGTATGTTTGGCAACACAGCTTTTCGGTGCGGATTAGTTTGACGGAAAAATCCAGTTTTTAAATTTTTCAAAATTTCGAAAAAAATATTGAATGTGCTTCTACATGGTCCTCCCGGTCACTCGTTTCAATATATGTAGTGAATTTCACAACACCCTGTATAGTAGTTATACTACATATTTATATTTATATATATATATATATATATATATATATATATATATATATATATATATATATATATTTATATATGTATATATATTTACAAGTAAACCTAGGAAACTTATAGAACCTAACACAAACAACATGATGGCGTTTAGAAGGTAACCAGAAATAATGGGAACTGATTAAGTGTAATATAGATTATTAATTATATCATTCAAGTGTATTTAATCAGCTTCAAAGTGATCTCTTTGCACTGCAACACATTTATGTCACAGTTTTTTTTCAATCATCATAACATTTTTACTCGATTTCCGGTATTGCTTTCCAGGTGGCTAGGGAATTTCCGTTTTTAGTTTCTATAGATTCAAGAAGGTATCCACGGAGTGGTTATTTTACGTGTCAGAACAGAAAATATTTACACGTTGCAATCTCTGGTGAATACAGTACTTATGGAATGGTCATCGTTTCATTATTGCTTAAAAAACAACGAATAAATATTGCATCGTGCGATGGTGCGTTTTCGTGTTTAATCAATGAATTATCCTGATGATTTCAGGTCTTTTTTTACAAACTGACTCACGTAAACGATACATAACGCTTAAATAACAATCTTTGTTAACTGTTTGGCTATTAAGAAGGAACTTCTTGTGCACAACACCATGGTAATCAAAGGAACCAGCGAAAACGACCCTGGTTTTTGACCAGCTTTGGCATTTTCAGTTTCGGTTCATCGGCTGGAGGATGTTTGCGTGATGTAATTTTTGGCCTGTTTTTGGGCCATATGACTAGATTTACTGTTCATAACCGGAAATAACGCACTTCAAAGTAAAGATAACAAAGCGTATCTGTAGAGACCTCAAGAAGATGACGTTTTTCAATAAAACGTGTTTCGAAACATTGTTCTTCAAAATACTAATCTAATTAATATTTCGGTAGGGTTTGTAAGATTTCTGGTACTTGTGCTTGTACTACTAAGTACAAGATCCTTGATTTTCTTAATATTTTCTTGTCCGGTTGCAGTAGATGGTCTTCCAGAAGACAATACTTCTTCAATTGCTTCTCCACCCTCTTTAAATAATATGAAGCACTTTTAAACTTGCTAAACATTCATTATCCTAAAAATCTTCTATTATTTTTAACTTATCGTTAAATAAAATTTTATTTTGAAGGCAAACTCTTTGCTCAATAAATTTATTCATTTTAAAAATCATAAACGAGAACTTTTCGCAATAATAAGATAATCTTTTCTTTATAACCCAATAAAGTTACGGTCATAAAACATTTTTTATGATGTTATTAAGAGTTGTATCAACCTAAAAACACATACTCCGGGCAACAGTCCGCGTATTATTAATAAAATTAAACCTCACAGTACACAGATTTTTCTGCACCCTAATCACCAGGCAATATTAACTTATTTTGCAGATTCCTGAAACTTTATTTCTGTGTAAATTAAACAAAATTCTTAATTCCTATAAAGCTTTGAATGGAAAATAAGCAGAATAACATAACTAGTGGGTGAAAATTCGTGAAACAAAAACAATTGTTTATTTTAATATCACATAGAGGTAGTGAACAAGCTCTGAAATATTTTCAGTCTATGTTGATTATTATAATTGTTATAAACAATATACGTTTTAGGTAATTTTTTTTTCAAAAATTTATAACTCGAAAACTGATTTTTTTTATGAAAATTCTAGTTGAGACAAAAATGGCCAGACATTCAAAAAAAAATTGCATAGTGAAATTTTTTTTTAATGACAAAAAATCTCTTTATTATAAAACAAATTGAAATTCAATAAGGTTCCACACACTTATTATATTTCTTTTGCATTTCCAGTAAAAATAAATTGTTCATGTAAAAATCAGTCACAAAAAAAACCTTAGATTACAAGAGAAATTTGTACATCATCACAAAATCTGAAATGTTGGTACAAAATATTAATAGACAGTAATCATAATGCAGTTATATTAAGCTATTATAAAAGCTACAAGAAAATATAACGGGAGCAAAAAGACTATATAACATTAAAACATATTTTGAATCAGATAATAAATCTAAGACAACGTGGAAAATTACACAGGGCAACAAAAAAATATTTTTGTTTTGGTGCCTGGGATTTTAGAGCTGATTTTAACTATATTTGGGACGCTAAATCTATACATGCAATCCGTTTTTCTCTATCAGCTCTACTTTTTTAGATACATCAACTTATCTACCAATGTGGTTTTTATTCAGTATATTCATTTATGAGAGTTCTAAAATTATTATATATTCATTAATGTAGGTACAATGGTTTTATTGTCAGTCTGTAATTGAGTAAATTCCAGGTAAATCTATAAATAGTGGAACCATTGCCTATCAGGTACCTGAACTGACCCTTTTAAGCACCTAACTCGGGTAAGTCTCGTCAGTTTGTGCGTTCTTACTAATGAGAGTAGATCGAATTCGGCGTATTATTTTATGTTAAGAAAAGAGTGTTTTTGTGTTATTGAACAGAATTAAAATGAGTTCAGGTTCCAGTTCAAGAAGAAGTTGTGTAAATCAACCAGATGTGTTTTGCTATATATGCGGAGAATACATGTTTCAACAAAACAGACAAACTATTACTGACTTTGTAAAGCGAGCGTATCTTGGAAACTTTGGAGTTAAGCTTGGTGATCAGGACAAAACGTGGGCCCCGCATCTCGTATGTAAAACTTGTACAGAGCATTTACGGCAGTGGACTACCGGGAAAAGAAAATGTCTAAAATTCGGCGTACCAATGGTTTGGAGAGAACCAAAAAACCACTTCAATGATTGTTATTTCTGTTTAGTAAATACTAATGGAATCAATCGAAATAACCGCAGTAAGTGGACTTATCCCAATTTAGACTCGGCAATACGCCCTATCCTGCACTCAGATGAAATACCGATTCCAACATTTCATCAGCTACCACATATCTCTGATGACGAATATTTTCCCTCTGATCGCTCTTCTGATGCTAATAAAAGCTCTGATGCTAATGAAACTAACAGTGACTATGAGGAGACGTCATCAGTTCCTCAACGCTTCAATCAAAATGAATTAAATGATCTCACCAGGGATCTCAATTTATCGAAAAAAAAAGCTTCTGAAGTACTGGCTTTTAGGTTCGAACGACAAAAATTTACTGGAACAAGGAACCAAAATTACCTTTTACCGTACAAGAGAAAAAGATCTGCTACCATTCTTTTCTCAAGAAGACAATCTTGTATTTTGTCACGAAATTAGGAGACTCATGAAAGAAATGGGACTTTCTGAATATATTCCAGATGATTGGCGCCTATTTATTGACAGTTCAAAGCGAAGTTTAAAATGTGTCCTTCTAAATAATGGGAATAAATATGGTTCAATACCACTAGCTCACTCAACGAAACTGAAAGAAGAATATAATACCATAGCTTTGGTCTTGCAGAAGATAAAGTATTACGAACATCAATGGATAATTTGTGTAGACTTAAAAATGGTAAACTTTCTTCTTGGGCAGCAAAGTGGTTACACGAAATATCCGTGTTTCTTGTGCCTCTGGGATAGTAGAGACAAAAGACACCACTGGGTTAGAAAAGATTGGCTTCAGAGAGAAAACATGGACGTTGGGGAAAAGAATGTCATTAACGACGCTTTGGTTGAAAGAGAAAAAATCATACTTCCTCCGTTACATATAAAGTTGGGCTTAATGAAGCAATTTGTTTGTGCTCTTGATAAGAATGGGTCTTGTTTTGCATATATAGGGGTAAAAATGCATCAGTTGAGCACAGAAAAACTCAAAGCAGGGATATTTGACGGCCCACAAATAAGACAATTAATTAAGGATCCTGCCTTCATAAATTCAATGAATCAAGTTGAACGAGAAGCTTGGACATCATTTGTTGCAGTTGTAGAAAATTTTCTAGGCAAACATAAAGCTCAAAACTATGTTGAAATGGTTAACAAGATGCTTAATAGTTTCAAATCCTTAGGGTGCAATATGAGTATTAAAATACACTATTTACACAGCCACTTAGACCGTTTTCCAGAAAATTTAGGAGACATGAGTGAGGAACAAGGTGAAAGATTTCACCAAGATATTAAAGTTATGGAGGACCGCTACCAAGGAAGATGGGACATGCACATGATGGCAGATTACTGCTGGAGTTTAAAAAGGGACTGTTTAAAAAAACATTCAAGAATGTCGCGGAAAAGAAGCTTTCCAAGTGTTGAGTGACTATTTCATTTCTTCAATGTTTTTTTTTGTTTGTAAGTACGACATAATATTGTATTTTGTATAACTAAAATAAAAATTTCGTATCTACTTTTGTTTACTACACTTACGGATTTGAGTTACAATAATGTAACTTATATTTCTCTAAAATTGTATATCTTAAAAATTTGAGCTCCTAGGTACAAATGAATACGTTATTTGAATTCAGGACATCAAATTGATATAGAATCAGCTCAAAAAACCTCGACACCAAAACAGCTGTTCCCCTGTGTTATCAATGACAATATACGAAACAAAAAAGAAAAAAACAATAGAATTACCAAAATTATTAGTAAGGATGTAGTTGCTGAAAATTCTTCTGAAATAGCAAATTGCTTTAATGCATATTTTATAAATATTGCTAAAAAATTGAAAGAGACATTACGCAATGTTAAACCCAGCTGCTGCCCTACTGTCAGGAGCTTCATACCGTGTTATTGACACCAATAAATCAGCAGGAATTCTAATTCCGTTGGAGTTGATGAAGTTCATACTAAAATGCTAAAAACTTGTGTTCATCTTATAGCAGGTCCATTATCATTTTTGATAAATATGATACTATCCGAGGGTGTGTTTCGTGGGGCGTTGAAAATTACAAAAATTATTCCGGTATATAAAAAGGGTAAAAAAGATTGTATTAAAAATTACCGGTTTATCGCATTGCTCTCTATATTATCAAAAATTGTGGAAAGAGTAATGATTAATAAAATATTAGCATTTGTAATAAAGTACGGCATCTTACATGAGGCACAAAATGGATTTCTCAAGGGCAAATTCACAATATCGGCAATTTATGAATTTATTAATAAAGTTCACACAAATCCGGAGCTGAAAATGAAAACATTAGGCCTATTTATGGACTTAAGTAAAGCACGATCTTCTGCTGGATAAGTCGAATGCGTATGGATTGAGGGGAAAAATTAATGAACTACCTAGGAGTTACTTAACTGGGAGAACTCAGCTCGGACATGTAAATACAGCAAAGTTGGACATATTACCGATAAATATAGGTGTACCGCAGGGATCTATCTTAGGACCTCTGTTGTTTTTGCTTTTTGTGAACGATCTTCCTAACATAGAAGAGCAACATAATCTAATCATGTTTGCCGATAATAATAGTTACGTTTGCTCTCACAAAAATAAAGAAGAAGTGCTAGTGTGTGCACAGATATTTTAAATAAATTTTTAAAATGGTTTAATAGAAATAAATTGTGTATAAATACACAAAATACTCTATTCATTGATTTTACTCCTCGATCTAAAGCAATAACTGGAAGTTATCTAGTAAAAATTCAAGGGAAAAGTATCCAACAAGTACATGAAGTAACATTTTTAGGAATACATTTGGAAAATACCTTAAGTTGGTAAAGTCATGTTCATACTCTTTGCAGGACTTTATCATCGTCGTGTTTTGCATTATGTTTGCAATGTTTTGTTGTCTTATTACTATGCACATTTCTATTCAAGAATTAAGTATGGCATAATTTTTTGGGTTTATTCTTCTTATAGCGTCAGGGTTTTTCGAATACAAAAGAGAGCTATGAGAGTGATAGATAATGCTCAGAAAAGTACATTCTGTGGACGGATTTTTAGGGATTTAAGGATCCTCACAGTACCTTGTATTTTCATGGTTGAAATTTTGTTATTTGTGAAGCAAAACCCCAGAAATTCTAACAATTATTATCACGATTATAATATAAGGTCCGGTGATAACTATTCTATTCCAGTCCACAGCTGGTCCACAACGGAAAACAATCCCCGTTATATTGGCATTCACCTATTCAATAAATTGCCCCCCAGTTTTGAAATATTGATAATATAAAATTGTATAAAAGAACATTAATTGATTTTTTTTTTGGAAAAATATATAGTATAAACGATTTTTTAACAGATAGAGGCTACTAATGTGAAGTTGCTAACTTTGGTCTGCTTTATTACATTTATATAAATTCATTTATAATACTTTTTCTCATTCAGTTAAAACAGTCCCTGACTTGTCCTATGCTATTGTGTATGGTCTCCTGGATTAATAAAGTTTATTATTTATTACAAAAAGTTCTTCTTTCTCACATTTGATCAATGTGGTTCCATGTTTGGCTGACGGGCCAAAACCAAGTCAGCACAAACGCTATTATCATTCCGTATTAAGGAATGACCTGACAATGTTACATGTTTTCAAAATCACTGACTTCTGAATGTTTCTGTGTATGTCCGTGTTGAGTCCCAATTGCACTAAATGTGGTGTGAATGTTATTGGTGTAAGGCCTGTGGCTGATATAATGAGGGGACAATGATGACTTTTTCCTGTCTCCATAGCCTTTTTATTTCCGTTGCAAGGTCTGTGTATTTGGAAATTTTTTCTGTGTATTTCGCTTGGATGTTTGTCTCGTTGGGGACAGCTATGTCAATCAGATAGGTGACTTTTCCTTTTTTGCACTGAAAAGTAATATCGTAGTATGGATACCGATATCCCAGTAGAGCTTGTAATCTTCATTTTCAAGTATGGATGTTGGCGTGTATTTGTAGTAGGGATCTGTGTTTTCTATGAGTCTGTATGTTGTGGCTAGTGCTTGGTGAACCACTTTGGCAGCTGAATCATGCCTGGCTGTGTACTCCGTTCCGGCCAATATTTTACATCCGCTCGTTATGTGTTCGATCGTTTCTTTCTGCTGGTGGCACTTCCTACATCTGTCCTCTGCAATAGTCGGGTCTTTGATGATATGCTTTTGGTAGTTTCTGGTTAATATGACTTTATCCTGGATGGCAAGTAAGAAGCCTTCAGTCTCAGGGAATAGCTGCCCATCCCGTAACCAGGTGTATGATTGTTTTTTATTTACGTGGTCTTGTTCTATGTGGTATCTGTGTTTTCCGTGGAGTGTTTTCTCTGACCACGTTTTTCATCTTTTCCTGTTGTAATTGGGTGTGACTGTGTGTGTCTGCTGAGTGGTCTGCCCGGGCTAAGTCGAGAGGTGTGTAGTTTTTGTCTGCTTTCACTGTCGCTGTGTGGAGGCTGGTTTGCTTATAAAGTTTATTATTATTATTATTATTATTATTACTTATCGACAATAACTTTGATTCCGTAGATGCGCCAAAGTTTTCTGCAGAAAATGAAAAAAAAAAATCTTCCGACCTTCATATGACCTTCAAATGGCCTTAGTTTTTAAGAGTGAAGGCACGTAGTGTTATTAGAGGCACATATAATTTAAGATAATCGCATGTTTATATAAAAATTAAGGGTTAACAAAGAATGTCGTTTAATTTTCATGGGAAAATACACTTTTTAGGAAACCTTCAAAAAAAAAATCTATAGTAATTGAGAAATCTTGTCATAACGCTAAATTAATGGGTTGTATTATAACTAAAAATTGGGCGCAGGTAATTTCCACACAAACTAATCCGTTTATGACCTAGACATATTTAAGGGATAGTAATTGCAGAAGTAAATTCCACACCGAGTACTTTCAGGTAGAGGATGAGGGTTGATAAATGGCTGGTGGTACGCACCAGCCTGTTCAATTATATCATTATTAAACCCTTCTACATATCAGTTTAGTACATATTATTAATTTGTGATTATTACTTGGTTGTGGGTATATTTTTTAAAGTGTTGCTAATATGGAAATAAAGTTAATAAAAAGTAATCGAGGAAAGGACATGTTATGTGTAAATTACTACACTTACTTTCGACAAAAGGTGCTAAAATGTGGAAAAACATTTTGGAGATGTTCAAAAAAAGATTGCAAATCAAAAGTCTTCACCGTTGGGCCCGAGAATTTAGTTACCAGAAGTGAAGGACTCCATACACACGAAGCCGACACCAAGAAGCTGAATCGGCAAATAATTAGTAATTCCTGCAAAAGAAAAGCCGGAGAGCATATGAGTGAAAGGCCATATAAAATTATCCGACAAGAACTACAAAACACGCTGCCTGAAACACTAACAGAAAAAGATGTCGAATATATTAAAAAAAAAACATTTATAACCATAGATGAAAATTTTTGCCAGGACGTAATCCAAGAAGTGCTGAGGAGGTGCATAGTGTTTTAGAGACATTTGAAATCAAATATAGCAAGGGTGAGAATTTTCTATATATCAATGAACTCGAAAGTGGCATTATTGTTTTTTCTTGCACTACAAATGTTAATATGTTGTGTAAAATATCCAATATATATATGGGTGGCACCTTTTCATACTGCACTAAATATTTTACACAGTTATTTGCAGTGCATGGTTTTGCAAACGGTCATTACATTCCATTATTATTTTGCTTATTGCGTGATAAGAGAGCTGAAACATACAAAAACCTCTTCACATTATTAAAATGTAAGATTTATTCAACAGATACACTGTATTTCAATCCAGAGAAAATTACTATTGACTTTGAAAAATCTATTCATAAGGCAGTATTTGAAGTTTGGCCAAATGCTAAAGTGTTAGGATGTAGATTTCATTTACACGAATATTGGTTTCGCAAGATACAGAATCTAGGTCTAGCTAAAGAATATTGCGACAAAGATTCTGAAATTGGTCGTTGGTTAAAGTATTGTTTCGGCTTTTCTTATTTAGCACCCGAAGAATTAGGTGACAGTTTTGCATATGATTTATATTCTATAAAACCTGAGGATGAACGTTTAAATAAATTTTGAGATTACTTACTAGAAACGTATATAGAGGAAGGAGCCGATTTTCCTGTTGAAATATGGGCAGAATCGAGTCCATCTTTAACTCGAACGACTAACTGTTGTGAGTCCTTCCATTAAATAATTCTTTTTATTCTACACATCCGTCTCTGTATACTTTTATCGATAGGCTGAAAGAATTTCAGATTAACGTATATATAAAAAATACAAAGTGTCGACGAGTCTAAAATAAGTAATAATCATAATAATCAAAAATTTAAACATTTAAAAAAATCTTTATGAACAAAGACAATTAAGAAATATTAATCGTTTCCATTTTTTAAAATGTGTCTCCTATTTTTCTCAACCTGTTTTGTAAATATATATAAAATAGATATGTATAGGTTTGTAGCATTATCTAGTATATGTAAGGAAATTTGTCCAATTGTATTTTATGTATTTAGCAAAAACTTCATGTTTTATCAATATTATACTACTATGAAATAAAAACATATATTTTTGCAAATATCTAAAATTTTCAATAAAAACTGATTTAAAAGAAATCCGTCCAATTTTATTTAGATGAATAAAGCATAATTATATTTGCTTGGTGTGGAAATTACCTGTAAGATTTAAGCACCCTTATAAGGTTAGTGTGGAATTTACCTGTTGTATTAAGGGCGCAGGTAGTCTTGGTGTGAAATTTACTAACGCCGTAAAAAATCTATCATTTTTCGAATAAATTTTATAACACAATGTCTTTTCATTAATTGGCACATAACTGTAGAATTGACGTGTGTTTGGAATTGATTGTGCTCTCTTAAAACGAGTTTTTAGGAATTCAGCATGAGTTTCATATTGCAGTTTTGTACGATAATCAACTTTTTAGGAAACCTTCAACAAAAAAATCTATAGTAATTGAGAAATCTCGTCATAACGTTAAATTAATGGGTTACATTATAACTAAAAAGTCTATCATTTTTCGAATAAATTTTACAACACAATGTCTTTTCATTAATTGGCACATAACTGTAGAATTGACGTGTGTTTGGAATTGATTGTGCTCACTTAAAACGAGTTTTTAGGAATTCAGCATGAGTTTCATATTGCAGTTTTGTACGATAATCAAATTTTATATTCTTAAAAGATTTTCGAGCCCAAATCATCAATTTGACGTAAATTTGCAAAATATGCTTGGCGTTTTACGGTACCACCTCTACCGTCACGTGCACCTTTATCATGCAAAAAATGTCCCTCCGCTTCTACATTAAAATCTAACTTATGTTTTAACAAATTCGAAAAATTGAATTTATTTTTGTATTGGGCACCAGATCCATCCGAAAAATAAAATAATTATTTTTACACTTTGACAACCGTGATTGTCTTTTATGTACGCGGCTAACCTCTTATTAAATAAATTTTCAGAGCTGTAAACTCGCTTTAAGCTAGCACAGTCAATTCCAAACACACGTCAATTCCACAGTTATGTGCCAATTAATGAAAAGACGTTGTGTTGTAAAATTTATTCGAATGATGATAGATTTGTTAGTTATGATGTAATCTATTAATTTAACATTACGACAAGATTTCTAAGTTACTGAAGATTTGTATAATTAAGATGTCCATTACTTCGTGATAGTGCATTTTATATTTCTAAATGAAATGGAACAAATTACTTTATTTGTCACTTATTTTTTTTATTTTTCTGCTTCTGCAGTTTCGTAGGTTTTCTACATTTTCAAGCGTGATACTATAAACTGAGGTGGTTTATTTGCGATTTATTATTATAAATCACACAAACCTTAGTTTTTAGTATGTAGAAAACCTACGAAACTGCAGTAGTAGATAAATAAAATAAAATAACCGGTCAAGTGTTCCGTACGTTGATTGTTTTTAAAATAAAAAATTTTGTTACAGAGGTATAAAATGATCAGTGACTTTACAAAACACACCCCAAATGAGTTTTCAACAAAGTTTGTTTCCAATCTTTACTAAAATCTGATGACCTTGAAATTTTTGTTTTTTTTTTATATACCAGGTAAATTATTAAAGGTAAGGCACTCATGATAATTTTCGTTCAATCTACACCCCGTGGAGAATATTCCAGAATTTTTTCAAAATTTTTTGATAAGTACTTTTCGAGATAAGGCGGGGGACAGCGATTTTTTTAAAAATAATACAAAAAAAAGTGCTCGCAATTATTACATCATATATATATATATATTTTTTACTCGTGTTTTCACATGCTTTCATTTGACACCATACTCGAAGACCTAGTAAAAAAATTTTTTTTTTCACTTCCGATTTCGTTCCCCAAAACTAACCCCTTAAGTCAAAATTTCACTCTCAAAACTACATGGCTCTGATGAGGCCATCAATTCCTATACTATTACCAAATTTCCACTTTCTATGTAAAATATTTTCGGAGAAAATCGGATTGACAGACAGACAGACACCGAAGTGATCTTATAAGTGTTCCGTACGGAACACTAAAAATAAGTGACAAATAACAAACTAATTCGTTTCATTTCATTTAGAAATTTAATACTGTAGATTTTTCTGTTGAAGGTTTCCTAAAAAGTGTATTTTCCCATGAAAATTAAACGGTTTCTAATTAAAAAATTACTGTATTTGTTAACCCTTGACATTTATATAAATATGCGATTATCTTGAATTAGATGTGCGTCTAATAACACTACGTTGCGCCACGCCGCTTTGCACTGCATCACGCCACGCTCATAAAAACTAACGCCATTTGAGGGTCAAATGAGGGCCGAAAGATTTTTTTTTCATTCTCTGCAGAAAGCATTGGCATATCTACAGAATCAAAATTATTGTTGATAAGTGGTTAAGAAACTTATTAAATTCCAACGTGTTTATTATAAAGTGATATTTTTGTCAGAAAAAAAATTTTTTCATTAAGTAATTTTTTTTTGAAATCCATAATATTTCTGGCCATTTTTGTCTCAACTCGAATTTTCATAAAAAAATCAGTTCAGTTATGAATTTTTGGAAAAAAAAATAACGTAAAACTTTTATTGTTTATAACAATTATAATAATCAACAACAACTGAAAATATTTCAGAGCTTGTTCACTATCTATGTGTAGTATTAAAATAAATCATTGTTTTTGGATTTATGAAAAGTCGGGTCGGAGGTGTTCCGTTTCACGAATTTCACCCTACTGTTTTTCTAAAATTATAGAATATCTTGTATAAACATTAGTCAAAATTCAATATTTTGATTAATGTGATTAAATTAACTCTCTACTCTCCCAACCAAACAAAAATAGTATATTTTTTAAAACATGTTTAAAATAAACTCTTGCTGTATTAAATATTTAATATAAGGGTCCTAGCCTGTTCGGTCTCCAGCCTTGCCAGCGTCTAATAATGCGTAATATAAAAAGAAAAGTTCGAATTCAAAAAAGTTTTCAATCAAATTAACATTTCGATATTTTTGAATTAAGGAAAAGATTAAAAAACAAGCAGAAATTGAGAAAAAGAGGGCCGAAGTTAGGGCCCGCATGGAAGAAGCATCCAAAGCTAAGAAAGCAAAGAAAGGTTTTATGACTCCCGAAAGAAAAAAGAAGCTTAGGGTAAGTAAATATTTACAGCTTTATTATCACAATCTTTTAATTAGGTAGATATGTTAATAAATATTTTCATTTATATATTTCCTTTCTCAGCCCTTTATGAATTTATTTTAATGTCTTGTTTAATTTTTTTTTGAATCTGTGATTTCTCCCTTTGTTAACTGACACTAAATATATTTTTTGTAAAGACTTACAAATACGTTATGGCGATTTCGTAGTATAACTACATTTTTAAATGCTTAACTAAGACTAAAACAGATTTTTTTGTATTCATTTTTATATATTGAAAGGGTGTGGGTATCTTAGGAGCTATAAAAGTTGGTAAACAACGGAATTGCCGACGTCTACTTGACTATTTAGTAAATTTATATTATGGCTCTTTGAATGTGTGTAAATTTCTATAGATTCTAAGAAATTAAGTTTTTACCTTTTAGGTGCCGTGTGGAGTATTGATAAACAACTAATATTGGGAAATGGGTGGTCCGTTTCTAAAAAATATTTAGCAAAGTATGATTTTTCATTTTTTAACCTATAAGATGCATTATGTTCCGCCGATCTTATTTTGAAATTCCGTCTCGTTTGGCCTACATAACAGATATTGCACTCTAGACTCTAGTTTATATACTCCTGATTTATTATATTTATTGATTTTATTTTTGGCATTGAAAAATATATTGGATAATTTTGAGCGGGTTTTAAAGCTATTCTTGTTTTTGTGAGAACTTGAGATATTTTATCCAACACGGGACCTAAATAGGTCAGAGGTATGAAAGTTTTTTTTTCTTGGTATTCTTTTATGGAATAAATTAAGCTGAAGGTGATTTGCTTTTGTTTACGGCTCATTAGGGTATTAATTATTTTAAGTTGGAAGCCGTTATTGAGTGCTACTTTTTTGATTGTGTACAGTTTTTTTTCTAAATTATTTTTATTAAGAGGGATATTAAGGGCTCTACTGATCATAGATCTATAAGCTACTAGTTTATGGGAGTTAGGGTGTATTGAGTCTGCTGGGATGGTGACATCTGAAAAGGTTGGTTTTTGGAAAATATCGAATTCTAATCTATTTCCATTCTTTGAAATTGTAATATCTAAGAAATTTATTTTATTATCTATTTCCTTTTCCAATGTGAATTTTATGGTGGGGCGTATATTCTTCATCTATTTTAAAGTAGAATTTAGTTCAATATCATTTCCATGGAAACATACTAAAATATCGCCCACATATCTAAACCAAAAGAGAATATTTTTTGCGTGTTGAGTTTTTAGATAAACATTTTTCCGTTCTGAGATGAAAATTTCTGCTAGCAAAGGACTAAGTGGAGAATCCACGCCAAGACCACTTCTTTCTTTAAAAAATTGATTATTGAATTTGAAATAGTTTCCGGTTATGTAAAATTCGAAGTTTCAATATATCTTGTTGTATTGTTATATTGATGTTGGTTTTTTGTAGCATAGTTTCAATAATCTCTAAAGAATCTTTATTTCTGATATTGGGAACATGTTACATCGAATGAAACCAGAAGGACATTATTTAGGATGGAGATACTTTTAAGTTTATTTGTGAGGTCAATAGAATTTTTTGTGTTGTATTTTGGGTTGAATTGCTAAAGATGGTGTTGAGATGTGTTGCTAGGTTTTCAGTGTCAGTTAACAAAGCAAATAACTAATTTTATTGTTAAAATGTACTGTCACAAAGTAACGGACCAATCAATGAACTCTTTATATGTGGTTTAGTTACTGTTAAGAAAAACAGCAGCTGAAGAATTAAAGAAGGAGCAGGAAAGAAAAATTGCTGAGAGGAGACGAATCATTGAAGAAAGATGTGGGAAATTAAGTATTCATGATGATGCTGATGAAGGTAAACGTTATACATATTATATAGTTAGAGATATTATTCTTTATTATTCTAAGAAGTAAATAATATTCCAGAAATATTCTAGTGTTCCGTACAGAACACTTATAAGATTACTTTGGTGTCTGTCCGTCCGTCTGTCTGTCTGTTTGTCAGACCCAATTTTCTCCGAAACTATTTGTCATGGAAATCTGAAATTTGGTAATAATATAGGAATTGATGGCCTCATTACAGCCATGTGGTTTTGAAAGTTAAATTTTGACTTAAGGGGTTAGTTCTATACCTCTGTAACAATTTTTTTTATTTTAAAAGCAATCAACTTACGGAACACTAATTGCGCAAGTTCAACTTGCTCTTGACCGGTTATATTTTCTTTATTGTTTACTGCTCATTTGAAGTAAAACAGGACACCTATATTAATTTTTACTTCCCTCGCTAAAGCAAAGTACTATATTCCTAAAAAAATTACGCTCCTAGATTTTTGCATTTCTTTAGATTTCTGGGTCCCTGTATCATGAAAAATATAGTCCCCCATTCCTGTCGGTCTCTCTGCTGGCCTATTAACTCTCTAACGAAATGAGATATCGATTTTAAATTTGGTACATATAATATTTGTAATAGTTTGTGGGAGATATCACTTTAGGGGATGGGAATGATGGGGGTGGAGTTCATAAATTTTGACAATTTTCAATAACGTTATGAGAATTTTTCTCGGCTTTTGACGAATATAATGTACAATTGCTAAGCATATTTATTTACAAGTAAGGAGTTAAAATTATAGGGGAAGATGTTAGAAAGGTTACTTTGTGTATATAGTGTTGTAAGTCTTTTTCAGCATTGCTGGATTCAAGGAATATGACAGTCGTGGCATTTTTTCTTTACTTTCAATTATTTACTATCAAGTATATAAGGGTTTAATGTGATGAGAAAAGGTATTAAGGGGGATGCTTCATATTATCATGTTCTTTTTAAGATTCTTGGAGTCGAAGAATTTAAAAGTTGTGTTTGTTTTGTATTTTCTATTATTTTTGGTCAAATATATAAGACAAATCGATATTCCGAAATAAAATTTCGGAATATGGTTTGTTACTTGATTGGTCACTACAACAGAAACGTCGAGAATTTTGCAAATGCAAAATGACCAACAAATAAAGATCCCATGAATGCTATATTCCATGCCTTTCCTCCTACGACTATAGTTTCTGAGCCTATACTCTTCATCAGGTAGGCTTTAGGCAAAGGTATCGATCGTTAAGACCAGAGTACCGTGGAGAGTCAAGTTGGAATGACTCTCGCTGGCTTATAGCAATCATGGTACTTTATATAAACGAGGTACTACTCGTTGGGCAACCAGTGATTCCCAAAGTGGTTCAGGTGGACCCCCAGAGGTCCATGGGAGACTCGACGGGGGTCTACGTTGGCGTGAAAAAAAAATGGGGGTTCACAAGTTGTAAGTAGGGGTCCACGAAAATTTATCTGGTTTCGATAGTAAAGAAGAAAAATGTTGGCTTGGCTTTACCTATCAATGTAGGCAGATAATACACTACTCAAAAAAATTAATGGAGCAAAAAAAAATTCCAACTTTTGGGTGATTTTTGACAGGCTATATTTCGGTGAAAAATGGTCTTATTGAGACATTAAAAAAAAGCATTTTGAAGCTTTAAGATTCTAATTTTCAGATTTTTTTACCAAATTTTTTAGGAGCTACGGTTCTCATGCAATCCTAACAGATAGCGCGAAAAAATAATATTGCAAATATTTTGCTTTTTTTTTGGTCCACGGGCTTGAAAAAAATTTTTTCAGTTAGGCCGGCATAAGGATCAGATAGCCTGTTTATTTAGCATTAATTTCCTTGTTTTAAAACCTCCCTTAATTTTTTTGAGTAGTGTATTTTAAGAAGGTCAGCGACTGTTACTTGTAAAAACTTGCATATTCGATATTCAGTACAACGCGCGTAGAGACTTGCCAAGCGCCGCCCGCCCGCCCGCAATGCAACCCGTTTAGACGTGCAAAGGGACGAAATACGACTTGTGCTGTGCTTGCAATCTTGCATGAACAATATAAATACGAATGCCAAGGACAAACGTTACTCATTTGTTTCCGGAATTTTGAAAAGAAAAGTGTGAGTGAATCGATGTCAGTGTTTGCCAGTGCCGGAAAAAGTAAGTACCTGCCTATTTGTTATTCATACTTTATTTTATATTGTAATAATATTATATTTGTTATGTTTGCGTGTAGTAGGTACGTAATAAAAATTAAATACTGAACAGGGCCATTATTCGATATTTCTATAAAAGAACAGAAAGCCGAGAACATGGCTGAATCTAAGAAGAAATGTCGACAGTACAGTATTGATTATTTGAAATTTGGTTTTCTTCCATCAAAGGCAGACAAACGATTGCCCATATGCCTTTTATGCAACAAAGTTTTGAGCAATGACTCTATGAAACCATCGAAGCTCGAAGATCATCTAAGAAGGTATCATCCTGATAAAATAGGTAAAGATTTAAAATATTTTCAAACATTGAAGGAAAAATATGAAAAGAGACCCACCGTGCACAGTATGTTCGCTTCAACGTCTCAAAGTAACGTTGATGGCTTGCGGGCATCTTACAATATCTCATTGCTTATAGCGAAAACTGGAAAACCGCACACCGTCGGAGAACAGTTAATTTTACCCGCTGTCGAAGAGGTTTTAAAAAAACTGTTCTGCACAAACCTCCATTTGACGTACTCAAAAGAATTCCTTTGAGTAACAACACTGTACAAAGACGTATTGATGAAATAAGCTCTGATATTGAAAGCTTCTTATGTAATTATCTGCAAACAAGTCATTTTTCTATTCAACTGGACGAGACGACTTTACCTGGTAATGAAGCATTATTATTGGCATATGTTCGATTTGTTATGGACTAAGAAATCCATGAAGAGCTGCTATTCGCGAAAACTTTGGAGACGGACACTAAAGGCGAATCAATATTTAATGTCCTGAGTGATTTTTTTTAAAGAAAAATCGATTCCATTTACAAACATTATTTCGGTGGCAGCAGATGGAGCTCCTGCCATTTTCGGGCGATATCGTGGATTTATAAGCCATCTTAAAAGAATTATACCAGGAGTAACTGCAATTCACTGTGTCATCCACCGACAACACCTGGTAGCGAAAAATTTGAGTGATAGATTGCACCAATCGCTTCAATTTGTGATTAAAGCAGTTAACAAAATAAGAAGCAATGCGTTGAATACCCGCTTATTTGCACAATTGTGCAACGAAAATGATGAAGACTTCCAACGATTGCTCTTACACACTGAAGTACGCTGGTTGTCGAAAGGTGCATGTTTAACAAGATTTTACTCACTTTTTGAATCAGTTTTAGAGTTTCTGGAAAGTAAAGATCCAGATTTAAAAGAAAACCTGTTCAAATTGAAAGCAGACATCGCGAATTTGACAGATTTGTTCAAAAAATTTAATGACATTAACTTGCAGTTACAAAGAAACAGCCTAAATTTAATAAAAACAAACGGTGTAATTTCGGCTTTTCTTGGAAAATTGAAATTTATGAAGCAAAATATTAGTCGGCGCGAATTCTCTCAGTTTCCAAACTTGTCACAGGCAGAATGTCTTGATGAGGATATTCAGACATACGTTCAACATTTAAATACCCTGCATGATGACTTCAAAAATAGATTTGAAGATATTCTGACGACGGAAATACCACCATGGATCATAAATCCATTTGATGAAACGGAAGTGGCGAAGAGGAGCTACTCGAGCTTAGTACCAATGAGGAGCTGAAGGTGAAATTTAAAAAAGGCTATCGAACATTTTGGCTGCAGGCAGAAATACCCGAAAAATATCCTGGGCTGTGGGAAATTGCGAGAAAACTTTTGATAGCGTTTCCCTCGTCATAGCTTGTCGAAATAAGTTTTTGTGTCGTTACAAATCTATTAACAAAAAAAAGGAGCAGATTGAACATCACAGAACGGGGAGATTTGCGGTTATTCCTTACAAAACTGAAGCCAAATATTGATAATTTGCTGTCAATCCATCAAGTACATCCCCCCCATTAAAATTATGACTATTTTTTTTAATTGTTGATTTGCATTGTTGAAGTTACGGTACGTTATTAATGTTTAATTTTAATACTATTAAGTCTGTAATCATATTATTTTAATAAATAGAACACAAGAAAATATATTATTTTTCTTTTTATTTTTACCACTCCGAATTTAGGGTTGGAACTCAGCCACGACGCAAATTTCCATCGTTAGATCTAATCTTCACATTTTTGACGAGTTTTGGGAATATGGTAGAAATGTAGCAGCAGGGGGTCCACCGAAACCAGTAAAATTTTGAAAGCGGTCTATGAGAAAAAAAAGTTTGGAAACTTCTGATATAGACTCTTGCGCCATCTGTTGAGCGTTTCGAACTTCGAAAGCTTGCTCAACTATATAAAACTAACATTGTTAGGAAGGGTAAATTAAATCGATATTCCGAAATAAAATTTCGGAATATGGTTTGTTACTTGATTGGTCACTACGACAGAAACGCCCCTTTGGATGGAAACAAAGAAAGATTACCTCGAGCCGACGTGCAGCAAGTGAGTCGTTTTGGATTTTACGTGATTTCGATGTTCTTAATCGACTGATACTTTTGTTAAAATGCGTTGTAGACAAAGATTTCCTCTACCGATTTTTTGTTGAATCGCTAGAATCGCATCTACCAAAAATGAATTATCGCGTACACGTTCTTACTTGACAGACTGTAGTGGATTTTAGATGTAAAATTTGACGTACAGTTTCCCTACTAACAATAAGTATACGTATATTAAAATAGTTTGAGAAATCCAACTGTTTCGGGAATGAATGACTTTAACATTAGAACCCTCACTAGTGTGTAAATTATAATAATAGTAATAATTGGAAATAGATCCTTATCCCAATATTTTTTAAAATTTCGTCTTTGTAGGGAAAGCAGATATATTTATTAATTCTTTTTAGTTTATCTCCCAAATCATTTTTATTTTCTCTTTACAGAGAACCTGAAGCGTGTATTGAGAGGGCTTCATGAAAGAATTGTCAAACTGGAAGACTCAAAATTTGACTTGGAATTTCTTGTTAAGAAGAAAGAATATGAGGTTAGAAACTATTCTTTGAACTACTTATTTGTACTTTTCTTACAAGTGGTTTGCTACTTGGAAAAATTTTTATTCTCGTCTTTATTTGCTTAGCAATACTAGATCTCCCTTTGTTGTTTTTAACTTCATTTTCAACTTATTGCCAAAGATTGAGTTTTAAGAACAGTATCAGTAGGTCCATTTAGAAAAATCATTTCTGATCTACACTTAAAACTCATAAGTTTTTAGAAGCTAATTAAATCCATAATTTTTCGTTTATTTTGATAATAAGTAGAATTTTAGAAAATTATGTAAATATAATTTGTTTGTACAAACACAAGGACATCCACAAATATACTTGGATGCAATAAACACGAAACTTAAAATCAATAATAGACTACATTATAATTAAAAACGATACCACTATCAACATAAAAGACGTAAGAGTAAAGAGAGGGGCTGAATATGGAACAGACCATAGACTATTAATATCAAATATAAAAGTACCGTGGTACAAGACAATAAAGCAAAAAGAAACAATAGATAAAGAAAACAGAAATACTAATGAGATAACAGTAAAAGCAGACAAAGAAATAAAATACAAAATACACATACTGCAAGACGAAACGATAAGAGTCCTATATAGACGACGATTAGATCAAAAATTAAATGAATTTAACTACGACAACCTCCAACAGATGTATGACCATATAAAAGAATGCATCAAACAGGCGTCCCTAGAAGCATTAGGTAAAGAAGACAACGAGAATGAGAAACATAAAATTAGAATCTGTGAAAAAACCCAAGAATCTATAAAGGAGAAAAAAAGACTATACGAAAAATGGCTGAATACAAAATCAGAAGAAGATCTACAGAAATATAAAGAGAAAAATGCAGAAACGAGGAGGATGATAAACAAAGAAAAGAACGCGAGATGGGAAAAATCGTGCGAACATGTAGAACAGTATATAGGAGGAACTAGAAGTACAGAGTCATGGAGAATAATTAAAGCATTAAGGACTAACAATAGAGAAAAGACGTATATAGAGTACATCCCAGAAAGCGAGTGGGAATAATATTATAAGAAGCTGCTAACAGAAGATAGACAAGAATTCCAAGAAGAGAACCCTGAAGAAGAACAGAATAAGGAAATAAAAGAGATAAAACTAAGCTATGAAGAAGTAAAGAAGACAATAAAAACACTCAAAAATAATAAATCTGCAGGGCCTGGGGGTGTGGTAAATGAAATGATTAAGTACGGGTCTAATAAATTACATCGAATGCTGAGAAACATGTTCCACAGGGCGATAAATCGAGAAAAAATACCAGAGAAATGGTCAAAAGCTTATATAGTGTCTATATTTAAAAAGGGAGACCGCAGGAAATGCACAAACTATAGAGGCCTAAGCATAATATCGAGTATGGGACGTTTGTATGGAAAAATTATTAAAAATATCATGGAGGAAAATATAAAAGGAAAAATTGGAGAAGGCCAAGCAGGCTTTAAGGCCGGAAAATCATGGAACGCAATGAAAGAAATAGGCATTGACAAAGAACTAATATACGCAGTAAAAGCTACGAAAACAACACAGTGAAAATAAAAATAGGACACAAAATAGGGAAGAGACTCCAAACATCAAAAGGCCTATTATGTTACAAGGATGCTCTACATCCCCAACACTATTCAATATATACGTCGAACAAACATTAAAAAAATGGAACAAAAATGTAGTGGAATGGGAGTCCCAATACGAGAAGATTACTTATATACTCTAAGTTTCGCAGACGACCAAGTAATCATAGCGCAAGATGAGGAAGACCTCAGTTATATGGTAAGAAAACTGAAAGAAGAATACACTAAAGCAGGATTAGCAATAAACTTTGATAAAACGGAATATCTAACAACAAAGGAGGGAAACGTGGAGAATCTAGAAGTAGATAACGAAACAATAATCAAAGGAACCGATAGATTTAAATATCTAGGAACCATCATTTCAAAAAACGCAACATCAGAAGAAGAGATTAAAGCTAGATTAGGACAAACGCGAACATGCATAAGACAATTAAATTCGAGCCTGTGGGACAAGCACATTACAAAGAGAAACAAAACACGCATATACAAATCAATAATACAAAGCATAATGACATACGGGTCAGAAACATGGACGACCAACAAAAGAAATAAATCTAAAATTAACGCGGTAGAGATGGAGTATTGGAGAAGATGTTGTAGAGTGACACGTACGGAGAGAATAACAAATAAAGAAATAAGAAGCAGAATGAACATCAAAGAGAACGCAATAAACACCATTGAAGAAAAACGATTAAAATGGTATCGACACATAAGACGAAGCGAAGAGAATAGGTGGATAAAGAAAATAATGGAGTGGAGGGAGAAAATAAAGAGGAAGACCCAGACGATCGTGGAGAGACGATATGGACGAGGCTATGGAGGACAGGAGTCTAACAAATGGAGACTGGGAAGATAGAAACGGATGGAATCAAAGGCTGAGAGAAGGAAGACAGCGTCAGCTGTAGAAAATCCTTGTTATATATATATATATATATATATATATATATATATATATATATATATATATATATATAATTTGTTGACTATATATATATATATATATATATATATATATATATATATATATATATATATATATATATATATATACTACCGTCAGAAAGTATTTGCCCATCCAAGACAACAAAAATCCAGATAATATATTTTTTTTATTTTAATGATTAATGAATTATTATTTATTTTCACATTATTTACTGTTTAGAAAATCAGAAAAATATTCATGATTTTCCAGGATTTTTCTCAGCTGTGTGACCTTCTTTGTTTTTAATTACCGCTTAGTAGTTTCTTCAGAGTTTCTTCGGTTATTTTAACCCATTCTGCTCGTAAAAGTTCCCACAAGTGATTTTCTGATGTTGGATGCAGTTTTCGAACACACCTGTCCAAATAGTACCACAGCAATTCGATGAGGTTCAAGTCGGGTGATTGTGGAGGCCAAGTCATCACTTCCAGGACGACATCGGATTTCCATTGGTCCAGAATTGCTCTAATTTGTTTAGCAGAATGTTTACGGTGGTTGTCATGCTGAAAAATAAATTTCCCTTGAAAAATATCTCTTCTAGAAGGAAGCATTTGAGTGAGCAAAATTTCTTGATACTGTTCTTTTTGCATGACTCCTTCTATCCTAAAGATTTTTCCAACTTTACGGTTGCCAAAACAACCCCAAACCATTACTGAACCTCCACCATGTTTTACTGTAGGCAACTGACAGGCTTCCAACATCCTCTCTCCAACTGACCGCCACACGTAAACTCCTCGATTTGAACCGAAAATTTCGAATTTAGATTCGTCGCTACAAAGAACGGGATTCCATTGTTCTGATGTCCAATTTTCATGTTCTCGGGCCCATTCTAACCATTTACATTTATTCACTTGCCTAAGAAGTGGTTTCCTCACTGCAACTCTCCAGTGTAGTCCACCTTCTGCTAACCTGTTCTTCACGGTTGTCACGCTGATGGGGATGGGCTGCTCCAGGTTTAGTTGAACCTTGATTTCTGGTGTGGTTAGGCGGCGATTACGTCTGCTGGACATTGTTATAGCTCTGTCTTCAGCGGGAGTCGTTTTTCGAGGCCTTCCTGAACGTTTTTGGTTGGGAATTCCATGTCCCGCAGAAAAAATTTTTACGATGTAGTCCACCGTTCTCCATGGCATCCGCATATTACTCGCGATTTGTCGACTCGAGTGACGATTTTGATGTCTCGCAACTATCAGAGCCCGATTTTTAACGGAAACTTCTTTCGTTTTTGGCATTTTCACAAAACAATTGAGCCTGCATCAGTGACAAAGTACTGTTTGCGAATGGTTAATTTTCAAAAGGCCAATGATATTTATAGCATAGTTTTTATCATTCCCTATCCCTAGAAACTTGAAATGAGTTTAATTGGAATTCTCAGAAATGGCCTCAAAACGATTATCATGCAAAACTTGGAAATTTGCTCTGGTTTTTATTTGTAATTTCACCAAAAAGGCTTATCCAAACAATTTTATGATGGACACTTGTTAAGAACAATTAAATTTACCTAATATAATAAAAGGGTCTAATTAGGTATTCAATTTTGGCAGTTACATTGAAATTTCTAGAAATTTCTAGGTGGGAAAATACTTTCTGACGGTAATGTATATATATATATATATATAGACATATATATATATATATATATATATATATATATATATATGCATATATATATATATATATATATATATATATATATATATATATATATATACATATATATATATATATATATATATATATATATATATATATATATATATATATGTATATATATATATATATATATATATATATATATATATATATATATATATATATATATATATATATATATATATATACGAGCCTGGTTTGAAAAGTCCGTGCAAAAATAAAAACTACTTATGTGTTTGGGGTAAACCTTTTTTATTTTTCGACATCGTCTCCTTTCAGGCTTATACACTTCGTCCAACGTTGTTCTGGTTTGTTGATCCCTTCCGAATAATAGGATTTGTCCAGGTCTGCAAAATATCCATTAGTGTCTGCAATCACCTCCTCGTTTGAATAAAATCTTTGTCCCGCCAGCCATTTCTTCAAATTGGGGAACAAATAGTAGTCCGAGGGAGCCAAGTCTGGAGAATAGGGGGGATGCGAAACGAGTTGGGATCCTATTTCCATTAATTTTGCGACCACAACTGCTGAGGTGTGTGCTGGTGCGTTGTCGTGATGGAAAAGGACTTTCTTGTGGGCCAATCGCGGGCGTTTTTTTCTTGCAGCTCGGTTTTCAAACGGTCCAATAACGATGAATAATATTCACCTGTAATAGTTTTACCCTTTTCCAGATAGTCGATGAGGATTATCCCTTGCGAATCCCAAAAGACAGTCGCCATAACCTTTCCGGCCGAAGGAACGGTCTTCGCCTTTTTTGGTGCAGATTCCCCCTTGGTAACCCATTGTTTAGATTGTTGTTTGGTCTCAGGAGTATAGTAATGTATCCATGTTTCATCCACAGTGACGAAACGACGCTTAAAGTCCTCCGGATTCTTCTGGAACAGCTGCAAACCATCCTTGCAACACTTCACACGATTCCGTTTTTGGTCAAGCGTGAGCAATCGCGGCACCCATCTTGCGGATAGCTTTCTCATGTCCAAATGTTTATGCAAAATATTATGTATCCGTTCAGTCGAGATGCCCACAGCACTAGCAATCTCACGCACCTTAACTCTTCTGTCATCCATCACCATATTATGGATTTGATCAATGATTTCTGGAGTCGTAACCTCCACAGGCCTTCCAGAACGTTCAGTGTCACTTGTGCCCATATGGCCAGTCCGAAAATTTTGAAACCACTTATAAACTGTTCTAATCGAAGGTGCAGAGCCACCATAATGTTTATCAAGCTTCTCTTTAGTCTCCTAAGGCGTTTTGCCTTTCATAAAGTAATGTTTAATCACCACACGAAATTCTTTTTCGTCCATTTCTTGAAAATCACTCGACTTCCTTGATTCACACGAATGCCAAACACAAAGAAATAGACCAATATGGCTGAAACTTGGTGTCCGTTCATTCAAGAGATGCTACTAACTAAACATGACCTCGATACGCGCCGGTGGTGCCATCTCTCGGACTTTGCACGGACTTTCCAAACCAGCCTCGTATATATATATATATATATATATATATATATATATATATATATATATATATATATATATATATATATATATATATATGTATAAATATATATATATATATATATATATATATATATATATATATATATATATATATATATATATATATATATGTATAAATATATATATATATATATATATATATATATATATATATATATATATATATTTATTTATTTATTTATTTATACAGTAACCGGTTTTTTCAGATAAGCAGTTCTGCATGTCCTAAAACCTAAAAATTTGTTACGTGAATGTTGGAATTGACAGAACATTAACAAAACTCGAAGAATAAGAGATATTTAGAATTTTATTTATACTCTACTGACAAGTTAAGAGCATCTACATAAAAAAAAATAAAAACTTTTATTTTTTTTTTCTAAGTAGTTTAACTGAGGCAAGTTTATGTTGGTTTGATCATAACTAGAAATATTCTTTTATTCTTTTGCCAACTGGAAGAAATAATTCAACAAATTAGTTTACGCTTGAACCCTAGCTGTTGTAATGATTTGTATCTAATTGCTACTCGTATTTTAGTGTTTTACAACAAAAACTGTCCTCAAGTGTTTTGAAATGTATCAATTTTCTGATTTTTTACAAGATTAAAACATAAATCTTGCAATTGGTTTTGCAATGATTTATATCTTAATACCCGTTTGACATTTTTAAATTAAGTTAATTTTGTTGCTTGTATTACGATTAACAGAATTGTTTAGTTCTTAATACGTACTTTTTGAGAGAACAAAATTGAATGCTCTAACAAAGCGTTAAAATATTTGCTACAATAGGTGAGTTTTAGCTCTAGCATCTAGGAGTATTTTGATTTATAAAATAAGGATAAGATACAAATTATTGAAACAGCAATTGCAAAATCTATGTTTTACTCTAAAGTAAAACTTGACAAGTATTAGAAAACTGATACATTTTAAATCAGTTCAAGATAGTTTTTGCTGTAAAACAACGAAACAGCAATTAGATACAAACCATGGCAACAGCTGACGCTCCGGCGTAAACTCTTTTAAATTATTTTTCCGAGTTGTCAAAAAACCAAAAGAATATTTCTAATTATGATCAAAGCAAAAGAAATTTGCCTCAATTAAAGTACTATGACAAAAAAAATTAAAAGTTTTAGCTACATAAAGAAGTATTTTTAAAAAATTGTGATTATAATTATTTTTATGTAGATACTCGAAAGTTTACAAGTAGAGTTTAAATCACATTCGACATACTTTTTGTTCTTTGAGTTTTTTCGTTATCCTGCCAATTAACCCGACTTTTCATGATTCCATAATAGTTTATTCAAATTTCTCGTCATAAAAACGGTCACGTGACATATGTCAAAACCTTTTTTTAGGTTATCGGACATGCAGAACTGATTACCAGAAAAAGAAACTTGGATAATAGAAAAAATCTCTAATGTCATTATATATATATATATATATATATATATATATATATATATATTCATATATGTATATATATATGTATATATATATATATATATATATATATATATATATATATATATATATATATATATATATATATATATATATATATATATATATATATATATATATATATATATATATATATATATATATATATATATATATATATATATATATATATATATATATATATATATATATATATATATATATATATATATATATATATATATATATATATATATATATATATATATATATGTTATATATATCAGGTGTATGCATAAGTTTTTGCCGGTTTTTGTGGTAATTTTCAAGGAAAATTCAGTTTTTATTTATTCAAAATATTGGCCATTGGCTTCTACACACATCTTTAAGGTAAATTATGAATACCAGAAAAACTGCTTGTCTTTTGCGGCAACCCATTCGTCGAACCATTTTCCAATTTCCTCGAAATTGCTGAAGTGCTGCTCTGAAAGCGCGTGCCCAATTGATGCGAAGAGGTGATAGTCAAGAGGCGCCAGGTCGGGAGAGTACGGCGGGTGCGGAAGGATGTCCCATCCAAGTGATTTCAAGGTGTCTTTCACTGATTTTGCTGTGTGAGACGGCGCATTGTCGTGGAACAAAATTACTTTGCCATGTCTTCTGGCCCATTCCGGTCGTCTTTCGATCAATGCGTAATTTAAATTAATCATTTGTTGGGTCATCATCCAGTAACCCCTGCAGTTCCTCATCTTCGTACTTTTGTGGTCTACCAGAGCGCACACTGTCTTTCACATTGAAATCACCACGTTTAAATTGTCGAAACCATGTCTCACATGTTCTAATCGATGGAGCGTGTTCATCATATGTTTCTACCAGCAAACGATGACTTTCCGCAGCATTTTTTTTTTATTAAATAAGAAAAGCAATGCTTGCCGCAAATGTTTTTTTTCAGGCATAATAGTCGACATGATCACTGAACGATACAATACAGACGCTAATGTTTGGCAGACTCAACTTGTGTCTATTGGTTAGGTTAATGTGAGACGAACAATCTGACGTATCTATCAAATTCATACACTGCGTACTTATGCATACACCTGGTATATATATATATATATATATATATATATATATATATATATATATATATATATATATATATATATATATATATATATATATATATATATATATATATATATATATATATATATATATATATATATATATATATGTATAAATAAATACGGACTTTTCGAACAACCCTCGTATACAGTACTAAGATGATAAAAATAAGTTTATATTTTCGACAGGTAGCCGAATTAAACAGCCAAGTCAACAAAACAAAAGGCAAATTGTAAGTATTTAATGTATTTATTTAGATATATCATGATACATATATTATTTGGTTTCAAAATAGTTTAAATAAAGAAAATTCAATTAAATTCCAGACGGTGAGTTGAAAATTTATTTTCGAATACTTTTGGCGAGCTTAAATCGAATTTATGAGTAAGATATTCTAACCTTAAATTGGGAAAATACTTATTTTCAGCTTCGTGTGGTTGGTTTTTAATAAAACTGAAAACATATTATGATCATATTTTGTTGATTATCCGCAACAAAAGATCCGATACACACGATCTTTTGTTGCAGTTTCGGTTTGACGAGTTCAAAATCCGTCTGTAACTTGCCAATCAATACAAAGGACAATCTGAAAAAAACCTATATAAAAATTATGCTGTAACTCCTTTTTACTTTCCTTGCTAAAGGAAAGTATTGGAGTCCGTAGGTTTGTCTGTCGGCCGGTCGGCATGCCGGTCTGTTGGCAAGACAACTGTCGAACGTAATGAGATCTGTTGTTTTTTTTTTCTTTTTTATGGGTCAAGCACACCTGCTACAGGGAAGTCCCTAAAGCGCTACAGGAGCGACACGTGTGCGGAGAAAGCGAATCACGTAAATTGTACTCGGTGGGAAACACAGTCCTGGGCAAATTATTCCAAAGGGATGATGTTCTCCATATAAAAGACTGCTTGAAAAGTGTTGTACGGGAAGTAACAAGCTGAACCTCATACGGATGTGAAGAATTAGCGCGACGTGTACTTCTAACATGCACCGCTCTGGGAGGAATTAAGCGGGCCACATCCTTCGAACACTTTCCATGAAAGTACTTGTAGAATAGGCTCAAGTCGCCAACCGTTCTTCGATGTTCCAGCGAATCAAGGCCGCCGGTCAGTTCCGGGTCTTCAATCAGACGAACAGTTTTTCTCTGAATAGAATCCCACAAATGCAGTGTATGTTTGGGAGCGGAGCTCCAAACATGGGAGCAGTATTCCATAGTTGGTCGAATTTGAGCTTTGTAAAGAATTAACAGTTGTTGTGGAGTGTAAAGCTTTCTGGTTCGAAATAATATTCCCAACTTTTGAGAAGCTCTCCTTGCTATGTCTGCAACATGTTCATGCCAGGACATATTTGCTCCCAAATTAACGCCCAACAAATTGAGTGACGATGTTAGAGGAATGGAGTGCCCCGACATAACTATGTCGGGTTCAGCAACGTTAACTTTTTTAGAAAAAAAACTGCCGCCTGGGTTTTTGTAGCGTTAAATTCCACTTGGTTACTGTCACCCCAAGATAGAATTTCTTCCAGGTCTTTATTAAGTTGAACGACTTCCTGCTGTCTGCGGATATTCGTCTGAGTAGCCGATGTCCGAGCGTTCAAAGTGAATGAAGAGATAAGTGTACTGTCATCTGCAAAGCTGTAGATTGGATTCTCGGTCTTTTCCAGCAGATCGTTAATGTAAATGGAAAAAAGAGTAGGAGATAGTATGGAGCCTTGAGGTACACCGGCGTTGATAGTGAAGGTGTTAGAAAGAAATCCGTCGACTGCCACTCGTAAAGAACGCTCTCTGAGGAAACATGAGAGCCACAAACAGAACTTTTCCGACATACCATAAGAAGGTAGCTTAGCCAACAGCCCATCGTGCCTTGGATATGTCCAGAGCTATCGCTCGAGATTCTCCAAAGTGTTCAATTGCATTGTTCCAAACATGTGTTACATAAGTCAGAAGATCTCCTGTTGATCTATTTTTACGAAAGCCATATTGGTGATCGCTAATAATGTTGAATCCTTCAAGATATTTTAGAAGATGCTGATTGATAGCCTTTTCCATGACTTTCGATATTATTGAAAGCAGTGCGATTGGTCGGTAGTTATTTGGCAAGGTCTTCTTGCCGTTTTTAGGTATCGGCTGAACTGTAGCGCATTTCCAGCAGGAAGGAAATATTCCCTTTCTGTAGGATAGGTTGAAAAGTCTACAAAAAACTGGTGTTAGTTCCCTCGTACAGATTTTAAGAACTATGGCAGGTATTCCGTCAGCGCCAGAAGCCTTTTTGGTGTCTAGCTTCATCAGAATACGCTTTATAATACGCTGTCTGAAGACAACATCGGGCATCCTTGACTGCACTATGGGAATAGTAGGTGGTGTTTTTTCCTTGGAAATCGACAGTAGAATGTGAAGCAAAGAGTTCAGCCAACAAGTTCGCTTTCTCAACAGGTGTCGTTGCAATAGAATTATCTGGCCGTGTGAGTGGTGGTATGGTGGATTTGGTGAAATTTTGACTGACTTGAAAAGCGTTGTACGAGGAGTAACATGCTCCCAAATTAACGCCCAACAAATCGAGTGACGATGTTAGAAGAATGGAGTGCCCCGACATAACTCTGTCGGGTACAGCAACGTTAACTCTTTTAGAAAAAAAACTGCCGCCTGGGTTTTTGTTGCGTTAAATTCCACTTGGTTACTGTCACCCCATGGTACATAGATAACATCTAACAAGGGAATAAAGCCCATAGTTTTTGAACGATATCACTTCAGGCTAAGGGGATAAACGATGTGGGAATCGATAAATAAAATGTTTTAATAATAATATGGAAGTTTTTCCTGGTTTTTGGTTGCACAATAAACCAATTTAATGCATAAATAATTACAGTGAAACCTACAAGGGGTAGAAGGGACGGGGGAGGAGATTAGAGGGATAGCTTCCTATATATCGAGTTTTATATCTTTTGCTGGGTTTTTGAAGTCAGGGAAGAAGTTGAAGGGGCAGGGGTAGTTTAATTTCAATGGCATTTTGAGATATTTAGAGATTTTTTGGTTCAGATAAGATACAAACTTTAAGTATTTTATTTAAAATATATAAGAAGTTAAAGAGTGGGGCTAGGAGGTTAATGAAGTTGCTTCGAATGTATGGTTTTATACTCTTTTTTGAGGTTTATGGAATTGAGGAATTTGAAAATTAAATTATTTGAAGTGGTCAAATATTTTATGATTTCAATAGTACCATGGGAATTTTTCCAGGTTTTTGGTTGCCATAATGAACAATTTTAATCATAATTATTTATATACTATATATGTGTGCTATAGGTTTTACTCAGAGTTCTTTCTGTCAAGGGAGCGAGACATTATATTATTTTTTAAATATTTGCAATATTAACAGGTGTAGAGGATGAAAGGGATGGGAATCATTAAATATTATATAGTTTTAATATTATCATAACAATTTTGTTTGGCCTTGGTTGGGAAATTTTAAAAAATTTAGCCACTAATTTATAATAAAAGACATATAAATTGAAAGGGGGGGATTGGCTCTTGCTCACCACGCTTGTCAGACAGGTGGGCGAGTTTTTTGTTTAGCCGCCCAGTTTGGGAACAGAGGTTGTTTGCAATAGCCCAATCTGCCTCAGACTCAGCAGTTGCAGATTTTCTTAGCTTCACCTCCTCCATCAAGATCTTACCGGCAAGGATGACCTTACCAGTAGCTATGCTACCGCCGGCATTGCTCCTTGGAACTTGAAGCGTACTAAGCCCTCTCACTAACGACAAGAAGTGTTCAAAGAGCACGAATCGGAAAAACAGGGATCAGTATATATGGACAAAAGTTAAATCATCTGCGTTATACTGATGCTGTAGTGTTAATATCAGATAATTTTGATAACATACAGGAAATGATTACTGAACTACAAAACGAATCAGAGTAGGACTACTTTTTTTTATGCGTCTAGCACACGTACAGCAGGGAGATCCCGAAAGCGCTACAGGAGCGACACGTGTACGGAAAAGGCGATTCACGTTCTTCTTGAACCGCTGAAAATTGTACTCGGTGGGAAACACAGTCCTGGGCAAATCATTCCAAAGGGATGATGTTCTCCATATGAAAGACTGCTTGGAAAGCGTTGTACGCGGAGTAACAAGCTGAATCTCATACGGATGTGAAGTATTAACGCGACGTGTACTTCTAACATGCACCGCTTTGGGAGGAATTAAGCGGGCTACATCCTTCGCACATTTTCCATGGAAATACTTGTAGAATAGACTCAAGTCGCCAACCGTTCTTCGATGTTCCAGCGAATCAAGACCGCCGGTCAGTTCCGGGTCTCCAGTCAGACGAACGGCTCTATTCTGAATAGAATCTAACAAATGCAATGCATATTTATGAGCGGAGCGCCAAACATGGGCGCTGTATTCCATAGTTGGTCGAATTTGAGCTTTGTAACGAATTAACAATCGTTGTGGAGTGTAAAGCTTTCTTTTTCGAAATAATATTTCCAACTTTTAAGAAGCTCTCCTTGCTATGCCTGCGACATGTTCATGCCAGGATATATCTGCTCCCAAGCTAACGCCCAACAAATTGAGTGACGATGTTAGAGGGATGGAGTACCCCGCCATAACTATGTCGGGTTCAGCAACGTTAACTTTTTTAGAAAAAATTGCCGCCTGGGTTTTTGTAGCGCTAAATTCCTGCTGAATAGAGATAAGACAAAGGCTATGACACACGAAGACAGTCCGTGAAGCTTGAAAATCGAGGGCAGAACACTTGAATACGTAGAGGAATACATCAACCTAGGGCAAATAATAAAGTGTGGAAAAGCAAATCAAGGGCAGAAGTATAGAGAAGAATCAGACTGGCATGGTAGTATTTGGTAAACAAAGAAAATCAACAAGTAATCAACAAAAGAATTCCTATGAAACTAAGAAAGATGGTATTCGATCAATGCATTCTACCGATTCTTACCTACGCGGCACAGTCATGAACATTAACTAAGAAAATGATGAACCAACTGAGTAAAACACAGAGAGCAATGGAACGTCAGATGCTGAATATAAAATTACAAGATAGAATCAGAAACGAAACTATAAGACAAAAGACCAAAGTGGTGAACGTAAGAGAACAAGCAGCAAGTTTGAATGGAGATGGGTAGGTCACACAATGAAACAACATGATGAGAGATGGAATCAAAGAATACAAGAATGGAGGCCATGGTTGGGATAAAGATTCAGAGGAAGGCCTTAAACCAGACCGAAAGATGACCTGAAAAGAACGGCTGGTTTAAGATGGAACATAAAGATGGGTAGGTCACACAATGAAACAACATGATGAGAGATGGAATCAAAGAATACAAGAATGGAGGCCATGGTTGGGATAAAGATTCAGAGGAAGGCCTTAAACCAGACCGAAAGATGACCTGAAAAGAACGGCTGGTTTAAGATGGAACAGAAAGATGCAGAATCGAGGGGGATGGAAAAAGGAATGAGAGGCCTATGTCCGACAGTGGATAGAGGAAGGTTTATTAGATGGATAGATAGATAGAAGGTGAAAAGAGGGGTAGAGGGTTAGAAGGATGGTTGCGCATATATCATAATATATGCGCAAACTTTCAGTATTCTTGCTTTCTCATTATTTCAAATTTTAACAGAAATAATAGTATGTAGAAGGAATTGAGATCTGGTTACAGAGTAACCTAAGAAATATTAAGTTGATTATGGAAAAAGTTTTAGAAATACAAACAATTAAATTGGCTGAAACGTATTTACCTCTGGCACAATAGGTAAATTATTGTTTTTACGTTCCTTGCTAAACGGAAAAAAATACTTCCTGCAATTTTTGCCTTTCTTTACGTTTTAGTGTTCTTAGGTCGAAAATATAGATACCCATTTCCATCTGTCTATTTATCCGACTGTCAGGTTATCGGTTTGTTGACATCATAATACTCGAACTGATATATTGTTTGAAATAGGGATGAAATCTATAGTTTTTGAGTGATATCGTTTCAAGGAAAGAGGATGGGTATCGATATGTAGTATGATTTTATTCATATTATGAAAATTTACTCTCTCTGTACTTGAGAAAGGCAAATTCAGTACTTACCTCGGAACAACATGTTTGCAAGGAAAGTACTGCTTATCAGTATCACTGATATCACCTATTACACAAGTATCACTTTACCGATTTTTTTAAACTTTCATAATTTAAGCTTAAAACAACCCTTTATACTTATTCTTTTACCAAATCGTTTTATTGCTTAGTAATATAGATTTAATAATAAACTAGATTTAAACATCGTTTTAGCGTGAAGCCGCCCCTGAACAAAGTGGGTAAATACGGGAACAAATTTGCCAAACTTCAGAAGAAAGCGGCTGAATTTAATTTCCGTAATCAACTTAAAGCCGTAAAGAAGAAGGAGTACTCACTGGAAGAAGAAGAAAAAGAGGTAAGATTTATTTTGTTATCTTGTTTTTTCTGAACTATATTATACCAGTAATTCGTACTTCGGCGACTCAGCCTTGAAAATGCCAAGTGAGACCTTGGCGAAACGTCTGCAAAATTTCTTCCGGAATGTAACAGATAAACAGATGGAGTCCCGGATTAATTCTTTTACACATTTCTCCATTCGTGAATCACTACGACTTAACATATATATATATATATATATATATATATATATATATATATATATATATATATATATATATATATATATATATATGTATATATACAGGGTTACAGGGAAAGTCGTCCTAGATAATTAAGGACGTTATAGTTAAGGTCGTTTCTGGCCGATTTGACTCTATGACATGATGTCCTAGACTTAACCGTTTTCGAGATATTGAAGTTTAAAGATTTTCTAAAAAAACATGTTTTTTTTTTTGCTTTTATATCGATTTTTTTTTATTAGAGGTTCTCGAGTGCGATTTTTTGGTTATTTTTAGTTAGTCTGTATGTCAAGTATCAAAAAAATTTGAACTAGTTACTAACAGTTTCAAATGGCGGCTTGTTAATGTTTCTAAATTACGAATTTTTACCAAGAGAGAGAAAGCAAAAGTTGCCGTATCTAACAAACTAATTTCATATCTTAGGATTTTGTTAGATACGGCAACTTTTGCTTTCTCTCTCTTTATTTGTTATACAAATGGGGTTTTTTCAAGATTTATACAATAGATATTGAGCTGAAACAACCAACCTTTTCCGAAATTGGGCTAAGTATAACCAAAAATTAGCAAAAATGCACAGTGGATAGAGGAAGGCTTATTAGATGGATAGATAGATAGAAGGTGAAAAGAGGGGTCGAAGGTTAGAAGGGTGGTTGCGCATATATCATAATATATGCGCAAACTGGACTAAGTATAACCAAAAATTAGCAAAAATGACCAGTAGAAGAAACTTTTTATTGAAGTTGTTGGTCTTTGTTGTGACAATTTTTATTTATGGTCATTCTTGTTAGATTAATTCGCACACTGCATTTTGTGTCCTGATGAAGGTCCCAACCTAGAACTGAAATATTGGCTAAATGAATATAGTGTGAACATCTGCTGTTGCCCATTTGCCGAGTTCCCCAACTAATTTCATATTTTAGGATTTTGTTAGATACGGCAACTTTTGCTTTCTCTCTCTTTATTTGTTAGAGAAATGGGGTTGTTTCAAGATTTATACAACAAACCTTTTCCGAAATTGGGCTAAGTATAACCAAAAATTAGCAAAAATGACCAGTAGAAGGAACTTTTTATTGAAGTTGTTGGTCATTGTTGTAACAATTGTTATTTATGGTCATTCTTGTTAGATTAATTCGCACACTGCATTTTGTGCCCTGATGAAGGTTCCAACCTAGGACCGAAATATTGGCTAAATGAATATAGTGTGAACATCTGCTGTTGCCCATTTGCCGAGTTCCCCAACTAATTTCATATATATATACATATATATATATATATATATATATATATATATATATATATATATATATATATATATATACATATATATATATATATATATATATATATATATATATATATATATATATATATATATATATATATATATATCTATAATATATATAAAAAAATGCAACGTCTCTCTGTCTGTCTGTCTGTCTATCCGTTAGTGCGCCTATCACTGAAAAACCACTTATCCGATTTACGTACTTTTTTTTTAAAACATACATATGTTCTCTGGCCAGGTTATAGGCTATATTTTATTACGATGGGTAGCATAAGGAATGAGCAGTGACGTAAAGTAGTGAATGATGTCGGAAATAAGTTTGCTGCTAGCGCGTGCCTTTGCAATACACAGCCTAAACCATTAAATATGGAACAATATTATGTAGCAAAGAATATCTGTAATATATAATCTATAATATATATAATGCAATGTCTCTCTGTCTGTCTGTCTGTCTGTCCATTAGTGCGTTTATCACGCGGGAACCACTTATCCGATTTACTTGTCTTTTTTTAAATTCATGCACATATTCTTTGGCCAGGTTATATAATTATAATAATAATCTATATCTATAATATATATAAAAATGCAATGTTTGTCTCTCTGACTGTCCGTTAATGCGCTTATCCCTCGAGAACCACTTATCCGATTTACATGATTTTTTAAATTTATACATATGTTCTCTGACCAGGTTATAGGTATATATTTTATTACATCTATAATATATATAAAATGCAACGGATTCTGTCTGTCTGTCTGTCCGTTAGTGCGCTTATAACTGGAGAACCACTTATCTGATTTTCGTACATTTTTTTTTAAAACATACATATGTTCTCCGGCCAGGTTATAGGCTATATTTTATTACGATAGGTAGCATAAGGAATGAGGAGTGACAATAATAGTAAATGAAGTCGGACAAAGTTTGCCGCTAGCGCATTCTCTTGCAATACACAGTCCAAACCATTAAATATGGAACGATATTATGTAGCAGAGAATATCTATAATCTATAATCTATAATATATATAAAATGCAATGTCTCTCTGTCCGTTTGTCTGTCTGTCTGTCTGTCCGTCCGTTAGTGTGCTTATCACTGGAGAACTACTTATCCGATTTACGTGCTTTTTTTTTAACCATATGTATGTTCTCTGGCCAGGTTATAGGATATATTTTATTAGGAGACATAAGGAATAAGCAGTGTCGATAATAGTGAATTAAGTCGGAGAAAAGTTTGCCGCTAGCGCATTCTTTTGCAATACACTCCCTAAAACATTAAATATGGAACAATATCATGTAGCAAAGAATACAATATATATAAAATGCAACGTCTCTCTGCCTGTCTGTCTGTCCGTTAGTGCGCTTATCACTCGAGAACCACTTATCCGATTTACGTGTTTTTATAAATTTTTACATATGTTCTATATATTTCGATATAAGCCTAGATAATGGGAGATAAGGTGAGATAATGGGAGATAAGGTGAGATAATGGGAGATAAGGAGAAATAATGGGAGATAAGTCGAGATAAGCCTCGATAATGGGAGATAAGGTGAGATAATGGGAGATAAGTATAAATAATGGGAGATAAGGAGAGATAATGGGAGATAAGCAGAGATAAGTCTAGATAATGGGAGTTATGGTGAGATAATGGGAGATAAGGAGAAATAATGGGAGATAAGGAGAAATAATGGGAGATAAGGAGAAATAATGGGAGATAAGTCGAGATAAGCCTAGATAATGGGAAATAAGGTGAGATAATGGGAGATAAGGAGAAATAATGGGAGATAAGGAGAAATAATGGGAGATGAGCAGAGATAAGCCTAGACAATGGAAATTATGTAGAGATAATGGGAAATAAGGAGAAATATTGGGAGATATGGATAAATAATGGGAGATATTTTATTACGTTGTGTAACATAAGGAATAAGCAGTGACGATAGTAGTGAATCAAGTCCACGCGAGCGGATCTGCGGGCCCGGCTAGTATATAGATATATCTGCATATTTATATTAGACTTAACACAAAAAAAGTTTTTATATTTGGCGGTGTTACCAACTAAAAACCTTCTATTAGGTATAAATAGAGATTTCAGAAATTTTGGTTCAAAAATGTTAGGGTTTAGATGGTGCTAAATTCGATTTTATTGGTAACATCAGTGTATTGTGTATTTTACAGGATAAAAATGTAATTGTGTGTTGAAAACATTACTTTTTTCAAGTTTCAATTGCATAGATATGTAAAACTAACAATTACGTACAAATTTAGACCACTTGCGACCACGGGCGACCAAGTAAACTCAAGTTATGAGCAATTCAAAGATGTTTAAAATGCACAAAGAGGCCAAATTTTGAACTTAATGGTTACTTTACGTTGCACGCGCTATTTTTTCAGGTATAACTTGCATAAATATTCTGGACTGACAACTATGAACAAATTTAGACCACGTGAAACCATGGATTACCAAATAAAGTCAAGATATGAGCAATTAAAAGACGTATAAAATTCAAAAACATGCCAAATTTAATCGTTACTTTTTGTTATGCACCTTATTATTTTAACGTATACATTGCATACATATTGAGTACTAACAATCTTAGACCATATAAGACCATACTCGACCACGTAAACTTTAGTTATGAGCAGTTTAAAGACGTATGGGATACAAAAATAGCCCAAATTTTATATTTAATGGTTACTTTAGGTTACGCACTTTATTTTCTTGAGATATAAATTATATTGATTTCCAGGACTGACATACAACCATGGGCGACTAAGTAAACTCAACTTATGAGTAACTAAAGATGTATAAAATGCACAAATGGGTCAAATTTCGTATTTACATATTCAGGACTGACAATTTCGATTAAACTTAGAATTAAAATTTAATTAAACCTAGATTAAAATTAAAATCGGGTGCGACCATGGGCGACCAAGTAAACTCAAGTTATGAGCAATTAAGAAAATGCGTAAATATGCCAATTTTCGTATTTAGCGAATGCTCCGTAATTTTTCGAATAGAATAATGAAATAATTATCAAATTGTAATCAATAATCAATAGTTTAGAAGAAATAATAAATACATTTTCGTAAATAAGTATTATGAATAAGAATTAGTTAAAAATCCATAAAATGTTTAAAATCACCTTATTACTAAACGTCTTTAATTGCTCATAACTCGAATTGACTTGGTCGTCCATAGTTGCACTTGGTCTAAGATTATTTAAAATTGTCAGTCCTGAATATCTATGCAATTTATTCCTCAAGAAAATAATGTGTGCAACATAAAACAACCATTAAGTTTGAAATTTGGCTTATTTGTCAATTTTAAACGTTAAAAGGCGTCCATGGTTGTATGTAGTCTAAGAATGTTCGAAATTGTCAGTCCTGGAAATTAATATAATTTATATCTCAAGAAAATAAAGTGCGTAACCTAAAGTAACCATTAAATATAAAATTTGGGCTATTTTTGCATCCCATACGTCTTTAAAAACTGCTCATAACTAAAGTTTACGTGGTCGAGCATGGTCTTATATGGTCTAAGATTGTTAGTACTGAATATTTATGCAATTTATACGTCAAAATAATAAGGTGCATAACAAAAAGTAACGATTAAATACAAAATTTTTTAATTTTTATTTGCTCATATCTTGACTTTATTTGGTAATTCATGGTTTCACGTGGTCTAAATTTGTTCAAAGTTGTCAGTCCAGAATATTTATGCAAGTTACACCTGAAAAAAATAGCGCGTGCAACGTAAAGTACCCGTTAAGTTCGAAATTTGGCCTCTTTGTGCATTGCTCATAACTTGGGTTTACTTGGTCGCTCGTAGTCGTAAGTGGTCTAAATTTGTACGTAATTGTCAGTTTTACATATCTATGCAATTGAAACCTCATAAAAGCAATGTTTTCGATGTACAATTATGTTTTTACCCTGTAAAATATACAGTACACTGATGTTACCAATAAAATCAATTTTAGAAGCCCCTAAACCTTAATATTTTTGGGCCAAAATTTCAGAAATGTCTATTTACACATAATAGAAGGTTTTTAGATAGTAGCACCGCCAAATATAAAAAACTATTTTTTTGTGGTCGGTCTAATATATATATATATATATATATATATATATATATATATATATATATATATATATATATATATATATATATATATATATATATATATATATATATATATATATATATATATATATATATATATATATATATATATATATTTGAATCTTTATTCATGCTTGGCTTTTGTTGACTTCTATAAAGCCTTTGATATTATCGAACATTGGGTAATTATAAAGAGTTTGATAAACGCCTCAATCAAAACAACGAATTCAAGATTATTATAAAATAAATAAGCTTTTATTTCATAGTATGAAAAATATCGATCCATTATCACAGAATATACAGATTCTCTGGCAGCGAAAAGCAAAGAATATTATCATACTACATTTACTTAAGATCATACTCAACATCCTCTAATTAATTATTCACACTGAGAAGTTTCCTATTTCAAAAAAGTCCTGAATACTGTAAGGAACCAATTTATTTAATATATTGAACATATGATTCTTAAATAGTTTTTAACGCCTGCCGGCAGCCTTAATAGCCTTATGTTCATATAATAGGGAATTTTCTCAAATAAAGATAAGTTATGTTCGTGGATATTTAAATTTTGATTGTAACTAGTATTATATAATTATCTATATCCCTCACGGACACAAAACTTCTCAAACTGCTGCTAACATCTACCAAAACTTCTAATATCTACATAGCGTGTAGGGGACGTTAATGCCTAGACCCGCCACTAGCAATATTTCTAAGTGCTCTTTTTTGTACCCTAAATACTCTAGCCATAACAAGAGCTGCATTCTAAAACAAGCCATATTTTACGCGTAATACAAACTGGACATGGTAATAAGACATTAACAACATTTTTCATTCGAAAATAGTACAGATGAAAGTTTTTGGTATTTATATGACATTCTAATTTAAACTCTTATCTATATAGATACCTAGAAGTTCAGTATTGGTCACTTAAACAATAGAAAGTTCTCTTATACCCGTCCTAATCTTTAATAATAATACTTTAGTACCAACTTTATAAGGCAATATTGCAAAGTAAGGAAATAACATATATTTTTTCTTTTTTTTTTTCTGTAGAAGAAGCCCGATTGGTCAAAAAAAGCTGAAAAAACAGTGGATGTGGAAGCATCATCATAACTAATTTAAGGGCGTCTTCTTTATTAATTTGTGAGGTCTATATGGTAACCATTATATTTTTTAATGTATTTATCTAAAGAATATGTATATTTTAAATAAATAAAAAACCCTTAATATAAACTTTCTTACTTCGCTAGCTAAAAGGAAGTATTTTATTCGAGCAAAAAAATTATTTCTTAAATTTATTGCATTTCGTCACATTTCAGGTTGCCTTACCTTGAATATATCATTTTATATTAGGCTTCTCGTAAATTTTATGAGGTTGGGTCAGTTGACTTGGTAATTTTCCGGATCAATCTGATGATAACAGTATATAATTGCTTAAGTTTAAAACGACAAAACTTTTACTTTTAAAAGTATTTTCATTTCCAACTTAAGCAGTAATATACTCTAATCGTCAGATTGAAGCCGAAAATTACTAAGTCAACTGACTCAACCTTCCAAAATTTATAGAAAGTCTAACAGATTTGCGCGAATATGTATTGGAAATCTGAAAAATACATAACAGCTGTCAACAACTTGTGTTCTATACTACGACTTACATTACGCATTGAGGAGTTAAGGCTACTAGACTGGAAGTGAGGCTACCCCTTTGATTTCTTTCTAACAAGTTCCCTCAGTGCTGAGCGGCATGTTTACATTATGTATATTAGAAACTTTTTCATCTGTATGAAATCTAATAAATTCACACTATAACAAAGACATGTAAAATTACATACAAAATCAAGAAAAAACTAACTTAGTTTTTGATGAAATTTTAAATTAATATTGATTTTTACGGGAAAAAATTTTTAGAAACCGAGATTTACGTGGTAAAATTACATATGTCTATGTGCTATTACTTAAAGTTGATTCCAATTAGATAAATTTACGGGATTTTAATGCTTTTTGTGTAACTTTCCATAATAATATGTAATATTTAAGTTATCTAATGGATAAATCTGACGAAATTCCATTACACTGCTTATATACACCTGCCTTATGCCATCCTTTTCACACTGTTGTTTCAAGCAGTCGATGGAATATTTAGTCTTGTTAGTACTGTTTGAAGTTCAAGCTTGGTAGTGTCCCAAAATATTTACACACACACACACGCGCACGCATTTACTTCTTGAGAAAGTAACTTTCTTTTATTTCTTATTAACTATAATTTTATATAAATTATTAGCTGTCCTTTTTGTAATTATTAGCAGTATTAACGGTGCGTTTGTACATCAAAAAATATATTTCTATAGTTATTAATCGGATTAAGAGTAGTTGCCTACAATTTTATCTTATAAGTGATGATAATTTTTTATTTCTATGAACGTGTAGCTTAAAAAATTAAAATAGATTTAGTTGAGCGTATTACTGATATTAGTAAGTTTTATACAAGATATATGTGAATTTTAATTGTATTCAGAATCTTATGTTAGTAAAGAACATCATCATTATTTCTGGTTTATTTTAATTTTATCATTCTTTTTTAAAGTCACTACATACTATACATGTAAAATATTTTTTTAAATAATATAATTTTACATAAATAACAAAGTTCCATTAGATATTTTTCTGAAGTATATTTCACATGCTTTTACATAATTTTATGGATATATATATATATATATATATATATATATATATATATATATATATATATATATGTATATATATATATGTATATATATATATATATATATATATATATATATATATATATATATATATATATAATGCCTTTCAAGGTTATAGAAAGTGTATAATTACATAGTTATAAATGGACCCAATATCTTTGGAAAATCTGAAACAGCTTGAACTTCACATAGAGTTAACAAATTTTATATGCTTTCCAGCTCGAAGTCATATTCTGAATTGATTAAAGACAATTGGTATATGAGGGTTCAAGGTAAATAGTAACATCTTTATTCGTGTCCGGAACAGATGCAAAGGAATTATGGACGAAAACAAGGAGGCACATAATCAATGAATTAGAAACAAACTTCTTGCTTGCCCCAACAATTTCAGGTCCTTTTGGTCAGTCGCTAACCCAGTTAGTTAAAATTTCAACAAATCTACTATACCGCCACTCACTTTACCAGATAATTCTATTACAACACCTGTTGAGAAAGCGAATTTTTTGGTTGAACTCTTTGATTCACATTCTACTGTCGATTTCCAAGGAAAAATACCACCTACTATTCTCATAGTGCAGTGAATGATGCCCGATATTGTCTTCAGAAAACGTATTATAAAACGTATTTTAATGAAGCTAGACACCAAAAAAGCTTTTGGCGCTGACGGAATACCTGCCATAGTACGCAAAAACTGCGCGAGAGAACTAGCACCAGTTTTCTCTAGACTTTTCAACCTATCATACAGAAAGGAAATATTTCCTTCCTATTGGAAATGTTCCACAGTTCAGCCGATACCCAAAAAAGGCAAAAAGACCCTGCTAAAGAACTACCGGTCAGTCGCACTACTTTCAATAATATCGAAAGTCGTGGAAAAGGCTATCATTCTTATCTTAGAAAATATATCTAAATACTTTGGAGAATTTCGAGCGGTTGCTCTTGATATATCCAGGCATTCGACCATGTTTGGCAAAATGGATTGTTGGCTAACCTACGCTCTTCTGGTATGTCTGAAAAGTTCTGTTTATGGCTCTCATGCTTCCTCAAAGAGCGTCCTTTACGAGTGGTAATCGACGGATTTCTATCTAATACCTTCTCTGTCTTCTACTCTCTTTCTCATTAACATTAACGATCTGCTGGAAAACACCAGGAATCCAATCTACAGCTTTGCAGATGACAGTACGCTTATTTCTTCATTCACTTTGAATGCTCGAACATCGGCTACTCAAGCAAATATTCGCAGAAAGCAGAAAGTCGGACGACTTAACAAAGTCTCGGAAGAAATTCTATCTTGAAGTGACATTAACCAAGTAGAATTAAACGCTATAAAACCCAGGCGGCAGTTCTTTTTTTTAAAGTTAACGTTGCTGAACCCGACATAGTTATGTCTGGGCACTATTCCTCTAGCGTCGTCATTCAATTCGCGGGGCGTTAATTTGGGAGCAAATATGTCTTAGCATGAGCATGTTCCAAGCATAGCAAAGAGAGCTCCTCAGAAGCTGGGAATATTATTTCAAACTAGAAAACTTTACACTTCACAACAACTGAGGAGCAGACTTTCTATATGCATTTTGTCCATTTTTTTCACATTTTCAACCAAAGATGCCAACGCAAACTACATACATAGAGCAACAATATTATGCCCCAAACGACGTTCTAAATGCATTTTCTCCCATACAAATTAAATGTTAAAAATACCTCGGACTTTCTATATGCCGTATGTCCATTGGCGCTAGACGAACTAACGGAAGTTTGTCCTTGCGCCGTGGACTAATTTCGATTTGTTTGTCATTGCACTTGTTGCTGTCTGCAGTGTTTGTTTTATGTGCGTTTATTTTTTCCGTTTTTCTACGAAACAATCTCAAATAATGGATGTGACTGTGACAGGGGATCAGGTAGTTGGTGATACGGACCGTGGTAGTAGAAAAAGAAAAAGAAATCTCACGTCTAAAGAGTGTAAAAGCAACGTAAGGTAAGCCTTAATGATTTTTAGGTTAGGTTTACATTATGCTATTATTGTTTACCTAATAGGTACACTAAAGTTCTCAAGTTCTTATGTTGTCGTTAATGTTTTAATATTATTCTCTTTTAAAGGCATTCAGATCATTATCCTAATTTGGAACATTTTGTTGATTTTTCCTGTACTCACCCTAAACGAAAGGATTTCTTTTGCCATGAATTATCCCAAGACGATATAAGGACAATCAGAAATACGTTTTATAAGACAATAAAGAAAAATGTACAGGACAATAAATTGGGGCATTTTATGAATGTTGGAAAACCAGATAGAAGTCGTAACCGAAAACGAGGAGGAAAATCCCACAATTTCTCTATAAGATATCATGTAAATTTTAGTTTTAAATAATTTTATTTAGCTTATTTATAAAATCCCCCCCTTAGCTAACTTCTATCGAAGAGTGAAAAAAATTTAACCTAGAAATCCATTAAAATTTATGGTTTAAATTTTAATTTAAAAAGAATTTTATTGTCACCATAATGTGTAGTGGTTTAAGCAACGCTTAACTGGCGGAAGGTCCGATTTTATTTTAGGTAATATTCTTTATTTTAGGTTTGGAAGAATGAGAAAAAAATTTACATTTGCCAGAAGTTATTCTTATCAATATTTAGTGTCAGTCAGAGACGCGTAAATACTATTGCTCGAAAAATGCAATCTGGAAGTGGTATTGTTGAGAAGCGTGGAGGGGACCAACGGTCTTTTAGGAATGTTAATAAATTTGAAGCTGTGAAAAAATTTATAGCCAGTTTAAAAGGACACGAAAGTCATTACGGGCGTGCTAAATCTCGGCGCATTTATCTATCATCCGAAAATAATATTACTGCTTTATGGAATCTGTACAATCAGAATACAGTTGAAAATTTGAAAGTAAATTACAAGTATTTTAGTAGAATCTTTAATAATCATTTTAATATTGCATTTGGAAGCCCTGCCACCGACGTATGTGGCTTTTGTGTTAGGACCCAAACTTCTATTAGCATTTGCAAAGACAAAACTGAAATAGACAAACTAAAAACTTCTCTACGTGTACATAAATTACGAGCCAAACAATTTTTCAACCTAATGAATGAAAAGCCGGCACAGAGTGCTTCGTATTGTTTTGACCTTCAACAGGTTCAAGTCTTACCGAAAGTGCCAATTCAAGATGCATTTTATGCCCAGCAGTTGTCTTTTTATTGTTTTTGTGTAACCGACGTGGATATTAAAAAACCAGTTTTCTACACCTGGATGGAACATCAAGCAAAAAGGGGATCTGCAGAGACAAGTTCTGCTCTACGTGATTTTCTTAATAAAGCAGAATTTGGACCAGATATAAAACAGTTCGCAGTTGGTTGTGCCGGGCAGAATAAAAATGCACACGTGATGCATATGCTTATGCTATGGCTGTACGGAGATGCCCCGCAAAATATTAAATCCGTGGTACTTACCTTTCCGGTACGCGGACACTCATATATTGCCAGCAGACCGTGTTTTCGGGCAAATAGAAAAAGTTATGCGATCATACAGTTCAATAAAAACACCTACACAATATTATGACATTTACTCCAAGAAGGGAGACGTTAGACAACTTGGTAGGGACTGGGTTGTTTACGATATAAAAATGGCGTTAACTTCTTTAAAAAAAATTGAAGGGATCAGTGCGGCCAAACGGATTATTATTAAAAGATCACAAAACAACACCGATATTTTGCTTAAGACCGAGTTGTTTTATAGAAATGACGATCCGTCCAAACAATTTCAAACGTTATTAAAACGTGGAAAGAAGCTTTCGACTTTACACTTACCTGCTGTAGAACTTCAAAACAAAATTAAACCAAAAAAAGTCTCTCGAAATTATTAGTGGAACTGTCAGGGACAAATTGGGTCAACGATCCTGAGGTAACATGGTTACAGCCAATTCTCTCTGACAATCGTGTGCAAATTGACAATCAAGCTAACCATGGTGAATCTGACGATGATGATGTTATCGAAGAACCTGACATGTTATGCGATTGCAATAATGATGAAGATGGTGATCTTTATGACATGTAAAATGCCATTATTGTTGATTTAGTTTATAAACATTATTGTGTATTTAAAAATAAAACACTATTTTTATAAAGCTACAAGTTTTTTTATATCGTTACTATCAAAAGTCAGTAATGCCGCTTTGTGTAGACGATCAAAATGCATTTTGTCCCAGGATGACAATCCAAATGCAGTTTGTCCATCAGTTTTTTTCAATTTTTTGGGATATTATCAATACTAGATTTTTCGCATATACGTCTAATCCTTGAATTATTTTTTATTCACATTTTAGGTATATCAACTTTTCGGTTAATATCTTGCCAAACGCATAGCAGTTTTTCTTCGTTTCCCAAAATTACAAAAAATGGACAAAATGCATTTAGAAAGTCTGCTCCTCAACTGTTAATTTTGTACAAAGCTTAAATTCGGACAACGATGAAGTATTCCTTTCATATTTGGGGCTCTACTCCCAAACATATACTGTATTTGTTGGATGCTATTCAGAAGGCTGGATTCTATTCAGATGCTCGTTTGATTGAAGATCTAAGACTTACCAGCTTGATTCCTTGGAACATCGAAGAACGGTTGGCGACTTGACTCAGTCCTTTAAGTATTTTCATCGAAAGTGTGGCGATGTGGCCCGTTTAATACCTCTCAGAGCGGTGGATGCTACAAATACGCGTCGCGCTAATACTTCACATCCGTATGAGGTTCAGCTTGTTACTCCTCGTACAATCCTTTTCCGGCACTCTTTTATACGGAGAACTCTTTGAAATAATTTGCCCAGGACTGTTTTTGACCGAGTACAATTTACGGCGATTCAAGACCAACGTGAATCGCTTTTTCGCAATCGTGTCGCTTTAGGAATTTCTCTACAGCACGTAAGCTAGGCCCATAAAAAAATCAAGTATACTGTAGTCAATAAAGCATATATAGTACTAGAATTTTGATCTGCTCTTGTAGATCGTTACCGCATAGAGTAAACAAAGCAGGAAATAGTATGGAGTTCTGGAGTCTACCAGTGTTGATAGTAATATAAGTTGGGAATGTGGAATCTTTGGCACAATGATACTACTCAGTATATATCACCACTACACCAAACACTTTATTTTTGCACTCGACGCGCGTTTCGCTAACCATGTTAGCTTCATCAGGAGCGATGATTGACTAAAGCTAAACTACCAAATCTACCCTATTTATACTTAGCCTAACCCTTGAATTACTCAAGCGGAACTAATGACATAGGCAAGGCTATCAGTTCCGGTCAAGTAACCAGTAGAGGGGACTATAAGGAATAGGCCCTCTGTCTTTGTTTAAACTACTTTTACATTTTATGATTTCCATACTTTCGTATGCGTTCAACAATCTCCTATCAGATACATTTTTTATTAATCTTAGATTATCTAATGTTACAGTATGATCAGCTTCAAGAGCATGTTCGGCAATGCTACTTTTCTGTTCTGTTGTATTTTAAGTGTGCTAAATGTTCTTTAAATCGTGTTCTAATTGACCTTTTAGTTTGCCCAACATACTTTTTGTCACAATCATTACAACTAATTTCATAAATTCCACTTTTCTCACAATTAGGAATCTTGTCTTTGGGATTTCCTAAGATATTCCTCAGATTGTCTGATGACTTATAGACTAAGGTGAGGCCTACCTTATTAAATACCTTATTGAGTCCCTTGCTATATTTCGGATTATATGGTATGGAGACATACTTGGTGTTATTTTCTTCGCGTGTAAAAAAGGTGGAATTCTGAATATTAAACCTAAACTTGGAATTCTGAATATTAAACCTAACTTTAAAAAAATGTAAGAACCTTGTCTCCGATTCGCTAAAATTTAAATTAAATGTGAGTAATCCGACCATACCAAAATTGTATTGCTTACCCAAAATTCACAAACCTGGAAAAGCAATGCGACCCATTGTTTCATCGGTCGGATCACCCACATATTTAATATCCAAATGGTTATCAAAAGAACTTGAGAAGTTACCATTAAATACCTTCGCAGTGAAGAATTCGTTAGAATTCATTAATAAAACAAAAAATCTAGTTCTTAATGAAGGTGAAGTCTTAATTTCTTTTGATGTTAGTTCTTTGTTCCCAAGTGTGCCAATTCCACAAACTTTACAATATCTCGAAGAATTACTTAGAATGAATGACTTTGAAGACGAAATTATTCGTGAATACTTGATATTATCTAAACTCTGTATGGAACAAAATTATTTCCAATATAACAATCAATTTTATGTTCAGAAAGAAGGAACAGCTATGGGTAATTGCTTGTCACCTTTCATAGCCAATTTATTCATGAGTAAGTTTGAAATCGAAGCCAGTCAAGGATTCGAATATTTCCCAAGGGTATGGTATAGGTATGTGGATGATATTTTCGCGATTTTTGATACAAAGAAAGCAAATATTGATGATTTTGTTTCCAAATTAAATAGCCGGTATGATTCCATTAAATTCACTTACGAAGTCGAGAACAAAGGACAATTGCCTTTTCTAGATATTTTAATTATTAAAAATAATAATAGATTAGAATTTGATATCTATAGGAAGGACACAGTAACAGATAGATATATTCCTAATGATTCATTTCATTGCAAACAACATAAATTAGCCTCATTACATTTTTTAGTTCATCGTTTGGTCACTTTCCCTCTGAATAGAGTAAACTTTAATAAAGAAAGGAATCGTATTAGAAATATAACTAGAGTTAATGGTTATGACGATGACTTAGTAAATAAGCTAATAAATAGGCATAAGTTTAGGTTTAATATTCAGAATTCCACCTTTTTTACACGCGAAGAAAATAACACCAAGTATGTCTCCATACCATATAATCCGAAATATAGCAAGGGACTCAATAAGGTATTTAATAAGGTAGGCCTCACCTTAGTCTATAAGTCATCAGACAATCTGAGGAATATCTTAGGAAATCCCAAAGACAAGATTCCTAATTGCGAGAAAAGTGGAATTTATGAAATTAGTTGTAATGATTGTGACAAAAAGTATGTTGGGCAAACTAAAAGGTCAATTAGAACACGATTTAAAGAACATTTAGCACACTTAAAATACAACAGAACAGAAAAGTCTAGCATTGCCGAACATGCTCTTGAAGCTGATCATACTGTAACATTAGATAATCTAAGATTAATAAAAAATGTATCTGATAGGAGATTGTTGAACGCATACGAAAGTATGGAAATCATAAAATGTAAAAGTAGTTTAAACAAAGACAGAGGGCCTATTCCTTATAGTCCCCTCTACTGGTTACTTGACCGGAACTGATAGCCTTGCCTATGTCATTAGTTCCGCTTGAGTAATTCAAGGGTTAGGCTAAGTATAAATAGGGTAGATTTGGTAGTTTAGCTTTAGTCAATCATCGCTCCTGATGAAGCTAACATGGTTAGCGAAACGCGCGTCGAGTGCAAAAATAAAGTATTTGGTGTAGTGGTGATATATACTGAGTAGTTGATAGTAATATGTTAAAAATAAAATATATATTTTTGTCGCTTGTAGATAAATTTTACTGGATCCCTTTTAATAAAAAGCTTTTAAAATCCTCAGTACGTACATTATTTTTTATAAAAGAAATCTTAAACGTCCAACAGACTGCATCAACAAAAGGAAAACTGAAATAAATAGAGCGTTACTAATCTTAAACGCAAAATCGATTTTCCTTTATTTACACTTTGTCATAACATTATCCAGAATTACTTACTTTAAAAACTTTCCTGCTCTTAAATGAGTTTCTTAAGGATAAAAAATGGCACATTTTGTTGGCAGAAACTGGATAAGTTCCAGAATAATATTAAAGGGGAGTTTGACCCCTTCGTCTTTACATAAAGAAGATTTATGGTATTTCGTGACAGTGTGTATGGTAAGTGGTTTATTTGAAATTTTGTTTTATTTATTTTTATATTCTATTTGCATAAGTAGTAATAAAAGTTATAGGCGGAATACTGTGACAATCCTTTTTTATACTAAAACCTAAAAAATAAAAGGTTTAATTTAATAACTGAGAACCAATAGAAGCCGCATAAAACGTTGTTGCATGTTTATTACCCCCATTTTCTTTTCAGTAAGACGTCTACAAAAAGATTCGACGGTGAGGAAAACGGCAATAGATACGGGCCGATATTTTAACAATCAGCATATATATATATATATATATATATATATATATATATATATATATATATATATATATATATATCTTCTTCTTCCTTCAGCCGTTCTCTACCCACTGTCGGGTATAGGCCTCTCTCAAATCTTTCCATTTTTCTCTATGTTGTGCTTGTTGATACCAGTTAAGTCCTCCGACTCTCTTCAGATCGTCGCTCCATCTCTGTTGGGGCCTTCCTATGCTTCGCTTTTCACCCCATGGTCTCCACCTAGTGATCTTGCCACTCCACTTATACGTCGCTCTCGCTACATGGCCGACCCAGCTCCATTTCAGAGATGTTATCCGTTTGGTGATATCATCCACCTTTGTTTGTTGTCTAATCCATTTATTAGTTTTCTTGTCCTTCAAAGTAACACTCAACATCTTCCTTTCCATTGCTCGTTGGTGGACTTGTAGTTTTTCTATTGTTCTTTTAGTTGAAACCCATGTCTCGGCTCCATACGTTGTAGCTGGTAAGATACATTGATTATAAATTTGGGTTTTTGATCTTTAAGGAATGTTCATATTCAGTACATATTTCAATTTTCCATATGCTGCCCATCCCATACGTATCCTTCTTTCTATTTCAAGCTGCTGGTTTTCCTTTCCTATCGTTATTATTTGGCCCAGATAGATGTATGTGTTTACTTTTTCTATTGTTGAATGTTCAATCACTATATTTTCATCATTGGTGTATTCGTTACTCATGTACTTTGTCTTGGAGAAATTTATGTCAAGTCCCACTTTTCTTGCTTGGTGGTGGAGATCGGTGATCATCTGGATCATTTCATTCTTATTGTTTGCTATAATTACAATGTCATCTGCGAATCTCAGGTTGTTTAGCCGATCACCAGCTATCAGAAGGCCATTTTCGTCCCAATTCAGTTCTTTGAATACATCTTCTAAGATCATTGTAAATAACTTAGGCGATATTACATCGCCCTGCCTTACTCCTCTGTTCACTGGGACCTTGTTTGTCAGTTCTTGGTTTACCATAACTTTGAGTGTTGCTCGTTCATATATTCTGGCTATCAGTTCGCTGTATCTGTGGTCTATACGAGCATTTCTAAGAGCTCTTATAAGCGCCCATTTTTCCACTGTGTCAAAAGCCTTGCGAAAATCTACAAATGTGAGCCACATTGGTATATTATATTCGGTGGCCTTCTCGATTAGTATTCTCAATGTGTGCAAGTGTTCAATCGTACTGAAGCCTGATCTGAATCCAGCCTGTTCTATCGGTTGGTATAATTCCATTTTGTGTTCCAGTCTGTTTGTTATGATTCGTGAGAACAGCTTGTAAACTTGGGAAAGTAAACTAATTGGCCGGTAGTTTTCTAGGTTTTCGGGGTCACCTTTTTTGTATATTAAGATGACTATAGCGTTTTCCCAGTCTTCTGGTATATTTCCACATTTGAGGCATTCATTAAAAAGATCTTTTAATTCATTCATTAGGGCTTCACCTCCGCATTTTAGCATTTCAGGTATAATATCATCCTCTCCAGCCGCTCTTTCACTTTTCATCTGTTGTAAGGCTTTCCTAACTTCATCCATTTCTATGTCAGGAATTTCTTCTGAGTTGACATTAATTACTCTTTTGTCTGTTGATGAGTTGTCCTTTTCAACTACTACATTTTGGACTTTTGAACTGTAGAGGTCTTGATAGAAAGTTGTAATTCTGTTTCGGATATTTTTCTTGTCATTGATTATGTTTCCTTCTTGGTCCTTCAATTTAATTATCTCACTTTTACAGGCGTTTGCTCTTCTAAAAACTTTTAATCCTTTGTTTTTCTCTATAAGATCTTTAACCATGTTTTCCTTGTATTTTTTTATGTCTTGTTTAACCGCTTTTCGTACTGTCTTATTCAGTTCTGCATATTCGACAGTTAATCTCTTTCCTTCGTGTATCAGTTGTCTTCGTTGTTCCAACATTCTTTTTGTTTCTTCACTAAGCTTGTTATTCTTTCGCCTAGTAGGTTGGGGAGATATTTTTTCTGCTGTGGTCTTGAGTGTTTCAATTATTTTTCTATTTCTTTCATCTAAACTTGCTCCTGTAGTTAATGTGTTGTTATTAAGGTTGGCTGTAATCTGTTTTTGGTATTGTTCTACGTTTTCTTTTAGTGTTTGTCTGTCTGTTTTATTTGTTTTCTTGTTGTGTAAACGTTTTCGTTCGAGTCTTTTGTTAAAAAACACCTTTGCTCTGACCAGCCTATGATCACTACCCGTTGCAAATCTGTTTAGGACCTTCACGTCTGTTACTATGTTCTTATGTGTTGTTAGTGCATAATCAATTTCATTTCTTGTCTCACCGTCAGGACTAATCCATGTCCATTTTCTCTTCTCCTTTTTCTGAAAGAAGGTGTTCATGTTATAGAGTTTCTCCCTTTCCAGGAATGTCATCAGCATATGTCCTCTGTTGTTCCTCTCTCCAAGGCCAAAATTTCCTATATAACTCTCTGTATCTTCTGCTTTCTTTCCTATCTTGGCGTTAAAGTCTTCTATTACCAATGTATACTTTGTTCTGTGTTCGTGAAGCGCCTCAGATATTTCCTCATAAAATTCTTCTGCTTCTTGATCTTCATGGCTTGTCGTAGGAGCATAGACCTGTATTACTTTTACTGTTAAGGTGTTGTTCAATCTTATTGTTATGTATATAACTCTATTAGATATCGCTTGGAATTTCTCAGTATATGGTATTAGCCTTCTGTGTATCAATAATCCAGTTCCTCCATTACTGTTGTCTTCGTAGCCTTTGTTGAAGAGCAAGTGTCCCGTAGGTAACTTCAGGCAGTATTCTCCTCTTCTTCTGTATATATATATATATATATATATATATATATATATATATAAATAAATAAAATAAATAAATAAACTTTTATTTCATGAGACCTGATACAAGGTATGGAAAAAGTCAAGTCAAGTCACAAAATGTATACATCCTGTGAAAATAAGGATCTAAAAAGCTTTACAGTTGCACGTACTGCAGCTAACATACAAATATTCATGATATAAAGATCCAAAAAGTTACAATTACACGTACTCTAGCTTACATACAAACATTTATAATGTAAAGTCCTCAATCTGAAAAAATTCCTGAGTGCTATAAGGGACATTCTCAATTAACAATCTTGATATTAGTCTCTTATACATACTTAAATTTAAAGATTTAATACTAGTCGGCAGACTATTAAAAAGCTTTATGCCGCTGTAATAGGGACTCTTTTCAAATAGAGATAATGTGTGTTCTGGTATAACTAAATTTTTGTTATATCTTGTGTAGTAATTATGCATGTCGGCCATGGCTACAAATTTATTCAAATTACTCTTAACATAAATCAGAACTTCCAATATGTACATAGCAGGCAGAGTGAGTATAGCAAATTTTTTGAAAAGTTCACGGCATGAATGTCTTGATCTGACACCTGCAATATTTCGAACTGCTCTTTTTTGCATTCTAAATACTCTGACCATATTAGGGGAAGCACCCCAAAATATTAAGCCATATTTCAATCGAGACGCAAAGTGTGCATAGTAATAAGACATTATTGTATTAAAGTTAACGACACTTTTTAATCGAAAAATGGCAAAACACACCGATGAAAGCCTTTTGCACAATTCATTTATATGACATCCCCAATTTAAACTGTTGTCTATATAGACACCTAACAATTTAGTCTCCGTTACCTGAGCAATGGAATGTCCGTTTACATTAGTCTTAATCAGAAAACTTTCAACAAATTGGGATGCCCTAGGCACAAAATTTATAAAAACAGTCTTTTCAGCATTAAGACTTAACATATTAGTTTTGAACCACTGTTCAAAAACTCTTAACATATTCTGAAGTTTATCTAGAGCCAAAGTAGTGGTGTTGTCACAGCATACATAACTGTTATCGTCTGCAAACATGGTTAAATTACTTTGGTCATTAACGATATTCGGTAAATCGTTTACAAAAATTGAAAAAAGCAGCGGTCCGAGAATGGACCCCTGTGGAACACCCGTAGAAACTTTCATTCCATTCGACCTCACTCCATCAATATCCACAACTTGATCTCTACCTTTTAGATATGACTGTAACCAGTCACTCACATTACCCCTTAGTCCATATCTGTTCATCTTTGATATTAATAGATTATGATTGATCAAATCAAAAGCCTTACTTAGGTCCATGAAAAGTCCAAAGCATTTTTTACTATTATCCAGCTGCTCATAAAGCCCTTCAACCAACTGCAGTATTGCAGAAGATGTATTTCTGCCCTTCCTAAATCCATGTTGACAATCGGTAAGAATTCGAAATACTGTTAGGAAATTACTTATTTGTTCAAAAACAACCCTTTCCAGTACCTTAGAAATTGAACTTAATAAAGATATAGGCCGATAGTTTTCACACAACATACTATCGCCTTTTTTAAATAAAGGTATTATTCTAGCAGTTTTAAACACATCTGGAAATGTTGCACGTTCCAGAGATATGTTTATTAAGTACGAAAGTGGTTTCACTATAAAGTCAGTAATGGACTTTAATACATTATTGGAAATCTCGTCAATTCCAAATGAATTTGATTTTTTTAAAGATCTTATTATCCTTAATATATCTTGTTCTAGGACAGGTGAGAAAAACATGGTACTGTTATTTATTGGAAAATTCAAGTATGCCTCATCAGCATTTCGATTCAACATAAATTTTTGAGGTGCGTTAACAAAATATGTATTGAAACCATTGGAAATTTGGAGTTTATCATCCGTTGCTTTACTATTAAATATCATACTAGAAATTCTGTTCGTATTGTTGCAAGATAATGTGTCTGTGATAATATTCCAGACGGCTTTACTTTTATTAGTAGAGGCGGTATATGACTTATCATTATATACTTTCTTAGCAGTCCCTATAACATTCTTGTATATTTTTTTATATAATCTATAATGGTTTTTGATTATGACACTATTTGAATCAACGACCAACTTATAAAGTAATTTCAAATTTTTCGAAGACGTACGGATGCCCCGAGTAATCCAAGGCTTTTTTCTATTTCTATCCAGGAAAACCTTTTTTAAAGGAAATGCTATATTTATATAGGTTGACAATAGTTCTATAAAAACCCTAAATGCATCATGGACATCGCACGCTTCATACACTGACATCCAAGTCTCTTTGCGCAAGTAATGGTAAAGCTCATTATAGTTGGCCGCACTAAAAAAACGTTTATAAACAAAACGTGTGCCGCACACCTCAAGAGGTCTTAAATTAATTTCAAATAATTGATAGGAATGATCAGATAGACCATTATCATCAACTACAGCCTTATGATCATCATTACAAAAGTTGGTACAAATGTAGTCCAGGGAAGCATTAAGTCTTGTAGGTGAATCAACATGGCATGCAAAGCCGTATGCAGCCAACAAATTAATTAATTCGTTTCGTTCGATAGAGTTACTAAGAAAATCAATATTTAAGTCCCCACATATGATGATATGTTCATGCTTATTATTTTTTACGTTGGTTTCTAGGAAATTTGCAAACTCCTCAAGAAAATTATTTACATTAATAGATGGGGATCGATAAATACAAAATATCCCAATAGGTACATTATTCTGCAAGGAGATGCTGACTCCACAAACTTCAAAAATTTTTTCAATACTAGTCAAATTATTTAACTCGCTACTTACAGAAAGAAGATCTGACCTGCAAAACACCGCAACACCACCATGAATATTCTCCGATCGACAAAAACTCGCGATTAAACTAAAATCTTTAAGGCCTACTTTATTAAACTTATCTTGCGTCATCCAATGCTCAGAAATGCACAATATATCAACAAGACCTTGCGCCAAACTAACCTCCAGAACATCAAACTTATTTCCTAAACCCTGAACATTCTGGTGACACAATCTAACAACACTATGTGCTTTCGTCTCACTCGACGTACATTGCTGTAGTTGCTATTCGCTATCCAACTTAATTTTTAGTTTTGCTGAATTCAGGTGTCGCTGCAATGTTTGACAGTTTTGCGCATCAAATGCAGAGTGACAGATGTCAAGAGATAGATTTAGTTTTCGGTTTGAGTCCAGACAGTTTACACATTTTAGTTCCTTACACTGACAGTCACCTTGTACGTGATCACGTTCACCACACTTTATGCAAACAACACCCACCTTACAGTCTTCCGCCTTATGACCAAAACCCGCACACTTATAGCATCTGAACAACCTTACGTAATCAAACACTCTACATGACGCCGACCAGCCAATACTCAGCCTTCCCTCCTGCAAAGCAAGTTTCCAGGTGGAAGGATCACATTCAATTATAGCCATATAACGAGTCTTCATTTTTTTAAAAGCTAATATTTTCAAGTAAGTTTCACTATGACAAATAAAAAACTATTTTGACTTTTTATAGACCTAAGCAAGTCTGCATCACTTAAATTTTCCTCAATGTCACATATTTTGAAACACGGATTTTTTAAAGATGGTGTATTTACTTTGTAGTTTCTGCCCAGAGATTTTTCAGCTTCATTCTTTATTTTTTCAATTTCTTCTTTTGTCTTGCATTTAATAAGTATGCCTCCATCTTTGACGGGCTTCAAGTCTGTGATACCCACCTCCATATTTAAAGGGTTTAGTCTTTTTGTAACCACTTCTCTTGTTTTATTGCTGTCTTGCTTAGTTTTTGGCTTAATAACTATTACTTCACCCCTTTTCTTTGCCATATCTGCATACGAAACATCATTGTTTTTCGGCATTTCAGCTGTACTCTTTGTTCCAATTGAGTTTTTCATACTTTCCAGTTCAGATAAGATTGACTCTTTGAGAGATAAGAATTCTTTTCTAATATCCATACAGAATTCAATAATACCCAGACAGCCGTCGCAAAACCATTTGAGTCCTGGCACATTTTTAACAGCATTATACTCTTTAGCGTTCAAATTTAGACACTTTATGTGGCTTAAACCCTTACAAGTTCCCTTGCAACATACATGTGTATCTCTGCCAATTTTCTGTGTGCAGACAGTACAAAGCTGATTTTCCACATCCATTTTTCACAATTATTTAATAGCCAGACATAGTCGAAATAACTAAGAAATCGGGAACGCAACACTCGGCAACACTGCCGTACGATTTAAAACAGAGCACGTTGCTTTCGGGCAAAGTACTACAATTTGTCGAAAATAAAGAGATTTTAGAGTATTTCTTTTTTCACTACAGTATTAATAAAGTAATCAAGCAACGAAATGCACTCAAACGGTTAATTAAAATGCCCCCCAACACAAAAATTCCTGAACCTAATTAACGATATCACAACTAACGAACCTGCGGTGTTGCCGCACACACATACACCCATATATATATATATATATATATATATATATATATATATATATATATATATATATATATATATATATACAGTAGAACCCCGATTAACCGAGTCGCGATTATCCGAGCTCCGGATTAACCGAGCCAATCTAAGAACCTGATTATCCGAGGTACGCGCGTCTATGCTGCTTCTAAAATATGTATGTACATATTTCCATTTAAAATCGTCGGGGCCTTCGGGGAATCCTCCTGGCCCGTGTGAGGGGTTCCCCTATTTATATTTTGGACTCTTTCAGCATGTAAATTTGCGTGAATGCTGTGCATTAAAGCGTTTACTACGGAGAAGTACGAGTATACTCACATAATTTATTTGGTTGGAGTTATGGTAGTTAAGTGTAATCAATACGAACTGCTTTGTTTGAATTTTTATTTGTCGTATTATAATGGAGTAAAACAAGCGTAAAAGAATCGTCGTTCCTATTGAAGAAAAATTAAAAGCCATCAGAAGAATTGAAGCAGGAGAGACAATTAAAGTTGTTGCACGAGATTAAGGAGTAGGTGAGGTAACTGTTGGAGATTGGAAAAGAAACAGCACAAAAATAGAAGAGTGGTGTATAAATCAAGCCTCCTCGTCCTCGGGAAGAAAATCAATGAAAACCGGCGAAAAGGTTAACGATGCTTTGTTCATGTGGTTTAACCAACAGAGATCAAAAGGTGTGCCTCTGTCAGGTTCAATTTTACAACAAAAAGCAATAATGATTAGTAGGCAATTCCCAGAGATAGATCAGTTTACCGCTAGTTCTGGATGGCTTGACCGCTAGAAAAAACGGTACGGTGTACGACAACTGACTGTATGTGGTGAAAAACTTTCTGCTGATGTGTCATCAATTGAGAATTTTAAGCAGAACTTTAAAAAGCAAATCGAAGATTGTGGATACACATGCGATCAAATTTACAACTGTGAGGAAACTGGTCTGAATTATAAAATGCTTCCATCAAAAACATTGGCATCTCAACTTTAAAAAGCAAATCGAAGATTGTGGATACACATGCGATCAAATTTACAACTGTGAGGAAACTGGTCTGAATTATAAAATGTTTCCATCAAAAACATTGGCATCTCGACAGGAAAAATTAGCTCCTGGGCACAAACGAAGAAAGGAAAGATTAATTATAATGGTATGTTCCAATGCATCTGGCAAGCACAAAATCCCACTGATGGTGATTGGCAAGTCTGCACGTCCAAGAGCTTTAAAAGACATCTCACCCAAAGCTCTACCAGTCTATTACAAAAGTCAGAAGAGCGCAGGGATGGATGCGACCTTATTTACTAACTGGTTTGAAGAAGAGTTCGTGCCATCTGTGACTAAATTTTTGAACAGAAACCGTCTTCCTATTAAAGCAATTTTGATAATGGAGAATGCCCCCTCTCACCCTAGAGAAGGACTTCATGTGGGCGAAATTGTTGTAAATTTTTTTCCTCCAAATGTAACCAGCATAATGCAACCAATGGATCAAGGTATCCTCGAAAATATTTAAAAAAATTATAGGCGTTTATATCTTGAACATCTGTTAGAATACACAGAACAGGAGGATATTATCAATGGGATGAGAAAGGTTACACTGAAAAATGGGTAAGTCAAGCTTGGGATTCTGTGCGTACTACCACAATTCAAAAATCTTGGTCAAAAGTTATTAATTTTAAGAAATATAATGACAGTGAAGATGATACTCCATTAAATGAATTAGCTTTGAAATTGAGAAGCCATGGAGAAATGTCCTGTTCAAATTTTGACAGCGAAATACAAGAAAAAGAAAAAAGTTTATTTGAATTAATGCAAAAATTAAAAGGTTGCGAAAATGGGACAAGAGAAGATGTTGTTGAATGGATTACAGCAGTTGATTTAGAAGAAGAAATGAGTATTGAAGAAATAACGAATGCCTTTTAGGAAACCGAAAAATCAGATGACGATGACGATGATGAAGCGGCGGTGGATGAACAGTCTCCAACTAAGATCTCTCATCAAGAAGGTTTTGCTTCTTTGGAAAAAGCTTTGAGGTATATCGAACAACAACCAGAGGCAACCCCAGCGGATTTGCTTCTTCTTAATAGATGGAGAAACATTGCGGGAAGAAAAAGAAGATGCAATATGAAACAGAAGCGCATAGATACCTATTTCACTGGTTTATAATGTATGTACCTATTTATATGTTAAAAACGTTAATACATCGATTTAAAGTATTGGTGTTTATTTTTTGAATGAATAAAAAAACAAATCCGGATTATCTGAGGATGGTGCCCCCCACGTTACCTCGGATAACCGGGGTTCTACTGCATATATATATATATATATATATATATATATATATATATATATATATATATATATATATATATATCAAAAACATAAATTCAATAAAAATGTCACAACAGCACTTAACAAACACGAAAAAGAAACAAATTACACCTTTAATTACAAAGAAACTAAAATTTTAAACAAAGACCACAATTACCAAACTTATTATATATTAAATTAAGGAAATGATAGAAATAAGAAAGGAAAAAACGCAGTGAGCGACAGGACTGATATTAATTTTAATTTACATGATCTTACTTAGTTAGTTATCAAATATGAATTAACATAAAAACCAAAAATTACACAAAATTAGTTCGTTCCGCAAAGTACACATATATTTTCACCAGTCTCACCGTTAGCCTTAAACTGAAATATATTCATCTAGTTCGCTTATTTTCGAGGTACGAATAATATAAAATATATTAATCATCAACATTTTAAACCAGGGTTTTGTTATTAATTTTAAACCAATTGTTCTCGCAAAAAATAATACAAAACCTATATATTTGGGACTAAATTATTCTTGTATTTTTAATTTCAAACTGTGATTGGATATTTAATTTTAATTCCAGAAATGGCAAAAAAAAATTGTAGTCAGAAGTTGTAAGCGACCTTAGTAATGGCATGAAACGATCAAAAACACTGGACTAGTGTAGATGGTAGTTATGTAGAAACATATTAATTTAAGCTTTGCAAGTTTTCCTTTATATCTAGGCAGATAACTTTAGAAAAAAAATACTCGCATAATTAATCAGAATTATCTGAGCAAAATCTGAAAATAGGCCATAGATATACTACTATATTTCAATTGGAGTCATTCAATTTACATCAAATATTATCTAGTAAAGGCTCAAAAATTAATCCTAGGGTTAAATACTGGTCGTTTGTAACGGATTTCACCTATTGTGCATCGAAGCGTAAGGGACGGACGTTTTTGCTACCGGTCACCTGAGAGAATCGGTTTCTAAAAGGAGAGGACGTCATAAGTCTTAGATCCTCATGCTAGGATAGACAAAAACTTAAAATTCATTTTGCTGTCTAAAACAGGTTAACTATGGCGTCGTGGATGGTAAAATCAGGGCCACAAATGTAGAGGGTTGTCGAAAAATTATTTAGCCTTTTTCTCGTTAGATATCTTTAGTGAATCATACTTAACCTCAGTTGAAGGCTGACATTTGACAGTAGTAAACGTGCAAAAACTGTTGAAATTCGTTCATTCTGACTTAATTTAGAGCGCCTTGAAGATGAGTGAAATTTCTGCTAAAGTTCACTATTTCATTCCGAAAAAGGAACAAATGCTACCAGATCTATGAAGAAATAGTGTTATTTATGGTCAAGATACGTTATCAAAACAACAGCCAAAAGGTGGTTCGGTCGCTTTCATTCTTGAAATTTCGATGTTTTTTTGCTTCTCGCGTTGTTCGACTAATAACAGAAAAAAAATTGACAAAAGTTGAGCAAGACTGGCATGCAAGTAGCCATAATATAGCCAAGGAACTAAATATCTATCAACAAAGTGTTTTAAATCATTTGGAGAAAGCTGGCTACAAAAGGAAGCTCGATGTCTGGGTGCCATATGATTTGCCGTCAAAAAATATGCTTGGTCGAATTTCCATCTGAGAATCAGTACAAAAACGTAATGAAATCGAACCATTTCTGTACGACGACAATAATGTATAAAAAAAGTCGTGGTCAAAAAAGGATTAAGTTCTACAAACGATGGTATACCCTGGATGGAAGCCAAAAAAGGTAATATTGTGTGTACTTGGTGAGGTTAGAAGGATATCATGCATTATGAGATGTTGCAGCTTGTCAAACAAACGATTGATTCTGCACTCTACTATCAGTAATTGATAATACTGAAGCAAGCAGTTGAAAAAAATTGGTCGGAACTAATCAACAGAAAGGGTGTTATCCTTCACCATGACAACGTAAGTCCACACACATCTTTGATGATTCGGCAAAAATTAAGGGAGCTTGGCGGAAAAATTTTAATGCATACACCCTATAACCAGGACCTTGCACCATCAGACTACCATTTGTTTCGGTCGGCAGAACTTCCCGAATGGTGTTAAGTTAGTTTCAAAGGTGTAAAACTATTTGTTACAATTTTTTTCCTAAAAACGAAGAAGTTCTAGAGTAACGGGATTATGGTATTCCCAGAAACTAGGCAGAAGGTCATCGAACAAAATACATGAATTTGGTTTAATAAAGTTGTTTCAAAATATGAAAAAAATTGTCTCAAATAATAAGAAAATATAAAATATATTACCACAGACGAAGTAATCAGTTTTGTTCTAATTACTTCGTCTATGATATAATAATTATTATCCGTCAACACAACTAAGAAAAGAAAAACAAATGTGCTTAAAAATGTTTAAAAAATTGTTTAAATATCTTACCAAATAAACACGATATATTCCCAATATACCCTCGAAACAACGCACAAATTCTAAATACTTCCCCGCAGTCATGTTGAACGCATATGGAAACAATATTCTAAACGTGTAGAAAATTTCTTAATTAACTTTAACAATATTCTAAATAGATCAAATGTGTTTCCATTCACTGCCTTCTAATTTATTTGGCCTGGTCTTACCAAACTTATCAACTTTTAAAACAACGTAAAGTCTGAACATATGCGATCTTTTAATTAATAATAACAAAATATTGTACTTTGGGTCGTACGTCAGTTTCCATATATCTAGTTTTTAAAAATTACATTTCAAATAAATAATATTAAGTATATTATTTACATATTGGGACTTTTTTAACTATCCAAAAAGAAACTGTGCTTTTTGAATAGCAGCGCGAGCTATTCTATTTTTTTTGTTCTTAAACTTTCATTAGTATTATGTCAGCTTGTAACATTCATTTTTTCCTAGATTTTAAGACCATGTAATGTTACTGATTTTTCACTTCAAATTGTACTTATTTTCATTTTTGTATCGAACGGTATATTAAACAGAGATTCCAAGACGTTCGGTATATACTGTGCAGTGCGGGTTCCTGACCGAATCTACCGCTACGCCGCGATTGGTGAAATGTGTGTATCCGCAGTTTTGGTTCCGGCGTCGCCATATTACCGGCAGAGTTTGTACGGTTTATTTAAGGGTCCGAGAAACGACTGTCTTGGCGAATTTCCATCCAGCCGCCGAGTAAGCGGAGTACCATCAAGCCGCAGCGAGGCTAATTTTCATCGGAGCCGCCAAGTAGGCTTCCTTCGATTGAGCTACAGCAAAGGCTCATAACAACCATCATGCGAGCTAAGTAAAGCACCAGTTTCTTAACGAAAAGCCGTAGTGGGCTCTCTAAGTGTCTACTAGAAAAGTGTGAAATCGGTCGTGTTCCATCGAAGCCGGAATAGGAACAGTAAGTTACCAAAACATCCTTCAATAGACATATCCCTGAGTAGTGCCTTAACAGCAATTTAAACAGACTAAAAAAGTGAAGTGAAAAGCACTATTTTTCGTCTTCGGGGGTAGTCATAGTTCAGAATTTAAACGTAATAACTACTAGTTAGGCTAGAATTTTTTTTGTAGAACTGCAAAGGTTAGAGCTTTTAATTTTTAGAAACATGAATAAATTTTCTTTTTGTTAATTAAAGCTAGTGTCTCACTGAATACCTATTTTTCTTTTCAGGATAAGAAAAGTCGTACTAGTATAATTCTTTTTAGTAATATCTGTAAAACACTTCAGTATTTTTTCATTTTTTTTAACTGAAGTTAGATCCTTTCTATTTTAAAATGAATGGTGCCCAAAATTTGTACGACTGAAGCCTTTTTTTAAAAAAAATAGAAAATAATTCCAAAAAGACGTAAAACAATTATCTCTTACCCATATTTCTCTACCAAGGAAAACTGAGCTAGTGTTTGTTTAATTTCTTTAGTTCTTTTAAAATCATTATTCACTCAATTCATTCTCAGAAATTAAAAAGAGGTTGCAAGAAAATTGTGCCCAAGCGTGGGAAAAACAATTTTCACAGGGTACAAAATGACGCCGCAAAAGGCGACCAATTAATATACACGGTACAAAATAACGCCACAAAAAGCGGGCAAGTTCCAATGTTACAAGCTATCTCATGGTACTTGGTTCATTAGGTATCAGTTGGAAAATGACTCTCAGTCAAAAAGCTACGATTTTAAATGATTGAAACCATCAAGATGTACATGCCAGAGTGCAACAAGTTTTCTGAGCATATTATCTTACAGGTACTTACTTTATAACTTTTATGGTTTGTAGCAAATCAAATATAGTTATTTATTATTAATTTATATTGCATATTGCAGAAATCAGACACGTTTAATGCTTTAAACCATATAATGGTTCTGTATTCTTTGCCGGTGTGTGTAAAAAAATATTCTATTTGAGGACTCGATCTCTCCATGTAGTTTCTCTTCTGGATTTAGAAACAAAAACATAATGTAATAAATTAAAAATGCTTATTTTATTTAAAAAGTACCGTTTTTACAGGAAAAGCGGAACAAATTTCGTAAAAACAGTAATTTTGACAAAGATATCTTAAAATCTTGTTTTATTTGTAGCTGATGAAGTTTTTGGCAATAGTGATGCTTTTGGTCTTTTCAGGCGACGATCTTTATAAAATTTAAAAAGTTGTCTCTGTAGGTCGTCTTCGCTTTCGGCAATCGATCCTGCGTTAACTGCATAACAAACCAGACAATTTTCTTGTTACTCATTCCGTGTCCTCTTTCTACTGACTCTACGTCTTTTATTATTTATCCATCAAAAGGTTGAATAAAAACGGATTGAGACTGTCTCTTTGTCTAATATCTCCTGGATTTAATATATTTCCTGTAGTGTTCTCGCTTGTTTTAATTTTCATCTTATTGTTAATATTGAAGTTATGACTTTCACAACGTTTGCCTGTGTTCTTTTCTGCATCAACGGCTGCATTACGTCAGTGAGTTTATCTTTGTCGATGACTTTAGTTAATCTATGAAGCAGACGTATGCTGGCGTATTATACTCTATTATTTTTTTCTATAATCTATCTTTTTGAAACCCCTGTTTTTCTTCTCTATTTTTCTATCTGTGATTCGTTTCATCTCTAATAGCTGGCGTATTATAGAAGAGTTATTCCTCAGTTGTTTTATGGACACGTTTTTTGTCCCTTCCTGAAGATCGGAATTGTGGTACTAGTGTGACAGTTCTTAAATGCCTAAATTTAGAAAAATATTTTTATTCATTTATTTTTAGGCCTTTATCTATAAAATTTAAGGTAATATATTTTTGTGTCTCTGTTGAAACCTAAATACAACTCTCCCGACTAAATCTCAGACGGGCATATTCCGTGTAAATTGTTCCTGTTTACTATTTTATATGTTAAGGATATATAACCTTCCAAGCCTTCCAGTAAATTTCTATAAAATTATATAAGAAATATTACAATGAGGCATGGAATATAATACACAAAAATATTTAATGAAATCAATATATTTACATAAAATTCCGTTATCCACTGGAATTTACTTTTAAAATATGTACATTTTCATTACCTGACCTAACGAAAGAATGATAAAAGTACTTAAATAAAAAAACACTTCCTAAAGGTGAAAAGTTGAGTATGTGATTAAACACTTTGAGACGTTATCATTCGTAAACTCCCAACAACACCAGCAATACTAAAGATTTGCGCTGATTTTGAACAACAACGTCAAATAGATAGCACCACGCAGACGATAAATAGATTGTCGGCAGATGTGAATATATACATATATATATATATATATATATATATATATATATATATATATATATATATATATATATATATAAAACTCCTCGACAAAATTAACGTAACAATCTGAAAATTAATTTATCTTTTTCTTATGTCAGTTTTAAAGTTTATCGACTATTTGAATAGTAGACTATGCATATTTTGTGTCGTTGTTTATGACAGAAATCAAAACAATTCGTTTAGATTTACAGTTTTAAAGAATTTTTTTAGAAGATAAACAATTTTCTGTAATAATGCGATAGATATTCTTTAAAAGTAAGCTTATAAATTGTTCCCTTTTTCAAAGTAATACGTTTTTGTGGTAGACTGTTTTATTTTTGACCCCGAAGAATTAGAAAAATGAATCGAACAAGGAATTTAACTGAACACGAGATAGTGCGAACCTCAGTTTTATTGGACGAGGGATATTGTCAGAGTTATGTTGCTAATTTGTTAGGCAAACATCGTTCCAGAATAAAGTCGTATGGTAAGACGCTTGAATGAAGTAGGAACTTATTCTAGAAGGCTAGGGCAAGGGCGAAAACGATGCACTAGCGACCTAGATGAACGTTTAGACAATATGCTTTAAGAAACAGGACTGTCACTGGTTCTATAATAAGAAACGAACTCGAAGCTGTTCGCAATGTCACAATTTCTTCTAAAACAGTTAGAAGACGGTTAAATGAAGTTGGATTAAACAGTAGGAGACCAGCCACTGCGCCCTTGCTTACTAGAGAGAACAGAGTTGCCAGGTTACGTTTTGCTCGAAATCACGAAAACTGGGCTGTGGATGATTGGAAACAAGTTTTCTTCACAGATGAAACTAGGGTTAGTCTAAAACTTCCAGATGGTCGTGAGCGAGTATGGCGAAGACCAGGAGAGAGGTTTGCTCCTTACAATATCTCTGCAAGGATTCCATTCGGCGGTGGTTCTGTTATGTTCTGGGGTGGCATCTGCTTTGATGCTCGCACAGAGTTAGTTCCTGTCCGTACGAGATCCATGAATGCTGACTACTATTTTGAGAATATTGTAATAAAACATGTGATGCCTTTCGGGCATTTTGTGGGGCCCAATTTCCTGTTTATGCAAGACAACGCTCGACCTCACGTGGCTAGGGAAGTACTCGATTATCTTAATCTAGTTGATATACCGACTTTTTTTTTTTTTTTTTATTGGTCTAGCACACGTGCTGCAGGGAAGTCCCTAAAGCGCTCCAGGAGCGGCACGAGTGCGGAAAAAGCGATTCACGTTGTTCTTGAATCGCTGTAAATTGTACTCGGTGGGAAACACAGCGCTGGGCAAATTGTTCCAAAGGGATGACGTTCTCCATATAAAAGATTGCTTGAAAAGCGTCGTACGCGGAGTAACAAGCTGAACCTCATACGGATGCGAAGCACCAGCGCGACGTGTATTTCTAACATGCACCGCTTTGGGAGGAATTAAGCGGGCTACATCCTTCGAACACTTTCCATGAAAATACTTGTAGAACAGACTCAAGTCGCCAATCGTTCTTCGATGTTCCAGCGAATCAAGGCCGCCGGTCAATTCCGGGTCCCCAATCAGACGGACCGCTCTTCTCTGAACAGAATCCAACAAATGCAGTGTATGTTTGGGAGCGGAGCCCCAAACGTGGGAGCAGTATTCCATAGTTGGTCGAATTTGGGCTTTGTAAAGAATTAACAGTTGCTGTGGGGTGTAAAGCTTTCTGGTTCTAAATAATATTCCCAACTTTCGAGAAGCTCTCCTTGCTATGCCTGTAACATGTTCATGCCAAGACATATTTGCTCCCAAACTAACGCCCAACAAATTGAGCGACGATGCTAGGGGAATGGAGTGCTCCGACATAACTATGTCGGGTTCAGCAACGTTAACTTTTTTAGAAAAAACTGCCGCTTGGGTTTTTGTAGCGTTAAATTCCACTTGGTTACTGTCACCCCAAGATAGAATTTCTTCCAGGTATTTGTTAAGTTGAACGACCTCCTGCTGTCTGCGGATATTCGCCTGAGCAGCCGATGTCCGAGCGTTCAAGGTGAATGAAGAGACAAGCGTACTGTCATCTGCAAAGCTAGAGATTGGATTCCCGGTCTTTTCCAGCAGATCGTTAATGTAAATGAGAAAGAGAGTAGGAGACAGTATGGAGCCCTGGGGCACACCGGCGTTGATAGTGAGGGTGTTAGAAAGAAATCCGTCGACCACCACTCGTAAAGAACGCTTTCTGAGGAAACATGAGAGCCACAAACAGAACCTTTCAGACATACCATAAGAGCGCAACTTAGCCAACAGTCTATCGTGCCAAACACGGTCGAATGCCTTGGATATGTCAAGAGCAACCACTCGAGATTCTCCAAAGTGTTCAATTGCGTTGTTCCAAACATGTGTTACATAAGTCAGAAGATCTCCTGTTGATCTATGTTTACGAAAACCATATTGGTGATCGCTAATAATATTGAATCGTTCAAGATATTTTAGAAGATGCTCATTGATAACCTTTTCCATGACTTTCGATATTATTGAAAGCAGTGCAACTGGTCGGTAGTTATTTGGCAAGGTCTTCTTACCTTTTTTAGGTATCGGCTGAACCGTGGCACATTTCCAGCAGGACGGAAATATTCCGTTTCTGTAGGATAGGTTAAAAAGTCTACAGAAAACTGGTGTTAGTTCCCTTGCACAGTTTTTGAGAACTATGGCAGGTATTCCGTCAGCGCCAGAAGCCTTCTTAGTGTCTAGCTTCATTAAAATACGCTTTATGATGCGCTGTCTGAAGACAACATCGGGCATCCTTGACTGCAATATGGGAATAGTAGGTGGTGTTTTTCCTTGGAAATCGACAGTAGAATGTGAAGCAAAGAGTTCAGCCAACAAGTTCGCTCTCTCAACAGGTGTGGTTGCAATGGAATTATCTGGCCGTGTGAGTGGTGGTATGGTGGATTTGGTAAAATTTTGACTAACTACCTTAGCGACTGCCCAAAAGGACCTGGAATTGTTGGGACAAGCGAGAAGTTTGTTTCTAATTCGTTGATTGTGTGCCTCCTTGATTTCGTCGATAATTCCCTTGCATCTGTTCCGGGCATGAACAAAGATGTTTCGATTTAAGGTGTTAGGATTTTCACGCCATTGTCGGTAGGCAATATGTTTAGAAGCAACAGCTTCTTTGCATTTTCGGTCGAATCAAGGCTTGCCGTTGGAGGAGCATTTCTTCGAAAAAGGGATGTAAGCTTCCATACCAGCCAAAATAACATCGGAGACCTTCCTGGCGCAGTCAGATGGGTTATCGGATCGAAAACAAACGTCCATCCAAGGGAAAGTTCGAAAGTATTCCATGAGATCTTCTCATTTAGCAGATTTGTAGTGCCAAATCTTGCGCGGCCTAGGCGCCTCTCTGTCACTGATTGGCAGGATACTCGATGTCGAAAGCAGTTTATGGTCGGAAGAACCTAATGGCGGATTTACGGTGACCGTGTAAAATCTCCGGATTGGTGGTTAAAAATAGATCAAGAAGACTGGCGAACTCCCCGTCTCGATCAGGGATCCGTGTTGGTTCGTCAATAAGCTGAGTTATGCAATGGCCACCAAAAAGCTCGGATCTGAATCCGATAGAACATGTATGGGATCACCTTAAGAAAAATATGAAGCGTCATATACCTGCACCTAGAAACCTGAGGGAACTTGAAAACTGAATAAAAACCTTATCAGAGAATTACCTGACACTGCCAAAGGCGGTATTGAAACTTAGGGAAGGTAACCTAGTCAATTCAAATAAATTATTTGAATAAATAAAATTGGCTTGTGTTGTTTCGCTTTCTGTTAAAAGTTTGTTTTTTTTTGCAAAGTTTATAATTAAAGTTTTTCAATCTAATGAATTCTTCGTCTATTCTTTCGCGTTGAATACAATAAGTTTTCCTTACCTACGCCTAAGGGCGTGTTACGCTAACTAATTTTCTTACACCCTACTCGATTTAGTTTAGATTAGTTATAGTCCGGAAATTATCCGACCCTTTCTGTGAATAAATGCGGCTTTTCTACCATATTTCCGGGAGCGGTTCGCAGAACAAGATGTGCTGAAGTGATAACACTTTTGGTGTGCTAACGGCAACATTTTTTTTAGTTTTTGATCGATATGTTTTGCTGATTATAATTATCCTTTTAATATATAATATGTAATAGTGATTTACCATAATACACTCTGTTAAGTAAGAAGGTGTCCGCGATAATTCATTTTCGGTAGATGCGATTCTGCAATTCAACCAAAAATCGGTAGAGGGAACCTCTGCCTACGACGCATTTTAGTAAAGGCATCAGTCGATTCCGAACTCTAGTCGAAATCACATAAAATCAAAAATGAGTCACTTGTTTGCTTGTCGGTTCGAGGCAGTTTTTCTTTGTTTCCATCCAAAGGGCCCTAAAATGACACATTCCGCGGCCGCCAAGCATATTAAAAGGTCAGTGTCGTGGGTGAAGAAGTGGGTACATCATTTAATCTCGACGAAAAATGTCGAAGACCGCCAAAACGTGGTTCGGTAGGTAAAGTCACTTTAAAAGTTGAAAAACGAATCGTGCCTTTGTTTTTACGGGACTTGTAATTGACGGTGCGTCAAGGAGTGGCAAAATTTAAAAAATTGGGTTTAAATGTGTCCCATGAGACCATTCAGCATTTTCGTTCTTATGATGTCCAATTTTGAAACGCGTTGAAGAAACCTTTGTTGGGTGAAAATTACGTCACGAAGCAACTCGCTTGAGCTCACAATAAGGTACTAGAGTAGCCCTTACAATCGCCGGACGTCAACCCTATCGAAAACGTTTGGTCCGTTGTAAAGAACAAGCTCAGAGGAAAGACTCTGCGGAATTCGACTCAGTTGTCTCGCGAGATTCGAAAAATTTGCAGTGTATGCAGAAAATCTCGTCGACAGCATGCCTCGAAGATGCCAGGCGATTATTGATGCAGGAAGCGATTGGACAACTTAACACATGGGCTGAAAAGTCCCGGGCCTAACACATAGATGGCGCTAGTTTTATTGCAGTCACCTTTTTTTCAGTTAATACTAACCTTCAAAAGACAGCTGTTAAAATTTCATGATATTCTATTCATTAGTTTGTGAGTTATTGTGCTAAGAGTGACGCTACTTTTGTTATTTTCAAAACAATGGATCAAAAACAATTTCGTGTTTTAATTTTACACTGCTTCTTGATGGGAAAAAATACCGTTCAAGCGAAGCAATGGCTTGAAAAGTGTTATGGGGACTCCGCTCCATCAGAAACAACAATAAAACGTTGGTTTGCTGACTTCAAACGTGGTCGTAGAGACACCGATGATGCAGAACGCAGTGAACGTCCAAATGAGGCGGTAACACCAGAAAACATCAAAAAAATCCATAAAATCGTTTTGAATGATTGAAAAGTGAAGTTGCGTGAGTTAGCTGACATCGTAAAGATATCAAAAGAACGTGTTGGCTTTATATTGCATGAGCATTTGACTATGAGAAAGCTCTGTTCAAAGTGGGTGCCGCGTTTGCTCACTGTTGATCGATCAAAAACAAGAACGTGTTGATGATTCTGAGCAGTGTTTGACCATGTTTAAACGTAACAAACCGGAATTTTTGCGTCGATATGTGACAATGTATGAAACATGGATCCATCACTTCACTCCGGAATCAAAACGATCGTCATCTGAGTGGACAGCAACTGGTGAACCTCGTCCAAAGCGCCCGAAAGCACAACAATCGGCTGGAAAGGTTATGGCCTCGGTATTTTGGGATGTGCGTGGTGTAATATTCATCGACTATCTTGAGAAAGGAAATACCATCAACAGTGAATATTATATAGCGTTATTGGAGCGTTTGAAGGCAGAAATTGCAAATTGAAAACGACCGCATATGGCAAAGAAAAAAATTTTGTTTCATCAAGACAACGCACCGTGTCACAAGTCAATCAAAACAATGGCAAAACTACATGAATTGAACTTCGAATTGCTCCCACATCCACCGTATTCGCCAGATTTGGCCCCCAACGACTACTGGCTGTTCGCAGACCTGAAAAAAATGCTCGCCGGTAAGAAATTTCGCACGAATGAAGAGGTTATCGCTGAAACTGAGGCCTATTTTGAGGCAAAAGATAAATCGTTCTACAAAAGTGGTATTGAAATGTTAGAGCGGCGCTGGAATGATTGCGTTGCTCTTGATGGAGATTACGTTGATGAATAAAGCTAATTTTGAACCAAAAAAAAAAAACCGTGTTTTCTTTGTTAGGCCCGGGACTTTTCAGCCCATGTGTTACTTAAGGTAATTACGCCATTATTAGTACACCAAAGAATACATTGAGAACAAAAAGTGTACTCGAAACACATTTTTTCAAAAAAAACGAGCGATCACGTTCTTATTTGACAGATTATATCCATTGGCGTAGTTTGTTATCCTCTCGTTTATCCTTTTGTTTGGCGGAACCAACAATAAACTTTTTATTATACTTCGGGGTTCGTTTTTACGTTTTAACAAAATAAAGAAGGAACCCTTCATCCCTAAATAATTTTCCCCTTAATACTTACTGTTGGGCTAGTCAAACTCAATAATCCCTGGCTAGTGGCCTGCCAGAAGACTACTACAGGTTTTGGGTATAACTATTTACTGTCAGAATAGGAATCAATCCCTCACTGTGCTTGATCTTCCCGACAGGTACCCCTAACGAAGCCAAAAACTACCCAATCTCTCAAATAAGGAAAATTTCCCAAAGCAAGCACCCCCCCTTTTTAGGTTCGGTAGGATAATAACTACAACTCTTTCTCAGGCAGGTTCGATCTTATTACTCTCCATGTTAATTCGATCTCCCCTGAAAAGCCTAAAGGCGCCACCGAAGTTTATATTTTTTACTACAACCGACTGGAACGGTCAGAGGGAAAAAACTGTAAAATATTTTATTAACAATAAAAAAAAAATGAATAAAAAGATGTACATTTACCTTCAAAGAAATCTGAGTGTATTTAATTATCTTAGAATCAAGAAATGAATTTTGAATTTCTATAAAATCAATAAAATAAATCTTACAAAACTAGACAGTTGCAATGTTGGTGTATGGTTTACTATACTTGAAAGTTGTCGCGTTGGTGACGTACTACAATTATTCCTAATAGCTAATTAAAGACATACAGTACTTAATCTAAATAATGATGTTCAAAAAAAATTAGCAATCACGTATAACGGCTCCTCACCTCGAGTCTTTAAAATGCTCTTCTGCACTTTTCGGTAATAAAAATATCGCCCATAAATAGTTGGTAAGGTATCTGAATCAAAAACTTCTCACAGTACCGCAACCGGGAATTTCAGCTTTTCAAAAATCAGCACAACGCCCTTTTTTTATAAAACTTTTTGAAATTACTGAATCAGGACACTGGAAGTATCGTGACAGAGAGAGCGATTATTAACGTGATGTTGCTTTAAATAGGATTGTCCCACTCTGGATTTTTACTTCCTCTTCCGGGGACAAAGTGTGCAATTTGCAAATAATCCAAAAATTAAAGATTCGAACACTGGTTCGCGTCGAACATGAGGTGAGAAAAATCAACTCAACAAATCTCGAGGGTTTATCTCTACCCTACATCAATACATTTGTAAGAGTGTGAGAAAAAATAAAGCGTATTATTTGCTGGCATAAAATAATGAACAACCTGGCTTTGGACCATCTTTGGCAACGCTACACTTCAAAACTTCAAGACATGTGACGTCTCACCTTCAAAATCTCAATTCTGTTTATTTATCAATTCAGGATTCAATCGTAAATCTATCCATGAAAGTGAAGTATTTCCATTTATCCCCACTGGAAAACCACTACGGAAACCATATACTAGTTCCTTACACAACACTGGTAAAATTTGGAAAATATTATGAGAAATTACAAGGTTAGGTCTCCTTGACATAAATAAACAATAACAAGGACAACGAGTAGTTTTCTCAAAGAAAACTAAGTGAAAAATAAGGTACATCAATTTATAATCTAAGAGAATTTAATGTAATCTAATCCATATTTAAATTTTATGATCATTTACTTCTATCAAAGACTATGAAAACCAAAAGATATTCTCGAGGGCAAATTTTGACCATAACAAGTTAGATTCCATAGGCGAAAAAGACGTTTATTTTTGAAAAAACATCTTATTTATTATTTTCTAATTTTCATCAGTCGATATGATGATGAAAGGGCATTTGATTGGTGATAATGATGATGATGATGTATTTCCCCCAATGAAACACTCATGTTCCTTAAAGTGACTACTCTAATTTAACATTACATCAACGATGTGCTGGAAAAGATCTGGAATCCAATCTGCAGCTTTGCCGAAGGCAGTACGCTTGTGTCTGCATTTATCATGAACGCTCGAACATTAGCCGTCCATGTATATATCCGCAGACAGCAGGAAGCTATTCAACTGAATAAAGCAAGTAGAATTTAACACTGCAAGAACATTCCCCTTGAACTAACCAGTAAACTTGATTCCTGGGAACCCTGAATTGTTGACGACTCGAGCCTAATCGATGTAGCCCGCTTAATTCCTCCCAGAATGGTGCATGCTAGGAATATACATCGCACTAATACAAAATATCCTTATCAGGTTCAGCCTGTTATTCCTCATACTATCTTTTTTTTAAAATTCTTAAATGTGAAGGACCTAATCACTTTGGAATAATTTGTCTACGACTTGTTTGTCACCGACTGCAACTTGCAGCAATTTAATACCAATGTGAATGGCTTTTTCTCCACACGCGTAAATCCTATAGGACTTTAGCGATTCTCTGCACTACGCGTAGAAAAAAACATAACTGGGTACTGCACTCTACACAGTAATTACTGGGATAATTTATTTGTAACCAACGATTATCCATGTAGTTATATGCTAATTTCTGTAACCTTTCAAGCCTCTATGTAAATTTTTATAAAATTATGTAAAAAAGATTATGTAGATATGTGAAATATACTATGTATATAATAAAATCCATATAATTCTGTAAAAATTACTCTCATTACTCTCAGGAATATTTTACATTCAAAATTTGCAAATTATATTCAATTACGAGACTTACGGAAAATTAATCTATTCCTTTTTAATAATACATGGCTCTCAACCAGGTCTTCTATCAAAATTTTAAGAGTATATTATTACCAAAAAAATTACAACCAATCCCTGCCTGATAAATAATTTTGAAAATTTTTTGAGGTTCAATACTTCTCTTTGAATGGCAGTTTTAATTATTTAACGCAGCAAATTCTTTGAATCAAATAATAATTAATAAGGTTATAAAGAAAGTGTGAAAATATTTCATCATTCTTCAACTCTCAAGAACACCAGCCAGACTAAAGGATCGTCAACAGTCATAGAAATAGTATCAATGAGATTCGGCTACTCAGGTGGATATATAAAATGCAGTGTATTTTCGTTATCCATTGAACGGGTTTTTAGACCTAAAGAAGTAGGCAGACAGAAGCATTTCTCCGTGATGCTACCTAGTTGGCTACGCTACTGGTTGTATCACCCACAAGCGAAGGTTGTTTTGTCTTGAGAACGTCATTATTACTGATATAATTCTTGGGCTTTAAAAAGCAAATATTTTTATTTTGAATTTTAAATTGAATTGAAAAATTAAATATTAAAAAAGGTTCTGCCCGAGTAAGAAAACGAAATTTTTAGCTTTGTAGCTTTGTTTTTATATATTTAATTTTTGAAACTCCAAGGCGTAAATTAAAAGGGTTATTTATTTTTCAACTTGTTTATTTAGTGTTTTACTTTAGTGCATTTTAACAGTTGTCTAGTAAACATTTTTTAATAAATTAAAATCTTTTGGAGACCATATAGAATAATGTATAATACAGTCTAAAAGTAGAATTAATAAAAAAAAGTGCAGACTTGCACAACTAGTGTTCCGTACCGTGATTGCTGAAGTATTTTATGGAATTCAGTAATACAGTCCCTGGCCAAATTATTAGACGCACTGCAAGATTTCATGTAAAATATTAATTACCGAGTGATATTGTACCGTTTTATTATTTTAAATTGATTTGTTTTTTATTTTTATATTATCCAATCAATTACCTATTTATTTGACATAAATAAAACAGCATTAATTTAGAAAAGCATAAGTTTATTAAGTTTTAAAGAAAAGTGAAATTAATGTTAGTAAAAGTCAATATTTAGTTGAGCCACCTTTAGCCGCTATCAAAGCTTTAATTCTGCGCGGCATGCTATCAATGCAAGATTGTACTGTCTCCTGCATTTGAGGATGATGATTCCACACATGAATAATCTTTTCTAGGAGCTGGGTTTTGTTGGTAATTACATCTTTAGCCACTTCTCTTTTCATCAGCTCCCACACATTTTCAATGGGGCCAATCCAACAGAGGGATATTTTTTTTCTGCCAAAAAAGCTTTAACAGACCGAGCAGTGTGGCAGGGAGCTCCATCTTGCATGAAAGTGAATGGTTCCCCATTTGGAAACCATTCTCTGAGCTGCGCAATCAACCGATTTTGTAATACTTCTTTGTACTGATCTTGCCTCATTATTCCTTTGACGACGTACAGACGTCCAGTGCCCTTGCCGCTGATGACTGACCAAATCATCACTTTGGTGGGATGTTTAACCGTCGGGACGACACAATCAGGATGAAACTTTTCTCCATGACGACGAAGCACATACTGAGCTTTATTCTGCAAAATTTCGAATGTGCTTTCGTCACTGAAGTAGACCTGTCAAAAATAGGAAAAATATATAAACTTCTATGTTTATTTGCTTTATTTAACTGAAAATGATAATAATGTATCAATTATTGATTAAATTGCTGTATCTTACCGATCTCCAGAAGTCCACATCTTTGTCTTGCCATTGTTTGGCCCACTTCAGGCGCTTTGCTTTCATTGCAGCTGTTAACTTGGGCTTCCTGGCGGGGCGACAGGCCTTAAAATCTAATTCTTTCAATTTTCTTCGAACAGTGCGCTCAGAAGCATTTACGCTAGCATCCTGGAGTTGTGATTTTATTACCTTTGTGGTAGCAAATCTGTTTTCTACACAAATTTTCTTCAAACATCTCTCTGACCGTGGAGGGAAAATTGGTTTTCTACCGCATCTTTTCTTTCTTTTCGGGCTTAATTCCTTCCCTGACTCAATTTTCTTTTTTATGCGTCGTACACTAGCTTCAGAAACCTCCAATCTTCGTGATATTTCTCGGTTTGTAAATGTTTTCGCAATCACAAGGGCCTTCACTTCAGCTTTTTTACGTGGTGAAAGATCGCCTTTTCTACCCATAATGAAAATAGTCCAATTACTTTTTTAAAACACTGCATACAAAATAAACTAATAACTGAGTAGTATAAAAACTGTTAAACAAACAATCACAGTCCATAAAGCCACAGAAACACGTCCGTACCTGACTCGATTCCGATCGCGACTGATACAGGTTTGTACTTCTTTACGTTCATGTATCACTTTGTCAACACAGTGTTGCCATATGTTAAAAATAAATACAAATATGTAGTCTACAACAATTCTTTTAAATAAAAATCAATAATATTGTAGTTTAAATATACCATTATTGCATAAAAAACTCTTAAGAGACATAAAATTACTAAAAAAAAATACAGTGCGTCTAATAATTTGGCCAGGGACTGTACATTCATCTTTAATATAAGAATTACCAAGAATATATAAAGGTAAGACATCTTTGTTAGTGGGTACCCGTTAAAATGAAAGCTAAAATAATCAATAAAATAGCAAAGCTACACTGGATTTTAGAGTAACCCGGTAAAACTGGTTTATAATCAGAGGGGAGGGACGAACTAGTCTGTTTTTGTCATTAACCCTGGAAAGTGAGGATTACATGCTGTTGTTTTGGTGTTTTTTAACTACTATACCAATTGTATTCACGACAATACATGAAATCTAGAAACTAACATAGAAAAACGAATAGATTATTTGGCCATAAGAACATTTAAATAGTCTGTCATTGTTGAAAAATTAAACAGAAAAAGACTGAACAACTGTAGAAATATTTTTTACAAAATTACGACGTATTCAAGATTTGTTCCAAAATAAATTATAGCTAAACTTTTAACTCCTTTCTCAAGCTTGTTTGAACGAACAAACTCTTGATCGACCAGTTTTCTTAATAAAGTGGAAATATATTAGCAATATATTATGCACTAATGAGAGCCAGTCACTTTCATAGTCTGCTTAATTCAGTGTTTTCAACCATAGACATAGAGGATGGAGACATAGAGTGTTCCGTATCCCGTTGTGAAGAAAATATGGACGCAAAAGTGTAAGAGAGAAAGCGAATGAGCGGCCAGTAGCTGTCTCCTCGCTAAGCTACGGCGCTCTTGAAAATAATAGTTTAGTATTCTATTTGAACTAAAATCTTGTAGGGACTTTTCTCGCCTTAAATTCCGTCTCGTGGTACTGCACCTTATTTATTATAGGCCTACAGAAAAGAGACAGGTATTGGCCTCACAGTCGCTGTGTCTCTTTCTAGAGAGTGGTCAATTTTGTAAGGTTAATGCTTGGTCCATCCTCTATGTCTATGTTTTCAACTAATTAAATGTTTCTGTCAGTTTTCGATGGTTGGAGTGGGGATGTGACAATCGGTGGAAAAAAGCTAAGTAACCTTAGAAATGCAGATGATACTGTTATACCTGCAACATCAGTACAAGACCTAGAATTAATTATGGAGCGCGTTGAAATCACTAGCAAAAACTATGGATTGACAATTAAGAGAGCGAAAATATAAAGTAATGATTGTTAGACGTCACAGATGTCACACATAAATAAAATTGCTGGTGTCACTGTTGTAGACCACTTCAACTATTTGGGATCCCTCATAACTAACAATGGTGATTGTGAAGCGGGAGTAAGAAGACGTTTGGCTGTGGTTAGAAACTCGACGATCAGACTCACTAAGGTCTGGAACGGTCCAGCTGTCACAAGAAACATACAGTTAAGATTGCTATCCAGCCTTAGATTCTCCATAGCAATTTACGCATCGGAAACATGGACCACTAAGCAAGCTGAAAAAAAACGAATCGATGCTTTTGAGATGTGGGCATATCGGAGAATCCTCAGAAAATCATATACCGAACCCCATTCTAATGTCTTTATTCTTGAAGAGCTTAGTATAAACGATCGACTTTCAAATAGAATTAATAGACTGTCCAATAAATATTATCTATAATATATATAAATTGCAACGTCTCTCTGTCTGTCTGTCTGTCTGTCCGTTAGTGCGCTTATCACTAGAGAACCACTTATCCGATTTACGTACTTTTTTTTTAAAAACATATATATGTTCTCTGTCCAGGTTATAGGCTATATTTTATTACGATAGGTAGCATGAGGAATGAACAGTGACGATAATAATGAATGAAGTCGGAAAAAAGTTTGCCTCCAGTGCGTTCTCTTGCAATACACAGCCTAAACCATTAAATATGGAACAATATTATGTAGCAGAGAATATCTATAATCTATAATATATATAAAATGCAATGTCTTTCTGTCTGTCTGTCTGTCCATTAGTGCGTTTATCACGCGAGAACCACTTATCCGATTTACGTGTCTTCTTCTAAATTCATACATATATACTTTGGCCGGGTTATATAATAATAATAATAATCATAATCTATATCTATAATATACATAAAATGAAACGTCTCTATGTGTGTCTGTCTGTACGTTAGCGCGCTTATCACTCGAGAACCATTTATCCGATTTACGTGTTTTTTTTTAATTCATACATACGAGGCTGGTTTGAAAAGTCCGTGCAAAGTCCGAGAGATGGCACCACCGGCGCGTATCGAGATCATGTTTAGTTAGTAGCATCTCTTGAATGAACGCACACCAAGTTTCAGCCATATTGGTCTATTTCTTTGTGTTTGGCATTCGTGTGAATCAAGGAAGTCGAGTGATTTTCAAGAAATGGACGAAAAAGAATTTCGTGTGGTGATTAAACATTACTTTATGAAAGGCAAAACGCCTCAGGAGACTAAAGAGAAGCTTGAAAAACATTATGGTGACTCTGCACCTCGATTAGAACAGTTTATAAGTGGTTTCAAAATTTTCGGACTGGCCATATGGGCACAAGTGACGCTGAACGTTCTGGACGGCCTGTGGAGGTTACGACTCCAGAAATCATTGATCAAATCCATGATATGGTGATGGATGACAGAAGAGTTAAGGTGCGTGAGATTGCTAGTGCTGTGGGCATCTCGACTGAACGGGTACATAATATTTTGCATAAACATTTGGACATGAGAAAGCTATCCGCAAGATGGGTGCCGCGATTGCTCACGCTTGACAAAAAACGGAATCGTGTGAAGTGTTGCAAGGATGGTTTGCAGCTGTTCCAGAAGAATCCGGAGGACTTTAAGCGTCGTTTCGTTACTGTGGATGAAACATGGATACATTACTATACTCCTGAGCTAAACAATGGGTTACCAAGGGGGCATCTGCACCAAAAAAGGCGAAGACCGTTCCTTCGGCCGGAAAGGTTATGGCGACTGTCTTTTGGGATTCGCAAGGGATAATCCTCATCGACTATCTGAAAAAGGGTAAATATTACAGGTGAATATTATTCATCGTTATTGGACCGTTTGAAAACCGAGCTGCAAGAAAAACGCCCGCGATTGGCCCACAAGAAAGTCCTTTTCCATCACGACAACGCACCAGCACACACCTCAGCAGTTGTGGTCGCAAAATTAATGGAAATAGGATTCCAACTCGTCTCACATCCCCCCTATTCTCCAGACTTGGCTCCCTCGGACTACTATTTGTTCCCCAATTTGAAGAAATGGCTGGCGGGACAAAGATTTTATTCAAACGAGGAGGTGATTGCAGACACTAATGGATATTTTGCAGACTTGGACAAATCCTATTATTCGGAAGGGATCAACAAACTAGAACATCGTTGGACGAAGTGCATAAGCCTAAAAGGAGACTATGTCGAAAGATAAAAAGGTTTACCCCAAACACATAAGTAGTTTTTATTTTTGCACGGACTTTTCAAACCAGCCTCGTATGTTCTCTGGCCAGGTTATATAATATTAATAACAATGTATATAATAATATATATAAAACGCAAGGTGTCTCTCCGTTAGTGTGCTTATCATTCGAGAACCACTTATCTGATTTACGTGTTTTTTTCAATTCTTAACTTAATATTTATCAAAAAAAATCTATAAGATATTTAAAACGCAACGTCTGCTGGTCTGTCCGTTAGTGCGTTTAGCACTCAAGAACCACTTATCCGATTTACGTGTTTTTTTTTTTAAAAATACAGATGTTCTCTGGCCAAGTTATAGGATGTATTTTATTACGTAAGGTAACATAAGAAATATGCAGTGACGATAATAGGGAATCAAAACCACGCAAGCGGAGCCGCGAGCGCGGCTAGTTATAGTATACATTAAAATATTTTGTTCATATTATGAGGAAAGTGGATGTCATGGAATAGCTTGTAGTAACGGGGAAGGTAGAAGGTAGAAGATTAAGGGGTCAGTCTCCAACAAGATGGTCCGACTAAGTAAGATCTCATCTTGGTATGGGTACGCACGAGTCAAGCCAGATCAAGCAGGATCGGGATGCCTGGAGAATGACTTTTGAGGCAGGAACCGCATATTATCACGAATACTCCCATTGGGGTGAAAGGATTGAGAGAAAAATGTTTCATACCAACTCTGACAATTACAATTTTTTATATATTATCGGCTGTCGAGCAAAAACTTTAAACTAAATTAAATCGTTTTAGTGCCGACGTTAAGTACTGCAGAATGTTGGTTTAAGTAGAATTAACGAAAGAAATTAAACTTCTAGCGAAAACCTTTTATTCTTACTGTTCCCTTTTAATTCGGCCAAACTTTATTATTTCAATTTGTCCCTCAAAAAAAAAACAAAGATTAAAAAAGGTTTTTGTACAAGAATGCTTTTGATTTCCTTGAAAAGTTGGAAATTGAGGAAAAGGCAATTAAAACTTATATTTCAGCTTTATTTTAATATGAAGTAGTTTAATTTCAATTTCAACTTATGTTTGAGTTGGGTGCAAAGTCTTTTCTATAAAAAGATTTTTAGTTAAGAAATTTTGTCTATACGGAGAATGGTACGTTTAACAATTGAATCGGTGAGTTCGACAACCGTACAAGTCCAAAATTTGACATTTTAAACTGAGATAGCCATTTTGTTTTAAATATATCCCCCTATCAACTGAGCATAAAAACCGTACGATATACTTAAACGTTAACGCTCTACAGTAGGCTGCCGTTCGGTGATGACTGGAAAAACCGTACATGTCCGTGACTTGTACGGTTTTTCATCTCAGCTACTAAAATATCTGCAGTTATTTGTTTACAAAGAAAGAGTTGACTTCGTGTGGGTTTTATTAATTAAAATAGCTTAATTATCGTGTGTTTTTAAATTTGTTTAAATAAAATATGTCATCCTGTGACAGAGAAGATGTGGTTACTAGCAATGGCAACAAAAAAAGAAAAAGGAATATTGTTAGTTGGAAACATAACCAAAGAAAAATAGCACGTTTGCACGGTCAGGAATATGTTGGTAAAAACGGAAAACATATTGAAGCGAAAACTGTCGGACCTACATGCATGTAAGTTTACATTTTTTTTTAATTAATTAATTTTAACTAATGAATACATTTTTAAGGTGTAAAAAAAAGTGCATGCAGCAGTTTACTGATGAAGAGAAAACAGAAATAATATCAAAATTATACGACGGTAAGCCAAAAAATGAACAAGATACGTATTTGCAGGGGCTTATTGAAGCAAAGCCTATTGAAAGACATCGGATAAGAGGCGTAAAACCTAAACAACAAAGAAAATCAAATTTTTTGTACTTTGTTATGAAACAATCAAATCGAATTTCCGTATGTAAACAGGCATTTATCAGTCTTCATGCCATATCTCATTGGCAAGTTCAGCGTTTAAACACCTTACTTCTAGCTACAAAATCACCAAAGGATTTAAGAGGCCGGCACAACAACAGACCTCGTGCAATATGCGAAGAATGGATTGTGAAAATAAAAGAACACATTGAGTCATTCCCGGTTAAAGTTTCCCATTACTCCTCAAAAACCATTCATTATTTGGATGCATCTTTAAATGTGAAGAAAATGTACAATCTGTTTATAGATAAAAATCCACAGCTAGAAAATTTGGTTAAATACGAATTCTATCTAAAATATTATAATGAAAACTACAATCTTAGGTTTGGAAGACCACAGGTTGATGTCTGCTCGGTATGTGAAAGCCTTGGAGCTAAACTTAAAGATGTTAATCTTAATGATAATGCAAAGAGAGTGGTTGCAGCGGAACTCATAGTTCATAAAAGGCGCGCAAAAAAGTTTTACACGAAACTAAAAGAAGTGCAATCTCTGTGTAAGGAACGACCAGAAGTAATGGGCCTAGCTTTTGACTATATGCAGAATATGCCCCTCCCACATATCCCGGTTCAAGAAATTTTTTATCTGAGGCAACTTTGGGTATATGCATTTCAGATTCATAATCTTAAAGACAACACTGGTCATTTTTATAGCTACCACGAGGGTGAAGCTCTAAAAGGATCTAATGAAGTATGCACATTTCTTTATGATTATATATTGAACCACATACCATCTGAAATCACTGAGTTACACTTATTTTCTGATGGATGTGCGGGACAGAATCGTAACCAGACCATGGTTCGCTTTTTGCTAGCATTGCAGGCGACCAAGAGATTTAACAAAATATCATTACTTTCAAATAAGAGGGCATTCATTTTTGCCCTGCGACAGGGATTTTGGTTGTGTCAAGAGGGTGATTAAAAAACACGATCGAATTTATATTCCAGAAGAATATCAAGAAATAATACTATCTTCAAGGAAAAAACAGCCATTTGGCTGTAAAGTTATAATTCGACATAACGATATTATTGATTTTAAAAAGTGGTGGCCGACTGATTATAAAAAAAACGTGTTCTATTTTAGTCAGTGGTGATAATACTAGAAAAGAAAATTTTGCTGTGTCAAACTATAGGCAATTTCTTTATGACAGTTCAACTCCAGGTTATGTGACAACGTGGAATTACATAAACGGTTTTCTCTCCTACACATTTAAGTTATTAAAGCAACATAAGGAAAGTCCTTCTCTACCGACTGCTGGCGCTTATAAAGATCCTCTACCTATTAATGAGAAAAAAGTCGAGGATATTAAAAAAGTTATGCAATATATGACTGGTGAAATGTTAGAATTTTTCTACCATATAACATCCTGTAATACGACAACGGCAGAAAATGACGATTAAAATGTTTAAATCAGTATTTATTTGTTATTCTTTTAGAACTATTAAAAATGTAATCATTTTTCACCTGTTTTATTTTTTTTTTTTACGATACTGATTTCGAAAACCGTACTTGTCCACTAACTTCTTTTAGCTATAACTATTAGACCGTTTCGTTTATAGAAAAACTATTACTAGATATAAATCCCAGATCACCAGATCTAAAACTTCTCTGTGTATGCCAAACCTGAGAAATAAGTAATTTAAAAGATTATCAGTTTTTCTTAAATTTCTCAAAATGACATTTTCGGACATGTACGGTTGTCGAACTCACCGATTCAATTGTTTCTCATTCAGAATATCCATGAAGCAGAATTGAGAGGCGCAAGGACGCGTATAAGGCCGCCCGTATTGAAGTTGTTTTGTGTTTCACATTTAATGGGTTGACCTTTTATTTTTTACATTACACCCATTTTTTTGTAAGACGATATCGTTTTGCTGTAAACAATATTAGAATATGGTATATAAAATTGTGTATTTTAACTCCTTTTTATTGTGTAGGATTCTCATTACAACCTACGGCCTCTTTATCACTTTGAATATATATCCTTTCCTTTTATTTCTTTTTGCTTCCTATTCTTTATGAATGTAATATGTTTTGGAAGACAAAATTTATTCTATGGTTTCCAATAACACACACTTTTTAGTTAGGACAAGTTTTTCTTTTACCAGGTGTACAAGTATGAACTGCGGATTTTTTTCTAAAAAAACATGTTACCTTCGAAAGAATGATAAAAAGTGCTTTATTCAAAATACGCTCCATCGCTTGCTATACATTTTTCCCATCTTTCGGGCAATTTGTGAATAACACGCCAGTAAAAATCTTCCCCTTTTGCTACGAACCATTCATCGAGCCATTTTTTCACATCTTCATACGAACCAAAGCGCTGCTCAACAAGTGCGTGACCCATCGATGCAAACTAGTGGTAATCGAAGGAGTCAAGTCTGGTGAGTAAGCCGCATGTTGTAGAACTTCCCAGCTGAGTGCTTCCAACGTGTCGTGAACTGGTTTTGCCGTATATGATGGAGCATTGTCATGAAGAAATTACTTTGTGTTGCCTCTTTCGGTATTCTGGCCTTTTTTTAAGCAGCGAACGATTCAAATCGGTCAATTGTTGTTGGTAACGTTTAGTATTAACCGTTTCCCCAGATTTTAATAGCTCATAATAGACCACGCCCCTTCAGTCCCACCAAACACAGAGCATCGTCTTTCTGCCAAAGGGATTCGGTCTTGCGGTCGATGTGGATGGTGCGCCTGGGTCTATCCATGATTTTTGGCGCTTGGGATTCTCAAAATAAATCCCTGTAATTATACCATGCAAAAACGACTTCCTTTTGTACCGAGTGAGCAAAATGTCACACCTGTTTTTGCGCTTTTCCATTTGCCTGTCGTTCAACTCATGTGGTACCCATCTACCGGTCTTCAGAATCTCGTACCCGATTAGAAACAGCTTGCTGACTAACGCCCAATTGCTTGGCGAATTGTTTTTGTGTTTGCGAATCATCTTCGTCCAACAATGCTTACAATTCCACATCTTCGTATTTTTTTGGCGGTTTTCCACGTTGCTTGTCTGCAACATCGAAGTCACCACTTTTGAAACGCCGGAACCATCGTTCACACGTATCTTGCGATGGAGCATGTTAACCATAAGCTTCTCGGAGTAATTGATATGATTCAACAGCAGTTTTCTTCAAACGAAAACAAAAAATTAATGCTGTCCGCGAAAGCTCTTTGTTCGGTATAAATTTCGACATATTGAACACAACAGCACAACACTATGCACCACACACTTTTCTAATTTATCACTCGTGCGCGTCTGACACTTGTTGATGACACAATAAAATGGCGCAGTGTCAAATCTTTATAGTACAAACTGCATTGATACACCATCTGTTGTCTGAAATCCGCATTTCATACTTGTACACCTGGTATATGATTTTTTTTAGAGTCTTTTATTTTCCTACTTTAATCATTGATATGCAAATTTATTTCCTTCCACTATAATTTATAGCCCTTGTCATTTACCTGTTCTATTTCTCTAATCTTTTATGACTTTAACAGTATTTTTGTATGTATCCTAATTATCTGGCCTTATTTTCAACTGATGTATAATCCCACTGTTCTAGTTAATGTCTGTAGCCTGGATTATTTTAACATTTGGTTTCTCATATCGAACTACTTAGTCTCTCATAAGGAGGTGGTGAAAATAGAGTGCTATTTTACTTTTTGTTCTCCTGTTTTTTTCCGTTCCAAAATTATTCTCTTTTGTAGTTTTGGATAGGAAACACATTTCATAAGAGAGCAAATGCATGCAATATTCACGATTTGTTCCTCGGAACTACTTTGGGAAGTCAATGAAGGTTTATAAATCAAGTTAGAGATTCTATTTTAAGACACCAATTTGCCGATTTCGTTTTAAGATACAGTTTTACCATTCCTGCTTAATGGCTAGTTTTTTTCTACCTAGTCTTTTAGCATTTACTCCACATTTTAACCACTACGAATTTTGGTTTTTATTGCCACATGACATACATAGAGAGAACTGTATATATGTAAATAGAGTAGGAAAAAATGGTAATATTGTTTGGTTTTCTGAGAATTGTTCTACTCAAGTCATCGAAGTCATCAATGAAAACTGATAAGTCCAGAGATTGTCTATTTTTTATAATTTTTTTGTGTTCGTGCCCGGAACAGATGCAAAGAAATTATCGACGAAACCAAGGAGGCACACAGTCAACGAATTAGAAACAAACTTCTCGCTTGTCCCAACAATTCCAGGTCCTTTTGGTCAGTTGCTAAGGCAGTTAGTCAAAATTTAACCAAATCCACCATACCACCACTGACACACAGTTTTTTCTAAAAAAGTTAACGTTGCTGAACCCGATATAGTTATGTCGGGGCACTCCAATTCTCTAGTATCGTCACTCAATTTGTTAGGCGTTAATTTTGGAGCAAATATGTCCTGGCATGAACATGTTGCAGGCATGGCAAGGAGAGCTTCTCAAAAAATCGATATTCCCAATATTATTTCGAACCAGAAAGTTTTACATTTCACAACTGTTAATTCTTTACAAAGCTCAAATTTTACCAACTATGGAATACTGCTCCCATATTTGGGGCTCTGCTCCCAAACATACACTGCATTGGTTGGATTCTACTCAGAGAAGAGCTGTTCGTCTGATTGGAGAACCGGAACTAACCGGCGGTTTTGATTCGCTGGAACATCGAAAACCGGTTAGCGACTTGAGCCTATTCTACAAGTATTTTCATGGAAAGTGTTCGAAGGATGTGGCTCGCTTAATTCCTCCCAGAGCGGTGCATGTTAGAATTACACGTCGCACTAATACTTCACATCCGTATGAGGTTCAAGCAGTCTTTTATATGGAGAACTTTGGAATAATTTGCCCAGAACTGTGTTTCCCACCGAGTACCATTAACAGCGATTCAAGAACAACGTGAATCGTTTTTTCCGCACACATGTCGTTCCTGTTGTGCAAAAGTGTATAAATTAAAAAAAATTCATTGTTTTATAAAAACTTAAAAGGTAGCCCTATATATATATATATATATATATATATATATATATATATATATATATATATATATATATATATATATATATATATATATATATATATAATTTTTACTATTTATTAAAGATGATTTTATAGAGAGTACTTTGTGGTTATCATCTACAAAAACGTATAAAAAAATATAATTTTCAATTTAAATCTGTTGCTAATAAGGAAATAAAGTTGCATACCTGTATTTTTATTTTTTTACTTTCCAAAAAACAATATCTTCTTTATTATTTAAGGGTCATGAATAAAATGTCGCAATTTAGAAAACAATCGCTACTCGCAGTCTTCATAGAACGATTCATTGAACTGCTCAAGCCAGTTGCATCGACAGTCGGAATTACTCAACGTTCCTGCCCGTCCAAATATATACACTTTTTACCAAATAATATTTTGTAAGGAGAACATAACACCTAACTTTTTTAAACATTTTACAATTTTCATTATGTACCCTATAAATTACAGTGTTGACAATTGTGGTAAAAATGTCTTTTAGTTTTTATCAACGTGATTTTATAGAAAAATTCAGAATTCTCAATTTAAACCTGTCGCAAATAATAATGGAAGGTAACACATTTACCAGATTTTTTTGACTTTCAGATATTCCAGTAGAAATGATAAAAAGCTCTATTTCTTATACGCCAAAAATATAATATTGTTCCACTTATGCATTCAAATCGCAAAGCTTTGTCAAAAAATAAAAGTAAATGACAAAACCGCTTAAGGTTGCGTGTGTTTTTTTCTTATATTAAACCTCAAAATAGAATAAGAAGGGCAAATGTAGATTTTTGGCGTGAACTCTGATGACGTAAAAATGTATTCGGCAATACTATTTGAATGCGATTTATTAAAAAAATATATTGGCAATATGCAAGCGACAACAACTAGTTAATATTTTATGTCAAAGTTGGATTTGTGAATTTTATTGCTCGTATTACCAAAACTATTTAAATGAATTTTCAGCTGCAATTATCCTGCAAAGTTAAAGATTAACATGACTTTTTTCAAGTGAACCGCTTTTTTATAATGTCAATTTTTATTCAGCGTTTTTTTTTGTAGTTTACGGCATACGCAAAATTTTTACACTAGGCAGGATCAATTATTATCAGACATAAAATAGGTGATGTCGAAATTAAAAATAAAGAAACCGGCCAAATGAAAGTCGGACTTGCGCAATTACCGTTCCGTACGGTGCCGGTGGTTGTTTTTGAAATAAAATAAAATAAGGTATCTCGAAGAATTACTTAGAATGAATGACTTTGCGGACGTGAATACTTAAAATTATCTAATCTTTTTATGGAACAAAATTATTTCCAATATAAAAGTCAATTTTATCTTCAGAAAGAAGGAACAGCTATGGGTAATTGCTTATCACCTTTCATAGCTAATTTATTTATGAGTAAGTTTGAAACTAAAGCCAGTCAAGAATTCGAATATTTCCCAAGGGTATGGTATTGGTATGTGGATGATATTTTCGCGATTTTTGATACAAAGAAAGCAAAGATTGATGATTTTGTTTCTAAATTAAATAACCGGTATGATTCCATTAAATTCATTTACGATGTTGAGGACAAAGGACAATTGCCTTTTCTAGATATTTTAATTATTAAAAATAATAATAGATTAGAATTTCATATCTGTGCAAAGGACACAGTAACAGATAGATATATTCCTAATGATTCATTTCATTGCAAACAACACAAATTAGCCTCATTACATTTTTTAATTCATCCTTTGGTCACTTTCCCTCTGAATAGAGTAAACTTTAATAAAGAAAGGAATCCTATTAAAAATATAATTAGAGTTAATGGTTATGACGATCACTTAGTAAATAAGCTAATAAATAGATATAAGTTTAGGTTCAATACTCAGAATTCCACCTTTTTTACACGCGAAGAAAATAACACTAAGTATGTCTCCATAACATATAATCCGAAATATAGCAAGGAACTCAATAAGGTATTTAATAAGGTAGGCCTCACCGTAGTCTATAAGTCATCAGACAATCTGAGGAATATCCTAGGAAATCTCAAAGATAATATTCCTAATTGTGAGAAAAGAGGAATTTATGAAATTAGTTGTAATGATTGTAACAAAAAGTATGTTGGGGAAACTAAAAGGTCAATTAAAACACGATTTAAAGAACATTTAGCACACTTAAAATACAGTAGAATAGAAAAGTCTAGCATTGCCGAACATGCCCTTGAAGCTGATCATATTGTAACATTAGATAATCTAAGATTAATAAAAAATGTCTCTGATAGGAGATTGTTGAACGCATAGAAAAGTATGGAAATTATAAAATGTAAAAGTAGTTTAAATAAAGACAGAGGGCCTATTCCTTATAGTCCCCTCTACTGGTTACTTGACCGGAACTGATGGCCTTCCCTATGTCATTAGTTCCGCCTGAGTAATTCAAGGGTTAGGCTAAGTATAAATAGGATAGATTTGTAGTTTAGCTTTAGGCAGTCATCGCTCCTGATGAAGCTAACATGGTTAGCGAAACGCGCGTCGAGTGCAAAAATAAACTGTTTGGTGTAGTGGTGATATATACTGAGTACTTACCTAGGCTAGTGAATTAGACCCCTGACAGATGTATGTCTTAAGATCTAATATGTATTTTCACGTTTTTTTTTTAGTTAATAATGTATAATAATGATAGCTGCTTAGCTACCTAAGAGCTAATAAATGAATCTAGCTCAATCTAGAATCTAGTAGTAAAAGTTTAAAACAAATATTTACCACACCTGATTATTTTTTTAATTATAAACAAACAACATAAAATTATTTCCTCTCGGTACTTGTCCGTTAGTTACCAGTCATCATAGAAATTTATTTTATCTGTGATTGGCCAAATGCAGAAATGTACTGAAAAGTATATGAATATGTTATTTATAGCATCAAATACGTATTAATATTTCGTAGCTCTTAGTCCCGTTTAAATTCACATGTTTCTACGAAAAAAACCTTCACCATATTGTCAAGATGTATGATTTTTTATACCACATAAATTATCAAACTTAATACATTCACGATCATTTTCGCTTAATTTACACTTTTTGGAGGATATTCTGGAACTTTTCCAAATTTTTTGCTCATTACTTTTCGAGATACGGGAGCGATTTTTGGCCCTTTTTTTAAAACTAATATGAAGAAAGGTTTCCAGGAGTACGGCAATTATTCCACAAAGTTGAAGCTTGTAAACGAGTTCAAAAAGATATATGATGTAATAGTTGGTCACACTTTTTTTGTATTATTTTTTAAAAATTGCGAAAAATCGCTGTTGCCCCTTATTTCGAAAAGTATTGATCAAAAAATTTTGCAAAAATTCTGGAATATTCTCCATAAGGTGTAGATTACACGAAAATTATCGCGAGTGACCTTTGATAATTTATAATATATAAATATACTAGCAGTGCCCGCGGCTCCGCTCGCGTGGACTTAATTCACTACTATCGTCACTGCTTATTCCTTATGTTACCTAACGTAATAAAATATCTGCCATTATTTCCCATTATCTCCCATTATTTCTCCCTACCTCCCATTATCTGTACATAATTTCCATTATCTAGGCTTATATCTGCTCATCTCCCATTATTTCTCCTTATCTCCCATTATTTCCCCTTATCTCCCATTATCTCATCTTATCTCCCATTATCTAGGCTTATCTCGACTTATCTCGCAACATTTTTCCTTATCTCCCATTATTTCTCCTTATCTCCCATTATCTCACCATAATTCCCATTATCTAGACTTATCTCTGCTTATCTCCCATTATTTATACTTATCTCCTATTATCTCACCTTATCTCCCATTATCTAGGCTTATATCGAATTATATAAAACATATGTATAAATTTATAAAAACACGTAAATCGGATAAGTGGTTCTCAAGTGATAAGCGCACTAACGGACATACAGACAGACAGAGAGACGTTGCATATTATATTCTTTGCAACATGATATTGTTCCATATTTAATGGTTTAGGCAGTGTATTGCAAGAGAACACGCTAACGGTAACCTTTTTTTTTCCGACTTAATTCACTATTATCGTCACTGCTTATTCTTTATGTTACCTAACGCAATAAAATATATCCTATAACTTGGCCAGAGAACATATGTATGTCTAAAAAAAAAAAGCACGTAACACACTAACTGACGGACAGACAGACAGAGGGACGTTGCATTTTATATATATTATAGATAGATAACCTGGCCAGAGAACATATGTATGCTTTCAAAAAAAGCACGTAAATCGGATAAGTGGTTCTCCAGTGATAAGAGCACTAACGAACAAACAGACAGACAGGCAGACAGAGAGACATTGCATTTTATATATATTATAGATAGAAGATTATAGATAACCTGGCCAGAGAACAAATGTATGAATTAAAAAAAAAACACGTAAATCGGATAAGTGGTTCTGGCGTGATAAACGCACTAATGGATAGACAGACAGAGAGAGAGACATTGCATTATATACATATATTAGAGATTATAGATATTCTCTGCTACATAATATTGTTCCATATTTAATGTTTTAGGCTGTGTATTGCAAGAGAACGCGCTAACAACAAACTTTTTTTCCGACTTCATTCACTATTATAGTACTGCTCATTCCTTATGCTACCTATCGTAATAAAATATAGTCTATAACCTGGCCAGAGAACATATGTATGTTTTTAAAAAAAAAGTACGTGAATCGGATAAGTGGTTCTCCAATGACAAACGCACTAACGGACGGACAGACAGACAAACAGACAGAGATACGTTGCATTTTATATATATTATAGATGTAAAAAAATATATATCTATAACCTGGTTAGAGAGCATATGTGTGAATTTAAAAAATCACGTAAATCGGATAAGTGGTTCTCGAGGGATAAACGCACTAACGGACAGACAGACAGACAGAGTTGCTTTTTATATATATTATGGATATAGATTATTATTGCTATATATGCTACATAATATTGTTCCATATTTAATGGTTTAGGCTGTGTATTGCAAGAGAATGCGCTAGCGGCAAACTTTTTTGCAACTTCATTCGCTATTATCGTCACTGCTCATTCCTTATGTTACCTATCGTAATAAAATATAGCCTATAACCTGGCCAGAGAACATATGTATGTTTAAAAAAAAAGTAGGTAAATCGGATAAGTGGTTTTCCAGTGATAAGCGCACTAACGGACAGACAGACAGACAGAGAGACGTTGTATTTTATATATTATATATATATATGTATATATATATATATATATATATATATATATATATATATATTATATATATATAATATATATATATATATATATATATATATATATATATATATATATATATATATATATATATATACATAAAACAATTTTAAAGGTCATAAGTTTTTACCAAAAATCAGAAACAATCTTTATTAAAAAACTTATTTAGGGTAATATGATTTTTTATTTTAAAAGCAATCACCATACGACACATTAGTCCGACTTGCACTTGGCCGGTCTTTTAGGTATTCATTCAATACTTACTTAAATTTGCTGTTATATAAAAAGTAGATTTGTAAAATCCGTAATTTACTAACTAATAATATTAACAATAAAAGCTCTCCTTCTCTCAAATCTACATTACCTCGTTCGTAACAAAAATCATTCCACACGTTTGCCATTTCTTCATATTAAAGCAATTCAATCAATACCGTTAGGGAACGAAAAACAATAGGCCCAGGTTCGCAAAGTTCGTAAAGAAAATTACGAAAATCAAACAAGGAATTATGGTCGATTCCAGAAGGCAACGGACACATAAACGTTGTAACTTTTCCTCCGGAAAGGCGAAATGAATAATTCATCGTATGTGCCCCGTCTCCAGTATAGTTAATGGCTCGGGAGTATAGATCACGTGGACAACTATCTATCAATTAGGGTGCGTCCACTTACAGTGCACGCAACATGTCCATTTCGGAAACGAGACGGAAGGAGAGGAAATTATGACACTGTTAATATCCAGTGGCGTAGAGAAATACAGAAGAATGGTGGGCTAGTGAGCGTGCCTAATCAATATACGGCTTGAAAAGGAATTTACCAAGAGAAAATATAGACCTACTAATGTTACGATTAGTTACATATTCTTGTATTAATTCTTCCTTTAATTGATGGAACTTCATAACTAGTAAATATACGGTAAATTAAACACCTGTTTGTTTAATTCCACTTTATTGGACTAATTAAAAACTTAACAAACTTTCAACACGATTCGCTACCAGCGTTTTCAAAAAGGAATGAATCAGAATGTCAAAATTTAACTTTCAAAACTACACGGCTCTGATGAGGCCATCAGTTCCTATATTTGTGCCAAATTTCAACTGTCTAGGTCGTATAGTCTCGGAGAAACTAGGATGTGACAGACACACAGACAGATAGACACCTTAGTGATCCCATAACTGTCCCGTACGGAACACTAAAAACACTAAATCATTTTAGGGTATGGTTACGCTGCTCTAATGATAAAAAACAAAATATTGATTTATTAAATATTTTTGACTTTTGTTTTACTAGCGTTAACACTAAACACACTAAATCATTTTAGGGTATGGTTACGCTGCTCTAATGATAAAAAACAAAATATTGATTTATTAAATATTTTTGACTTTTGTTTTACTAGCGTTAACATATAAAAATAACTGTGCTTTTGATAGCCTCAATTTTGGCTTGTACCGCCATAGCATCATGTTCCAAACATTCCAGACTTTCGAAAATATACTGCTAAACTAGTGTCCTTGTCAATATATATATATATATATATATATATATATATATATATATATATATATATATATATATATATATATATATATATATATATATATATATATATAGTTAGGCAGAAAGTGTACGGCATATGGGTTTTGGGTTTTTTTCTTTAGCATTAAAGTTAGAGAAAAAGTCAATGTATATGTAGATTCTGCATCTCCTGAAACTCAAAATAATTTTTTGAGCGCCGATTGTCATTTGTCGTTTAGGAGAAATTTAAATTTTCTTAAGTTTAAAATCCAAAAGTTACACTGTTTGTTCAAATATTGAAAACATTTATTAGGAAAAATTCTTTAGAAATGCATTTTATGGTAGTGTGCAAAATCTTAGATAGATTAGATAGGAATCGTATTTTGTCAGTTTTTAACCAATAAAAATATGATCGCTAGGAGATATCTTGACTTTGAAATACATTGGTTAGATTAACAGAATAATTTTAAAATTTGTTTGTTGTTGCCCAGCTATATTTTACTTCCCTCACAACCAATAATTAAAAAAATGATATTTTTATTTTTACCTCATAGTTTGGGATCTTTGTTTTTTTAGGGACACTTTAGCATCCGAATTATATTACAAGAAAAGAAAATAAATAATAATAAATATAGTGCTACAGGCAACTGAAATAGTACTTTTGTTTGGCTTTGTACGAAGGCCGCCTTTTTAGTTTTTACAAACCACCACTAGATGGCGCTGAGGAGATGTAATATTACCATTGTTGTAAAACTTGACATTTGTTATTGTTTTAAAAAAAAACACTTTTGTGAACAAATGGAAATTTCACGTAAAGGCTTTCGTTGGATGATTTTTTACGATTTTACTAAAGGTCTAACTCAACAGCAATGCCTCGAATCGCCTCGTTCAGTTTTTGGTAACGAATCACCATTAGAATAGACTATTTTCAATTGGTTTGCACAATTTCGTCATGGTGGTGCTTCCGTCAGCGATAAATTTCATGAAGCTCGACTAAAATCGGTTGTTGTTCCAAAAAACATCGATACTGTGCTCAACTTGATTGAAGAGGATCGACATATGTCTTACCGTGAGATAGAGTTATTCTTAGGCATATCGAAAACTTCAGGACATTCGATTTTGCTGTGAAAAAGGTCTGTTTCCTGTAGTTATTTGACTAAAACTCAAAAACTGCCAGAAACTAAGCAACAATTAACTGTTTGGGTGTTCCAGAGGAAAATCCAACAAAAATCGTTCGTTCGCGAAGCACTTCCAGGAAATTGATCGTTTGTTTCTTTGGTTATACTGGACATGTTGCAACCATGGCTTTAGAGGATCAACGAACAGTTAATGTTGAATGTTATACAACAATTTACTTGCCAGAAGTCATCGATCATCATCATCAGCATCAGCTACGCAGTCCATGGTCTGACATAAGCTTCCCCTAAGTAAGTCCATCTTTTTCGGTTTTGGGACTTGTTTATCCAGTTGTATCCAACTAGTCGTTTGATGTCGTCAGACCATCGGGTTTGCGGGCGTCCTTTACTTCTATTCTCATTCCAAGGCCTCCAGTTAATTACCTTATGTGTCCATCGATTATTAGAGAGTTCTGTGATATGACCCGTCCATCTCAACTTCAACCTGCTTACCCTCTCAGCTACATCAGTTATCTTGGAGCTTCCTCGAATTTCTTCATTAGTCCGCCTATCCTTTAACGATATTCCCAACATGCTCCTTTCCATCGCTCGTTGAGCTACTTGTAGGCGATTTATAATGTCTTGATTTAAAGCCCGTGTTTCCGTTCCGTATGTCAATACTGGCAACACGAATTGACCAAATGTGTTCGCTTTTAGTATTTGGGATGCCAAATGCCGACCAAGCCAGTGATAGATCCGCTTCCAAGTTTTGCTTGGATATTACTATTTTTTGTCCAAGATATACGTATGAATCCATTCTTGTGATTTTCCGTTTTCAATGTTCAGTTCTGCTTCTTTATCACAGTCGTCATTTGTCATGAACATGGTTTTGGTGATGTTTATCTTCAGACCAATTTCTCTGGACTTGTTGTTAAGTTCGTTCAGCATTTTTTCCAATTCTTCTTTGTTGTTAGATATAAGCACAATATCATCCGCGAATGTTTGAGTTGCTCTCCTTCTATATTTGTACCCTTACTTGTCCATATAAGTAGTTTGAAAAGATCTTCTACCACCAACACAAACAATTTCGGCGAGATGGTGTTCCCTTGACGTACCCCTCTTTTTATTTCTATTTTATTGGTGCTTTCTTTAAATACTGAAATTCTTAAATCTGAAATGTTGCATTTTTATTAATAATTTGAATAATCTCCGAGTATCTGCTGTCAATTTTACATTTACTTAGAATATTTAATGTTGCCCAGATTTCAAGGGAGTCAAACGCTTTCTCGTAATCCACAAAGGCTACCCAAATCTTAAAATTATACTCGTTTGACTTCTCTATTAAGGTTTTTAATACCTAAAGTGTGGTCAAGTGTACTAAATCCTTTTCTAAATCCGGCTTGTTCTCTAGGTTGGTAAGCGTGAAATTTCTTTGTGAGTCTCTCAGTTATTATTTTCATAAATAACTTGTACAGGGTGAGTCAACGATAGAGTAAAGCTCTTTATCTCATTGTTTCGGGAATGACGAAAAAATGTTAAATACAATAATTTTAGGGAATATTAAGGTGCACAGTTTAAAATTATTTTTGAGTATACAGGGTACTTCAAAAAAGTGTGGCCGATATAACATATCTTTTTTTAAAAGGAACATCCTATTTTCTAATTCATTTTTAAATTCGGAGGTAAAATTTTATAACTTTTTTATTTATAACGTTATATACCTAAACATAGCAGTTTTTCTAATATTTCAATTTTTTTTTTAAAAAAAAAAATACTTGTTTTCAGTTTTGTAAAAAATTGCCAGTAGCGCCATTGTTTCTGAAGGTGGAATACTCATAATTGGTACGAGCATTCTACAGGACGAAAAAAAGATATATTTAAAGAAATTTGAGTTAGATGATACAGGGTGTTCAAAATAAATTTATGCATTTCGACTATTTTAAATAGAAAAATCTCAAATTTTTTAAATGACACACTCTATATATTATTATTTTTTCTGATAGATTTCATGAAACCCTCCAACTTTTATTAAGTATGTCATATACCTATTTCTAATAGTTTTCGATTTATTTTGAATTTTTCAATTTTTACCCTTGTTTTTAATACACTACGCTATTGTGAAAACATAAACAAATAGTTAATAATAATTTTAATATAGTTTAACTTATCTAATGATTAATTATTATGACGTAATAAATGTTCAAAAGATGCCCGTCTACTTGAATACACATGTTTAGTCGTTTTACTATATTTTCCTTCCCTTTCCTTAGCATAAAGGGCGTTATTGTCCTGCGTGGCATCCCGTATCCTATTTTCCATATCCATATAGAGGGATTCACATAAACATGATCTTTAATGTAGCCCCACAAAAAGAAGTCTAAATGTGTTAAGTAACATGATCGAGGGGGCAATTGAATGAATCCATCCCTACCGATCCATTTTTGTGGGTAACGATCGTTTAAAAATTCTCGAACTTCCCGGCGGTAAGGAGCAGAAGCTCCGTCTTGTTGAATCGTGGAAAAAATAAGGACCAATGATTCGAAAATTTAATATTCCATACCATACATTAAGCGACCAATGGTTTTGGTTTTGAATTTCCCGGACCCAAAATTGATTAACCGTTGAATAATAATGCATGTTATGGCTGTTAACTGCTCCATTACTACGAAAAGTAGCTTCATCAGAAGAATTGAATAAAACATTTGGATTGGCTTCTATTGCTCCATTCAAGGTGGTACAAAAGTTTACTCGTCGTTCAAAATCACGGTCTTAAAATTCTTGATGTAGTTCCACATGAAAGGGATGATATTTGTATTTTCTCGTGGTGCGATTAGCCGTAGATTGGAATGTGTCAGAGAAGTCAGCTAGTTGACGGCTGCTGACCTGGGGATTATCTTTAACATGAAGTAAAATCTTCATTTCTTTTTCCTCATTGGTAGCATTCTGGTTTATTACTTTCCGTTTCGTATACTCAACTCTACCACTACCATCAAACCGTTCCATTAAGCACTGAAAAGATTTTCTAGATGGTATACGTCTATTAGGGTACTTCGCTCCGTAAAGCCTTACTGCCGAAAGACAAATTTTTCCCGCCTCGCCCAGTATATAAACCATATCAATTAATTCATTTTTAGGAAAATCCATAACTATTACATTTATATGTCACTTACTACAACAAATTAAACTATTTTTGCTTTTAATAGACATGTCAAAATTGGCAATGCTATGATATTTGTTTCGTCTTGGCATAAATGATTTATAGCAAATTAAAAAAAGGATAAATTAGAAAATAGGATGTCCATTAAAAAAACATATAAATCGGTATATCGGCCACACTTTTTGAAGGGTACCCTGTATAATTAAAAAAATAATTTAAAAAATTTGAGATGTGCACCTTAAAATTCCCTAAAACATTTAAATTTTTTTTAAACATTCCCGAAACAAATGAAATTTCTTTACTCTATCATTGATCTCACGCTGTACATTACGGAGAATAGCTGATTGGTCTATGGAACTAGTTAATTTTTTACAAACCTAAAACCTTTTTGAAGAAAATTGACCAGTACAAAACATTATCCCAGTCTCTAGGTACATCGCAAAATGTGGATAAAATTTTACGCACAATATAACTAAAATTCGAAATATGGGTTCCATCTTTTTTGAAGTACCCTGTATACAAAAGTCATCGATGAAAACTATCAGGAAAAACAAGCGAAAACGTTGTATTTAACATTTTTTCGTTATTCCCGAAACAAATGAGATAATGAACTATCGTTGACTCACACAGTACGTCAAACAAGGGATTATTTGACGGAAAAAAAAACATCAAATTAATGTCTCATTACCTGTATTTACTGATTTATTGCCTACGACTTCTTATTGTTCTCGAATGTCAAAAAATGCGTGGATAGCGATTTTCATTACCTCAAGAATTTGTTGAATCATTCCAAATCATGTTTTTGAGGTACCAACTTCAGAGTGGAACGAATGTTTCGAGAATCGGTTCGAACGCATGCAAAAGTGTGTAAATCTTAAAGGCAAATTTTTGGTGAAACAATAAAACGAATTGTACCAAATTTTTTTTTTTCCTTCCATTGTTTTGGTAAAAATTTAAACGGTAGCCTTCCTATTCCTCGCACTGTGTGACTACGAGCAGTGATGAATAATTATACCCTTACTTAGAAGAATGCCGTGAACGTAACGGTGTATTTTTCGCAAAGATTGTAGCTTTATATACAATATAGCTTTATTTTAGTTAATGAATTTAAAATTAAATTTTTTGAACAAAAAAATTTATTTAAAATCAGAATTAAAATGCTTAATTTGACATCACGAAGACGTGCAAAAACACATTCAAATCCAATGCAGTACAAAAATTTTTTAAACTTTTGAAGTGGCTACTTATTACTCTTACTTACTTTCCATTCGTGGTTTTAAAACAAGAAAAAAAGACAGAAACAATAACGTTTTTTTAAAAAAATATATTTATTAATTTAATTAAGCAATTTTTTTCTATTTTATATAAAATTCCGAAGTTTATGTGGGACAAAAAATATTTTATCAATAAAAACATAAAGAAAAGAAGCTCTTAATATCAAATTATTTCAATAAATTCTGTTAAGTTAGCAGTTTATATCTCTAAAACCCTGCGCTCGACAATACAACTACTAACTCTAGTTTTAAATCTTACGTCTTAAATTATACCTAAATATTCAAGAAGTAATAGTTTAATACCTTACTTTCTAAAGTAACGCAAAACTTTTCTTCCTCAAATTAAACTTCAGTTAAGTCACTAAACCTTACAAACTTAACAATAGCACTGATTCCATCTATCTCAAACTAAGCTTTCTCCCGTTGTCACAGAGAATTAAGCAGGATTGTTTTAAACCTAACATTGCTTGTCTCCCTGCCAGCAGATGTTCCATTCTGGTTATTTCTTATACTATTTTGTGTTTTCTATTTTAAATGGACTTATAATTTGTACATGGAGTGGAAAGAAAACAATGAAACTATCGTCAGTGTATTAAAAAACCTTATATTTTTCTAGATCTTACGAAACTTGAATTTCTGAATTTTCGATTGGAAATGCAAATAACAGAATGCAATAGGGGGTTTATTCAAATTGCATACATATAACGGCCATGAAGTGAGTATCAACACCGTCATATTTGAACAGTTTTGTGGAACAAGATAATTTTGGTATAGTAGTATAGTTAAAGAAGATGAAGATGAAAATAGAAAAGCGAATGACAGTCACTACTGTTTTCACTTACAACCTGACATGCTTCTTTATTTTAAATGAAACACCTAATGTATTTCTATTTTTTGATTTCTATATCAAATTCGCTTATCGTTCTCAATGTCAAATATCAAATATTTTTGGGACATCTATTTAATAATGTAATCAAAATAAGTTCCTAACTTTAAGTTTCACTAATGTAAAGTTTCAAAATAATCTTCTGACTTTGAATTTCACTAGTGTGCAAATTAAAAATAATTTTCTAACTTTAAATTCAACTAATGTGAAGTTTCAGGACCTATCAGTTTAAAACGGTTAAATTTAGAAAGTCGACCATGTTACTATCCATAGTTTATTTATTAATTAACTTATTTTAAAGAACTAAATTTAAAGACATCACGAAATTTTATATTGATTACTCTTTTTACTATCCTATATCGAAAAAAACTCCTTTTAATTCTAAAAATTTCAATAAATAAGCAGGGACTTGGGGTAATACACCTGAAAAATTATATTACCTCGAGATAATTTTTTTTCTATATATTAATGACCTCTGTGATACTCTAAATTGTGGCAGGCTGCTTTTCGCTGATGATCTCAAGCTGTATGCGCCCGTATCATGTATTCAGGACTGTAAACTGCTTCAAACAGAACTTTGCGTGCTTGAGGATTGATGTAAGCACAATAAATTAGACTCGAATATTTCTAAATGTAAAATTATGTCGGTGACGAGGAAAAACCATATAATAACATATGAGTATTCACTAGGAACGTCAACTCTCGGGCGCACTACAACAGTGTAAGGGACTTGGTAGTAGTATTCGATAACAAAATGAATATTTCTAATCACATTAATAACGTAACGCTGGAAGCCAATCGTCTATATGGCTTTATAGTGCGCAACTATACAAGCTTTAATAGTGAACGATTTTTAATACTGCTATATGAGTCTTATGTGAGATCCAAACTGGAGTATTCCTCTTTTATTTGGAGCACTGGGATTTTAGAGCTGATTTTAACTATATTTGGGACGCTAAATCTATACATGCAATCCGTTTTTCTCTATCAGCTCTACTTTTTTAGATACATCAACTTATCTACCAATGTGGTTTTTATTCAGTATATTCATTTATGAGAGTTCTAAAATTATTATATATTCATTAATGTAGGTACAATGGTTTTATTGTCAGTCTGTAATTGAGTAAATTCCAGGTAAATCTATAAATAGTGGAACCATTGCCTACCAGGTACTTGAACTGACCCTTTTAATCACCTAACTCGGGTAAGTCTCGTCAGTTTGTGCGTTCTTACTAATGAGAGTAGATCGAATTCGGCGTGCTATTTTATGTTAAGAAAAGAGTGTTTTTGTGTTATTGAACAGAATTAAAATGAGTTCAGGTTCCAGTTCAAGAAGAAGTTGTATAAATCAACCTGATGTGTTTTGCTATATATGCGGAGAATACATGTTTCAACAAAACAGACAAACTATTACTGACTTTGTAAAGCGAGCGTATCTTGGATACTTTGGAGTTAAGCTTGGTGATCAGGACAAAAACGTGGGCCCCGCATCTCGTATGTAAAACTTGTACAGAGCATTTACGGCAGTGGACCACCGGGAAAAGAAAATGTCTAAAATTCGGCGTACCAATGATTTGGAGAGAACCAAAAAACCACTTCAATGATTGTTATTTCTGTTTAGTAAATACTAATGGAATCAATCGAAATAACCGCAGTAAGTGGACTTATCCTAATTTAGACTCGGCAATACGCCCTATCCCGCACTCAGATGAAATACCGATTCCAACATTTCATCAGCTACCACATATCTCTGATGACGAATATTTTCCCTCTGATCGCTCTTCTGATGCTAATAAAAGTTCTGATGCTAATGAAACTAACAGTGACTATGAGGGGACGTCATCAGTTCCTCAACGCTTCAATCAAAATGAATTAAATGATCTCACCAGGGATCTCAATTTATCGAAAAAAGCTTCTGAAGTACTGGCTTCTAGATTGAACGACAAAAATTTACTTTAACAAGGAACCAAAATTACCTTTTACCGTACAAGAGAAAAAGATCTGCTACCATTCTTTTCTCAAGAAGACAATCTTGTATTTTGTCACGAAATTAGGGGACTCATGAAAGAAATGGGACTTTCTGAATATATTCCAGATGATTGGCGCCTATTTATTGACAGTTCAAAGCGAAGTTTAAAATGTGTCCTTCTACATAATGGGAATAAATATGGTTCAATACCACTAGCTCACTCAACGAAACTGAAAGAAGAATATAATACCATAGCTTTGGTCTTGCAGAAGATAAAGTATTACGAACATCAATGGATGATTTGTGTAGACTTAAAAATGGTAAACTTTCTTCTTGGGCAGCAAAGTGGTTACACGAAATATCCGTGTTTCTTGTGCCTCTGGGATAGTAGGGACAAAACACACCACTGGGTTAGAAAAGATTGGCCTCAGAGAGAAAACATGGACGTTGGGGAAAAGAATGTCATTAACGACACTTTGGTTGAAAGAGAAAAAATCATACTTCCTCCGTTACATATAAAAGTTGGGCTTAATGAAGCAATTTGTAAAAGCTCTTGATAAGAATGGGTCTTGTTTTGCATATATAGGGGTAAAAATGCATCAGTTGAGCACAGAAAAAACTCAAAGCAGGGATATTTGACGGCCCACAAATAAGACAATTAATTAAGGATCCTGCCTTAATAAATTCAATTGAACGAGAAGCTTGGACATCATTTGTTGCAGTTGTAGAAATTTTTCTAGGCAAACATAAAGCTCAAAACTATGTTGAAATGGTTAACAAGATGCTTAATAGTTTCAAATCCTTAGGGTGCAATATGAGTATTAAAATACACTATTTACACAGCCACTTAGACCGTTTTCCAGAAAATTTAGGAGACATGAGTGAGGAACAAGGTGAAAGATTTCACCAAGATATTAAAGTTATGGAGGACCGCTACCAAGGAAGATGGGACATGCACATGCTGGCAGATTACTGCTGGAGTTTAAAAAGGGACTGTTTAAAAAAACATTCAAGAATGTCGCGGAAAAGAAGCTTTCCAAGTGTTGAGTGACTATTTCATTTCTTCAATGTTTTTTTTTTTTGTTTGTAAGTACGACATAATATTGTATTTTGTATAACTAAAATAAAAATTTCGTATCTACTTTTGTTTACTTACACTTACGGATTTGAGTTACAATAATGTAACTTATATTTCTCTAAAATTGTATATCTTAAAAATTTGAGCTCCTAGGTACAAATGAATACGTTATTTGAATTCAGGACATCAAATTGATATAGAATCAGCTCAAAAAACCTCGACACCAAAACAGCTGTTCCCCTGTGTTATTTATGCTACAAGCTAATGCTAGAACGAGTTCAAAGAAGATTTCTAAAATATTTATCATATAAAGTAGATGTTGTCTATCCAATGAGAGGAATAGAGTACTCTTTGTTATTGGAGAGATTTAATCTTCAATCACTTGAGGGTTGCAGAGAGTGTTCGTCTATAGTTATCTTGTATAGATTATTGCACGGAGTCATCGACTGTTCTGAGTTGCTATCGGAGGTGGCTATTTTGGTGCCTAGAATTAATTCAGGAAATACTGCTACTTTTGTTTGTTCACGTGCTAGGACTAATCTCAGGTTAATTGAACCAATCAATGTTATGTGCAATAAATTTAACTTAATTAGTAATGAATGTGACATTTTTGTAAAAACCGAAAATAAGATTCGGTCAATATATTTGGATCATTTCACTTGATAAGACATTTATAGAAATACTTTTAGAAGCTTGTTTTGCTTGTTGGATGTTTGTAACTAATATTTGTTTTATTTCTCTTTTATTCTAATTTGTACTGCGCCGATTCATTTAATTTCTTTATTAATTTTTATTTATTTTTTCTTTTTTTTTCATTTGTTGTTTTTGTCTATTTTTGTTGTTACTTTAGTACCTTAGTTTTAAGAGAAAGTTTCATTCATATTCTTTTTTATTTTCCCTGTAAATGGTTCTTATTGTTGGGAATAAAAGCTATTATTTTTATTATTATTATTATAATGCAACATTGTATATGGTTTGTTTTATTTTTCTACAAAATTTTAATAAAAATTATGCTAGTAATAATTAGATTATATATCTGGGATAAGACCCAAAAGAGATTGCTAATATTTAACATGAAGACTTATTTGAAGGCTAAACTATCTAGACTTTGTCTACCAATTTCAACCTCTTTAACACTATAATTATTTAAAATTTGTATTTTAGGCAGTTAAGTTCTAGAAATTATTAAAAGAACTGTTTCGTTACTTATCATATTAAAATTATAACGTGAAAAAGGGGGCTATTGTAAAACGCTGACTTGAAAAACTGTAAAAATAAGACTGATTTTTAAAAATCATTAACTCAGGAACTGTTATTTAATAAAGGTTGTTGTACACCACTAGTCTTTTGATGTCGTCAGACCATCGAGTTTACCGGCGTCCTCTACTTCTTTTCTCATTCCAGGGCCTTCAGTTAATTACCTTATGGATCAATCGATTACACAGCCCCACAAAAAAAAAGTGGGGTATACTTTTGATGCGATATATCAGATCCGTAGTATTTTTGCCCGCTGATCACGAATCTGACGTCAGAATATCGCCATCACATCTCAATTTTTTTCTAACCTCAAAAAATAGGTAAAAATTAAGAAAAATATACTCCTAAAAATTGATTCAAGCTTTTTCATGAATCCAAAGATGTATTAATATGTATTCGGACACGCTAAGCTAATATTCATCGGTTGGATTGAGCCATACAGTTCTGTTTTCTTTCTAACCTCAATAAATTAGACAGATATAGTGCTTTTCGAATGCAAAAACGAATTCAAATTAAAATTCAACCGATCCTTACCAAATTTGGTACACGGGGATTTTTTGGGTCGCTGATCACGAATCTGAGGTTGGATTTGCAAAATTCAAGATGGCAGATGTTTTCGCGCCATTTTGAACGCCGAGAAAATTCATCGGTCGATTTTTATTCTTCTACCTGTATCCAGGGCACCTCCACATGGTGACGGTGGGCAACGGTGTTACTCCATTAGCCGGCAGAGTCCCTGGATAACGGCTTAGATGCCGTCATGGCAGGTAGAAGAAAGAGAATTACGATGCAGGGACTCGGAAACCCAGTATCGGCGGTTGGTCAGAGTGGGAAAGCGGGCCCGCAGCCGTCGTCATTCAGTGACCGTAGCTCTTCATGTGTGGGTGACTTGGCTCATGTAGAGTATAATGCTACAAGAAAACGGTCTCACGGTACAAGGACTTTTCATAAGTGCGATAAAAACAGTGATTCATTTTGTTATATTTGCTGTCAACACGTATTGAGTAAAATGGGGTCACCGATAACGGGTAAGATTAAAACCTTATATAAGGATTATTTTAACATTGAAATACAGCACCAGGATACAGATTGGGTTCCCCACATCATTTGCAGTTCTTGCAAAATAATGTTGTACATCAATAAGAAGGCGATTAAATATTCCAGACCAGCAATATGGAATAGACCATACAGTGAAAATGATTGCTACTTTTGTATGAATGTTGTATCTAGGCATAACCGAAAAAATAAAAGCACTATTACTTATAACGATGTTTCGACAGTAACAAGACCAACTAAACTAATTCCGCCTCCTGAACCACTTGATGCTGATGTTATGAAAACAAATGATTTCACCTTATCAGTTCATGCCGAAAACATTGAGACTGTCGAAAAAGATTCAAACACTGTTACTAATGAATGTTCTAGTGACAACCTATCATATACTAGTGACACAGATAAGAATTTCTACCATACGACCGTAAACCAGAACCAATACTCGTATCACAGTCAGAACTTAGTGATCTAGTCAGAGATTTAGGCTTATCCAAAGATGGTTCAGAGCATCTTGCTTCCTTTTTAAAGAAAAAACATTTACTTAAGCCAGAAGCTACGATTTCTTATTATAGAAACAGAGATGAAGAATTTCGAAAATATTTTACAATGGACGAATTGTCACTTTCATATTGTACCGATGTAAAAGGTCTAATGGATGAATTTCAAAATAACTCATACGGTCCTGAAGAATGGAGACTGTTCATTGATTCTTCTAAACGGAGCATTATGGCAGTTTTGCTGCATAATACCAACGTTTACGCTCCCATTCCGATTGCTCATTCCACAGTTATGGAAGAGCAATATGAAAAAATGAAGCAGCTTTTGATAAAAATAAAATATGCTGATCATAACTGGAAAATTTGAGGAGATCTGAAAATGGTAACAATATTGCTTGGCCAACAGTGAGGGTTTACACTTTATCCCTGTTATAAATGTCTGTGGAATAGCAGAGACAGGGAACGTCATTATAAGAAAAAAATTTGGCCAACAAGAGAATCGTTCACTCCTGGTGAAAATAATGTATTGTTTCCACCATTGGTAGATTCAGAAAAAGTTCTTATTCCCCCGCTTCACATTAAGCTTGGACTTATGAAGCAATTCACGAGAGCATTAGATACAAATGGCCCATGTTTCAAATATTTGCATAAAAAATTTCCGAAATTTTCTGAAGCTAAAATTAAGGCAGGCGTATTTGACGGGCCACAAATAAGAAAATTGTTTCAAGATTCATTATTTGTTACTAAAATGAATAAAGTTGAAAAAGCTGCTTGGCTTAGTTTTAAACAAGTCGCAACAAACTTTTTGGGAAATAATAAAAGTCCTAAGTACAAAGAAATAGTCGAGAAAATGGTAAAAAAATTTTTCAAACATTAGGTTGCTTAATGAATCTAAAATTACATTTCCTGGACTCCCACATCGATGATTTCCCAGATAATCTTGGTGACTACAGTGAGGAGCAAGGGGAACGTTTTCACCAAGATCTGAAAATCATAGAAAATCGGTATCAAGGACGACGGGATGACCATATGCTAGCGGACTATTGCTGGTCGCTAAAAAGAGAAACAAGTCCTCAAAAGCGTTTGGGCAAAAAGCCTTTGAATAGGTCATTCGCGGAAAAAAAGAACAAGATACAGCCAAAAAAAGGAAAGTTAGGCGCGAGTCTAACCTTCGCAATTCTAGGGCTTAAGGGTCTACTATTTGAGAGTATATGGTTTAAAAGTTCTGGTTTTGAGTTTATTGGGTCTCATTTTTAAAGTTACAGGGTTATTGATGTCTATTTTTTGAGGTTACAGGGTGTGGGAGTCTAAGGTTTAAGAGTATCAGGTTTGAGGATTCCCCAACTGTATACCAAATTTGGTAGGAATCGGTTGGTTTTCAAAAATTTTGTCCGCCATCTTGGATCTGCCATTTTGAATTTTGCAAATCCGACCTCAGATTCATGATCAGCAACCCAAAAAACCCCCGTGTACCAAATTTGGTAAGAATCGGTTGAATTTTAATTTGAATTCGTTTTTGCATTCGAGAAGCACTATATCTGTCTGATTTATTGAGGTTAGAAAGAAGACAGAACTGTATGGCTTAATCCAACCGATTAATATTAGCTTAGCGTGTCCGAATACATATTAATACATCTTTGGATTCATGGAAAAGCTTGAATCAATTTTTTAGGAGTATATTTTTCTTAATTTTTACTAATGTTTACCTATTTTTTGAGGTTAGAAAAAAATTGAGATGTGATGGCGATATTCTGACGTCAGATTCGTGATCAGCGGGCAAAAATACTACGGATCTGATAAATCGCATCAAAAGTATACCCCCACTTTTTTTTTGTGGGGGCTGTGTTATCAGAGAGTTTTGTGATCTGATCCGCTCATCTCCACTTCAACCTGCTTACCCTCTCAGCTACATCAGCTCTTTTGAAAATTCCCAACATGCTCCTTTCCATCGCTGGTTGAGATGCTTGTAGGCGATTTATAATGTCTTGATTCAAAGCACACGTTTCCGTTCCGTATGTCAATACTGGCAACACGAATTGATCAAATGTGTTCGCTTTTAGTGTATTTGGGATTTTAGAAAGGAAGATGTTCCGCAATCTGCCAAATGCCGACCAAGTCAATGATATTGTCTTTCATAGATCCGCTTCCAAGTTTTCCTTGGATATTACTATTTGTGTTCAAGATATTTTTTTTTTCTGGGTCCAGCACACGTGCTGCAGGGAAGTCCCTAAAGCGCTACAGGAGCGACACATGTGATACGATATACGTATAAATACGTTCTTGTGATTTTCGCTTTTTCAACGTACAGTTCTGCTTCCTTATCACAGTCGTCATTTGTCATGAACATGGTTTTGGCGATGCTTATCTTCAGACCAATCTCTCTGGACTTATTATTTTTTCCAATTCTACTTTGTTGTTAGATATAAGCACAATATCATCCGCGAATCGCAAATGATTGAGTTGCTGTCCTTCTATATTTATACCCTTTCTTGTCCAGGGAAGTAGTTTGAAAAGAACTGAAAGACTGATTTCTAAAAGTCATTAACTCAGAAACTGTTATTATTTAATAAAGGTAGTTGTACACAAAACTTGTTTAGAATTTCATTAAAATGAGTCAGCTGAAGATACATCACAGCCACAACCCCAAATCATTATATATTATTAGTGGGTAATTATTGGATTTTTTCTACAAATAATAAAGCTTCTAACTTAGAAATAAAAATTGTTTTTCAGAGGAAGTTTCTCTGGTCTAACCATTAACCATATGTTTCATGAAACCGAGTATCAGTTATTTTTTTTACCTACCAAGAGTACCGGCTTTAGCTGTAATATTCATTCATTCATCTATCTAAAACTGCCAATATTGAGAATAACTTCTTTTCCACCCGATATGTATTATATGTATATATATATATATATATATATATATATATATATATATATATATATATATATATATATACATATGTATATATATATATATATATATATATATATATATATATATATATATGTATATATATATATATATATATATATATATATATATATATATATATATATATATATATATGTATATATATATATATATATATATATATATATATATATATATATATATATATTTATATATATATATATATATATATATATATATATATATATATATATATATATATATATGTGTATCCAGTCCAAGAAGTTTCCATACATCACTCGCATTTTATACTATTTTTCTGTTATGTTTAACTAATTAATTGGAACTATGAGAAAACATCTTTAAATTAATATTTGAAATTTAACCAACGAGGATTAGTATTAAAAACAACTACGGAACATTTTATTTAGAAGTTACATCATCGTTATAAAAATGTAATCAAAATTAATGTCAAAAAAGTCTCCATACACTCAAGAACTGCATTGAAAAAAACACGTTATAATCCAAAGCATTTTATCAAGTTATCTGTTGCTCGCTAAACTGAAAACAAATGAATCATTTTCGGCCATACTTTATAATCTGTCACTTGTTGCTAGTAATTTTGCATTGAGTTCACAGTAGTATTAAAAACCGGTCAAGTGCAAGTTGAACTTGCAGAATTAGTGTTCCGTACGTTGATTGCTTTTAAAATAAAAAAATTTGTTAGGGTGGTATAAAATGATTGTGACTTCACAAAACACACCCCAAATGAGTTTTCAACAAAGTTTGTTTCCAATCTTTACTGAAAAACTGGTGAGCTTGAAATTTTGTTTTTTTTATACACCAAATAAATTATTAAAGGTGACAATTTTCGTTCAATTTATACACCGTGGAGAATATTCCAGAATCTATACACCGTGGAGAATATTCCAGAATTTTTTCAAAATTTTTTGATCAGTACTTTTCGATGAATGGGGAATGGATGAATATGAAAAATGGGGCCTAGAAGTCAATATTAAAAAGACCGAGTACATGTGCTTCGGAGGACAACAGCAGGACTTGAAACTGGCCACAGGACACACCATCAAACACTGTGCCAGTTATAAGTATTTGGGAACGAGAATGTCTAGGGACGGAACACTGGAAGAAGCAATATTCGAGAGGAATATCCAAGGAAGAAAAGCGATTGCAATGCTTAATAGTACACTATGGGACAAAAATATAACCATTGAAAATAAGAAGAGAATTTACAACTCAATAGTGAAAAGTATAATAACTTACAGCTCCCAGGTGTGGCCATTAAAGGAAAGAACAGAAAAAATACTAAAAGCTACAGAAATGGATTTCTGGAGACGAACAGCCAGATAATCCAGAAAAGACCGCATACCAAATGACACGATAAGGCGAGCTTTAGAAATAAAGCACGATATAGTGGACGAAATCAGAATCCAACAGTTGGTATGGTACGGACATGTACAGAGAATGTCACAAGACCGACTGCCTAAAAAGATTTTAAATTGGAACCCTCATGGAAAAAGAAAGCGAGGAAGACCACGCCAAAGCTAGAGAGCCGGAATCAACAAGGAAGTACTAGAGAGAGATCTGGAGGAGGAGGGATGGAGAAACCGGGAGGAGTGGAAAATTTAGGCATCGGAAGACGGAAGACGTTATAAAACCGATTGATATATATATATATATATATATATATATATATATATATATATATATATATATATATATATATATACTTTTCGAGATATGCCAATTGGACAAGGAACATTTAGAGGAAAGTGTTATTGATAGCTTAAGCGACAAACCTATTTTCTTCAAAAGATACGTAGATGATTGCATTCTAGCACTACAAGAAGACCAAATAGAAAACACAGTTAAAGCCTTCGACCAATTCAACAAAAAATTACAATTCACCATCGAAACAGAACAAAACAACGCCAAAAAATTCCTAGATCTAACTCTAATAAGAGAAAAAAACAAAATAAATAGCAAATGGTACACAAAACCAACAAGTTCTGGAAATATCTAAACTACCATCCACACCATCCTTTAAATTTTAAGAAAAATACCGCCATAAATTTAATTGACAGAGGCTTAAAACTAACAAGTCCTAAATATAGAGCAGAAATAATAGAAAAAATAAAAACTATCTTAACCAACAACAATTATCCGGTTAAGCTAATTAACAAAATTTTAAAAACCAGAATTCACAAATTATATAATACTCTAGATAGACAACCAAAACAAAGAACAGCTACAACATATATATCCATGCCATATATTCAAGGACTTTCAGAAAAAATTAAAGCAGTCCTCAAAAAACATAATTTAACTGTTTGCCACAAAACGCATAACTCATTAAAACACCTTTTTACCCCTCTAAAATCCAAAACACCCCTACCGAAACAATCAAACCTGATATATTCTATTCCATGTCAAAACTGCAACGGCTGTTATATCGGCATGACTAAACAACATCTAGAAACTAGACTGAATGGCCATAAGTATGATAAGAATTACCCAACAGCTCTATCAAAACACGTTAAACAAACCAAACACTCGTTTGATTTTAAAAATACAAAAATCTTAAAAAAAGAGTCAAATTATTTTAAAAGATCAATCCATGAAATGATCTGTATTAATAAAGAGAAAAACAATATAAACGACAAAAGCGACGTTAGGGGTCTGAGTCATATTTATTTCGGACTCTTCTCATAATAACTCAATAGCAGTTAATAAATAAAAACACATGAACAAACCAAAGAATGACTTTCGTTCGCTATACAAATCTAAAGTTATTTTAAAAAATGTGATCGTCTTAGTAACACCTTTTAAAGAATGTTAAGTGTGTCTTCGTTTCAACCCACACATGTAAGTTTTTATATATATTTTTGTGTGTATTTTTATTATTTTCACCTTCTACATTGTATTATAAGTTTAAGAATTTTATATATTCATAATTAAAGAAATTTGTGCGTCCTATTGAATATCCAAAACAGAAAATTTCAATTTTTAGATGAACTGAAGAAGCCTAAAAATTAGGCGAACCGTTTTCAATAAACTTCTAACTAGAACGTGATGTAATCCTCAAAACAAAAGAACCATAAAGCCCAAAAAATTGAAAAAATATATATTCATTATTCTAAGGTTCAAGAAAGAATTCAACCCATATATATAGATCACCAATTTCAGCTACTATAGCAAAATCTCGTAATGGAACATGTAGAGGAAAATATTATAAAAACTCTCGACTACAAACCTTATTTTTTCAAAAAGTTTGTAGATGATTGTATTCTTTGTATCCCAGAAACGAAACTTCAATACACGCTAAACAAATTCAACTCATTCCACGAAAGACTTAAGTTTACATACGAAAAAGAAATAAACAAATCAATAAACTTTTTGAACATAAATATTAGATATGATGATAAAGGAAATATAAAAACAAATTGGTATACTAAACCTGTATGGTCAGGTAGATATTTAAATTATAATTCATTCACACCAGAAAAATATAAAAAAAGTGTTGTCAATTCGTTAATTGATAGGGCAGTATTATTAACTGATCCGAAAGACAGACCCCAAAAACTTGGATAAAGTAAGAAACGTTCTACTGAGCAATAATTATCCAAAAAAATTTACAGAACCAATTATAAAAAACCAAATAAATAAAGTATACAATAATCATAAAAAATCTAAACAAAGTAACAATGAAATTAAGAAAAATTATATTTCTATACCATACATTCCTGAATTAAGTAATAAGATTAAAAGAGTCCTTAAACCACATAACATCAACATAGCAGAAAAACCGGCTAACAACTCAAAAAATATCTTCACCAAACTTAAACCAACAATACCAACAGCAGAACAAACAAACTTAATCTACAAAATAGACTGCATGAACTGTCCAAAAACATACATTGGACAATCAAAGCAATATTTAAAGAGACGAATAACAGAACATAAAAATAGCATAAGAAACACAAACCAAAACCATACTGCCCTATCAAAACATGCTCTAGATGAATTGCATAATTTCAATTTTAATAATGTCCAAATCCTAGACTTCAAAAATAATCATAGAAAACGAAACATAAAAGAAATGATACATATACGAAGAACAAATAACACCTTAAATTATCGAAATGACACGGAAAGCCTGAGTATTTTATACAATGATTTAATAACCTAATAAAACCTAATTACTAAAATAAAAACAATTAAAGTAATAACAATATAAAAGCAATAAATACATTTTGGATTTATCCATTTTACCTGTACAAATAGTGAAATAAAATATGTGAACCTTTTAAATTTAGTATTACGAAAACTGTGAAACTGTTAACATGTAAACCAAAAGATCCAACTAGATATAAGGTGGGAAAACTATAATTAAACACTAATATTTATTTTTTATATATATTTCTGTATAAAACAACACTAATCATCAATTTTACATCTTAAACATTTTTTTCTTTCTTGTAGTTCTGAAGATGGTTTAAATAAAATAAACCGAAACGTTAACCAAAAGTAAACTTGTTTCATTAAAAATTAACCGCAAGACCAAGAACAAAAAACTATCTTAAATTTATTATTCATTAACGGTCAGGAAAAAAGAAATTTACTATAATTTAGCCAAAGAAAGATTCTGGAAATCTTGACTGTAGGAAATATGATGAACAAACATCAAATTAAAATTAATATCAGCTATGATGGAGAGTACAGAAAATTAACAGTGCTAATGAATGAGAGTAATCTTGAATGGCATACATATGAGAACAAGATTGCCCCTTATTAAAGTAATGATAAAAAATTTGCACCCTTCAATATCAAAGATATAAGGGATGAGTTATAAGAAAGATACTTCAAGATAAAGGAATTAGTTCAGAAATTTAAAAGAATAACAAACAATAATCAAAATAGAACATATTCGTCTACCATTGTATATGCTGGTGTTTGAAAACACTGAGTTTACAATATCCACTATGTAAACCATCTGAAGGCTAAAATAGCTACAGTAGGAAGTAACAAACTAATACTGCAATGTAAAAAATGTCATAGACATGGACATATATAAAGGTTCTATAACAGGGCACCTGCCTGTGTTAAATGTGCAGGTAACCACATAACAGCTGACTGTACTAAAGCTAAGAGTACTCCTGTAAAATGTATCAACTGCTCAGGGGCTCATCCTGCCAATTACAGGAGCTGTACTATTGCTAAAGAACTACAAAACTGGCGAGAAATTGTTTCTAAAGCAAAAGCGATTGTTCCAAACCTGGAGCATCCTAAGTTGAGAATGGAGTATCCTACTCACAAGTAGCTCAAAACGAATTAACAAAAAACGCGTCTACGTCAACATCGACAGATCCATCTGTGATGCAGCTTATGCAGAATATGATTAAAACTCTTGATTTTACCTATAAAAACTTAAAGAAAATAAGTTTCTAATATCAAATGTAAAGAAATAGCTTTATTTTTTAATTTTTTGTTTAGAATTGAGTCTATGGTGTCAGGAGAATATCTGTTGTTTTATTAGATTTAATTCTTTATTAAAATCATCTACAGATAAGGGGATACTTATGCAACATACTGTGGTAAGTTGCCAATTTGTGTTGTAAGGGGTGAGCTGATTTTATGTTTATTGTAGTATCTGTATGTGAAGGCTTGTGAAAAATAGAGAATTTGTGTTTGTTGTAATGTCTGGTTATCGTTAGTATACCCTAAGAAAGAAAACACAGGGAAAAAACATAATGTTTTAACCAATTTTGGTAACACGTCAGAGAAAATTAAAAACCACTTAAACAAATATAATATCAACATAGCTTTTAGAACAAACAACTCGTTAGGAAAATTCATTAAAAACGCAAAGGGAAAACAAAATAGATCAAAAAAATCTGGAGTGTATCAGTTGAATTGTGGTTCTTGTCATAAAAGTTACATAGGTCAGACAGGTCGCTCATTCGAAACTCGGATTTCAGAACATAAAAGAAGCTATTTAAAAAACAAAATCATTTAACAGAATCAAATCATCTTTTTGACGATAAATTTAAAATTCTACACATTCAAAACAAAGGCGTAAAATTAAACCTATTAGAAAATTTAGAAATAAATAGAATTAAAAATTCAGACGTCATCTTAAACGAACAAAAAGATACCTGTCTGGCCCATGGTAACTCCCCTTTACTCAATTTATACAATTAATATTCAGAACGGATTTGCCATCAATATTCATTAGCATATAGTATTAATTTCGTTACCTATCTACCTTAGGGTATTTGTATAAATGTAACAACACTAATATTCAAATATCATTTTGTATCAGAAGAAGCTATAGTAAAGCGAAATGCGCCATACAGTTTCAGTGAAACTAAATAAAGTGGAAATTTGACAAAATCAGTCTTTCATTACATTCGTTATGAATTTCCATCAAGTAACGGCCACAATTCAAAGTTTCTAATATCAAATTATTTTATTAAATTCTATTAAGCCAGCAATTTACATCCCTAACACTCTGTGCACGATAATACAACTACTAACTCTAGTTTTAAATCTTACGTCTTAAATTATATCTAAATATTCAAGAAGTAATAGTTTAATACCTTGCTTTCTAAAGTAACGTAAAACTTTTCTTTCTCAAATTAAACTTCAGTTAAGTCACTAAACCTTACAAACTTAACAATAGCACTGATTCCATCTATCTCAAACTAAGCTTTTTCCTGTTGTCAGAGAGAATTAAGCAGGATTGTTTTAAACCTAACATTGCTTGTCTCCCTGCCCGCAGATGTTTCATTCTGGTTATTTCTTATACTATTTTGTGTTTTCTATTTTAAATGGACTTAGAGTTTGTACATAAAGTAGAAAGAAAACAATAAAACTAACGTCAGCTTATTGAAAAATTTGTATATTTTTCAAGGTTTTATGGAACCTGAATTTCTGAATTTTCGATCGGATATACAAATAATAAAATGCGATAGACGATTTATTCAAGCTGCAATCATACCGAACAGCCATGAAGTGAGTAGCCACACCGTCATAATTGAACAATTTTGTTGGCTCAGATAATTTTGTTATAATGGTGTAGTTAAAGAAGATGTGAAAGAAAAGAGAAAAGCGAATTACAGTCACCTCTGGTTTTACTTACAACATGACGTGCTTCTTTATTTTAAATGAAACACCTAATGTATTTCTATGGTTTGATTTCAATATCAAATTCGCTTATAATTCTTTACGTCAAATATCAAATATTTTTGGGACATCTAAGAATAAGCCAAATTTTATTTTCGAGACAAAAATATTACTTTTTACTGTTTGAGTTCTGATATTCTATTTAATAATATAATTAAAATAATTTTCTAACCTTTAATTTCATTAATGTAAAGTTTCAAAATAATTTTCTATCTTTATAATTCACTACTGTAAATTTACAGTACCTATCGCTTCAAAACGGTTAAATTTAGAAAATCGACAATGTTACTATCCATAGTTTGTTTATTAACTAACTAATTTTAAAGAGCTCAATTCAAAGACAACTTTAAATTTTGTATTAATTACTCTTATTACTATCCTGTATCAAAATAACCGTCAAGTGCAAGTTGAACTTGCGCAATTAGTGTTCCGTACGTTGATTGCTTTTAAAATAAAAAATGTTATAACGGAAGTATAAAATGATCAGTGACTTCACAAAATACACCCCCAAATGAGTTTTCAACTGAGTTTATTTTCAATCTTCACTGAAAATTGATGACCTTGAAATTTCTGTTTTTTTTTTTTTTATATACGAGATAAATTATTAAAGGTAATGCACTCGTGATAATTTTCGTTCGATCTACACCCCGTGAAGAATATTCCAGAATTTTTTCAAAATGTTTTGATAAGTACTTTTCGAGATAAGGCGAGTTGGCAGCGATTTTTCGCGACTTTTTAAAAATAATACAAAGAAAAGTGCGCGCAAGTATTACATTATATATATATATATATATATATATATATATATATATATATATATATATATACATATATATATATATATATATATATATATATATATATATATATATATATATATATATATATATATATGTATATATAAACTTGATTGGTTTTTCTTGGATACTTAGGTTCTTTTGGAAAACACAAACTAGTTTATTTGACGTTTCGCCTTATTTTTTTTAGGCATTTTCAAAAATTCTTTATTTTTTAATATTCATTCTAAAATTAGAAAACACAAGGTTAAAATCTTTTAAGTCAAATTACACTTTTAAAAACATATAGCATTTTTACGCACACTCGGACATTTAAAATATTACACCATAACAAAAATATAAAACAATTTACTAACGTGTATATACCCTGAAAGTCAACTATTTGTGTGTTTGTGAATTTCAAATTCTGTATTTCTTTCAGCATATCGTGTCTCGTATTTTTTACTGATTTTTTTAAAATTTTATTATCTATAATGGGTGTCTTAACGAAATAACTATTATTGATGTTAAGTATATATACCATTTTGTATTATTAAGAGGATATGCATGCCAGCATGTTTATTTTTTAATTAAATTTGTGTAGATATGACTGATTCCTTTTATGTCAGTCCTATCATTCACAGTGTTTTCATCTTTTTTTTATTTCAATCATCTCTTTGATTTGTAGTTTGGAATAATTCCGCTCTTTGCAGAGGACCTTGGTTTCATTGAATTTAAAGTCATGTTTTTCTTCTGCTTCGTGTTTACTAAGGGCAGTGGAAGCATTCCTAGTATATTTGTGTCCGTTCAGTCTGTTTTTTAGTAACTGAGAAGTCATGCCAATATATTTCTTCGGACAATTCGCACACGGTATTGCATACACAACATTAGATTCATTCATTGTGGGGATATGGCTTTTTAAGTTTGTAAATAATGAACTTAGTTTATTTTGAGTTTTATGGAAAACTATAATGTTATATTTTTTCAAGACCCATTTCAGCTTCTCAGAAAGTTCTTTTGTATAAGGAAGTGGTAAAAATTTATCACAGTTTTGTTTACTATTTTTGGTGTTGTTTTTTGAGTTATTATAAAACTTGTATATTCTCTTTTTTATTGTTCGATTGATGTCATTCTCTTTAAAATTGTTTTGTATTAAGACAGTTTTTACTTTTTTTTAGCGCGTCTGGTCTTAGTTCAGGGGAAGTCAATTTTATTGCTCGGTCTGTTAGGCCCACTATAACGCTGATTTTCTGGGACATTGCATGACTAGAGTGAAAATTCAAATATATTGGTATGACTTCTCAGTTACTAAAAAACAGACGGACGGACAGAACGGACACAAATATACTAGGAATGCTTCCACTGCCCTTAGTAAACACGAAGCAGAGAAAAAACATGACTTTAAATTCAATGAAACCAAGGTCCTCTGCAAAGAGTGGAATTATGCCAAACTACAAATCAAAGAGATGATTGAAATAAAAAAACATGAAAACACTGTGAATGATAATACTGACATAAAAGGAATCAGTCATATCTACACAAATTTAATTAAAAAATAAACATGCTGGCATGCATATCCTCTTAATAATACAAAATGGTATATATACTTAACATCAATAATAGTTATTTCGTTAAGACACCCATTACAGATAATAAAATTTTAAAAAAATCAGTAAAAAATACGAGACACGATATGCTGAAAGAAATACAGAATTTGAAATTCACAAACACATAAATAGTTGACTTTCAGGGTATATACACGTTAGTAAATTGTTTTATATTTTTGTTATGGTGTAATATTTTAAATGTCCGAGTGTGCGTAAAAATGCTATATGTTTTTAAAAGTGTAATTTGACTTAAAAGATTTTAACCTTGTGTTTTCTAATTTTAGAATGAATATTAAAAAATAAAATTTTGAAAATGCCTAAAAAAAAATAAGGCATAAGGTGAAACGTCAAATAAACTAGTTTGTGTTTTCCAAAAGAACCTAAGTACCCAAGAAAAACCAATCAAGTTTTATGTAAACAAAAGGTTCAACAGAAAAATTATTATATATATGTATATATATATATATATATATATATATATATATATATATATATATATATATATATATATATATATATATATATACATATATATACATATATATATATATATATATATATATATATATATATATATATATATATATATATATATATATAATATATATATATACATATATACATATATATATATATATATATATATATATATATATATATATATATATATATATATATATATATACATATATATATATATATATATATATATATATATATATATATATATATATATATATAATGTATGTATATATATATATATATATATATATATATATATATATATATATATATATATATATATATATATATATATATATGTATATATATATATATTACTCGTGTTTGCACAAGCTTTCATTTAACACCACACTCGATTACCTAGTAAAAAAATTTTTTTTTCACTTCCGATTTCACTCCCCAAAACTAACCCCTTAAGTCAAAATTTACCTTTCAAAACTACATGGCTCTGAGGAGGCCATCAATTCCTATATTATTACCAAATTTCAACTTTCTATGACAAATAGTTTCGGAGAAAATCGGGTGTGACAGACGGACAGACAGACAGACAGACGGACAGACAGACAGACACCGAAGTGATCTTATAAGTGTTCCGGACGGAACACTAAAAACTCTTTTTAGTGTTCTGTATCGAACACTTAAAATATCACTTCGGTGTTTATCTCTGTGTCCGTGTGTCCGTCTGTCACATCCGATATTCTCCAAAACTATTTGACATAGAAAGTTGAAATATAACACTAATATAGAAATTAACGTCCTCGTCAGAGCCGTGTAGTTTTGAAAGTTAAATTTTGACTTAGAGGGTTAGTTTTGGGGGGTGAAATAGGAAGTAAAAAAAACATTTTTTTATCAGGTCATCGAGTAGGGTGTCAACTGAAAGCTTGTAAAAGTTCAAAAATATATATACTCTAGTACTTGCGCATACTTTTCTTTGGATTATTTTTCAAAAATTGCCAAAAATCGCTGTCCCCCGCATTATCTCAAAAAGTACTGAACAAAAAATTTTGAAAAAATTCCAGAATATTCTCTATAGGGTGGATATTTACCGAAAACTATCACTTTAACAATTTATCTGGTATATAAAAAAAAACAAAAATGTCAGAGTAGTAAATTTTCAACAAAGATCGTTGTTGAAAACTCATTTGGCGTGTGTTTTGTGAAGTCATTGTACATTTTATACCTCCGTAACAAAATATCTTGATTTTAAAAGCAATTAACGTGCGGAACACTAATTGCACAAGTCCGATTTGCACTTGGCCGGTTATTAATTATAAAAATATCAGTAATCGAGCAGGGACTTCGGGTAATAAACCTGAAAAATTATATTGCCTCGAGGTAATGCAATATTGTCCATTGATTTATTTTGTTTTTCTACAAAATCTTGATAAAAACTATGCTAGAAATAATTAGATTATACACCTGGAGTAAAACCCAAAAAGGATTGCTAATATTTACCATTAAAAAAATTTATTTGAACAATAAATTATCTAGACTTTGTCTACCAATTTCAACCTTTTTGATACTATAGTTATTTAAAATTTGTATTTTGGGCAGTTGTTTTGCAAAAAGCATTAAAATAACTGTTAAATATATTCACATTACTTCGTTACATATCATATTAAAACTACAATATGAAATAGGGTTTATTGTAAGATGCTGACTTGAAAAACTGTAAAAATAAGATGATTTTTAAAAGTCATTAACTCCGGAACTGTTATTATTTGATATAGGTAGTCGTACACAAAACTTGTTTAGAATTTGCTATATAAGCCAAAGTATTAAAACTGGACGTCAGAAATTATGACACATCTCACCTAGAATTGCTAGCTAATTGTGGAGATCTCTAATGTCATCTTGCGAGATATATTATAGATTCATGAAAATGAGCCAGCTGAAGATACCTCACAGCAGCAACCCCAAATCATTATATCTTTTTAGGTGGTAATTATTGGATTTTCTCTGTAAATAATGAAAGTTATAACTTTAAAATTCCTCCGGTCAAACCATTACCATACGTTTCGCGAAACTGGTAAGATTGAATAAATTGTACTAAAACGGAAGGGCATATTTGCCCTAAACCGAAAATGAGATATGGACTTTGTCAATTTTCAGAGATTTTTCATTGAACCACATATTATAATTTTGCAACAGTACGGGAATAAGTACTCTAAGTTTTGTTCTCCCGTTTATCGAACCAGTTTTACTGATGAGCCGTGATACGGCGAAAACCGTCGGGAGACTGTTAAGATATGGACCTCATCAATTCTCAGTGGTTTTATATTGAACTATAAATATATACTACTATTCCCACCGCTGGGTAAAGGTCTCCCCTATAGTCTCCACTGACGCATGTCTTTTGTCTTCAACTGCCAGTTTCTACTAGGTATATCATCCACCCATCTTTTTGGTGGACGGCCAGGTAAGCGTTTTAGAGTTCTAAGGCGCCATTTCAGTAGTTCTTGCCACTTGCCCTTAATAACAGCCTTCCACGGGGCTCTGTTCTGCCCCTCTATTTTTCAGCCTTTACATCGCTGATATGCCTGCAACCCAATAACGCCTGCTGATGACTGGACCTTGGCAACGGGTCAAAGGATATAGAAACTGCCGAAGATACTCTTGTGAATGACTTAGCAACCCTTAGCGAGTACTTTAAAAAATGAAGACTCCAACCAAGTGCTACAAATATCAAAGTATCTGCCTTTCATCTGAATAACAAGATGACAAATAGAGAACTACGAGTATATCATTATAATAAGTTAATCACGTACAACAAATATCCAAAATACCTTGAAGTTACCCTGGATAGGACACTTAAAGTTATCAGTAGTTCTTGCCACTTGTCCGCCCCGTTCCATTTTAACTCTGCTATGGTCTGAACAGCGACCTTCGTTCTTCGCCTTACTTCGCTGTTTCTAATTCAGTCTCGAAGTGAGATATCTGGCATACATACGTCTCTCCATTGGATTATTCGGAGTTTTACGGCAGACATTTCATTAAGTGATGTTTCCATACCGTAGGTTTATCATTGGTTGAATACCTTCCTTTTAAGAGATATTGGGATGTTGTTCTTGAAAGTTTGGCTTAACTTTCCGAAAGCTGTCCATCCCAACGAGATACGTCTCTCAACTTCGGTGTTCGGGTTCCTTTTTCCTACAGTTATTCTGTGTCTTAAATAAATGTAACTCTCTACGGTCTCCATAGGCAAATATCCAAGAGCTTATTCCGTTAAATTTGTGATTATCTTGCATTTGCTAATGTTCATTTTAAGACCTATATTCCCGGATGTACGCAAAAGATCATATCATAATATAAAACGAATAATATCGGAACTTTTTGCTATTAACACGATATCTTCAGCAAATCTGAGGCTGCTTAGGTACTCGCCATCAATATTTATTTGCATCGATTCCCTTTGTGGTTCTTTGAA
>CM032449.1:205504116-205642145 GCA_019049505.1 Pachyrhynchus sulphureomaculatus
GCCAATATGAACAAAGTTTGGTAGGTGTTTGCTCACCATTAATAAAGGACTTAAAGGAATTTAGGAAAATATCCATTTTCGTCTCATAGGATCAAAAATTCCACATAAAATCAGGAAATATCGTAAAAACAACAAAAATAAAACTTTGAATAAGTTTTCTTTAGGAAGTGTGCTGAAAATAAATGGTCTGATATTTCTTTATACAAATGTAACAACTTTTCAAGTTTCACGTGTAAAACTAAAGTTATCTTATGTTATAGAGATTTTTTAATAGACTAGAAAAGCTCACAAAGAAGATATAATAGAGATAGTTCATATTAAGACTACTACAATACGGCAAGTGAGGAAGTTTATTTAGAGTAGAATAATGAAAGAGAATGTGTTCCTCGAGAAAATAAATATTATCTTATGCTATTGATATATTAACTTTAAAATAGTTTACCTGATAAAAAATGTCTAAACTAAAAGCCATTTGAAAATCCTCGGACTGCGAGAGAAGAGGACGTTTTCAAGTTTATAACAATGAAATTTGTAATTTAGTTTCTTTAGCACTTTGTAAGGTAACCTGAACTATCCTGCGCTAACCATAATATTTTACGACAAATAATATATACGGGGATGAATTAAAACGTTCGTGGCCTAGTCAAGAAAACAAAATAAAATATGTACAAAAATATTTTTATTTTTCGACGTAATCTCCCCCTTAGCTTTATGCACTTCTTTCTACCTGCTTTCCGAAGCTTCCACATCTATTTGAAAACAGATTCCTCAATGTCTTCAAAATACTGGCTAACTTCAGCTTTCGACTTTTGATAAAAATTTCCTGCCACCGAGGTTTTTTTCAGGTTTGGAAACAGATGAAGGTCCGATGGTGACAAATCAGGAGGATAAGCCGGGTGGGGCAGCAATTCGAAACCATAATTACAAATTTGAGCTACAGACTCAACAGACTCGTGAACGGGAGCGTTATCCTGATGGAACAAAAACTTTCTTTCTCAGTAATCCTAGGCATTTATCTTCAATTTCTTGACGTAAACGACGCAAAAGGGTGCAATAGTAAGTCGAGTTTATTGTTTCGTCTTTCGGAAGATAGTCCACTATAATAATACCTTTAGCATCCCAAAAAACCGACGCCATCAGACGACAGAATTGCCTTCGCTTTCTTTGGGGTAGGTTCACAGATTTTTTCGACTGCTTGGATTGTTGTTTTGACTCTGGAGTATAGTGGTGAACCCAGGTTTCGTTCATTGTTACAAACCTGTTGTTCGACTAAAAGCAATTTGGGGACCCTAGCGGAAACCTTAGAAAATCCGAGTTCGTTGGCAATAATGTTTTGTGTTCGTTCATACGAGATGCCTATAGTGTCTGCAATCTCCCTGATAGTTAATCTACGGTCTTTCAATATGAGAGCACACACTTTGCCTATGTTTTTTCAGTGGTAGACGTCGTAAGCCGGCCGGAGCGAGGGTCATCTTCGATGGTCTTTCATCCACGTTTAAATTCTGCAACCCATTTTTTCACAGTAGTATATGATGGAGCCAATTCCCCTAGTGTTGTTTTCATATCATCGTGGATCTCCTTTGGTGTTAATCTTTTTTTAACAGGTACTTGATGTCCGCAAGTTGTTCAATTCTTTCTATTTTTCCAGAAACGCTGCACTTGGTCTCACTAAACTCGTTCTAACCTAAAAACCACAAATTCTACAGCAACAAAATTTTACACTGTGACAACCAAAGAAAGTATGAACTTATTGAGGGTATTATAATAAAAATATTATAATTATTCCTCGGTGAGGCCGTGATCTTTTCATCCTCCTACTATTGATATCAGACAAAGAAAATTAAATAACTGATGGAATTGCGTAGGGATCTTTCTTGGGAGCCTTTTAATAAATATTAATTCAACTTTTAATGTAAAATCAATTGGTATATATATATATATATATATATATATATATATATATATATATATATATATATATATATATATTAGCATATGGAGCATAGGGTTTTCTGTGCAGACTCTCCAAAGTATTCTATTGACAGCTATTTTCTTTGGCTTTTCCCATGTAGTGTCAGCTCTTCTCAGTTCTTCCATCACTTCCATAATAGATCTTCTCCACGTTTATCTTGAGCGTCCGCATCTTTTTTATCCTTATGGATTCCTGTCTAGGGAGCTTTTTGTTATATCGTCATGGGCTTTTCCAACGTGTCTCCCATCCATCCCCATTTGCATAGTAATATATCCCGGTGTATTTCCTATTGTTGTTGAGATGTCAGAGGTCTTCATTACGAATGGTGTTTGGTCAGAATATGCGGATAATTCGACACAGACATTTGTTAATGAAAGTTTGTATTTTATCTGTTCAGATTTTTGTCACTTTCCAGGTTTCACAACCATATAACACCGATTTAAAATTGTTCTTAAATATCCTCAGCTTGGTGTGTATTGATTTGTCTTGATGTCCATAGAGATTTTAGATGGCCAAAAGCTTTCTGAGATTTTTTTAATTCAATTATTTATGTCTGCTGTAGCACCTCCGTCTTTGTTGATAATACTGCCAAGTATATGAACTCCTCGACGTCCTCCGTATCAGATCCAGAGATACTGATTGATGATGTATTTATTAAGTTAGAAATGTGGAATCTTTGGCACAATGATACTACTCAGTATATATCACCACTACACCAAACACTTTATATTTGCACTGGACGCGCGTTTCGCTAACCATGTTAGTTTCATCAGGAGCGATGATTGACTAAAGCTTAACTACAAACCTACCCTATTTATACTTAGCCTAACCCTTGAATTACTCAAGCGGAACTAATGACATAGGCAAGGCTATCAGTTCCGGTCAAGTAACCAGTAGAGGGGACTATAAGGAATAGGTCCTCTGTCTTTATTTAAACTACTTTTACATTTTATGATTTCCATACTTTCGTATGCGTTCAACAATCTCCTATCAGATACATTTTTTATTAATCTTAGATTATCTAATGTTACAGTATGATCAGCTTCAAGGGCATGTTCGGCAATGCTAGACTTTTCTGTTCTATTGTATCTTAAGTGTGCTAAATGTTCTTTACAACGTATTTTAATTGACCTTCTAGTTTGCCCAACATACTTTTTGTCACAATCATTACAACTAATTTCATAAATTCCACTTTTCTCACAATTAGGAATCTTATCTTTGGGATTTTCCTAAGATATTCCTCAGATTGTCTGATGACTTATAGACCAAGGTGAGGTCTACCTTATTAAATACCTTATTGAGTCCCTTGCTATATTTCGGATTATATGGTATGGAGACATACTTGGTGTTATTTTCTTCGCGTGTAAAAAAGGTGGAATTCTGAATATTAAACCTTATTTACTAAGTCATCGTCATAACCATTAACTCTAGTTATATTTCTAATACGATTCCTTTCTTTATTAAAGTTTACTCTATTCAGAGGGAAAAGTGACCAAACGATGAAACTAAAAAAATGTAACGAGGCTAATTTATGTTGTTTGCAATGAAATGAATCATTAGAAATATATCTATCTGTTATTGTGTCCTTTCTATAGATATCAAATTCTAATCTATTATTATTTTTAATAATTAAAATATCTAGAAAAGGCAATTGTCCTTTGTTCTCAACTTCGTAAGTGTATTTATGTTGATGTTAATTTTAATGGACTTAGTTTTGTCCATATTTATTGAAAGTCCACATATTTTTGCTTCACGTTCTAAGTTTTCTACCATCTTTTGAATGTCGTTGTGTAATTGTGCAGGCAGATGTCATTTGCATGCTCTAAATCGGTTAAAGATGACGTGAGAGTCCAACGTATGTCTCGCATATTCTTTAGTACCTTCTTCAGCCCTGAGTCCAAAACAATATTGAATAGAATTATAATAATACTTAAGTAGAAGTATAACACCGAATCGTTTAATATCATTACTTTAAATTTGTTTTTATGTTAATTAGTAAAAAGCAATAAGCAATCTTCTAAAAGAATTAGGTATCAGTAACAAAACTACTCTCATATATTCAATATTTACTATCAATTGGAGGATCCATATTATCCTCAATATTAAGATTTGTGAAGAAAACTATAAAATAAAGTCAGTGAATAAATTCATCAGAAATAATTTTTACCACAAATTAAAATTTATATGTACCAAAGTGATATCCCAATGCAAATTGCCCTTATAAATTAAAATTGAGTTCTTTTATTAAACTCCCAATGACAAATAAAAAACAATTTAAATTAACCTTTGAAAAGAATAACATGAGGTGACAACAAAAAACAAATTAATTATTTACAAATAAGAATGATTAAAATTAATGAGGGAAAAAATTATATTTGATTTTATATAATGATGTTTGAATTTGCAGTGTTGTACCAGTAAGATGCAAGAGTCTATGACTGTTGTAAGCCTATATGTCAAGGCATACCTGTCCTCTGTTGGAGGCTGTTAAAGACCATCTACCGATAGTGCAATTGTTTAGTAAGTGCGTGGGGTAGAAGCATAATGTCCTCGACAGAGGGTAAGTCTGCCTACGCAATAGGCTTATTGAGACCATAATTACAAATTGTTGCATCTTATTGATTCTCTTGGCTGATGAGTCGTGATACAACGGAACGCTCTTGGTGATGGATTAATATATGAGAGAACAGTAAATACGGATTCTGTTCAGCTTTGGCAGTGACAGTGAATTTAGCATGGTTTACCAAAAAGACTAAAACACATACCTAAAAATAGTTATGTTTCCTTTTATGGTAAACTGTTATTTACCATTCTACTTTATTGTTTAAATTTTACTTGGATTTTATTTTATTCCTTATACAGAATCCTTCTAAGTAACTGTTTTTAGGTTATTTTATTATTATTTTTTTTTATCAATAGATTAAGTTGGGAATATGGAAATCTTTGGCACAATGATACTACTCAGTATATATCACCACTACACCAAACACTTTATTTTTTGCACTCGACGCGCGTTTCGCTAACCATGTTAGCTTCATCAGGAGCGATGATTGATTAAAGCTTAACTACAAATCTACCCTATTTATACTTAGCCTAACCCTTGAATTACTCAAGCAGAACTAATGACATAGGCAAGGCCATCAGTTCCGGTCAAGTAACCAGTAGAGGGGACTATAAGGAATAGGCCCTCTGTCTTTATTTAAACTACTTTTACATTTTATGATTTCCATACTTTCGTATGCGTTCAACAATCTCCTATCAGATACATTTTTTATTAATCTTAGATTATCTAATGTTACAGTATGATCAGCTTCAAGGGCATGTTCGGCAATGCTAGACTTTTCTGTTCTCTATTGTATCTTAAGTGTGCTAAATGTTCTTTACATCGTATTTTAATTGACCTTTTAGTTTGCCCAACATACTTTTTGTCACAATCATTACAACTAATTTCATAAATTCCACTTTTCTCACAATTAGGAATCTTATCTTTGGGATTTCCTAAGATATTCCTCAGATTGTCTGATGACTTATAGACTAAGGTGAGGCCTACCTTATTAAATACCTAACATTAAACATTGCTTCAGTTAGCGTCCATGCTTCCATGCCGTAGAAGAGAAGCGAAAAGACGAAGCAGCCTCCCATTTTCCTCCGTAGTTTCAATGATAGGTCGTGACTAGTTAAGAGGTTTTTGTTCTTCATAAATGCGGCTCGGGCCTTCTCTCTTCGAATTTTGACTTCTACAGTCGGGTTCTAGTTCTCGTTAATATTGCTACCGAGATACATTAATTTACCAACTCTATCTTTGTGCCATTGGCTGTAATACCACTATCTTCAATAAGAGAGTCTCTACTTAAAATCCTATACATATTTTGTTTTATTTGCATTGAGTCTTAAACCAAACTGTGTACAAATGTTATTTTATCCATAAGTTTTTGTAGATCTTGTCCGTTATTAGTGATAATTAATGTATCATCGGCGTATTTGATGTTATTTATGTTACCGCCGTTGATGCTGATTCCTTCAGTGGTACCAGTGAGTGCTTCATTGAATATCATCTCCGAATAGAGGTTGAACAACAAGGGCGATAGAATACAACCCTGACGTAGTTCCCGCTTGATTTTAATTTCATCCGATAGTTGATGCTCCAACTGTACTACAGCTGTCTGATGCCAGTACAAATTGACGATGATACTAATGTCTTTGTCGTGTGTATCGGCAGTTTTTAAAATATCAAGAAGTTTTATTTGTTTAAGTTTATTATATATCCTGCAATGCATCATTCTCAAAAATAGTTTTAAAACATGGCTCATATGACTAATTGTTCGATAGTCACTACAACTGGTTGCTCTGTTATTTTTTGGGATCATTACAAATGTTGATTTCACCCAATGAGTCTGTTGTATTCCGGTCTCAAAAATTGCGTTAACAAGTTTAGTCAGGGCTATTATTTCTATATTACCCAACCGTTTTAAAATTTCAGTGATCACTTGGTGATCATGGTGTCTAGTGGTAGAAATTTAATTTTTTAGTCAATTTTTTGGTGATACTGCATATCTTTTTTTTGTGTGACAAAATGACTCACGCGGCGCAAGAGCAAGTAAAAATCCGTTTGAGCCGTGTGCTTCATTTTGCATCGTTCGGGTGTTTCCTCACCACTATTTAGTGGATTGACGAGTCTTTGCGTGTTTATCTTCATTTGGCGTCAATTATTATAGTTTTCTGTGCGTTTTGAGGTTATTTAGATGTGCCTGTATTATTATAAGTTAGGAAGTTATTGTTAGTTGTGGTTTGTGTTTCTAAACTTTTTGCAAACTGATTAGTGCATACAATGTCTCGGAAAAAGAGAAGAAAAACAGCAAAAACAATTGCAAGAGTGGGCAGATCAACTGAATATGAGTAGTGATGAAGTTGACTCTATGAGCTGCGAATCTTTTGACGAATTTGATGACTCAGATGCCGACAAAAACTATACACCAAGCACGACGAGTTCGGAAGAAGACAATCGTCCATCTACATCAAAAAATGCAAGGAAAAGTAACAAACAAAAAAATTATATAATTCGTATCTTTATTATTCGATCGTTTTAGGTGAAAATATCAACTTTTTGAATTTGACTGAGACACGCAGAGCAGCTACTCATGCATCTGGAACTATAAGAAAAGGTACTTTGAAATTTACAATATTTTCAGTTTTACTATAAGTATACGTGTAAACAAACATTTTTTAGGTGTCAAAGCCCAAGACATACCTACAGATTCTGAACAATCTTCTTCAAGTGACGATAACATTCCACTTGCCCAATTGATCCAAAAAAATGAAAATGAGGCACTCTTTCTAGATGGGGATAATATAACTTGGAGAAACCCTTCTGGCCGGAAGCTAAACAATTATGTTTTTGATACAAACCACGGGATTCTTCCTGAAGTTGTGGATACCCTTAGTGGTAAAACAGAACTTGAAACTTTCAAGATATTTGTCGATGATGAACTAATTGACCTTATGGTGCGTGAAACAAATCGTTATGATGAACAAGTTATAATTGGAAAAATCTCAGATGAGTGCATGTATTTTTGGGCATAATCTTGTGGATGGGTCTAGATAAAAAGCCTTCGCTATCTCATTACTGAAGTCGTTCTGAGTTGTATAACAGCCCTGCGTGTAAATTTATGTCAAGAAACAGATTCGAAATTTTACTTCGTATGTGGCATTTCGCTGGCAATGAAGCATGTCTGCCCGACGATCGTTTACACAAAGTTCAAGCTGTAATTAGCTCTTTGGTAACCAAGTATCAAGAATGTTTCATTCCATCAGAAAATGTGTGCATCGATGAAACTATGGTGCCGTTTAGAGGACGGCTGAAATTTCGCCAATACATCAAGGGCAAAAGGCACAAGTTTGGCATAAAATTATTCAAGGTATATGCAAATGGAGGTTACACGTATAATATGAAAATTTATTGTGGCAAAGAATCTGAAAACTATGGAGTTTCAGTTGCAGATAAAGTAGTTTTAGAGCTAATGGATAATCTACTTGATTCTGGCAGGACCTTATTTACTGATAACTGGTGTACCAGTGTGGGATTGGCTAGAAAGCTAGCAGCGCATTCAACTCATCGGGACTTTACGAAGTAATCGTAAATGTAATCCCAAGCAGGTCACCAAATCTTCCATAAACCGTGGCGATATCATTGGCATAGAAAGTGACGATGGCATTACTGTTTTCAAGTGGAAGGACAAACGTGATGTCCTTATGCTTAGTCGCTGTTATTGATTACAACGCAGGCAAGACGTTCATAGATGTCTCTGATCAAAGAGCTTCTTATTCTTCGGCTGTTAGAAAAGCCTTGATGGTACCGAAAGGTAGCAGTGGAGGCCTTACTGGGAACAACTGTCGTAAATTCTCTTTTCCTTTATAATAAAGTAAATGGAAAAAATATATCCATAATTAAGTTCAGGGAAAAATTATGCTCTCAGCTGCTTCATTATGGTCAACCGGTTGATCTAGAAAGTATTGCAAGACAGCCATTGTCCGCTCACAAGCTAGAAGTTTCAGAGAAAAACTCTAGAGTGATTAGAAGACGTTGCAAGAGTTGCTACACAAGATTTTTTGAGGCGCAAGGAAGAAAGTATGCTATGAAGATGGCCAAGACAGTACGTTACGCATGTGTCGGATGACCCGAGAAACCGCATATGTGCAAAGAATGTTTTTTATAAATTACATAAAATATTATAAATATTTATAACAAATAGATGCTTTTACTGCACTCTACCGGCGACTTACTAAGTCATTCAAGCAGAGCTGCCAACACGGCTGGCAATTTATTTGCAGAAGCGCACCTTTCTCAAGCTTACTGCTTGAAGGCATAGATGGCTGAGCAAATGCGAAGAACACAACACTTTGGTAACTTCTAAGAATTACGATTTTTTTTTATTTTTTTTAATTGTTATACCAATGCGCCATCTATGCCTTCAAGCAGTAAGCTTGAGAAAGGTGCGCTTCTGCAAATAAATTGCCAGCCGTGTTGGCAGCTCTGCTTGAATGACTTAGTAAGTCGCCGGTAGAGTGCAGTAAAAGCATCTATTTGTTATAGTTTTCCGTTGGTTACTTGGATAAAGGACTAAAAGTGTGTTCTCGTATTTGCTGAACCTAGCCCAGCTGATGAGCCGTGATACAGCGAAACGCGTCCTGGGATGGCTCAGCAAATGCGAAGAACACAACACTTTGGTAACTTCTAAGAATTACGATTTTTTCGTTTATTTGTAATTGTTATACCAATGCGTCATAAATATTTGTTTTTGTATGATATATAGGGGTGAAAACTTCATTACATTTACACATGTATACCTAATAACGTTGACTTTTGCATATAAAATATATTTCTAAATAAAAAATTAAATCAAACAAAAAATTTACTTTATTTCTGTAGGCTATTTCTGGTGCAAGTTCTCCTACGCCAGGGCTATCTAACACCTCATACAAACATACGAGAACTGTGCGCGCTTTAGACACACCAAGCGGATAAAACTTCTTATACGTGTGCGTCAATATGGCGCACATGGCGTTCGGTGCAGAGGCCGTGTGCGCCGATATGACGCACATGGCAATTAAAGTGTTAAAACAGGGCTGTCAAGGTCATGCACAGTTCGAGCCAATTTCTGAGGTAACGCCTCCCGCTGCCCCCACCACTGCTGCTGTCGCCGTTCGCGCAGTCTCAGGAGCGGCTAAGAGAGACATAGGAGGAGCGCTTTGTGTTTGGTAAGCGGCCGAGCCGCGATCGGCGGCTCGGCCGCTTAACGTCTAGCAGTGGTGGAGGTAACGCCTCCCGCTGCCCCCACCACTGCTAGACGTTAAGCGGTCGAGCCGCCGATCGCGGCTCGGCCGCTTACTAAACACAATGCGTTCCTCCTATGTCTCTCTTAGCCGCTCCTGAGACTGCGCGAACGGCGACAGCAGCAGTGGTGGAGGCAGCGGGAGGCGTTACCTCCGAAATTGGCTCTAACTGTGCATGACCTTGACCGCCCTGTGTTAAAAAGTCGTGATTTGCCTCATTGTGTTAAATCTATTTACATTTCCTAGTGTGCCAGTCTGCCTTTGCTTGTCTTATTATACGTCTTATTTCACAATGTGTTCTCTTATACTTATCCTCGTTTAAATTCTCGTACTTACGTCTCTGATCCATAAGGTCTAAAATGCCATCAACCATCCAGCTCTGTTTCTTCCCTACTCTATCCTCTTTTAGCTCCCTCTCGTGTGTTTCTCTCAGTATGTCTCTAGATCTGTCACACATGGTTTCCACATTAGTTTGTTCCTTCTCAATGGATTTAATTATCATTTTTTTCAGGTCACAGTATTATACGTATATTGAAAATCGTTAAGGTTTTTTGCTAGTACGACGATATCGTCGGCATATTTAATGTCATTAATTGTGTTGCTTAAGTTTATTTGTAATTAATAAAGTAAAAAAAATTACTCCACCCTAGTCTATATGTAGAATATTTGTTTAGAAAAAGATCAATCAACTGGACACAAATCAGACGTAAACAGCCATAGGCTGCTATGCGACAAAATCTACCGCGGATTAGTGAAAAGCGATAAATTGCGAAATTTTATTTTCCTGACCAGAAAATTTAGGTTTGGCAAATTTTATTTTTGTTTATATTTGGCCTAGATTATCATTCCAACAAATTACAATTTTGTGGTGTACTCCGCATGTAAATAAATTAAAAATTCTGCAACATACAATATATGTTATTTAAATAATTCTCTGGATTATATGATAGCGTTTCAATTCGTTGTGGTATGTGAAAATTGGTTAACCCATTTGTATGTTTTATGTTATATTATGTTTGCTAAATAGAGAAAACAGTTGATATTCATTTTGTATGCTGTGGAATTTGTTAATATTACCGCTTTATACGCCGATTTTCAAAGTTTATAGTTTTATTTTTCAGATTTTGTCATAAAAATAGTTAGTTTCCAAGCAAAATAACCGGCCAAGTGCAAGTCGGACTGGCGCAATTAGTGTTCTGCACGTTGATTGCTTTTAAAATAAAAATCTTTGTTACGGAGGTATAAAATGATCAATGACTTCACAAAACATACCCCAAATAAGTTTTCCACAAAGTTTTTTTCCGATCTTCCCTGAAAACTGATGACCTTGAAATTTTTGTTTTTTTTTAATACCAGATAAACTAATAAAGACAATACACGCTTGATAATTTTCATTCAATGTACATCTTGTGGAGAATATTCCAGAATTTTTTCGAGATAAGAGGGGACAGCGATTTTACGCAATTTTTTAAAAATAACACAAAGAAAAGTGTCCACAGGTATTACCTTAAATATATTTTTGAACTCGTGTTTTTACAAGCTTTCATTTGACACCCCACTAGATGACCTGTTAAAAATTTTATTTCCGATCTCACCTCCCAAAACTAACCCCTTAAATCAAAATTTAACTTCCAAAACTACACGGCTTCGATGAGGCCATATTAGTGCCAAATTTCAACTTTTCATGTCAAATAGATTTAGAGAAAATCAGGTGTGACAGACGGACAGATACACAGACAGACGACCATACTGAAGTGATCTTATAAGTGTTCTCTAAGGAACTCTAAAAAATATGATACTAAATGATAAGTACATCTTGGTAAAATATTATCGAGAAAAAAAATTGGCGTAATGAAGCGTCACAGACAATAAAAGCTGAAAACTGATTTATATATATATATATATATATATATATATATATATATATATATATATATATATATATATATATAGAGAGAGAGAGAGAGAGAGAGAGAGAGAGAGAGAGAAAGAGAGAGAGAGAGAGAGAGAGAAAGAGAGAGAGAGAGAGAGGCGCTGTTTGTTCATAGCGTCTTGGCAACGGGTTGTCCTTTCTATCTTAGACAGAAATTGAGGCATCGGGTAGATGTGCACGGTTTAAATACTATAAATATTCACCTTTTAGAAATACCAAAGTACAGAAAGGCGATCTTTGAAAGATGTTTCAGCTGTGTTGCAGTGAATGTTTACAATTCGGTACCGCACGCTATTCGAAGCAGGTCAGTTAATGATTTCAAACTAATTTATAAGAAATTTCTACTCGGTGATGCAGCTTAACTTTTATTTTTATTCTTATTTCTATTAGTCCTATCTTTTGGCGATGGATTGCCGTTGTCTTCTCCTTCACTTCTGTACATGACGTTATGTTTGCTGTTTTGCTGATTGATTATTGTATGTTGTATGTTTTCTTCTTTCTTTCTTCCAGTACTATGTTATCTTGTATTTTTATTTTATATTATTATTATTATTATTTTCTTTTCTCTATAATGACGTAATGTTACTGTAAGTATTTTTATTTAGTATTTTGGCATTACTTGAATGTTGTATTATTGAATTTGTATTTTTATATTTTGTTTTTTATTTTTTTGTATCTTGTATGCTTAGCTACTGGCTCGGTTGAGATGAGCAATTCTTAACTGGACTTCGCCGAGTTAAAAATAAAGACCTTTTATTATTATTATTACAAAAAGTTCTTCTTTCTCACATTTGGTCAATGTGGTTCCATGTTTGGTTGACGGGCCAAAGCCAAGTCAGCACAAACGCTATTACCATTGTGTATTAAGGAATGACCTGACAATGTTACATGTTTTCAAAATCACTGACTTCTGAATGTTTTTGTGTATGTTTGTGTTGAGTCCTAATTGTACTAAATGTGATCTGAATGTTATTGGTGTAAGGCCTGTGGCTGATATAATGAGGGGGACAATGATGACTTTTTCTTGTTTCCATAGCCTTTTTATTTCCGTTGCAAGGTATTTGGAAATTTTTTCTGTGTATTTCGTTTGGATGTTTGTGACGTTGGGGACAGCTATGTCAATTAGATAGGTGACTTTTCCTTTTTTGCACTGAAAAGTAATATCGGGTCTATTGGCGGAGACTGTTTTATCTGTATGGATACTGATGGTGTGTGATTGGTGTGTATTTGTAGTACGGATCTGTGTTTTCTATGAGTTTGTATGTTGTGGCTAGTGCTTGGTGAACCATTTTGGCAGCTGAATCATGCCTGGCTGTGTACTCTGTTCCGGCCAATATTTTACATCCGCTCGAAATGTGTTCGATCGTTTCTTTCTGCTGGTGGCATTTCCTACATCTGTCCTCTGCAATAGTCGGGTCTTTGATGATATGCTTTTGGTAGTTTCTGGTTAATATGACTTTATCCTGGATGGCAAGTAAGAAGCCTTCTGTTTCAGGGAATAGCTGCCCATCCTGTAACCAGGTGTATGATTATTTTTTATTTTACGTGGTCTTGTTCTATGTGGTACCTGTGTTTTCCGTGGAGTGTTTTCTCTGACCACGTTTTCATCTTTTCCTGTTGTAATTGGATGTGACTGTGTGTGTCTACTGAGTGGTCTGCCCGGGATAAGTCGAGAGGTGTGTAGTTTTTGTCTGCTTTCACTGTCGCTGTGTGGAGGCTGGTTTGCTTGCTGTGAAAGTATTTCCTAAGTGCTTGTATTTGTTTTGTGTGTAATGATCTGATGTCTATAATTCCTCTTCCTCTTGCCTTCCTCTCGATGGTAAGTCTTTCTTTGCATGCGTTGGGGTGTAATTTCCTGTATTTGGTGAATTGAGATCGTATAAGGATGTGAATATTTTCTATATCTGTTTGTGACCATTTGATGATACCAAATGAATATGTGATTATAGGTATAGCGAACGTGTTGATGGCTTTAGTGAGATTCTTAGAGTTGACTTTTGTTTGCAGGAGTTTCGTCAGTCTGTTTTTGAATTCGGTTCTGAGCTCTGTTTTGATGTGAGTGTGGTTGAGTTTGGTGCTTTGTTGGAAGCCTAGATATTTGTATGTTTCTTTGTCGAACATGTTATCGAGTGTTTCATTGTTGATGGTTTCTGTCTCATGGTGGCACTTCCATTGGCCTTTGTTGTTTGTTGTTATTATTATTATTATTATTATTATAGATGTAGATATATGTACGATTATCCGGAATCGATCTGGAGTGTAAATAAAACTCTTTTCTTCTTTAAAACTCAATATTTCGTTATCATTTAATAACTTCTTCAGGAGTAACTACAAAATTAATACACCTATGACAACAAACGAACAATCAATTAAAACAGGTACGAAAATGCTCTGAAGAAGTTATCAAACGATAACGAAATATTGAGCTTTAAAGAAGAAAAGAGTTTTATTTACACTCCAGACCGATTCCCGATAATTATACATATATCTGATTGACGCACTGTCGATACAATATTACCAAAATCTTACATATATGTATATATATATATATATATATATATATATATATATATATATATATATATATATATATATATATATATATATATATATATATATATATATATATATATATATATATATATATATATATATATACACATATATATACATATATATATATATATATATATATATATATATATATATATATATATATATATATATATATATTTTTACCGTCTGGGTAGAGATTTTACCCTTTTTCATATCTTAAGGATATTGGCGGGGATGTCGTAATACCCGTAAACGTTGTCCAAGTGTCGAAATATACATTTTTAGTGTTCCGTACGGAACACTTATAAGATCACTTCGGTGTCTGTCCGTCTCTCCCGTCTGTCCGTCTGTCACACCCGATTTTCTCCGAAACTATTTGTCATAGAAAGTTGAAATTTGGTAATAATATAGGAATTGATGGCCTCATCAGAGCCATGTAGTTTTGAAAATTAAATTTAGACTTAAGGGGTTAGTTTTGGGGGGTGAAATCGGAAGTGAAAAAAAAAATTTTTTACTAGGTAATCGAGTGTGGTGTCAAATGAAAGCTTGTGAAAACACGAGTAAAAAATGTATATATAATATAATACGCACTTTTCTTTGTATTATTTTAAAAAATCGCGAAAAATCGCTGTCCACCCGCCTTATCTCGGAAAGTACTTTTCAAAAAATTTTGAAAAAATTCTGGAATATTCTCCACGGGGTGTAGATTGAACGAAAATTATCACGAGTGCATTACCTGTAATAATTTATCTGGTATATAAAAAAAAACAGAAATTTCAAGGTCATCAATTTTCAGTAAAGAGTGGAAATAAACTTTGTTGAAAACTTATTTGGGGTGTGTTTTGTGAAGTCACTGATCATTTTATATCACCGTAGCATAAATTTTGACTTAAGGGATTCGTTTTGAGGGGTGAAATCGGAAGTGAAAAAAAAAATTTTTTCCCAGGTCATCGAGTGTGGTGTCAAATGAAAGCTTGTGAAAACACGAGTAATATATATATATATATATATATATATATATATATATATATATATATATATATATATAATGTAATACTTGCGCACACTTTCCTTCGTATTGCTTTTAAAAAATCGTGAAAAATCGCTGTCCCCTACCTTATCTCGAAAAGTACTGATCAAAAAATTTTGAAAAAATCCTGGAATATTCTCCACAGGGTATAGATTGAACGAAAATTATCATTACCTTTAATAATTTGTCTGGTATAGAAAAAAACCAAAATTTCAAGGTCACCAGTTTTCAGTAAAGATTGGAAACAAACTTTGTTGAAAACTCATTTGGGGTGTGTTTTGTGAAGTCATTGATCATTTTATACCACCCTAACAAAATTTTTTATTTTAAAAACTATCAACGTACGGAACACTAATTGTGCAAGTTCAACTTGCACTTGACCGGTTATTGTATTTCACGGCACTTTTTAGACAACGCGTTAGTGCTGCTACGGACGTTGTTGCATTTCAGCAAACACCTACTACCTATGTAATTGGCCAGGCCATATATACTTAAATAAACGTATATCGACCTGCCGAGATTGAACCCGAGACCTTCTGCACCGCAAGCAAGTACTATGCCACGGGCCGCCACAAATATATATATATATATATATATATATATATATATATATATATATATATATATATATATATATATATATATATAAAATAAAGAGAGAGAGAAAGCAAAAGTTGCCGTATCTAACAAAATCCTAAGTTATGAAAACTAGTTGAGGAACTCGGCAAAAATGGGCATCAACAGATGTTCATACTATATTCATTTAGCCAATATTTCAGTCCTAGGTTGGGACCTTCATCAGGGCACAAACTGAAAAAGAGATAACGAAGCAACCAATAAAGAAAATTAGGCATACAGACTTGGTGTTATGAAGTCAATTGGGCTAAATTTAACCTAAAACTAGCAAAAATGACCAGTAGAAGGAACTTTTTATTGAAGTGCAGGTCAACAGGCCTTATCCCTAGACACATTGTACAGAACTTTGGATGCATGAACAATTTAATGTCAGATAGACCGAATGATAATAACAGGATCCAGCGCTTCCAGAGTAAGGTATCTCTCAAAATTCTATCCTATGAGATTTCCTTTACTATCAAAGAAATAACTAAGCTAACCTCTCTCCTTAATCATGTTATTCACTCTGCAGAGGACAGAGTTCCTCCATATATAGTACAACGTTTCCGTACAACTCAACTAAAATCCTTTCACACTGTTTCTAGATCTCTCACAAGTAATCTGTTTAATAAATTTAACAATTTAATACAAGTTCGTGCTAATAAATTGAAGGTGTGTCAACATTGGTTTACTAATCTCTCTCAGGTCAACTTTCCTTCCGAAGTTCACACAGTTCTCTCCCTGGGTCCCAAATTTGTTTTTGATTCTTTTCCAGGTAAAGATATACCTGTCAAGACAGTTCTAGCAGATATTGAATCTTTCATTAAACTTTTACCTTCTCCTAACCAAGATATCCTTAGAGCTAAGTGTACCAATGCCGTCACTAATGCTGTACTCCAGAATCGCAACACCGTTACATCCTTTGAGAAAACTTTATTCAAGAAAGCAGTAACCTTCCTCAAACAACATAAAGACATCTTGATCATTCCTTCTGACAAGGGCTCAGTCACTGTGACGCTGGAAAAGCGGCATTACGAAACAAAAATGTCCGAATTAATAGATGATGAACAAGTCTATGAAAAGCTTGCGCATGACCCTACAAATCAATATCAAAATAAAAGCAATTCCTTTGTTAAGCAGATGAAGAATAAGAAGTGGATCGATGACAGAACAGCAAGACAACTTTGTACCTACAAAGCCATTCCACCAAGAATCTACGGCCTGCCAAAGATACACAAAGAAGGTGTGCCACTAAGACCTATCGTCTCCACAATCAACTCTCCTACATCAAGCTTAAGCAAATTCTGTGCAGATATATTAGAAAAATCCTTCCAAAATTACCATCGATATGTTGTTAAGGACTCCTTTGCTTTCAGTGCAGAAGTTAATAATTTCTTATTACCTGAGAATCATGTCATTATTTCTCTAGATGTAGTCAGTCTCTTTACTAACATCTCATGGCAGTTAACCAAACATATTATTGATTCCGAATGGGCACTAATTTCGCCCAACACAAAATTGGATAAATCCTTCTTCCTCTCTGTCATTGAGTTTTTCTTCCAATCCACCTTTTTCAAGTACAAAGAACATTTCTATCGACAAACTTTTGGTTGCCCTATGGGCAGTAACTTAAGCCCCACTCTCGCAGCAATAGTCATGTCCTATCTTCTGAAGAATTGCATTGAAAAGTTATCCTTCAGACCCCCTTTTCTCTTTCAATATGTGGATGATCTTATTCTGTCCATACCAGAGAATGGTAAAGAAGAAATCCTTCATGTCTTCAATTCTTTTGATCAACACCTACAGTTTACCATGGAAGAAGAGTCAAACAATTCTGTTCCCTTCCTGGACACAAGAGTCATTAGATGTCCTGATGGTGTGATCAGACTGGACTGGTATAGAAAGCCAACTTCATCAGGCAGATATATACATGCCAATTCTGGCCATGATCGGAAGGTTAAAATTAACGTCATAAAAGGCCTATATCGAAGAATTAGAAATATAGCTCACCCAGATTATCTTCCACAAGCACAAACACTACTTACCAGTCTCTTTATGGAAAATGGGTACAACAAGAGGTTCCTGCTCAAGACCAAGGACGAAGTCGACAAGTTTGACCTTTCCTTTTATTTCTTTGTGAGTGATCCCTTACATCTGTCAGGTGGTCGTCCTTTGTCAGCGCCCTGTCAAAGTTGTCACTTTTCATTTTTCTTTAAGATGGCAGGTGGTTAATTAGTTTTGAATTTCAGCATCCAACGTTATCAATGGCATCCCTGCTGTAAATGCCATGTTTTTATGTTAAATTGTTAGTGAATAGTGGTTGTTTTAATTCAGTGTTGGTTTTTACTATGGCGATTGTTTTTGATGGTCATTCTTGTTAGATTAAATTTCATACTACAAGTGAGTTTTGTTGACATTTTTTAATAATAATAATAATAATTTGTGATTGTTTAAAATAATAATACTGTTGAATTGAAATAGTTACATATGAATAATTGTAAGATTGAAATCAAATCAGAAATTAATAATTAGAATTAATAATTAAAAAACTTGACTTCATAACACCAAGTCTGTATGCCTAATTTTCTTTATTGGTTGCTTCGTTATCTCTTTTTCAGTTTGTGCCCTGATGAAGGTCCCAACTCTAGGACCGAAATATTGGCTAAATGAATATAGTATGAACATCTGTTGATGCCATTTTTGCCGAATTCCTCAACTAGTTTTCATAATTTAGTATATATATATATATGTATTTATAGATATATATATATATATATATATATATATATATATATATTATATATATATATATATGTATATATATATATATATATATATATATATAATATATATATATATACATATATATATATATATATATATATATATATATATATATATATATAGAGTGTCCGAAAAACCAACATATTCCCTTCGAAGACTGATGAGCCAGCTCATAACTTACCAGAATATGTAAATATGACCTTACTGAAAAATCCTTAGATTTCGAGATATTGATACGGCCATGAGTTTCGTGAAAATCTACAGCTTAGATCATTTTATCGAGCGTCACAACTACAAATTTCCTGTATTCTACGATTCTAATTATTGTTACGTAATCCTGAATAACCCTGCTGTTGATGACAGTTCAGAATAAAACTAATTGTGCTAATCTTGCGAAAAAAAAACGAACATTTTTTCAAGTGTCATGAGTAAAAACATTTTAATTAGCTAACTTTAACTTTTCATATTCTAAAAAATGGATCAGGTTAACCTGGCGAGTTAATTAAAAAAATGCTAATTTAGTGTAGTTTCTAAAATTGCATTAGAGTTCTTATGTTTTATTTAAAATATATTGCTATTTTAGTGCAAAAAGAACTCATTGTTTAATTATGAGCTCCTTTTATGCTTTAATTGCAATATATTTTTTCTTAAAGTTTGCTATAATTTTTCAACACGCAAATTTTAACTTCCGGTAGCATTGACAACTTTACAAATTAAAATTACTAGATTATTTCAAAATGACCGAGCACATGTCAGCTGGGTGAAAAAGTATTGTTGTAACTTATAAATTTTAAAAATTCTCTTAATTCCTAACTATGAGTTTTATTTAATTTAAAAATATTTTTAATTGACAAACTTGTGTTAATTGGTGTGTATTTATGTGTAGAAAAATGAGTTCAGTGGCAGTTATTGTTATTGTTTTTAAAAATCATGTGTCAACATTTCATTTCCCTCGACAGCATAGATTGTTTTCTCTTTTAACAGAGGGTCAACTGTGATTATCTAGTAAGTAACCCTTCTAATTTAATAACTCTATTCTTATAAATATCACAAAGTATGATAGGGCCCCTTCTGTTTTTTCTTGCTGAAATATGATATATTTTTTCAATTGGCTCCTTGTCTGATGAGGATTCTTTCTGTGTCTCCTAGGTCCTGAAGAAGATGTACAAATTGGCATAGAAAGTTCGATTTTAGAATAAAACCACAATTACTAAGACCTTTTTGTTCAATCTGTAATCCTAAGGGCTATCCCTAAGTGAAAAAAAACCCTCTCTCTCTCTCTACATATATATATATATATATATATATATATATATATATATATATATATATATATATATATATATATATATGTATATATGTATATATATATATATATATATATATATATATATATATATATATATATATATATGTATATATGTATATATATATATATATATATATATATATATATATATATATATATATATATATATATATATTATAATCATGTCGACTTTTGTCGTTAATCAGAAGAAGAATGCTGCGGAAGTGACGAACACGCTCCATCGATTAGAATATGTGAGACATAGTTTCGACAATTTAAACGTGGTGATTTCAATGTGAAAAACAGTGCGCGCTCTGGTAGACCACAAAAGTACGTAGACGAGGAATTGCAGGCGTTACTGAATGATGACCCAACAAATGATTAATTTAAATCATGCATTGATCGAAAGACGACCGGAATGGGCCAGAAGACATGGCCAAGTGATTTTGTTACACGATAATGCGCCGTCTCACACAGCAAAACCAGCGAAAGACACCTTGAAATCGCTTGGATGGGACATCCTTCCGCACCCGCCGTACTCTCCCGACCTGACGCCATCTATCACCTCTTCGCATCAATGGGGCACGCGCTTGCAGATCAGCACTTCAGCAATTTCGAGGAAATTGGAAAATGGTTCGACGAATGGGTTGCCGCAAAAGAAAAGCAGTTTTTCTGGCATGGTATTCATAATTTACCTGAAAGATGGGTGAAGTGTGTAGAAGCCAATGGCCAATATTTTGAATAAATAAAAAACGAATTTCCCTTGAAAATTACGTGTTTTCTTTACCACAAAAACCGGCAAAAACTTATGCATACACCAGGTACATATATATATATATATATATATATATATATATATATATATATATATATATATATATATATATATATATGTATATCTTGAAATATGTGCTCTAATTCTCAAAACTACCTATTAATAGACAAAATAAATAGCTTTCTTTTCAAAGCTAGTAAACATATATTTTCGCTTTCTTGTGTATTTACCGTAAGTAATAGCCACAACCACGCCTCTTCTTTCGTAATGGCGTTAAGTTCCTGGAATAACATCACTGATTAAATCCATTAGTAACTTTGGGATCACATTCTATGTTATTAATCACAGAGCCCACGGCCTTTGAGCTCACAAGCTTTTTGTATGAAAGCAGTTGTCTTGCCAGCATTTGCTTATTTGGCTTTTCATTTTAAATCCAAATATTCTGTTGTTTTGCTCACATAATATGTATTTTTTTGTTTAATAGAATTTAGAGACACTTTGAGCAGTACGAAGCATTTATATCTTTTAAATAGGATAAGATATTACCAAAAGTTAGTCTATAATATTAAACTAGGTTCGGTTCGTACAGAGCACAGGAAATCTGAAGTTGGTCATTACTAGAGACCGGATTATATGCATTTGCATATTTTCATGTGCATTTGCATATTTAGACCATTCTCACCGATTAGTGCATATTTTACCCAAAATCTAGTAAAGATGCATATTTTCCCTATATTTACAATATTTCTCGGTATTACTAGGCAATTGAATTGCTCAGGGTATTATTAATGTCGCTGTCTCGAACCGATCTTATCGCCGCAACATTACCTTCAATAGTCTAAACATCGATTAGGTTATAGTGCCAAGGGAATACCCAAAATTAAGACGGTATTTTATTCCTTTGTTTCTTGGTCGGATATTAAGTGATAAGTAGTTAGTTTCTAAGAATATTTGTTTGAGCGTGGATCAAATAAACAATTTTCTCGAAGACGAATTTTTATTTTAAAACATTTTAACATTATTGTTGACGCGCCTGCATCAGTGTGTTTTTGCAATTTTTAACGTGTTGTGTTAAAGTTTAACGTGTACCATGCCACCCGCAAAAAAAGTCTCGCTTTGTGGGTAGCTGATTATCCTGGAATATTTACATACGACGGAAATGGTTTATATTGTCGACTTTGCGAGAAAAATGTTTCGTGCACAAAAAAGTTTCAAATTGACCAGCATGTCAAGATAAAAAAAAATCAAAGGTGGGGTCCCACCTCCCACTACCACCGCCGGTTCCTGAAGGGAATTAATTTAATATTATTCAATTTTTTGCGCGCGCGATTTTATTCTAGTTACTCTGAATATGCAGACTAAAGATATATATATATATATATATATATATATATATATATATATATATATATATATATATATATATACATATATATAAAATCATTCGTATAATATAATAAATATTCCATTGAATATATATATGAAATACTTAAACTAACTTAAACTCTATTTGGCTCAACGAAGATATGTCTATTTACACATTCCCGGCTACAGACGGAGCACCCCAGTTGGAACAAAGTCTTCTAAGGCTTCGATCTATTCTCTTTTACAAAGTTCTTCTAATAATGTGCTCGGTGCTATGTCGTTTATATCTTCGACATTACCTAGTATCTCTTTTAGTTTGTTTCTAGCACCTCTGAAAAAGTTGCAGTAATATAGCCTATGTAGCGGTCCGTCATCGTCGTCTTCCATTTCTGCATTTTAAATTCAGCATGTCAAGATAAGTCTTCATATCGCAGGATTGCAAATAAAGGCCCACGACAACAACTTATAACAGCAGCAAGTAGCAGCGATTCCACTTATATAGGCAAACAAAAAAACCACTTTAGCATGGATTTATGTGAAGCATTGTTTGCAAGTAATATTCCTCTCCACAAACTTACAAATCCTACATTCAAAGATTTTCTGCGAAAATATTGCTCGAATCAAAAAACATCAGACGAATCAACACTGCGTAAAAATTACATACCAACGATTTACCAACATGTTCTGGAAGAAATACGTAATGAACTTAAGGATGACATTATTTGGGTTTCAGCTGATGCAACTACCGACAGTTGTGGTCGCTATATTGCGAATTTAATTGTGGGTGCATTAAGATTAGAGCCTTCTTCTTCCTATTTCGTGGCCTGCAAAGAACTTGACAAGACAAATCATTCTACGATCGCCAGATTTGTGAATGAGGGTATTAAAAAAAATATTTCCTGAATCTTCTGCAGATGAAAGAGTGTTTATATTTCTCTCAGATGCTGCTCCCTATATGATCAAGGCAGCCAAAGTCCTCCAAGTATTTTATCCAAATTTAATTTTTGTGACGTGCTTTGCTCACGGAGTCCATCGACTCGCTGAAGAAGTACGATCCACATTTGGAAATGTAAATAAACTGATTTCATCAGCAAAGAAAGTGTTTCTTAAGGCACCTGCTCGCAATAACGCCTATAAAGAAAAACTGCCAACTGTGCCTTTACCTCCCGAACCAGTGGTAACTCGATGGGGAACATGGATTGAAGCTGTACTGTTTTACAATGAACATTTCGAGGCCATCAAAGGTGTAGTAAATGACTTCGATAGTGCAGAAACTATGGCAGTTCGTCAATCCAAGGAAGCATTTAACGATTCTGATATTAAAAAAAAAAAACATAGCTTTGATTAGCACTGAGTTTTCCCCACATACCTGCGGGTACTAAAAAGCTTGAAACTCGAAGTTTGGCGTTGACCGAATGAATTCAGTTAATGAATAAAATCCGTCAAATAAACTCCACATTGCCAGATGTATTCCCGCGTAGAGTTAAAGAAAAGTTTGAAAACATTTTGTGCAATAACCCAGGCTTTGAACTTTTATGTCAAATTGATAGTTTTATTAAATGGGACGGGTGAATTTTTGCCGGAAAACAATAAGTGCTAACATAGCACCCAAATTCAAAAACTGCCCAGTTACCTCAGTGGATGTGGAACAGTCTTTTTCCACTTATAAAAATATTTTAAGTGATCGAAGACACAATCTTACCACCCAACATTTGGAACAATACCTTATTGTTTACGTGTACAAGAATAAAAATGTTAAATAATTTTAAAAAATGTTAAATAATTGTTAATTAAATTTAAACATCGTCGATAACTTGTTAATTTTATGCTGATTTTGAAATAAAAAAAACTAAAAAATTACTACTTTTATTATTATTTAATATTGCATATTTTGACCCTTTTCATGTTTTTTAAGCATTTTTCATGCATATTTGCATGCGTATTTCAACATTTTTATGTTGCATATAATCCGGTCTCTAGTCATTACGATAAATAAAGTATGAGAGTAGTGTATGTACAGAGGGGTTATGACCGAGGATGGCACATGTCCATCAGCAGTGACCAAAAATTGAGCCGAAGAATAACCTTGAGGAGCTAAAGGAGTGGTCGTTAAATGACGCAATCGACCAGAGGTTATTGACCAGAAGGGCCTTAGTGGTTCTTTCAATGTCATCTTGTGGGCCGAAGAAGTGATCGTGAATCAGGCTCTTGACTAGAAGGATCTTAATCTGTACCTGTGTAACTTGTGCGAAGAGGTAATTACCTGGAGGCTACCTGACTTAAGAAATAATTAGGAGTTTGAAGGTCGTACCGGTGGTAATTATCTGTCTTAAGAATTAATTACATGATTGAAAAGGTAAAAAAAAGCTAGGTGATAAGAAGGTCCTACCTATCTGAAGATGTAATTACCTGTCTTAAGAAGTAATTACCTGTTTGAATAGGTAAAAGAAAAAAGGTGTCAAAAAGGCATTGTTTGTATGAGGGTAAAAAGGTACCAAAAAGGCCTTGCCAGCGAGTGGTTTTTTTAGGGATAGTTTTCGTATGATATAAAAGAGACAAAAAAAATTATGGAAGTAATTAACCCTTCATTTGGGAACCTTAAGTATTTTATTTAAATTTAAGATAGGAGTTAGATACAAACCTTTTGTATATCAAATTCAAAAACTCCTTTATTATATAAATCATATTTTGTATATTATTACTTATAGTGAGTCTTAAGTTTAGAATATACAATATATTATTTCGATACATTCATATCCTATAAAACACCTTTCGGTGTAGTCTGTCCCAAAATATAAGATCTTGATTTTTGCCGTTTTAAAGCGGGCAATATAAAAATTCTGATCTTTTGGTTATGATAGGTTGCAGAGATGGACTTAAGAATTTTATTCAATAATGCAATTAAATAAAATTATAAGTGTTTTTGGAGATGTTTATTTATAGATGCATGTAAAAACAAATGGCTAAGAAGTACAAATATACAGTTTGAACGAATGGGGTTTACAAGAGGGGACATATTGTATAAATGAAAATATATTTTAACTTAAGCTTAATTCGGTTTCACTATTACTGTCAACAGCTGTGGTAATTATCAGTGGTTTTATATTCTTTACATAAATATATGAATCTTCAACTTTAACAACGTGCTGAATAGAATTTTCCCAGCTTTCACAAGGAATATCATTTACAACTTTTTTTTACTAATTCATCCACTGACACGCTTAAAGTAGGGGAAACATTTTGTGCCCTTATTTTTGATTTAACTTGATGCCAAATAATACGGAGGAAGCCGCAAAACAATGTGTCCCATTTTCTCAGCCATACTATCACAAACATATTTCTTTTTCAATTTATAGTCTTTCAAAACTTCCAAAGGATCATTTTTTTTATAACTAAAGTCAAAATAAATGTAATTTTCCAACATATATTCCTATATTTTTCCGGTTTGGTGTTGGCTGCCTTAGGGACCTTATCTAGTAGGCGACTATGGTAACTTGCCTTGTCCATAATTATAACACTCTGTTCGGGAACACTTGGCAAAAGGGAATTTTGAAACCAATTTTCAAAAAGTTCTGCGGTCGGGTCTTCGTGATAGTACAAACTAGAATCTTTTATGTTTTTTGCACATAAGAGTAAACAATTTGAAACCCAGCCTTTTTCAGATCCAGCATGCAAAATGGCTATTCGTTTACCTTTATTTAAAGGTGCGTTAGTCTGACATTTTGTACTGCTGTCAACCCACCCTTTTTGCACAGTGCCATGGGTATCGAACCATGTTTCATCAAGGAAAAGTAATTGGCCAATTCTCTGATCGATATTTTTTAATTTCTTGTAAATAAGTACGTCGGAAGATTTGTAATCTTTGTGACTTTATCACTACCTACCTTTTGTGGATTTTTCGGAACGTGAATCCCATTTTTAAGAAAATTCTGTGAAGGATTAATCGCCCACAATGTATATTGGTCCCGTCCTGCACCAGTCTTAATTTTATTTTGTCTAGTGTCGGCACCAACTGCTCTTCATACATAGAATATATTTTTCTTCTGATGACCTCATTTTCACAATCGTCTACATGATACATTTAAAAATCTTTTCATCTTTTCCTGTTCTTGAGTGATGGTTTTCCTACATCATAGGAATTGGGGTTTTTATTAGCTCCCTGGTTTCTTGCTTCTTCATTTTGTTTATTCAATTTTTTTTTAACAAACTGTCGTAAACATTTTTCATTATTTGTTTAGCGTTAAGTGATAAATGTTTTCTCTTGCGATAGCTACTATTGCAATTTTCCCACGGACGCCACATAATTAAAATAGAACCGTTACTTTGTAACTAAAACTAAAAATAATAAAAAGTATCATTCGAATCATATTGGGGACCTGTGGTCATTAGATCTATATTATCAAATACTTAAAGGGCTCCAAACCGAGTTGCCAGGTAGTAAATATATACGTAAAAATAGATCCAATATGATTGCAGGTGCAAGTGAGGGCGGTATACAAAGTAGATAAAATAAAAATACGTTTGTCGTAATACCTGACTACTATGCACAAAACCATAATAGGGTCGTTTATTGCCCCATTGAAAAAGCAAAAAGGCAGGATCTTATATCTTGGGATTTACTTTACGACTGGTTGTTGGAGCCAGATAAGTATAAAACAAGCTGTGGTCAAATCAGTTGGACCTTTTCCGCAACCTTAGAAGGTCGTTCTTTATTTGGTTGTGGTCACTTAAACGTATTCTTGCACTTATTGTTTATTTTTATTGTTTTTGGTTTTTACTGGAAAAAATTGTACATGTAAAAAACCAGCTTGACAAAATCAGCGACATGTAGCCGTTGGAAAGTTAAGAATTATTTCTTAGTATTCCTAAGTTTATTGCCGTATTCATCCATCTCTCTCATACGTTCACTCACTCTGTCCCTGTCATTCTTGTTTATTTACATGTTTATTTATTTTATAGCTTAGACTAGAAATAGTTCGGTAGTTATGTTTAATTTAAATTCGTTTGTTGTTTTATAAACCGATGTATTATCTCACTATTTGTCACTTTTTATTAGGTTTCACTCACTTGTTTTTATATACACTTTGTTCACTATTGACATTTATCTTATTCTATTTACATTTCTGTTAATAAATCTAAGGCTCAAGCGAGCGTAGCTATTGCTTATCAGAACACCGCTCTCCAGCCGGGATATAGTCTCGATATTTTGAGTTATTCTCTAGTATTTAAGAATAAACGATGTTGTTTTAGATAAGCAGTGCCACTGCCCCTCATGTGTTTCTATTTTTTCTATATATGTTATAATTTCTTATAGTTAATTTGATATCATTGTCAAGTTGAGTTTCTGTTACGCACATAATGTCGATTTCATATGTTGATAAGAAGTGTATAAGCTGCCCCATTCTATTCCCTAGTCCGTTAGCGTTTCATAAAGCGAGCTTTTAGGATATGAATGCGGCTATTTGTACACTGTATATTGTAATTGTTAATATTATACTGGTCAACACTGAAATTTTTCCCTGAAATTTTATATGTATTTACCTTATAATACACTATACTGATTACGGAAAGAATACTGGTTAATGCTATCAGCTCTACTTTTTTATTTATATGAAATTAAAATTTTCTTCAAAACTGAAACAAAAATACAACATTTTTTCTATGTTTGATATAATTACACATTATGAAACGTTCTTTTATACGATTTTCTGGAACGTACGGCTTGAGGATCATCTCTTTGCAAACTTCAACAGTAATCGGCCATCATATGGATGTCCCGCCTTCCTTGATAACGCTCTTCCATTGTGCGTATATCTTGGTGAAAGATTTCACCCTGCTCTTCACTGAAATTGCCAGGATTTTCTGGGAATCGATTTAAATGAGAATGTAAGTAATAAATCATGATACTCATGTTGCAGCCCAGATCTTTCAAACTGGATAACATGCACTCAACTAATTCAGAATAGTTGTCGGACTTATTATAATTTATCTATCTGAAGAGGTAATTATCTGTCTTAAGAATTAATTACCTGTTTGAAAAGGTAAAAAAAAAGGTAGGTGATAAGAAGATCCTACCTATCTGAAGATGTAATTACCTGTCTTAAGAAGTAATTACCTGTTTGAATGAGTAAAAGAAAAAAGGTATTAAAAAGGTATTGTTTCTATGAGGGTAAAAAAGGTACCAAAAAGGCCTTGCCAGCGAGTAGTTTTTTTAGGGATAGTTTTCGTATGATATAAAAAAGGCAAAAAAAATTATGGAGGTAATTAATCCTTCACTTTGGGACCTTGAGTATTTCATTTAAATTTAAGATAGAATTAGATACGAACCTTTTGGTATATCAAATTCAAAAACTCCTTTATTATATAAATCATATTTTACATATTATTACTTACAGTGAGTCTTAAGTTTAGAATATACAATATATTATTTCGACACATTCATATCCTATAAAACATCTTTCGGTATAGCCTGTCCCAAAATATGAGATCTTGATTTTGGCCGTTTTAAGTGGGCAATATAAAAATTCTGATCTTTTGTTTATGATAGGTTGCAGAGATGGACTTAAGAATTTTATTCCTTAATGCAAATAACTAAAATTATAAGTGTTTTTGGAGATGTTTATTTATAGATGCACGTAAAAACTAATGGATAAGAAGTACACATATATAGTTTGAATGAATGGGGTTTACAAGAGGGGACACATTGTATAAATAAAAATATATTTTAACTTAAACCTAATTGGGTTTCACTATCACTGTCATCAGCTGAGGTAATTATCAATGGTTTTATATTATTTACATAAATATATGAATCTTCAACTTTAACAACGTGCTGAATGGAATTCTTGCAGCTTTCACAAGGTATATCATTTACAACTTTTTTTACTAATTCATCCACTGACAAGCTTAAAGTAAGAGAATCATTTTGTGCCCTTATGTTTGATTTAACTTGATGCCAAATATGTTCAATTGGATTAAACATACAATAATACGGAGGAAGCCGAAAAACGGTGCGTCCCATTTTCTCAGCCAATATATTTCTTTTTCAATTTATAGTCTTTCAAAACTCCCAAACGATCCCTTTTTCACAACTAAAGTCAAAATAAATGTCATTTTCTAACATATATTCCTGTATTTCCGATTTGGTGTTGGCTGCATTAGGGACCTTATTTAGTAGGCGACTATTGTAACTTGCATTTTCTATAACTATAACACTCTGTTCGGGAACATTTGGCAAAAAGGGATTTTAAAACCAATTTTCAAAATGTTCTGCTGTCGTGTCTTCGTGGTAGTCCAAACTAGAATCTTTTATGTTTTTTGCACATAATAGTAAACGATTTGAAACCCAGCCATTTTCAGATCCCGCAGCCAATTCTCTGATCGATATTTTTTAATTTCTTGTAAATAAGTATGTCGCAATATTCGTAATCTTTGTGACTTCATCACTACTTGCTTTTTGTTGATTTTTCGGAACGTGAATCCCATTCTTAAGAGAATTCTGTGAAGAGTCCTGCACCAGTCATAATTTTATTTTGTCTAGTGTAGGCACCAACTGCTCTTCATACATAGAAAATATTTTTCTTCTGATGACGTCTTTTTCACAATCGTCTACATGATGCATTTGAAAATCTTTCCGTTTTTTCCTGTTCTTGAGTGATGGTTTTCCTACAATACCCTTATTCATAGAAATTGGGGTTTTTGTTAGTTCACTGGTTTCTTGCTTCTTCACTTTGTTTATTCAAATTTTTTTTTACCAAACTGTCGTAAACATTTTTCATTATTTGTTTAGCGTCAAGTGATAAATGTTTCCTCTTGCGATAGCCACTATTGCAATTTTCCCACGGACGCCACATAATTAAAATAGAACCGTTACGTTGTAAGTTATAACTAAAAATAAAAATAATAAAAAGTATCTTTCGAATCGTAATGGGGACCTGTAGTCATTAGGTCTATATTATCAAATACTTGAAGGGCTCTAAACCGAGTTGCCAGGTAGTAAATATATAGGTAAAAATAGATCCAATATGATTGCAGGTGCAAGTGAAGGCGGTATACAAAGCAGGTAAAATAAAAATACGTTTATCGTAATACCTGGCAACTATGCACAAAACCCTAATAGGGTCGTTTATTGCCCCATTGAAAAAGCAAAAAGGCAGGATCTTATATCTTGGGATTTACTTTACGACTGGTTGTTGGAGCCAGGTAAGTTTAAAACATGTTGTAGTCCTTGGACCTTTTCCGCAACCTTACAAGGTCGTTCTTTATTTGGTTCTGGTCACTAAAACGTATTTTGCACTTATTGTTTATTTTTATTGTGTTTTTGTTTTTGATTGTTACTGGAAAAAATTGTACATGTAAAAAAACCAGCTTGACAAAATCAGGTACATCTAGCCGTTGGAAAGTTAGGAATTATTTCTTAGTATTCCTAAGTTTATTGCCGCCTTCATCCATCTCTCTCTCATATGTTCACCCACTCTATTCCTTTCATTCTTGTTTATTTACATGTTTATTTATTTTATAGCTTAGACTAGAAATAGTTCGGTAGTTATGTTTAATTTAAATTCGTTTGTTGTTTTATAAACCGATGTATTATCTCACTATTTGTCACTTTTTATTAGGTTTCACTCACTTGTTTTTATCTACACTTTGTTCACTATTGACATTTATCTTATTCTATTTACATTTCTGTTAATAAATCTAAGGCTCAGGCGAGCGTAGCTATTGCTTATCAGAACACCGCTCTCCAGCATGGATATAGTCTCGATATTTTGAGTTATTCTCTGGTATTCGAGAATAAACGATGTTGTTTTAGATAAGCAGGGCCACTGCCCCTTTTGTGTTTCTATTTTTTCTATATATAAGTTTTTATAGTTAATTTGATATCATTGTCAAGTTCAGTTTCTGTTACGCACATAATGTCGATTTTGTATGTTGATAAGAAGTGTATAAACTGCCCCATTCTATTCCCTAGCCCGTTTGCGTTCCATAAAGCGAGCTTTAAGGATATGAATGAGGCTGTTTATACACTATATTTTGTAATTGTTAATATTATACTGGTCAACACTGAAATTTTATATGTATTATAAGGTATACCTGAGGCACTGATTACGGAAAGAATACTGGTTAATGCTATCAGCTCTACTTTTTTTATGTATATGAAATTACAATTTTCTTCAAAACTGGAACAAAAATATAACATTTTTTCTATGTTTGATATAATTACACACTATGAAACGTTCTTTTATACGATTTTCTTCAACGTACGGCTTGAGGATCATCTATTTGCAAACTCCAACAGTAATCGGCCATCATATGGATGTCCCACCTTCCTTGATAACGCTCTTCCATTGTGCGTATATCTTGGTGAAATATTTCACCCTGCTCTTCATTGAAATTGCCAAGATTTTTTGGGAATCGATTTAAATGAGAATGTAAGTAATGAATCTTGATACTCATGTTGCAGCCCAGATTTTTCAAATTGGATAATATGCACTCAACTAATTCAGAATAGTTGTCGGACTTACTTTTTTCCGAGAAATTTTTTTTTCACCACAACAAACGATTTCCAAGCTTTAGACTCGACTTCATCAATTGAATTCACAAGGTTTGGGTCTTTCGCAAGTTGTCTGTTTCGTGGCGCATCAAAAATACCCGCTATCAATTTTTCTGTGCTTAATCCTGGAAACTTGCCTGAGAGAAAAGCAAAACATTCGCCGTTCTTGTTAAGGGCTTTTACAAACTGTTTCATAATGCCCAGTTTGATATGAAGTGGTGGCAGTATAATACGATCTCGATTTACTAAGGGAAAATTGATAACATTTTTGGTACCAACCATCAATTCCTCTCGTACTGGCCATTCTTTTTGAAACCAATGACGTGGTTTGTCGCGACTATCCCACAGACACATAAAATATGGGTATTTCGTGTATCCACCCTGTTATCCGAGAAGAAAGTTAACCATCTTTAAGCCTACACAAAAGAGACAGTTGTGGTCTCGATACTTAATTTTTTCCATTACTGAAGAAATAGTTGTATACTCTTCTTGGAGTGTGCAATAGGAGGAAGTGGTGTGTGATGTATAGAGCCATACTTGTTGCCGTTATGAAGCAGCACACACTTTAAGCTTCTATTGCTACTATCTATAAAAAGACGCCAATCATTTGGTTTGTATCGTTGTGAACTCGTCTACTTCAAAATACCTCTGACATCATTCCCAAAAATTAAATTATTTTCTCTAGAAAAATATGGTAACAAATTCTTTTCTCGTGTTCGATATAAAGTAATTCTGGTTCCTGATGGAAGTAAATTCTTTTCTTTTAAACGAGATGCCAAAATTTTAGAAGCTTCTTTTGACAAATTTAGATTCCTTACTAAGTCATTCAGGTCCTTTTAATTAACCCGGCGCATGCGTACTGCAATAATTGCAGTAGTTCCATGTCTCTGAATGAGGAACTAGAAGACTGATTTCTTATTATTGTTATGATAAGAAGTACGCGTGATCTCTTTTTAGTGTTCCGTACGGAACACTTATAAGATCACTTCGGTGTCTGTCTGTCTGTCTGTCTGTCTGTCTGTCTGTCTGTCTGTCTGTCACACCCGATTTTCTCCGAAACTATTTGACATAGAAAGGTGAAATTTGGTAATAATATAGGAATTGATGGCCTCATCAGCGCCATGTAGTTTTGAGAATTAAATTTTGACTTAAGGGGTTAGTTTTGGGGGGTGAAGTCGGAAGCGAAAAAAAAATTTTTTTACTAGGTCATCGAGTGTGGTGTCAAATGAAAGCTTGTGAAAACACGAGTAAAAAATATATATATAATATTATACTTGCGCGTACTTTTCTTTGTATTATTTTTAAAAATTCGCGAAAAATCGCTGTCCCGGGCCTTATCTCGAAAAGTACTTATCGAAAAATTTCGAAAAAATTCTGGAATATTCTCCACGGGGTGTAGATTGAACGAAAATTATCACGAGTGCATTACCTTTAATAATTTATATGGTATATAAAAAAAACGAAAATTTCAAGGTCATCAGATTTCAGTAAAGATTGGAAACAAACTTTGTTGAAAACTCATTTGGGGTGTGTTTTGTGAAGTCACTGATCATTTTATACCACCGTAACATAACTTTTGACTTAAGGGGTTCGTTTTGAGGGGTGAAATCGGAAGTGAAAAAATTTTTTTTTTACTAGGTCATCGAGTGTGATGTCCAATGAAAGCTTGTGAAAACACGAGTAAATATATATATATATATATATATATATATATATATATATATATATATATATATATATATATATATATATATATATATATATATATATATATATATATATATATATATATGTATATATATATATATATATATATATATATATATATATATATATATATATATATATATATATATATATATATATATATATATATATATATATATACTCGTATTTAATGTAATACTTGCGCACACTTTTCTTCGTCTTACTTTTAAAAAATCGCTGTCCCCTACCTTATTGAAAAAATTCTGGAATATTCTCCACGGGGTATAGATTGAACGAAAATTATCACGAGTGCATTACCTTTAATAATTTATTTGGTATATAAAAAAAAAAACAAAATTTCAAGGTCACCAGTTTTCAGTAAAGATTGGAAACAACCTTTGTTGAAAACTCCTTTGACGTGTGTTTTGTGAAGTCACTGATCATTCTGAACCACCCTAACAAAATTTTTGTTTTAAAAACAATCAACGTACGGAACACTAATTGTGCAAGTTCAACTTGCACTTGACCGGTTTTTATTTAGTATATAAGATTATTGATTCCTGTTATTATTTAGAATACTTTAGCAAAAATAAAATATCAGATTTATGCTTTTAAAGTTGATTTTGCGTGTGTTATTGAGAAAGCTAATAAAAGTTTGATTTATAGAATATATTGGTATTATCATTATGTTACCACATGTGCAAAGAACTCTTATTTAATAAATACATATTCAAATTAAGGGGTCTCCTTTAACTTTGTGAAAATTTGTCGATAAAATCCGGGTCATGATGGTCCGGTGTCATCATCTGCGTAACTATTTTCACGTCACTGGCGCCAGGTTAAAAGGTTGAGGATCTGATGACTGACTACATGTGAAATCCGAATCAGTATTGCCCATTGGGTTGTCTTAAATTTCCATAAGATTTGGTTCCCCAGAGCATTTAGATGATGCTCCTTGTATCTCACCAGAGTATAGAAGAGGTAGTTGACCGGAGGGTAAGTTAGGATATGACGATTTCCAGAATTTACCTCGTTAATACGAGGCTGGTTTGAAAAATCCGTGCAAAGTCCGAGAGATGGCACCACCGGCGCGTATCGAGGTCATGTTTAGTTAGTAGCATCTCTTGAATGAACGCACACCAAATTTCAGCCATATTGGTCTATTTCTTTGTGTTTGGCATTCGTGTGAATCAAGGAAGTCGAGTGATTTTCAAGAAATGGACGAAAAAGAATTTCGTGTGGTGATTAAACATTACTTTATGAAAGGCAAAACGCCTCAGGAGACTAAAGAGAAGCTTGATAAACATTATGGTGACTCTGCACCTTCAATTAGAACAGTTTATAAGTGGTTTCAAAATTTTCGGACTAGCCATATGGGCACAAGTGACGCTGAGCGTTCTAAACGGCCTGCGGAGGTTACGACTCCAGAAATCATTGATCAAATCCATGATATGGTGATGGATGACAGAAGAGTTAAGGTGCGTGAGATTGCTAGTGCTGTGGGCATCTCGACTGAACGGGTACATAATATTTTGCATAAACATTTGGACATGAGAAAGCTATCCGCAAGATGGGTGCCGCGATTGCTCACGCTTGACCAAAAACGGAATCGTGTGAAGTGTTGCAAGGATGGTTTGCAGCTGTTCCAGGAGAATCCGGAGGACTTTAAGCGTCGTTTCGTCACTGTGGATGAAACATGGATACATTACTATACTCCTGAGACCAAACAACAATCTAAACAATGGGTTACCAAGGGGGAATCTGCACCAAAAAAGGCGAAGACCGTTCCTTCGGCCGGAAAGGTTATGGCGACTGTCTTTTGGGATTCGCAAGGGATAATCCTCATCGACTATTACAGGTGAATATTATTCATCGTTATTGGACCATTTGAAAACCGAGCTGCAAGAAAAACGCCCGCGATTGGCCCACAAGAAAGTCCTTTTCCATCACGTCAACGCACCAGCACACACCTCAGCAGTTGTGGTCGCAAAATTAATGGAAATAGGATTCCAACTCGTTTCACATCCCCCCTATTCTCCAGACTTGGCTCCCTCGGACTACTATTTGTTCCCCAATTTGAAGAAATGGTTGGCGGGACAAAGATTTTATTCAAACGAGGAGGTGATTGCAAACACTAATGGATATTTTGCAGACTTGGACAAATCCTATTATTCGGAAAGGATCAACAAACTAGAACATCGTTGGACGAAGTGTATAAGCCTAAAAGGAGACTATGTCGAAAAATAAAAAAGGTTTACCCCAAACTCATAAGTAGTTTTTATTTTTGCACGGACTTTTCAAACCAGCGTCTTTTCATGAAAATACTTGTAGAATAGGCTCAAATTGCCAACCGTTCTTCGATGTTCCGACTCAAGACCGCCGGTCAGTTCCGGGTCTCCAATAGGAGGTACCCATTGCTTGTCTTGATTGCATATTGTTATTTGAAAGTGGTTAAAGTACGTAGTTTTAGCGAAGTCCGAAAAAGGTTTTCGATAGTTTTCAAAAATGTATTCGTCACAAATATAGCAAAAACAATCTTTACGAATTTAACTTTTGTGTTATGTAAGTAATGAAAACGATTTATTTTGAGTGAAAAATCCTCGGCACTCAATCATAGGAGTACCAGCTTCTCGAGTTCATAATTTTTTCCCAGTTATATTTCTATTACCTCACTAAACAATGTTATTTAACTAAGATACAGCTATTAATATATATGACTGTAAACCTAATATTAAAAATAACCGGTCAAGTGCAAGTTGAACTTGCACAATTAGTGTTCCGTATGTTGATTGTTTTTAAAATAAAAAATTTTGTTAGGGTGGTATAAAATGATCAGTGACTTCACAAAAAACACACCCCAAATGAGTTTTCAACAAAGTTTGTTTCCAATCTTTACTGAAAACTGGTAACCTTGAAATTTTGGTTTTTTTCTATACCAGATAAATTATTAAAGGTAATGATAATTTTCGTTCAATTTATACCCCGTGGAGAATATTCCAGGGTTTTTCCAAAATTGTTTGATCAGTACTTTTCGAGATAAGGTAGGGGACAGCGATTTTTCACGATTTTTTAAAAGTAATACGAAGAAAAGTGTGCGCAAGTATTACATTATATATATTTTTTACTCGTGTTTTCACAAGCTTTCATTTGACACCACACTCGATGACCTAGTAAAAAAATTTTTTTTTCACTTCCGATTTCACCCCTCAAAACGAATTCCTTAAGTCAAAATTTATGTTAAGGTGATATAAAATGAACAGTGACTTCACAAAGCACACCCCAAATAAGTTTTCAACAAAGTTTATTTCCAATCTTTACTGAAATCTGATGACCTTGAAATTTCTGTTTTTTTTATATACCAGATAAATTATTACAGGTAATGCACTCGTGATAATTTTCGTTCAATATACACCCCGTAGAGAATATTCCAGAATTTGTTCAAAATTTTTTGATGAGTACTTTCCGAGATAAGGCGGGTGGACAGCGATTTTTCGCGATTTTTTAAAAATAATACAAAGAAAAGTGCGCGCAAGTATTACATTATATATATATTTTTTACTCGCGTTTTCACAAGCTTTCATTTGACACCACACTCGATTACCTAGTAAAAATTTTTTTTTTCACTTCCGATTTCACCCCCCAAAACTAACCCCTTAAGTCAAAATTTAACTTTCAAAACTACATGGCTCTGATGAGGCCATCAATTCCTATATTACTACCAAATTTCAACTTTCTACGACAAATAGTTTCGGAGAAAATCGGGTGTGACAGACGGACAGACAGACGGACAGACACCGAAGTTATCTTATAAGTGTTCCGTACGGAACACTAAAAAGCATGCTCGCCCCCCTACTGGGTACCATTCAAACCAGAGATAGGCAGATTAATTCTTGGTAAGTTTCCGTTTGTCAACGAGTACCGCTGGCAGTGGAATCTCTAAGTGTCGCTAATAAAAAAAGTTGAATACTGCGATTCCAAGGTTAGACTTTCTCAAATATAGACAAAATGTAGTAATATAATAACACTGGTCAATAAAATTTCAACTTTTTTTTGTTACACGGATTCTAGTGTCCTATTTTAAATCTGGTATAAGATGGAAACAATAAAATAAAAATAGAATTTGTAAATCACATCAGGTTTTATTGTAATATTTTTTTTAAAAAAATGTATCAAATATTAATATTTTATAGTGATAGTACAGAAAAAAAAAATATTTTTATAACTTTCTTGGATATTTAACTTCTGGAATGTCCCTCTTCAGTGTCCAACAGTAATCTGCCAACATGTTTGGAATCCATTTGCCTTGGTATCCCTTCTCCATGGCTGAAATATCCTGATGGAAACGTTCACCATGTTCATTGCTTACTACTTACGGGGAGAAAGTCCAAATGAGAATCCAAAAAATGAATTTTGAGTGACATCTTAGTGCTTTATAGGTTGTCAAAAGTTCACTGTTAAGTCTTTGTAGTTTTCAGCTTTATTTTTTTCAAGATAACACAGCCCCACAAAAAAAAAGTGGGGTATACTTTTGATGCGATATATCAGATCCGTAGTATTTTTGCCCGCTGATCACGAATCTGACGTCGGAATATCACCATCACATCTCAATTTTTTTCTAACCTCAAAAAATAGGTAAAAATTAGTAAAAATTAAGAAAAATATAATCCTAAAAAATTGATTCAAGCTTTTTCATGAATCCAAAGATGTATTAATATGTATTCGGACACGCTAAGCTAATATTCATCGGTTGGATTAAGCCATACAGTTCTGTTTTCTTTCTAACCTCAATAAATCAGACAGATATAGTGCTTCTCGCATGCAAAAACGAATTCAAATTAAAGTTCAACCGATTCTTACCAAATTTGGTACACGGGGGTTTTTTGGGTTGCTGATCATGAATCTGAGGTCGGATTTGCAAAATTCAAAATGGCGGATCCAAGATGGCGGACAAAATTTTTGAAAACCAACCGATTCCTACCAAATTTGGTATACAGTTGGGGAATCCTCAAACCTGATACTCTTAAACCCTAAACCCTGAAACCTTAGACTCCCACACCCTGTAACCTCAAAAAATAGACCTGAATAACCCTGTAACTTTAAAAATGAGACCCAATAAACTCAAAACCAGGACTTTTAAACCATATGCTCTCAAATAGTAGACCCTTAAGCCCTAGAATTGCGAAGGTTAGACCCGCGCCTAACTTTCCTTTTTTTGGCTGTATCTTGTTCTTTTTTCCGCGAATGACCTATTCAAAGGCTTTCTGCCCAAACGCTTTTGAGGACTTGTTTCTCTCTTTTTAGCGACCAGCAATAGTCCGCTAGCATATGGTCATCCCATCGTCCTTGATACCGATTTTCTATGATTTTCATATCTTGGTGAAAACGTTCCCCTTGCTCCTCACTGTAGTCACCAAGATTATCTGGGAAATCATCGATGTGGGAGTCCAGGAAATGTAATTTTAGATTCATTAAGCAACCTAATGTTTGAAAATTTTTTACCATTTTCTCGACTATTTCTTTGTACTTAGGACTTTTATTATTTCCCAAAAAGTTTGTTGCGACTTCTTTAAAACTAAGCCAAGCAGCTTTTTCAACTTTATTCATTTTAGTAACAAATAATGAATCTTGAAACAATTTTCTTATTTGTGGCCCGTCAAATACGCCTGCCTTAATTTTAGCTTCAGAAAATTTCGGAAATTTTTTATGCAAATATTTGAAACATGGGCCGTTTGTATCTAATGCTCTCGTGAATTGCTTCATAAGTCCAAGCTTAACGTGAAGCGGGGGAATAAGAACTTTTTCTGGATCTACCAATGGTGGAAACAATACATTATTTTCACCAGGAGTGAACGATTCTCTTGTTGGCCAAATTTTTTTCTTATAATAACGTTCCCTGTCTCTGCTATTCCACAGACATTTATAACAGAGATAAAGTGTAAACCCTGACTGTTGGCCAAGCAATATTGTTACAATTTTCAGATCTCCACAAATATTCCAGTTATGATCAGCATATTTTATTTTTATCAAAAGCTGCTTCATTTTTTCATATTGCTCTTCCATAACTGTGGAATGAGCAATCGGAATGGGAGCGTAAACGTTGGTATTATGCAGCAAAACTGCCTTAATGCTCCGTTTAGAAGAATCAATGAACAGTCTCCATTCTTCAGGATCGTATGAGTTATTTTGAAATTCATCCATTAGACCTTTTACATCGGTACAATATGAAAGTGACAATTCCTCGTCCATTGTGAAATATATTCGAAATTCTTCATCTCTGTTTCTATAATAAGAAATCGTAGCTTCTGGCTTAAGTAAATGTCTTTTCTTTAAAAAGGAAGCAAGATGCTCTGAACCATCTTTGGATAAGCCTAAATCTCTGACTAGATCACTAAGTTCTGACTGTGATACGAGTATTGGTTCTGGTTTACGGTTGTATGGTAGAAATTCTTTATCTGTGTCACTAGTATATGATAGGTTGTCACTAGAACATTCATTAGTAACAGTGTTTGAATCTTTTTCGACAGTTTCAATGTTTTCGGCATGAACTGATAAGGTGAAATCATTTGTTTCCATAACATCAGCATCAAGTGGTTCAGGAGGCGGAATTAGTTTAGTTGGTCTTGTTACTGTCGAAACATCGTTATAAGTAATAGTGCTTTTATTTTTTCGGTTATGCCTAGATACAACATTCATACAAAAGTAGCAATCATTTTCACTGTATGGTCTATTCCATATTGCTGGTCTGGAATATTTAATCGCCTTCTTATTGATGTACAACATTATTTTGCAAGAACTGCAAATGATGTGGGAAACCCAATCTGTATCCTGGTGCTGTATTTCAATGTTAAAACAATCCTTATATAAGGTTTTAATCTTATCCGTTATCGGTGACCCCATTTTACTCAATACGTGTTGACAGCAAATATAACAAAATGAATCACTGTTTTTATGGCACTTATGAAAAGTCCTTGTACCGTGAGACCGTTTTCTTGTAGCATTATACTCTACATGAGCCAAGTCACCCACACATGAAGAGCTACGGTCGCTGGATGACGACGGCTGCGGGCCCGCTTTCCCACCCTGACCAACCGCCGATACTGGGTTTTCGAGTCCCTGCATCGTAATTCTCTTACTTCTACCTGCCATGACGGCATCTAAGCCGTTATCCAGGGACTCTGCCGGCTAGTGGAGTAACACCGTTGCCCACCGTCACCACGTGGAGGTGCCCTGGATGCAGGTAGAAGAATAAAAATCGACCGATGAATTTTCTCGGCGTTCAAAATGGCGCGAAAACATCTGCCATCTTGAATTTTGCAAATTCAACCTCAGATTCGTGATCAGCGACCCAAAAAATCCCCGTGTACCAAATTTGGTAAGGATCGGTTGAATTTTAATTTGAATTCGTTTTTGCATTCGAGAAGCACTATATCTGTCTGATTTATTGATGTTAGAAAGAAAACAAAACTGTATGGCTCAATCCAACCGATGTATATTAGCTTAGCGTGTCCGAATACATATTAATACATCTTTGGATTCATGAAAAAGCTTGAATCAATTTTTTTAGAAGTATATTTTTCTTAATTTTTACTAATTTTTACCTATTTTTTTAAGTTAGAAAAAAATTGAGATGTGATGGCGATATTCTGACGTCAGATTCGTGATCAGCGGGCAAAAATACTACGGATCTGATATATCGCATCAAAAGTATACCCCACTTTTTTTTTGTGGGGCTGTGTAATCTTTAACCACATTTTTGAAACATGCCCAGGCGGGTTTTCCCAGTGAATTCACTTTTTGTACAAAGATAGGGTCTTTAATTAATTCTTTTTTTTTATGGGTCTAGCACACGTGCTGCAGGGAAGTCCCTAAAGCGCTCCAGGAGTGGCACGTGTGCGGAAAAAGCGATTCACGTTGTTCTTGAATCGTTGTAAATTGTACTCGGTGGGAAACACAGTCCTGGGCAAATCATTCCAAAGGGATGATGTTCTCCGTATAAAAGACTGCTTGTAAAGCGTTGTACGCGGAGTAACAAGCTGAACCTCATACGGATGTGAAGCACCATCGCAACGTGTATTTCTAACATGCACCGCTTTGGGAGGAATTAAGCGGGCTACATCCTTCGAACACTTTTCATAAAAATACTTGTATAACTCTAATTTGTACTCCAACCGATAATCCCTATTTAATCTTAACAACACTAATTTTAGAGAACTTTTTTTCAAATATAAATATACTTCGCCAGCTTTGTCCATCGTTTTGATAACATTTTTGATAAGACTTAGTTTTATGTGTAGTGGTGGCAACTGTACATCTTCTGGTTTCATCAAAGGTGGAAACAAAACATCTTTTTGTCCAGGAATAAGTGAGCTACGTTATGGCCAATCTTTATAAATCTAATAATTTGATCTCTCTCTACTCTCCCATTTACAAAGGAAGCAGTAATATTTTGTTTAACCAAGTTGTAGCCCTAATAAAATAGCAATCAGCAGCACAGCAGTAACTTCATGTTATCATATGCCTCTTCCATGGCGTAGGCTACTGGGACAGACGGAATTTTGTTTCCATTACTTTTAGACTTACTTTTGAAGAGTCTATAAATAGTCTGTATTGGTATAGTTGGCGTTCTCTAATAAATTCATTACAGAATTAATGTCATTACAGTAAACAAGGTCACCTTCCTGAGAGAAATAACTTTTCAACTCATCATCACGATTGCGGAAATAGCAAATTCTCGTTTCTGAATGAAGTAAATTCCATCCTTTCAACCTAGATGACAAAACTTCAACTTGCTTTTTGGATAAACTCAAATCACGCACCAAGTCGTTTAGGACACCTTGTGTTATTAAATGTGGTGTAAAAGAAGTGCTAGGTTCGTAAGTGAAATCTCTCATGTCCTCTTGAGTAGGAGGTAAGCTCAACGACACGTTGGATTCATCTGACTTTGTGGAGGTGCTGGTACAGGCATCACTTCACTGTGGTGGACCGGTCTTCTTACAGATGGTAAGTTTGGATACTTGATTGCTTATTTAGTTTTACTACTGAAGCCCTTAATTGCAGTCAAGCAAAAATAACACCCTGATGTGTGATCTTTTAGTTCGGCCCATATCATTGGAATTGCGAACTTTATGTGACGTGTTCCGTTAGCCCATCCAGTCAAATGAGTAACACAAGATGCACAACATATATGTGGTACCCACAATTTATCTTGGTGGCGAACTGGAAATCCGAAATATTCAAAATAACACTTCTTGACCAAGTCTGTAAAATTTCTCCGCTGAGGTGACTGCAAGTTCACCACACACAGAATCGATCAGTATTATTTATACAAGTTCTCGGCATGTTATTGAATATAGATTACTCAAATGCAAAACAAAAAATAACTATTATTTCCAAGATGGCTTAAGTCCAAAACAATGTTCTCAACGATCTCTTCTTTACAACGTAATTTAAGTAACTGTCATTATTACAAAAAAACTGAGAGTGATCGAACAAATAAATAAATAAATAAATAAATAAATAAATATGGTCTTTATTTCCAATTATGAAAGAGAAAAATAAAACATCATAAACTAAATAAACAAAATGCTACATTAAATTGGAAAATGCCGAAGGTCAGCTGGGAATGTAAGACCACGAAGGTACAAACATTCCCCCTGTTCTTTACCTTAAGCACCCTAATACTAAAGTTTATAGAATACAATATTTATCTATTAAACTGTGCTAGCATCTTAATAAAACTGTGTAATGTTGTAAGTGTTAGGAAAAAAGAAAAAAAAAAGACAAAGAAAATAGAGAATGGCTCATGACACAACTAGAGCAAACAAAAAAAAAAAAAAAACTTGATATAAATTAAATTGTTAAACAGACAGGCGAGTCACCCCAACATATCCGAGATAAACAATAGAATTCATACAGAGCACAGATACACTCAAGAGCTAGTGATATTCCTTTCTGAAGGAAAATTTACATAAATAAGTACTATATCTTTATATATTTAACAAAATCCTCCTATACGCCGCCTTGAATGACCTAGGATCTAATAGTTTTATATTTTCTGGAATTGAGTTATAAATCTTAGCTATTTGAAAAGAGAAGGACGATTTAAATTTTTCAGTTTTGTGAGCCGGAGGCATAAGGCGACCTCGAAAACGGACATTCAAATTATGAACATCTGGTCTAAAGGTAATTTTTCTATGTAGGTAGGAGGGAACACCCGTTAAGACAATTTTGTGAAATAAACAAGCAGCATGCAAACAACGTCTATCATTCATATTTAACCATCCCAGTTCAAACAATTTGTGTGTTATGTGATTCCTTTTACGAATACCAAATATTAGGCGCAAACATGAATTTTGAAGAACTTGGATACGTCGTCTATCGGATGAGTCTATTGAAAATCCATATATAGTATCACAAAAATTTAATCTGGACAATACCAGAGACTCACACAATATAGTTTTCAATTTTTTATTTAAATAGTCCCTAGAATTGTAAATCATCTTCAAATTAAAGTACGCCCGACGTATAACTATGCTCACATGCGATCTGTACCTCAAATTGTAGTCCATAATAAGGCCTAAATTTCTACATTTGTCATCAATCCGTAACACTTCCCCGTTGATTTTAATATTAATATGTGGTAAGCAACTGCTTCTGAGCCTCTGAGTACCAAAAACCATGACTGTACTTTTTTTTGTATTAATTGATAGGGAGTGGTCACTGGCAGCAGAAACTAGCCCCACCAGATCATCATTGATTTCTCTGACGCATCTGTGAATCTCGTTAGGACGACATATGTGATAAAGCTGCGTATCGTCGGCATACAAGTGTACCTTGCAATACCTCACCCGATGTATTAGTTGTGAAGTGTAAATTGAAAATAATAGAGGTCCCAAAATGGAATCTTGTGGGACACCACAGGTGATTGGTAAAGGTCTCGACTTAATACCGGCGACTCGCACTGATTGACTTCGATTACTTAAAAAACTTTGCAATAATTTCAAACTGTTGTTACTGAGACCAATGTACAGTCCCTGGCCAAATTATTAGACGCACTGTATTTTTTTTTTGTAATTTTATGTTTCTTAAGAGTTTTTATGCAATAATGGTATATTTAAACTACAATATTATTGATTTTTATTTAAAAGAATTGTTGTAGGCTACATATTTGTATTTATTTTTAACATATGGCAACACTGTGTTGACAAAGTGATACATGAACGTAAACAAGTACAAACCTGTATCAGTCGCGCGATCGGAATCGAGTCAGGTACGGACGTGCTTCTGTGGCTTTATGGACTGTTATTGTTTGTTTAACAGTTTTATACTACTCAGTTATTAGTTTATTTTCTATGCAGTGTTATAAAAAAGGAATTGACTATTTTCATTATGGGTAGAAAAGGCGATCTTTCACCACGTAAAAAAGCTGAAGTGAAGGCTCTTGTGATTGCGAAAACATTTACAAACCGAGAAATATCACGAAGATTGGAGGTTTCTGAAGCTAGTGTACGACGCATAAAAAAGAAAATTGAGTCAGGGAAGGAATTAAGCCCGAAAAGAAAGAAAAGATGCGGCAGAAAACCAATTTTCACTCCACGGTCAGAGAGATGTTTGAAGAAAATTTGTGTAGAGAACAGATTTGCTACCACAAAGGTAATAAAATCACAACTCCAGGATGCTAGCGTAAATGCTTCTGAGCGCACTGTTCGAAGAAAATTGAAAGAATTAGATTTTAAGGCCTGTCGCCCCGCCAGGAAGCCAAAGTTAACAGTTGCAATGAAAGCAAAGTGCCTGAAGTGGGCCAAACAATGGCAAGACAAAGATGTGGACTTCTGGAGATAGGTAAGATACAGCAATTTAATCAATAATTGATACATTATTATCATTTTCAGTTAAATAAAGCAAATAAACATGGAAGTTTATATATTTTTCCTATTTTTGACAGGTCTGCTTCAGTGACGAAAGCACATTCGAAATTTTGCAGAATAAAGCTCAGTATGTGCGTCGTCGTCATGGAGGAAAGTTTCATCCTGATTGTGTCGTCCCGACGGTTAAACATCCCACCAAAGTGATGATTTGGTCAGTCATCAGCGGCAAGGGCACTGGACGTCTGTACGTCGTCAAAAGAATAATGAGGCAAGATCAGTACAAAGAAGTATTACAAAATCGGTTGATTCCGCAGCTCAGAGAATGGTTTCCAAATGGGGAACCATTCACTTTCATGCAAGATGGAGCTCCCTGCCACACTGCTCGGTCTGTTAAAGCTTTTTTGGCAGAAAAAAATATCCCTCTGTTGGATTGGCAGGGTAATAGCCCTGATATGAACCCCATTGAAAATGTGTGGGAGGTGATGAAAAAGAGAAGTGGCTAAAGATGTGATTACCAACAAAACCCAGCTCCTAGAAAAGATTATTCATGTGTGGAATCATCATCCTCAAATGCAGGAGACAGTACAATCTTGCATTTATAGCATGCCGCGCAGAATTAAAGCTTTGATAGCGGCTAAAGGTGGCTCAACTAAATATTGACTTTTACTAACATTAATTTCACTTTTCTTTAAAACTTAATAAACTTATGCTTTTCTAAATTAATGCTGTTTTATTTATGCCAAATAAATAGGTAATTGATTGGATAATATAAAAATAAAAAACAAATCAATTTAAAATAATAAAACGGTACAATATCACTCGGTAATTAATATTTTACATGAAATCTTGCAGTGCGTCTAATAATTTGGCCAGGGACTGTATGTTAGTATAGAACAAAGAAGGCTGTGACTTATTGTATCAAAGGCCTTAAAAAAATCAATGAGAGTCAAAACAAAAATTTTTGCAGATTTTTAATTGGGGTAAGTAGGTAAGCATAAATCACATATTAGCTTACGTATAACAAAAATCATGTTGACCACTGTAATTAGTATCATTAGTAAGATCAATTAACAAACCAGTGGCACAGTGAATGAAAATTGGCAATGTCACTTTACCGTAAAAGTCTTAAACCTTATCATTATAATTCGAATGTAGTAAAAATTGTTAATTTTGATTGCCAAACACCTCACTTTCATATTAAATAAATGTCGGATCCATACGAAATCCTAATTTAAAAAAGTGGTTTGACACAATTTCTTACCATTCCTTTTTAAATTCACTTTCATCAATCTAAAGTTAAACAAAATAAACAGTGCTTTTAAGGGAATCATCTCGAGAATAAAAATATTAAAGAAGCGATTTTTGTCGCCCCTTTTTTTTAAGAAACGAGACTCTCAGTCGATTAGTTAACGGATGTGATGGCGACTGATATCTGGAAATAAAATGAAAATTTCCACAGTTGATTTTTATTCGCAGTTTGGTAGTTGACAAGGCTAGAAAACATAACGTGTCACCGAATGAAGTTTTTAGGATAGAGTGTTTTCAAAGCTAATTTTTTAAGTTCACTTAATTAAGAAAAATTTGAAACAAATATATTTTTGTACTAGCCGGGCCCGCGGCTCCGCTCGCGTGGACTTGATTCACCACTATCGTCACTGCTTATTCCTTATGTTACCCAACGTAATAAAATATCTCCCATTATTTTCCCTTATCTCTCAATATTTCTCCTTATCTCTCATTATCTCTACATAATTTCCATTATCTAGGCGTATCTCTGCTCATCTCCCGTTATTTCTCCTTATTTCCCATTATTTCTCCTTATCTCCCATTATCTCACCTTATCTCCCATTATCTAGGCTTATCTCGGCTTATCTCTCAATATTTCTCCTTATCTCTCATTATTTCTCCTTATCTCCCATTATCTCAACTTATCTCTGCTTATCTCCCATTATTTATATTTATCTCCCATTATCTCACCTTATCTCCCATTATCTAGGTTTATATCGAATTATATAGAACATATGTATAAATTTATAAAAACACGTAAATCGGATAAGAGGTTCTCAAGTGATAAGCGCACTAACGGACAGACACACAGACAGAGAGACGTTGCATATTATATATATTATATTCTTTGCTACATTATATTGTTTCATATTTAATGCCTTAGGCAGTGTATTGCAAGAGAACGCGCTAGCGGCAAACTTTTCTCCGACTTGATTCACTATTATCGTCACTGCTTATTCCTTATGTCACCTAACGTAATAAAATATATCCTATAATCTGGCCAGAGAACATATGTATGTTTAACAAAAAAGCACGTAAATCGGATAAGTGGTTCTCCAGTGATAAGCGCACTAACGGACAGACAGACAAACAGAGAGACGTATTTTATATATATTTTAGAGATTCTTTGCTACATGATATTGTTCCATATTTAATCGTTTAGCATGTTTAAAAAAAAAGCACGGATAAGTGGTTCTTTAGTGATAAGCGCACAAACGGACAAACAGACAGAGATACGTTGCATTTTATACATATTATAGATGTAATAAAATATATATCTATAACCTGGTCAGAGAACAAATGTATGAATTAAAAAAAAAAAACACATAAATCGGATAAGTGGATCTCGAGGAATAAGCGCACTAACAGACAGACAGACAGAGAGACGTTGCATTTTATATATATTATAGATATAGATTTTTTATTATTATTATATAACCTGGCCAAAGAATATATGTATGAATTTAAAAAAAAGACACATAAATCGGATATGTGGATTTCGCGTGATAAACGCACTAATGGATAGACAGACAGACAGAGAGACATTGCATTATATATATTATAGATTATAGACTATAGATATTCTCTGCTACATAATATTGTTCCATATGGTTTAGGCTGTGTATTGCAAGGGAACGCGCTAGCGACAAACTTTTTTCCGACTTCATTCACTATTTTACGTCACTACTCATTCCTTATGCTACCTATCGTAATAAAATATAGCCTATAACCTGGCCAGAGAACATATGTATGTTTTTAAAAAAAAAAGTGCGTAAATCGGTTAAGTGGTTCTCCAGTGATAAGCGCACTAACGGACAGACAGACAGACAGACAGACAGACAGACAGACAGACCGAGAGACGTTGCATTTTATATATATTATAGATAGAAAAAATATTGCAGTTAAAGAATACCTTCTAAATATCTACTAAAACTCACCAAAAACTTTATCGGTTAATTTTTTTATATAATAAATTTCTAGGAGAAAAATTTTGCGATTTACAAACAGCTTCTTACTACGTAAACCGCAAAAAAAAAAACAAGTAAAAAAAAAATTGAAAAATTTGTTTTTAAAATTTTTTTTTTATGGGCCTAGCACACGTGCTGCAGGGAAGTTCCTAAAGCGCTACAGGAGCGACAAGTGTGCGGGAAAAGCGATTAACGTTGTTCTTGAATCGCTGTAAATTGTACTCGGTGGGAAATACAGTCCTGGGCAAATTATTCCAAAGGGATGATGTTCTCCATATAAAAGACTGCTTGAAAAGCGTTGTACGAGGAGTAACAAGCTGAACCTCATACGGATGTGAAGTATTAGCGCGACGTGTATTTCTAACATGTACCGCTCTGGGAGGAATTAAGCGGGCTACATCCTTCGAACACTTTCCATGAAAATACTTGTAGAATAGGCTCAAGTCGCCAACCGTTCTTCGATGTTCCAGCGAATCAAGGCCGCCGGTCAGTTCCGGGTCTCCAATCAGACGAACCGCTCTTCTCTGAATAGAATCCAACAAATGTAATGTACGTTTGGGAGCGGAACCCCAAACATGGGAGCAGTATTCCATAGTTGGTCAAATTTGAGCTTTGTAAAGAATTAACAGTTATTGTGGAGAGTGTAAAGTTTTCTGGTTCGAAATAATATTCCCAACTTTTGAGAAGCTCTCCTTGCTATGCCTGCAACATGTTCATGCCAGGACATATTTGCTCCCAAATTATTCCCAACAAATTGAGTGACGATCTTAGAGGAATGGAGTGCCCCGACATAACTATGTCGGGAATGAAGAGATTATCTGTGCAGTAAACGAGAATTACGGATAGTTCGAAACAATTTTTTTTTTCTGAGGGAGGGAAAAAAAATGGAATTTTGCTGGACCAAATATACTGAGCCTAAGTGATATTATGTTACGAAATAAATTTTTGTTTTTGCAAAAACTTGTTACTTACCTTTTTTACAAGAATTTTCAATCCACCCTCGTTTTATTCTTTATGTTGGTCCACTGTGAGATGCAATTTATTTTATTCCTGTTCTGTATATTTTTTCACATTATTTTACTTCAATATGTACTGATCAGCCAATAATAAATGAAACAAGATGAATTAGTGAATCAAAATACATTTATTCTTCAGTATAATCTCTCTTAATCACAATACATTTTTTTCAGCGATTTTCCAATTTATTTACCCCATCTCTGAAGTGGTTTTCCGAAAGACCTTTAAAATACCTATCTAAGGATGCTATCACCTCATTATTTTTTGAAAAACGCTTCCAACATAGAAATCTTTTGAGGTTTGGGAATAGATGGACGTCAGACGGAGCCAGATCTGGGGAATAGACCAGGTTTGCCGTTGCCAAAGCACCTCTGTGAGCAGGTGCATGATCAAAAATGATATGTTTTCTTCTGCAAACCGAGCACGAATTTTCTCATCCAGCTGATTCGAAATGTTGTAGTAATACTCTCCTGTGATTGTTATACCGGTTTGAAGATTTTTTTCTTTTGGATTCCAGAAAAGTACGGAATAAAAATTAAAATCATTACCTCAAGATTAAAAAAACGACCTTGACCGTTTTTCATCATGATTTATTCCAATTGGTCAAACTATCAATGGTCAGTATTATATTAAAACGCGAATGGAGTAGAATTCCTTAAATTTGACCTGAACATCGTAGTTGAGAAAGGTGGTGCTTGTTACAAGATAATCCTTCAAGTAAGTCTTCACTTATTGTTCGATGATTTTAAGCCCCAATTCAACTCTGTGCATTGAAACATTCACCGTATTCATCTAATTTAGTATCTTCTAACTATTCCTAAGTAACTGGTGTCAAATAAAACAGAAGAGGATATGCCAAGACCCGCTAGTTAAGTTTTTTTTAAGGGATAAAATGTGAATCGTACCTTGAAAAGTTGTAACCGACAAGTGTAAGACAAGAGGAATGCAGCTCGTATATGAAGAGGTTGTGACTACAAATACACCGTACTAAAGAATGTATAATAATAAATGAGGGAACATTGAAGTTGAACTTTTAATCTAATAATAAATAACGAAAATACCTTGAAATACTTGTGAAAGTCTAAAACTTTAACAGGTCGAAGTAATTTATCAATAAGAACATATTGTTACGGTTGAATGTGACTTTCTAATTTTTTATGATTATAATAGAGCACAAAACAGAAGGTACTCTATCTTGCTACAATAACCCCGAATAGCCGCATGTAAATCATGGAACCATTCATTGTGTTCAGAGCTTATCGAGACTAATATTACATTTATGCCGAGATAGTTGGAACATAATTTTTTTGGACGATTTTTAACCACTTTGGCTGCTTTGGAGCTGAACAACCGGGCTCAGTCCACTGTGCGGTTTCTTGTGGCAGTTCAGAATAATACTGGTAAATCAAAGTTCCATCCATAGTTATAAATCGATGCACAAAATCGGATTTATTCTTTATGAAACGAGCCAAATGTTATTTGGAAAGTTTCTCTCGAATGAGTTTTTGTTCCGATGTTAGCAAATGCGCCACCCATCTTGAGAATAGCTTTCTCATATCCAAACCATGGGTTAAAATCTTATGTATTAATCCATGTGAGATGCCTGTAGCCTCAGTTAGATTATCCACAGTTAATCAACAGTCTTCCATTACCATATCGTGTACTTACACAACAGTTTCTTCAGTTGTCGCAGTTTTTGGACGTCCTGAGCGTGGATCATTATTGACGCTTGTACGACCACGTTTAAACTTTAGAATCCATCTATGAACGGTTGAAAATGAAGGAGCAGACTCCTGTAACACTTTTACTAACTTTGCAATGATTTCAGTTGCCGATAAACCCTCCAAAACAAAGAATTTTTTCACTGCACTATATTTCATTTTTTGCCATTTTTAAAAAATACTCAAACACGTCTACTTTAACCAGCTCATAAACATTGAATGCCTTGATAGATCGACTTGAAATTTAGGGTGTGTTCATCTGACAGACAAAGCTTCAAAATGGTGTTCAATATGTGCTCAAGTGATGCAAGTGATCGTTTTCAAAACTTATTGAATAACTTGTACAGGGTGAGTCAGCGATAGAGTAAATCTCATTATCTTATTTGTTTCAGGAATGAGGAAAAAAATGTTAAATGCAATAGCTTTAAGGAATGTTAAGTTGCACAGTTTAGAATTATTTTTGAGTATACAGGGTAATTCAAAAAAGTATGGCCGACATAACATATGTTTTTAAATGGAACATCCTATTTTCTAATTTATTTTTAAGTTCTGCATAAAATTTTATAACTTTTTTATTAATAATATTATATACCTAAACCTAGTAGTTTTTCTAATATTTCGATTTTTTAAAAAAAGTACTAGTTTTCAGTTTTGTAAAAAATTGCCAGTAGCGCAATTGTTTCTAAAAGTGGAATACTCATAATTGGTACGAGCGTTCTATAGAGATGAAAAAAAAGGTATATGTAAAGAAATTTGAGTTAGTTGCTACAGGGTGTTCATAATAAATGTATGCATTTCGACTATTTTAAATATAAAAATCTCTAATTTTTTAAACGGCACAGCCTGTATATTATTATTGTTTCTGATAGATTTTACAAAACCCTCCAACTTTTATTAAGTATGTCATATACCTATTTCTAATCGTTTTCGATTTATTTCGAATTTTTCAATTTTTACCCTTGTTTTTAGTACACTTACGCTATTGTGAAAACATAAACAAATAGTTAATAATAATTTTAATATAGTTTAACTTATCTAATGATTAATTATTATGTCATAATAAATGTTCAAAAATATGCCTGTCTACTTGAATACATATGTTTAGTCGTTTTACTATATTTTTCTTCACTTTCCTTAGCATACAATGCGTTATTGTCCTGCACGCATCCCGTATCCTATTTTTCATATCTACTGGTGTTGTAGGGAGATTCGCATAAACACGATCTTTAATGTAGCTCCACAAAAAGAAGTCTAAAGGTGTTAAGTCACAAGATCAAGGGGGCCACTGAATGAATCCATCCCTACCGATCCATTTTTGTGGGTAACGATCGTCTGAAAATTCCCGAACTTCCCGGTCTTATCGAATCCACATTTGTTTCCTTTCAAAATTATCAACTTCTTCAAGAAACTGGGGTAATTCGTTTTGCAAAAAATTTAGCTATCTAGGCCCGATAAGCGTTTCTTGGAAAAAATATGGACCAATAATTCCAAAAGATAAGTTAAACAATATTAAAATTATTATTAACTATTTGTTTATGTTTTGACAATAGCGTAAGTGTATTAAAAACAAGGGTAAAAATTGAAAAATTCGAAATAAATCGAAAACGATTAGAAATAGGTATATGATATACTTAATAAAAATTGGAGGGTTTTGTAAAATCTATTAGAAACAATAATAATATACAGGGTGTGACATTTAAAAAATTTGAGATTTTTCTATTTAAAATAGTCTAAATGCATAAATTTATTATGAACACCCTGTAGCAACTAACTCAAATTTCTTTACATATGTCTTTTTTCTCATCTCTATAGAACGCTTGTACCAATTATGAGTATTCCACCTTTAGAAATAATGACGCTACTGGCAATTTTTTACAAAACTGAAAACTAGTATTTAAAAAAAAAAATGAAATATTGGAAAAACTACTAGGTTTAAGTATATAATATTATTTTTTATTTTATTAAAATTTTCGAAAAATTTTCGAACACTTTTCGCTTCTCTTGCAGACACCATCGATCGGTTACAAATTACCTATCCAAGTACCGAAACTGCCATCCTGGGTGACTTTAATGTCCACAATATCAACTGGCTTAAATATTCAAATACTACCGACGAACAAGGTCGTGAAGCTGAATCATTCTCAATCAGTTATGGCTTAACTCAGCTTATTGACGAACCAACGCGGATCCCTGATCGAGACGGGGAGTTCGCGAGTCTTCTTGATCTGTTTTTAACCACCAATCCGGAGATTTGTATGGTTACCGTGAATCCGCTGTTGGGTTCTTCCGACCATAAATTGCTTTCGATATCGAGTATCCTGCCAATCAGTGACGGAGAGGCGCCTAGGCCGCGCAAGGGTTGGCACTACAAATCAGCTAAATGGGAAGATCTTATGGAATACTTTCGAACTTTCCCTTGGATGGACGTTTGTTTTCGGTCCGATAACCCATCTGACTGCGCCAGGGAGGTCTCCGATGTTATTTTGGCTGGTATGGAAGCTTACATCCCTTTTTCGAAGAAATGCTCCTCCAACAGCAAGCCTTGGTTCGACCGAAAATGCAAAGAAGCTGTTGCTTCTAAACATATTGCCTACCGACAATGGCGTGAAAATCCTAACACCGTAAATCGTAACATCTTTGTTCGTGCCCGGAACAGATGCAAGGAAATTATCGACGAAACCAAGGAGGCACACAATCAACGAATTAGAAACAAACTTCTTGCTTGTCCCAACAATTCCAGGTCCTTTTGGTCAGTCGCTAAGGCAGTTAGTCAAAATTTTACCAAATCCACCATACCACCACTCACACGGCCAGATAATTCCATTGCAACCACACCTGTTGAGAGAGCGAACTTGTTGGCTGAACTCTTTGCTTCACATTCTACTGTCGATTTCCAAGGAAAAACACCACCTACTATTCCCATATTGCAGTCAAGGATGCCCGATTTTGTCTCCAGACAGCGCATCATAAAGCGTATGACGGAATACCTGCCATAGTTCTCAAAAACTGTGCAAGGGAACTAACACCAGTTTTCTGTAGACTTTTTAACCTATCCTACAGAAAGGGAATATTTTCGTCCTGCTGGAAATATGCCACGGTTCAGCTGATACCTAAAAAGGCAAGAAGACCTTGCCAAATAACTACCGACCAGTTGCACTGCTTTCAATAATATCGAAAGTCATGGAAAAGGTTCTCAATGAGCATCTTCTAAAATATCTTGAGCGATTCGATATTATTAGCGATCACCAATATGGTTTTCGTAAACATAAATCAACAGGAGATCTTCTGACTTATGTAACACATGTTTGGAACAATGCAATTGAACACTTTGGAGAATCTCGAGCGGTGGCTCTTGATATATCCAAGGCATTTGACCGTGTTTGGTACGATGGACTGTTGGCTAAGTTACGCTCTTATGGTATGTCTGAAAGGTTCTGTTTGTAGCTCTCATGTTCCCTCAGAGAGCGTTCTTTACGAGTGGCGGTCGACGAATTTCTTTCTAACACCCTCACTATCAACGCCGGTGTGCCCCAGGGCTCCATACTGTCTCCTACTCTCTTTTCTCATTTACATTAACGATCTGCTGGAAAAGACCGAGAATCCAATCTACAGCTTTACAGATAACAGTACGCTTGTCTCTTCATTCACCTTAAACGCTCGGACATCGGCTGCTCAGGCGAATATCCGCAGACAGCAGGAGGTCGTTCAACTTAACAAAGACATGGAAGAAATTCTATCTTGGGGTGACAGTAACCAAGTGGAATTTAATGCTACAAAAACCCAGGCGGCAGTTTTTTCTAAAAAAGTTAACGTTGCTGAACCCGACATAGTTATGTCGGGGCACTCCATTCCCCTAGCATTGTCGCTCAATTTGTTGGGCGTTAGTTTGGTAGCAAATATGTCCTGGCATGAACATGTTGCAGGCATACCAAGGAAAGCTTCTCAAAAGTTGGGAATATTATTTAGAACCAGAAAGCTTTACAACCCACAACAACTGTTAATTCTTTACAAAACCCAAATTCGACCAACTATGGAATACTGCTCCCACGTTTGGGGCTCCGCTCCCAAACATACACTGTATTTGTTGGATTCTGTTCAGAGAAGAGCGGTCCGTCTGATTGAGGACCCGGAATTGACCGGCGGCCTTGATTCGCTGGAACATCGAAGAACGGTTGGCGACTTGAGTCTGTTCTACAAGTATTTTTATGTAAAGTGTTCGAAGGATGTAGCCCGCTTAATTCCTCCCAAAGCGGTGCATGTTAGAAATACACGTCGCGCTGGTGCTTCACATCCGTATGAGGTTCAGCTTGTTACTCCGCGTACAACGCTTTTCAAGCAATCTTTTATATGGAGAACGTCATCCTTTTGGAAGAATTTGCCTAGCGCTGTGTTTCCCACCGAGTACAATTTACAGCGATTCAAGAACAACGTGAATCGCTTTTTTCCGCACCCATGCCGCTCCTGGAGCGCTTTAGGGACTTCCCCTGCAGCACGTGTGCTAGACCCATAAAAAAAAAAAAAAAATTAATAAAAAAGTTATAAAATTCTACGCAGAATTATTTAGAATTTAGAATTTAATTTAAAAAACATATGATATATCCGCGACGCTTTTTTGAAGTACCCTGTATACTCAAAAATAATTTTAAACTGTGCACCTTAACATTCCCTAAAACTATTGTATTAAACATTTTTTCGTCCTTCCCGAAACAAATGAGATAATGAACTTTACTCTATTGTTGACTGACCCTGTACTATTTATATATATTTTTTTAGATTTGTATAAACTTTTCGTGCAAAAAATCCCAAATGCGTGATAATAACCTCAGCAGATTAAGTTGACCTAAATTTCTATTACCGATTTTCCCATTTAATTGTTTTCCTATCACCTAACCTCGTAATACTAAGCCAGCAAAGGTTAACAAATCAAATTTTTACTATCCGACTAACTTACTACATTAATCATCAAAATCAGTTTATATTCTTTGATGGCTTGACATCATTTTCACTTTCTTGTTGTTTCGAAAGTAACTGGAATACACCAAGCTAGGTCTCGTAGACAAAAGAAGCTTAAAGTTTAGGGAATAATAACAGTCCATTAGCAAAGTCCTATATCATGGTCGAAGTTATTCATCAATTTAACCCGCTTACCGTTGCCCGATAACTTTTTGTGAAAAAAGGAGTTAATGGACCATCTATTACCTTAATGGACATTGCAAGTATTATATTTAATTAATAATCAATTTTATGCAGGTGAAACTTTAGATAAAAGTGTTCTATTCTTAAAAATACTAGCTTATTTCCTTATACTTTTACATTTTTGATTTTCTAAAAAAATTACCCTCTGAGATTTTTGCTTTTGTTTCAAACTACTCACATTCTGTCGGTCTGTTCATCTTTTGGCAGAATTTCTTTTGAATGAAACGAAATATTGCTTCCAAAACTTTATACACATTTAATAATTCTTCTTTTTCTTCTTATACTTATGAACTGTTAATTTCGACGTTGTACGATTTCTTCAGAGGTAGATTAAAAATTCTCTCTCTCCATATTTTTGGTGGCCTCCCCGGTGGACGTTTGCCTGCTGGTTTTCCTTCCAGAATCATAATGGTAGTTTGTGCTCCTCCATTCTTTTTGCGTGGATATGCCACTGTCTTCTTCTTTGTCTTTCCCATCTTACTACATCTTGCATGCCTCATTGCTCCGTAATGTCAGTATTTCGTATCCTATCCTTACTTGTTTTACCAATTATTGTTCTTAGGGTTTTTATTTCCACTGTACATAGTACTTTTTGTTTTATTGGTGCCGTATCGTGATTCTATACCGTAGGTTATTATGGATCTGATGCAAGCCTTGTATATTTTAACTTTGCTGTCTATTCACATATATTGGTTGCTCCATATAACATCTCTTAAGCAGCCTGAGTAAACTGCTGCTTTATTAATTATTTCTCTATAGTTTCTGACTGGATCGTGATAGCTTAATAGATACACACCAAAGTATTGGAACCGGGTTAAATGTTCTATGGGCTTATCTTCCACGACGATTTTGACGAGTTTAACCAGATGAGGTCTTTGGCAACAGTAATGCTTTTGGTCTTTTCAGTAGATATGTTTACAGGAAACAGTCGACAGGCTTGATAAAATTTAAAAAGTTACCTCTGTAGGTCGTATTTACCAATAGATGTAAAAAAAAACTTATAATAATAATTTCTCAGCGATATAAAGAAACTCAAAATCTTAAAGGACGACAAACTTTGTTTAGTTTCAATAGAATTTTTGATACTTTTCGATGATATAATGAATAATACATATTCATACATACATATACATACATACATATCCATATATACATATACATATATGTATTATTTATCTTGAGATTAGGTTCAAATAAAACTATTTTTATTAATAAATAGCTGTGCCAGCTGCTCCGCTCGCGTGGACTTGATTCACTATTATCGCCACTGCTTATTCCTTATGTTACCTAACGAAACCAAATATATCCGGTAACCTGACCGGAGAACCCATTTATGAATTAAAAAAAAAAAAAAACGTAAATCGGAACATAAGGACAGTAACGAACAGACAACGAGACGTTGCGTTTTATATGTATTATATAGATTATTATTATTATGTAACCTGGCCAAAGAACATATATATGAATTAACAAAAAACACGTAAATCGGATAAGTGATTCTCGCGTGATAAGCGCACTAACAGACAGACAGACAGACAGAGGGACTTGCATTTTATATATATATATATATATATATATATATATATATATATATATATATGTATATATATATATATATATATATATATATATATATATATATATATATATATATATATATTATATATTTTTTGCCCTACATGATATTGTTCCACATTTAACAGTTTACGCAGCGTATTACAAGAGAGTGCGCTAGCAGCAAACTTTTTCCGACTTGATTCACTGTTATCGTCACTACTTATTTCTTATGTTACCTAACGTAATAAAATATATATCTGTAACCTGGTCAGATAACATATCTATGAATTAAAAAAAAAATCTGATAAGTGGTTCTCGAGTGATAAGCGCACTAACGGACAGACAGACAGAGACGTTACATTTTATATATATTAGAGGTACTCGCGTGATAAGCGCATTAACGGACAGGCAGATAGAAAGACGTTGCATTTTATATATATATTATATTTGCTTTGCTACATAATATTGTTCCATATTTAACGATTTAGGCGGCGCTAGCGGCAAACTTTTTTCCGACTTGATTCACTGTTATCGTCACTACTTATTCCTTATGTTACCTAACATAATTAAATATATCCTATAACCTGGCCAGAGAACATATGTTTGAATTTAAAAAAATCTCGTAAATCGGATAATTGGTTCTCGAGTGATAAGCGCACTAGTGGACAGACAGACAGATAGACAGACAGACAGACAGACAGACAGACGTCGCATTTTATATATATTATAGATATGCTACCGCGGAGTTTTTTTAGAATAATTTTATTCTACTCAATTCCTGCTACATGATATTGTTCCACAGTTAATGGTTTAGACAGTGTATTGCAAGAGAGCGCGCTGGCGGCAAACTTTTTTTCCGACTTGATTCACTATTATCGTCACTGCTTATTCCTCCTGATACCTAACGTAATAAAATATATTCTATAACCTGGCCAGAGAACATATGTATGTCTTTTAAAAAAAAGCACGTAAATCGGATAAGTGGCCCTCGAGTGATAAGCGCACTAACGGACAGACCGACAGAGAGACGTTGCTTTTTATATATATTATAGATTTTTATTAATTTTTGAAAACGTTTTAGTTAGCTAGCCAAGTAGATAAGGCTATATATGTTCGGCCGCAAAAACATCTTTGAACCACTTTAAAATGGCAAAATCTGTTCAAACGCAGGAAGACATCATCCGGTAATTATTGCAGATGTTCATAGAGCAGATATTGTATGTCATGAAAAGGCCATACCTGTCTCTTTCCCCGGAGGTATTCTAGGTATTCTACCTAGGAACTTGATATTTTGTATTATCCAGTATTCTACAAATCCCTGTCCCCTTCATAATTGGTGTATGTGTTCGTTGCATTGATTAACATATTTGACAACTATTGAAGTATGTTAAGTATAAATAAAAAAGCTAAGCGCCGATCCACTAAATTTTGTAATAACGTAAATTTATCATATTACGAAAATTTAAAGACTAACAAATGTAATAAAATACACAAGTTTTTAGGTAAAGTAGTTTGTGCAAGATGTGATTTCTTTAGTTGAAGGAGTGGTCGGCAATGACTGGTAGTTGTTGGTCAAAGGATTAGTTTTCGGTCAAAAAAGCCTAGAATAAACTTGGCTCTTTTAAAGGGTAACATTTGCAGTCATTTTATGTTTTATTTCTCCATTAGTTTTTCATTCTAGAGAATGTTTCGCTTCTAAGATAGTTTATACCTAGAGCCATTATTATTTTTTAAAATCGACCCCCGTAAAAATACCTGTATCTACAAGAACATTGCATAAAAATTAGATTAGGTTGATATGCTCTATACTGACTTTTCGAAGGCCTTTGACATGGTGGATCATGGGTTATTCCTGGCAAAAATTGATGCTATGGGATTTGATAACAACTTCAGTTTTTTTGCTTCCTATCTTACTGGTAGATCTCAGTATGTCGAAATTCGCGGTCACAAGTCTGCAAGTTTCTCAGCAATGAGTGGTGCGCCACAGGGAAGCAACTTGATTTTCTCTCTCTTTATTAATGACATAGTCTCTGATATTTCCAGTAAAGTACTCCTATTCGCGGATGACCTAAAACTCTTCCAGATAATAAACACCACCTGAGATTGCCTTGACCTGCAGGCGGATCTAGAATGAATCAATTTATGGTGTGAACGTAACAACTTACCGCTGAATATCAAAAAATGTTACGCCATGACCTTTTCCAATAAGTCAAATATTCATTACAATTACGAGTTAAACGGTTCGTAACTTCAGCGGTGTTCTGTTATTAGGGATTTGGGGATTACTTATGATGCCAAGCTTGCTTTTGACACTCATATCAACAGCGTTTGCTCAGAGGCATTTAAGGCATTGGGATTTGTTTTGCGCAATGCTAAAAACTTTACAAATATTCAGACACTTATACTACTTTACTTCTGTTATGTCCGCTTAAAACTTGAGTATGGATCTATGGTCTGGAACCCAATATACAATTGTTATATCCAGAAATTAGAAGGCATACAGAGGAGATTCCTTAAATTTTTAGCATTTAGAGTTGATAGTTCTTTCCCTTCGAGAGGCTGTGACCACGAGGGCTTGCTGGAGAGATTTCAGATACCACCACTGCTGCGACGCAGGAACTACTTACTTACGAGTTTTCTGGCAAAACTCTGTTATTGATTGCCCTGAATTATTGTCCCAAATCATGTTGCATGTGCCTGGTCGTACAATGAGATCCTCCTCGACTTTTAAGTCTCGTTCACACGGCGACACTAGTGTCGCGACAGTCGCTGTCACGGCATCAAATTTGAGCAAACGTCGCAGTCTGAACAGCTGATGTCATGACGCTGCAATGTCGTGACATCTAGTGTCAAGAGTCAAAAGTTTTTAATATTGATGTCGCGATGCCACGGCATTTCTGTGGATAACCATATGATCACCTTCAAGTTTTGTGTTTTGATTGGAAGTTTATTTTAATATATTTTTTTATAAAATTATATAAGTATAATTATTTATAAATTTTATAATAAATTAAATTATAAATAAAAAAGTATTATTTGAATAATAATTTTATTATATTATAAATAAATAATAAAATAAATATAAATAATGGCAAAAGTGTTTGACATTATGGACTTTTTGGAAATATATCAATTTCCTTGTTTGTGGGACAAAGAAAATCCAAATTACAAATTAAGGAATCAAAGAGATCTTGCCGAACAAGCAATTCTTAGCAGAATTGAGGGTATAAGTATAAACTTATATTATAAATTAATTTGCATTATTACAAACCTATATAATATCCATAATAACCTTCAATAAATTTCAGGTTGAAAATATAAAAGCCCTTAGGCTAAAGATTAGGTCCATTAGAGGAACCTACAATAATGAATTTAGAAAAATAAAATCTTCTATGATAACTGGTTCAGGATCGGGCCAAGTATACAAACCTAAATTACATTGGTTTGAGTTTGCCGACTCATTCTTGTCCTCCACTCTAGAATGCGACGAAACGGACACAAATTTGGTAAGTAAAAATGAAAGTCAACTAAATATTACAAATAATAATTTATTAAAACCATAAAAACAAAATTAGTAAAAATTAATTTAGAAAAATATAAGAAATTTATACAACTTGAAGATTAACCATCCTGTATTGCCATTCAACTTCTCCTTCGCCCATAAAGTAGTTAGCAAACTGCATTCGCTTTTGTCGAGCACTATCAGTATAGTTTTTATTTCTTGAAGAGGCTAAGTTGGTCATCAAGCCCTGTTGAAGAGATAAACGCCATGAACCTGGATCCAACCTATTTTGTTCTACATTCTCTAAATCTGGAGATATACCGTGACTAGTTCTAATGGTTTTTTCTTATCCAGTTGTGGAGGGCACAGCATGCCTTCACTATTTTCACAACTTTTAAAGGAACTAGGTCTATCGGCTTTGAAAGTAGACGAAATCGTGCTACTAATACGCCAAAAGCATTCTCGCTAATCCTTCGAGCTCTGCATAATCGATAATTGAAAACTCTTTTCCTTAAGACACTGATTGGGCCGCCTTGGGAAAGGTTTCATTAGGTATTCTTTTAGTGGAAATGCTTCATCTCCAATTATAACACTATCCTTAGGAAGGTCCAATTGATTCCGAACAATTGCAGAATAGAGTGCCGATTTGGCAAAAATGCCTCCATCTGATGAACTTCCGTAACTTCCAACGTCTATACAAGTGAAATTATAATCATCATCTACTAAAGCTAGTAAAACTATACTAAATTGATTTTTATAATTATAGTACAATGAGTGAGAGTTTGCCGGACATTTTACGGTTATATGTTTCCCATCGATTGCACCAATGCATTGCGGAAAGTTCCATTTTGAGTTGAATCCATCTATTATTTTTTCCGATTCATTTTTCTTTCTTGGTACCTGTAAAATAATTATTTATTATTATTTTTCAGACTTTAAATTCACAACCAAATGCAAGTGAAGACGACCCGGAGGATCATTCTGTGGTGCAAACCATAAATGAAGGATCTGCTAGTGATGGGCAAATAGAAGGGACAGATACTTCTAGCCGAAAAAACAAAAGAAAGAAGGCTTCTTATGGGCTAGAAGAAGCCGTAGAAACCCTTCAAAAAGTTAGGAGGGAAGTCATTGAAAAAAATGACAATGAATTTTCAATTTTCGGCAAACAGGTTGGGGTTCAATTAAATAAAGTGTCCATCAAAACAGCAATCATTACCCAACAAAAATCCAAAATTTGTTAACGGAAGCTCGCCTTCAAGATCTTGGCTCATCCCATGTGTTTCCTTCGTACCATCTTTCATCCGCATCTACCTCCAGTAGTGATAATAGTACCCCGTTTATCGTAATTGACCCTTCATCAACAATTTCACATCAAGTATCCACATTTTCAACTCCACTCCAAATAGACATACCCAGAACAACTAGCACTCCATTTTCGACGCAAAGCAGTTTGGATAGTCAAGGAAAAAGCACGGCTACCTTTTTTTCAAATTTTTATTAATAAGTTTCGTAATTTAAGTTTAATTTAAGTTTTATGCTCAATTTTTCAATATACGTTTTTATAATATATTTGTTTTGTTATTTGAACTATTACCTGTATGAAATCTCCAAGTACTTTATATATTGCCTCTAAAACTTCTTCCATAAAGCAACTTATAGTATTTTTTGGAACACGATATAAGTACTACAATGACGTTATTGAGTCACCAGAAGCAAGGTACCTCAGAACTATCTGGAGCTTAATAGCTGAAGGAATAGCATTTCTCATTGACGTGTTCTGCTTTTGTATTAAAGGTTCAACCTGTAAATATAAGGAACATCATTACAAACAAGTGTAATTATAGGTTTGGTTAAAAATATATCACATTAACATGGAGTCAAACAAATATTTAAAACTTCTTTTCTCAAAATTATACATATATAGCATTATTGAATGCAGTAATAAATTATAAGGTAAACAACTACCTAACTTTTCTAAAAGCACATCAGACATGCCCTCGTGAATGCGAAGAAAATTGCAGAAGGATTTCGAATCCTCTCTCCTTAATTCCTGCAATAAAGAATTTGAAACTCCCAATGGGTTCCTTCGCATTATCCACTTTCGTTTTCGTTTACTTCTTTTTCTTATTTCTACTTCAATAATTTCTTCTACAATATCTGCGACACTGCTTAAAAGATCTTCCATTTTATTAAATCAAATGTACAAAGGTAATTTATACTATACTCGAATTTAAAAATAAAATGTAGATTTCAAATAAAAAAGAAGAACTAGATTAGATAAAAAAACCTATTGTCATGACACTATTGGTGAGCATGTGAACAGGAACATGACTTTAGTGTCATGACGGCAAGTGTCACGTAATGTCACGGCACTAAATGTCACGACACCAGTGTCGCCGTGTGAACGAGACTTTTAGTGTGTGTACGCCACATAATAATTTTCTATTAAAATCACCACTTTACAGAGCAATGGCGTTTTATAATGTGACATTCCAAAACATTGATGTTTTCCATTTAATACTTCCTTAATTGCTTGGACTCTTCAAGAACAGGTTATTGAGATGATCCAAAATTTTTATTTAGCATACTTTTCTTATTGTGCGATAAATGGGCTGAGCAGTATTTGTGGTGTGTAGTTGTTGAATTTTTGTAAAAATTCTTATGATAACTTAAGTAGGTCTGATACTTTTTTCACCTATTGTCAAATTGTCTTGTAAATGGATGTAGTTCTGTTAGACAATAAATGCTTATTATTATTATTATTATTCGTTTTCGTGTTCAAGTATGTCTGTATACGAGGTCTGGCAATAAAGTCTGCTAACTCGCCACCGTGGAGTGCCTAGGACAGGACGGGAATCAGATTTAGTACCCTTGATCCTTCAGTATTTTATAGCAGTAATCGCGTTGACTCATGGCGGATTGTTCCCGACTGGCGAATATTGTTTATACTTGTGTGTGTAAGCTGTCGTGAAAATGCTTGAGTTAGAATTAGAGCAGGGTGAAACTGGGCAAGAGTATTAGTAAAATATGGGAAATCTTACTGAAAGTGTAATGTAAAAAAAAAATTGGTAGACCACCCTCCGTACTCACTTGACCTTACCCCCAATGACATCTGATTTTACGTAAAGATCAAAGAAAGTTTTGAAGCTCTGAGGATCATTCTATAACAACAGGTCCGATATCGCTTAGAAGGGTAGAGTAGGCGCTAATATTAATGTACAGCTTCCCAATTGGAGTAATTTGAAAGTGAGCTCACCGGTATTCAAGAATAAAGTATGCATCATTTTTCCTGAAATGAGTTGGCGAACTGAATTAAAGGACTACGTATATACATACGTATGTTTTGATTTAATTTTTTACTCACCATTGGTAATACCGATTCTATACTGATTCAAGACATTATTCGTACTTACAATTCTTGAGCTTATGAAAACTTGAAGATTTTGCTCCTAAAAAAATAGATTATCCAGGCGGAGATTATAGTGGAGTAATTTTGTTACTAAATAACAAAAACAATAACTTTTGAAACGTCCCTTAGTTTTCAAAATAATCTATTTTCTGTATAAAAATTGCAAAAATTAGGCTTTTCACGTCTTTGATACATACAACTTTTGAACAACTTCGAAAAAACCCGCTACATTCGTAATTAGGGTAAAAGTGTATACATATATACATACAGAGCAAAAAGCGAGCTTTTTAAAAGCCTTTTTAAATCCCTAAAAAGATTCTTTTATGTTCATTTTATTTTAAACAACGACACCACGTGTAAATAATATGGTTGTAAAGGTACTTTGTTTTATTGTGAATATAAAAAAGCTTTGGGGATGTGTTCAATACTCTTTAGATCCTATTCTATATTTAAGTACGTGACTACTTTCTGTATGTAAATAAAATTGGCTTTGCATAAATTACAAAAAAGGTATGAATTTTTAGTAGTATACCTCCAGAAAATGTTTTTGTTCATTTGATCCCAATATAGATTTACAGCTGCCAGTTTTCGAATGAGTCTAGATAGGTTCTAACTAAGCTGTCTCTTATGTGAAAGACTAAGCAACCTAGATGTGAGTGGTCTGAGCGACGCGAGCAATACAACTTTAATATCCTGCGTAAGGACCGAGAGCAGTGACACAGAAGAGTCTTCTGCTAACAGTAAAACTTATACGCTTCAACAATTTTTTAATAAAAAAATTGTAATTAAGAGAATTACTTTCAAAATTATTGAGGACAGTTGAAGGACGTTTACTATGACAGGCTAATATTAATATCTGTGATTCTAATATATAGAGAATTACAGAGAAAAATAAGCAGCTCGCCATCTTTTTGATAAGATGTTATGAAATATTCAAAGAATATAAAATCACTAACATTTCATCATCTTAACTAACTACGCACAAATAGATGAAGAACAAGAGCTCCTTGTAAGTACCTTTGCTGCGTTGCGGTCGCCATTCTGCACATGCGCGCTAAGTACTTCTATCTATTGGCTAGCCACGGACGTCAATATGGAAGCATTCGCCGAAGTTAAAGTGTATTTGTGCGTGTTTAAAATGACTCAGACCATTGAAAAGTTCATTGATTGTGAAATACATGCTGTAATTCGTTTCCTGAAAGCAAGAGACGTGATAGCGCTCGAAATTCATCGGCAGATTAGTGAAGTGTATGGCGAAAACACTATAAGGCAGGGGTGTTCAAACTTGAACTGCTGGCGATCTACCTCAATATTGTTAGACTACGATCGATCGACTCTGAGAGGCTGCAAGTAAGTGTGATGCAGGTAGGGTGTATCGTGGCATAGATATTAGTTTTCCACACAATATGCATTTTTTTAGTTAAGGTAAGTGTAGGTCTGCTCTAAAATGTCAATGAAAAAACTCATAATTATTCAAAATTGCGAGTTTATTGGTTCTTACAAAACAAACGAGTTCTAGTGTCTAAACTTAACTAAAGAGTGACTTTGGATGTTGAAGCGTGGCACTGCATGTCCTCAGCATACTTTTTATAAGATGGTACGTAATTACCGAGTGCTAATCGCAAGTATGATGACATATGTTCGTCAGTTAGTCGATTGCGATATTTTGACTTAATTATCTTCATTTCAGAAAATGCAGACTCGCACAAGTAAGTTGATCCAAACATTGCCGTCAGTTGAAGGGCGATTTGCCTTAGATTCGGATATTTATCTTCAGATATAAAACACCAGAATTTTGTATCAGATGCTGTGGCTTTGAGATGTATATCTGATATAATCTGCACTAACTCATTTTCAACAGAACATGAGTCCATGTTAAACTGACTTGCTATTTCAGTAGCTAATTCCTCAATGTTTTTACACGAAAAAGGATAACTCATAAATGATGCGATATTTGCCAATTACCTGAAATCTTAAAAACGTATTTAGAATTGGCCCAAAATATTTGATAATTCGGCCTCATAAATATCATAATTCAACTGAGGAATCCTTTCTTTCAAAGACGGAAAATTTTTCAGATCTTTTCTTTTCAGTTGATCTATCATAAGTTGCAATTTACTTTTGAATGCGTTTATTGGGCTAATCATCTCAATAATAGTTTTTCCTTTACCTTGAAGCTCCAAATTAATGGTGTTTAAATGCATTGTGATGTCTGTCAAAAATGCCAAATCAGTCAGCCATTTTCCGTTTTTCAGTATCTGAGTGTCATCACCTCTTTCGTCCAGAAAAGCTGTTATTTCGGGCAATAATTCTTGAAACCTTTCTAGGAATTTTCCGCGACTTAACCACCTGACGTCCGTGTGAAGAACTAAATCAGTGTGTTCAGCTGACAACTGCAATTTAAAGAGCCGTCGTTGCAAGCTATGTGCACGGATAGAATTCACAATTTTTATTGCAATGCCCATAATCTCCTCCATGTTTAGAACTTTTGAACACAAAACTTGTTGATGTATAATGCAATGGAAGGAGAAAAATGAAGGGAAATCATCATTAGTTCGACACAATGCCACAAAACCGTTTTTGTTTCCAGTCATTGCTGGTACTCTATCGGTTGTAATGCACACTAGTTTATATATTGGTAGCTTGTAGTTTGTTACAAAATTGAAGAAAACGTCATATATATCTTCGCCACGGGTCTTTCCTTTCAGAGGAATCATTGTCAAAAACTCTTCCTTAGCCGATATGTCATTGAATACCATTCGAATAAAAAATACACAGCTGGGCAGTGTCTGTCATATCGGTACATTCCATGATATCATGTTTTAGTTTATCTGCCATGTCCTGACTCATGACTTCAACACGCCTTGTGATAGTCGGACGAGATAACTAAAGTTCTCTAATAGCAGACATAATCTCTGTTTTATTTTTAAAACCTTCAAATAAAGTCTCACCCGCTTCAATAAATGCTTCCTTCACAACCAATCCATCATCAGATGGTTTCTTGTGTTTCGCCAATATATGAGATATTTTAAATGACGCGATCGTTGCAGCTTTTGATTGTTTGGCTGGTCTTGTGAACATGGTTTGTGCTTTTTTCAAACAAGTTATCAAATCATGTACTTTTCGTTTTTCTTAATTCACTCTGTGAGGGAAAATCATTTTCATAGTTTTTATGAACCGTTTTATGATGCCTCTCTAAGTTCCCAAGCTTAGGTATTGCAATTGACGCACGGCAAATGAGACAAATGCACTTATCCTTTACCATACAAAAGAAAAATTCTTCCTCCCATTCGTTATTAAAATGATTTCTTCGCCGCACTCATTTTAGACTATTTATTAATAAACTTTGTATCGATGTATCACCTTCAAGTTACAACTGCCTGCAGGCGCAACATTTATATCGGCGCGAACGAAGTCTCGAATGTTCCCGTCAAACACGCCGCCCGAAGTTTCTAGAAAAATCGGCGGGAATCAAAAACGCAGCTTTTCTTTGACAAGTACCGTGCGTTCCTTTGATAAAGCCGCCTTTTGCCGCCAGCAGGGGGTTATTACGATAAAAGAAAGTGATGAGGGGGTTATTCTGGCCTAATTGTGGATCGAATAAATTTTAGTAGTTTATTCATTGCATTTTGTTTTAGTTACCTAAAACAAAATCTGGGAATAGTTCTATATCGGAATTTTCTTCTCGAGATCGACTCAAAAAGCACTCGCGATCGACTTGTCGATCACGATCGACCGTTTGAACACCCCTGCATAAGGGATGGAATGGTAAGAAAATAGGTTAGAACATTTTGGCCGTACAAACGTGCACCATAAGGGACAAAGTGGGCGACTGTACCTCATTAATGATGACCTTGTGCGGAAAGTTGATGAAAATGTCTTTACGATTTCATCATTACCAAATCTACGATTTATGCCTGTACTGAAAGGCGCACCTTGGCGGTCAGTGGTAGGATACCGACGACAACACCATAATGGCAATACTGCAGTGGTCAGCAAACTAGGCAGATGGAATACAGAAGCTGCTCCTACGATACGACAAGGGCCTTAATATAGGTGGAATTATGTAGAAAAGTAGATTGAGTTCCGAGCGTTTATGTAAAAATAAAACTCTTAATAAAATGGTTTTGTGTTTTTTTAATATTAAAACGGTTCTTACTTTAAAAACGAGCTTTGTACTTAGCTCAGAATGATGCTGTTTCGGGTGCCAGTGTATCAGATATACTTTATAATGCTCGTTGACAAACACACTTAGTTCAAAATTATGTTATGTGAGGATTTTAGATCTTTGGCACAACACCGTCAAACACTTTCGTCGTCCGGAGATATGTTAAAAATTTAAAGGGGACTGATTAAATAAAACATAAACTATTGGCTTATTTATCCAAATTTATTTGATCCTCTTCAAGGTAATCTCTTTCCACTGTAATAAACTGATACCAGCATTTTCTACGATCTTTAAAATACTTTTTTGTACTCGATTTCCGGCATTTCTTTCAAGGTGGAGAGCGAATTCTCTTTAATCGTTCAATAGATTCAAAACGGTCTCCACGAAATGCTAATTTTAACAGGGGAGACAGAAAAGATCACACTGTACTATATCTAGTTATTATTGTTCTTGTGAAATGACCACCGTTTCATTTGCATGCAACAACTCAGTCCTCCATTACAAATTAATTTACGTTAACGAAGCATAACGCTTGGAGAATATTCCTTGTCAACTCTTTGCATTTGATTTTTGTTTTACTTTGACGTGGTTTTTAGTGTTCCGTACAGAACACTTATGGGATCACTTTGGTAGCCGTCTGTCACACCCGATTTTCTCCGAAACTATTTGACATATAAAGCTAAAATTTGACGCAAAAATAGAAACTAGTCTGACCAGAACCGTGTAGTTGTGAAAGTTAAATTTGGATTTTTCACCATGTCATTGAGTAGGGTGTCAAATAAGAGCTTGTGAAAATACGACTTTCAAAATATATATGATGTAATAATTGCGCATATTTTTCTTTGTATTGTTTTTAAAAAATGGCAAAACCCCACTGTCCACTCACCTTATCTCGAAAAGTACTAATCAAAAAATGTTGAAAAAATTCCGCATTAGCCTTTATAAAGTGTAGATTGAGCCAAAATATCACGAGCGTCTTACGTTTGGTATAAAAAAATACTAAAAACTATATTTCCCTACAAAATCGTGGAGCTGGATTATTTTACGGACATTACCGCACGCCGCTTCTCTAGAGACAAAATAATTTTATTTTGTTTTTTGTAATTAAATATTTAGGTAGTAAATATTCGTTTTACACTTTTATTACTAGATTCTAGATTAAGCTGGATTGATTGGTTGGCTATTAGGTAGCTAAGACACTACTTTTTTTATATAGGTCTAGCACACGCGCTACAGGAGCGACACGTGTGCGGAAAATGCGATTCATGTTGTTCTTGAATCGCTGTATGTTCTTGAATCTCTGTATGTTCGTGAATCGCTGTATATATCACCACCACACCAAACATTTTAATTTTCCACTCAACAAGAGTTTCGCTAACCATGTTAGCTTCATCAGGAGCGATCATTGATGATTAGCCAAACGTGCATGGAGTGCAAAAAATATAGTGTTTTCTGATATATATACTGATTAGTGTCATTGTGCCAAAGATTCCAAATTCTGAACATAGGTAGCTAAGATACTATAACTATTATATATTATTGACTAAGAACAAAACATGAAAATACATATTGGATCTTAAAAAGTCAGGGACCTAATTAAGGTAAGGATTTTATGTTATTTTAAAAGCAATTACGGAAAAGAACACTAATTGCACACTTTCTTGACTTGACCATTTTTTTTTCGGTTTTAGTTTACTTCTTGCGCGATATTCACTTAATTGTTGCGTTTTCCGATCATACGAGTAGACTCACTACTCAATACCACTAATTATGCATTTGGAAGTAAAGTTGTTAAAAACAAGTATATTTTTAGGGATCTCAACATGATGTTCAAAAAAATTTTAAAAAAAAACACTAGACAAACCCAAATCGTTCTTTGAAATCGATTATATTAAGCCAAATGATATTCAATAAGATCTTAAAGATATCTAACACCCAAATAGTGATTATTAATTACAAGATTCTTGATTGGGTTGATGTTCTTTCCTGTAGTTATGGTGGACGATCCGCCAGAACCTCGTTTGTCATTAACTGCTTCTTTGTCCTCTTCAAACGATTTGTATGACTAGACACGTTTTGATTTGGCTAGATATCTATAACCGTACCACTTTTATAACATTTCTCACATATCAGAGAGATTTTGCAACGCTTATTTTTCACGTTCCTTTGTCGTTACTGTTATCTCAAGCATGCGCAGTATTAACGCGGAGGAATTGCAAGGTTAGGTTAGTATTCATCTTCTATAAACTTAGGGGATTTTTTTCTTCATTCATTTCATGTTTAAACATATCGATTATTAGTATTTGATGGGTCAACACAAGTTTCTAAATTAAAATTGGATCTAGCAGTTTCTATCACTTCCTTTAATATTTCCAAGGTAATGCGAATATGCGAATTTATATGGAGAACATCATTCCTTTGGAATAATTTGCCCAGGGCTGTGTTTCCCATCGAGAACAATTTACAGCGACTTCCCTGTAGCACGTGTGCTAGACCCATAAAAAAATAAAAGATTATCATTTCACTTTTACTGTATTTTCTTGGTGGTTTGTATACCTACAGTCCCTGATCAAATTATTAGACGCACTGCAAGATTTCATGTAAAATATTAATTACCGAGTGATATTGTACCGTTTTATTATTTTAAATTGATTTGTTTTTTATTTTTATATTATCCAATCAATTACCTATTTATTTGACATAAATAAAACAGCATTAATTTAGAAAAGCATAAGTTTATTAAGTTTTAAAGAAAAGTGAAATTAATGTTAGTAAAAAGTCAATATTTAGTTGAGCCACCTTTAGCCGCTATCAAAGCTTTAATTCTGCGCGGCATGCTATCAATGCAAGATTGTACTGTCTCCTGCATTTGAGGATGATGATTCCACACATGAATAATTTTTTCTAGGAGCTGGGTTTTGTTGGTAATCACATCTTTAGCCACTTCTCTTTTCATCATCTCCCACACATTTTCAATGGGGTTCATATCAGGGCCAATCCAACAGAGGGATAATTTTTTCTGCCAAAAAAGCTTTAACAGACCGAGCAGTGTGGCAGGGAGCTCCATCTTGCATGAAAGTGAATGGTTCCCCATTTGAAAACCATTCTCTGAGCTGCGGAATCAACCGATTTTGTAATACTTCTTTGTACTGATCTTGCCTCATTATTCCTTTGACGACGTACAGACGTCCAGTGCCCTTGCCGCTGATGACTGACCAAATCACCACTTTGGTGGGATGTTTAACCGTCGGGACGACACAATCAGGATGAAACTTTCCTCCATGACGACGACGCACATACTGAGCTTTATTCTGCAAAATTTCGAATGTGCTTTCGTCACTGAAGCAGACCTGTCAAAAATAGGAAAAATATATAAAACTTCCATGTTTATTTGCTTTATTTAACTGAAAATGATAATAATGTATCAATTATTGATTAAATTGCTGTATCTTACCGATCTCCAGAAGTCCACATCTTTGTCTTGCCATTGTTTGGCCCACTTCAGGCGCTTTGCTTTCATTGCAGCTGTTAACTTGGGCTTCCTGGCGGGGCGACAGGCCTTCAAATCTAATTCTATCAATTTTCTTCGAACAGTGCGCTCAGAAGCATTTACGCTAGCATCCTGGAGTTGTGATTTTATTACCTTTGTGGTAGCAAATCTGTTTTCTACACAAATTTTCTTCAAACATCTCTCTGACCGTGGAGTGAAAATTGGTTTTCTACCGCATCTTTTCTTTCTTTTCGGGCTTAATTCCTTCCCTGACTCAATTTTCTTTTTTATGCGTCGTACACTAGCTTCAGAAACCTCCAATCTTCGTGATATTTCTCGGTTTGTAAATGTTTTCGCAATCACAAGGGCCTTCACTTCAGCTTTTTTACGTGGTGAAAGATCGCCTTTTCTACACATAATGAAAATAGTCCAATTACTTTTTTAAAACACTGCATACAAAATAAACTAATAACTGAGTAGTATAAAACTGTTAAACAAACAATCACAGTCCATAAAGCCACAGAAACACGTCCGTACCTGACTCGATTCCGATCGCGACTGATACAGGTTTGTACTTATTTACGTTCATGTATCACTTTGTCAACACAGTGTTGCCATATGTTAAAAATAAATACAAATATGTAGTCTACAACAATTCTTTCAAATAAAAATCAATAATATTGTAGTTTAAATATACCATTATTGCATAAAAACTCTTAAGAAACATAAAATTACTAAAAAAAATACAGTGCGTCTAATAATTTGGCCAGGGACTGTAAGTAGGAAAAAAAACAGCTATAAGAATAACAAACCTCAAAAAACCTCTCTAATAGATTCCTAAATAAGGGAAATCATTATCGTTAATAAAGGTTTCTCTAATTTTGTTTCAATACTGCGCAAGCTCCGAATAGTGGGCGCATGCTTTAAATAACGATAACAGCTGAGTCCTAATATTTAATTTCTTCCCTTTACTACTGGGTAAGCTCCAAACGGTGGGCGCATCCTTCAAATAAAGATACAGACAGTGGTCTACCAAAATAAGCGTTGCAAAATCTCTCTATCAACACCATAAATATCGTTTCTAAAACAAAATTTAACGCAAATTCTTTACTCAATAAATTTATTTATTTTAAAAATCCCCTATAAAAATTTTTCGCGATAACAAAACTCGTTTTTATTTCTAATTTAATAAATTGGAGGCCATGAATTTTTTTCAGATATTACTAACAACAAGAAACAAACACTTTAACAGATAGTAATAACGTACGTTTCTTTTTTTTAAGTTCCCTTTTCTTTGAACATAGCCGTAACTATATCTTAATTCGATGAAGATATATACTAGTGAGCAAAAAAATCGGTTAACGTTATTTGGCTTCATTTAACATGGATCCTAGATTTTAGTGTTCATATATTTTTAAGGATTTTAGTATCATTTGAAAGCCTATTCTATTCTCTTTCTAATGGTACCAAATTGAGTCTGAGAAAGGAAAAATAAACTTTAGGTTTTACCATGCGATGCAGTGGATGGATTTCTGACTCGAACCCTACTTTTAAGCTCATCCCGTATGTGCTCCAAATTCCAGTCGACATGTTGTCGGGAAAATCATCGCGCTTGTCGATAGGCTGCTGTCAATTTGGATCCGTTAGCTGATCTCTCCGGAGTTAGGTTAGCTTTTTTAAGTCTTCTTCTGACTGTCCAATGACTGACAGACTGACACAGTTCCTGATGAACCTCAACGCCGGTCAAGTGACGATTTCTTACAGTTGTGTTGACAATGAGCGGTCGTCTCGCCTCGAGGTATACCTTCTTTTTCCTGATTCTGGTCTCCGTGTAAAGGCGCCAGTCTCTTGATAACGTCTGTAGATAGCTGACTGGCTCCGGTGCAGTTACGCAACGACTATGCGTTGGCTATGCCCTTCTTGCAACAGGGCAATGACTTGTGCTGTTTCTTCCGGGTGGAATCCATTTTCTGATGACGCAATTACTGAGCAGATATAGCAGAGATGTTGACGGGTCATATGCCGATAAAGGAATGATAGGAAAATGCAGTTGCATGTGTTTTATAGGGATGAATTGCGCGCAACGAGTACGTTGCTGAGCAAAAACGGTTCTATTGAGTAAAACCGTTCTAATCAATTAAACTTTTCGGAAATCCAGATGTAGAGAGTAGAAAATCAGCATTTTAATGATACCAAAAATAATACCATCGTTTGAAAAATCAATGAATTAGTGTTAAATGAAACAAAAACGTTAGAGTCGATTTTTTTGCTCGCCAGTGTAGTTTATTTAAAAATTATATTGCGTGTTCTCAATGAGACTTTCTTTATATAAGCAAATACGTAAGTTGTATTTGTCAGTTTACTGATGCTAAATATGTTTCTCGTTTAGAATATCTTGAAATAAGCGTGTTTATTTTAAAATCGTTTCGCCAAACAACTAAATTCCTTTTATAAGAGGCTTAAGTATTTTACAGAAGTGCATTAGTGGTTTTGAGTTTCAAATAAGGATGATATACACCGAGAGTACTTATAAATAAAAGATATTTTCTCCAGTTGTGCTGTTTAGGTGTTTGCAGTTTTAAAAAACTTTTAGGCCTTTAAAAGTAAAAGAAAATTGTTTTATAAGTACTAAAAAACTAGGGATCAGAATATTTTTCTGTCTTTGTCAGTCGCCAAGAAGAAGTTTTTCATATTTTTAACACACACAACAGTCATTTTGTCTTATGAGTCATAGTTGTTGGTATATTGGACTAAGTAGATAGGTTAGATTTTAGTTTTTCTTACGGAATTTCGCATTCTTCCCCATTATAGAGACTGGTTTGAAAAGTCCGTGCAAAAATAAAAACTACTTATGTGTTTGGGGTAAACCTTTTTTATTTTTCGACATAGTCTCCTTTTAGGCTTATACACTTGGTCCAACGATGTTCTAGTTTGTTAATTCCTTCCGAATTTGTCCAAGTCTGCAAAATATCCATTAGTATCTGCAATCACCTCCTCGTTTGAATAAAATCTTTGTCCCGCCAGCCATTTCTTCAAATTGGGGAACAAATAGTAGTCCGAGGGAGCCAAGTCTGGAGAATAGGGGGGATGTGAAACGAGTGGGAATCCTATTTCCATTAATTTTGCGACCACAACTGCTGAGGTGTGTGCTGGTGCGTTGTCGTGATGGAAAAGGACTTTCTTGTGGGCCAATCGCGGGCGTTTTTCTTGCAGCTCGGTTTTCAAACGGTCCAATAACGATGAATAATATTCACCTGTAATAGTTTTACCCTTTTCTAGATAGTCGATAAGGATTATCCCTTGCAAATCCCCAAAAGACAGTCGCCATAACCTTTCCGGCCGAAGGAACGGTCTTCGCCTTTTTTGGTGCAGATTCCCCCTTGGTAACCCATTGTTTAGATTGTTGTTTGGTCTCAGGAGTATAGTAATGTATCCATGTTTCATCCACAGTGACGAAACGACGCTTAAAGTCCTCCCGATTCTTCTGGAACAGCTGCAAACCATCCTTGCAACACTTCACACGATTCCGTTTTTGGTCAAGCGTGAGCAATCGCGGCACCCATCTTGCGGATAGCTTTCTCATGTCCAAATATTTATGCAAAATATTATGTACCCGTTCAGTCGAGATGCCCACAGTACTAGCAATCTCACGCACCTTAACTCTTCTGTCATCCATCACCATATCATGGATTTGATCAATGATTTCTGGAGTCGTAACCTCCACAGGCCGTCCAGAACGTTCAGCGTCACTTGTGCCCATATGGCCAGTCAGAAAATTTTGAAACCACTTATAAACTGTTCTAATCGAAGGTGCAGAGTCACCATAATGTTTATCAAGCTTCTCTTTAGTCTCCTGAGGCGTTTTGCCTTTCATAAAGTAATGTTTAATCACCACACGAAATTCTTTTTCGTACATTTCTTGAAAATCACTCGACTTCCTTGATTCACACGAATGCCAAACACAAAGAAATAGACCAATATCGCTGAAACTTGGTAAGCGTTCATTCAAGAGATGCTACTAACTAAACATGACCTCGATACGCGCCGGGTGGTGCCATCTCTCGGACTTTGCACGGACTTTTCAAACCAGCCTCGTAGAGGCTTATATCGCCTTATCTATCATTATTTCGCCTTATCTCCCATTATTTTTCCTTATCTCCCATAATCTCGCCTTTTCCCCCATTATAGAGGCTTATATCGCCTTATCTATCATTATTTCGCCTTATCTCCTATTATTTCGTCTTATCTCCCATTATTTCGCCCTACCTCGGTGTCTGTCTGTCCGTCCGACTATCTCTCACACCCAATTCTCTCTGAAACTACTTTGAAAGTTGACATTTGGTACTGATATAAGAATTAATGGCCTCATTAAAAAAAAGTTTTGAAAGTTAAATTTTGGGTTAGTTTTGGGGGTGAAATCGGAAGTGAAATTTTTTTTTTCACATCATCGAGTGGGGTGCCAAATGAAAGCTTGTAAAAACACGAGTTGAAACATATATATCATGCAATATTTGCACACACTTTTCTTTGTCATATTTTTAAAAAATCACGAAAAGTACTGATAAAGAAATTTTGAAAAAATTCTGGAATATTCTCCACAGGGTATAGATTAAACGAAAATTATCAATCAAAAATTAATAACACAGGGCAACAAAAAAATATTTTTGTTTTGGTGCCTGGGATTTTAGAGCTGATTTTAACTATATTTGGGACGCTAAATCTATACATGCAATCCGTTTTTCTCTATCAGCTCTACTTTTTTAGATACATCAACTTATCTACCAATGTGGTTTTTATTCAGTATATTCATTTATGAGAGTTCTAAAATTATTATATATTCATTAATGTAGGTACAATGGTTTTATTGTCAGTCTGTAATTGAGTAAATTCCAGGTAAATCTATAAATAGTGGAACCATTGCCTATCAGGTACCTGAACTGACCCTTTTAATCACCTAACTCGGGTAAGTCTCGTCGGTTTGTGCGTTCTTACTAATGAGAGTAGATCGAATTCGGCGTGTTCTTTTATGTTAAGAAAAGAGTGTTTTTGTGTTATTGAACAGAATTAAAATGAGTTCAGGTTCCAGTTCAAGAAGAAGTTGTGTAAATCAACCTGATGTGTTTTGCTATATATGCGGAGAATACATGTTTCAACAAAACAGGCAAACTATTACTGACTTTGTAAAGCGAGCGTATCTTGGATACTTTGGAGTTAAGCTTGGTGATCAGGACAAAACGTGGGCCCCGCATCTCGTATGTAAAACTTGTACAGAGCATTTACGGCAGTGGACTACCGGGAAAAGAAAATGTCTAAAATTCGGCGTACCAATGGTTTGGAGAGAACCAAAAAACCACTTCAATGATTGTTATTTCTGTTTAGTAAATACTAATGGAATCAATCGAAATAACCGCAGTAAGTGGACTTATCCCAATTTAGACTCGGCAATACGCCCTATCCCGCACTCAGATGAAATACCGATTCCAACATTTGATCAGCTACCACATATCTCTGATGACGAATATTTTCCCTCTGATCGCTCTTCTGATGCTAATGAAACTAACAGTGACTATGAGGGGACGTCATCAGTTCCTCAACGCTTCAATCAAAATGAATTAAATGATCTCACCAGGGATCTCAATTTATCGAAAAAAAAGCTTCTGAAGTACTGGCTTCTAGGTTGAACGACAAAAATTTACTGTAACAAGGAACCAAAATTACCTTTTACCGTACAAGAGAAAAAGATCTGCTACCATTCTTTTCTCAAGAAGACAATCTTGTATTTTGTCACGAAATTAGGGGACTCATGAAAGAAATGGGACTTTCTGAATATATTCCAGATGATTGGCGCCTATTTATTGACAGTTCAAAGCGAAGTTTAAAATGTGTCCTTCTACATAATGGGAATAAATATGGTTCAATACCACTAGCTCACTCAACGAAACTGAAAGAAGAATATAATACCATAGCTTTGGTCTTGCAGAAGATAAAGTATTACGAACATCAATGGATGATTTGTGTAGACTTAAAAATGGTAAACTTTCTTCTTGGGCAGCAAAGTGGTTACACGAAATATCCGTGTTTCTTGTGCCTCTGGGATAGTAGGGACAAAACACACTACTGGGTTAGAAAAGATTGGCCTCAGAGAGAAAACATGGACGTTGGGGAAAAGAATGTCATTAACGACGCTTTGGTTGAAAGAGAAAAAATCATACTTCCTCCGTTACATATGAAGTTGGGCTTAATGAAGCAATTTGTAAAGGCTCTTGATAAGAATGGGTCTTGTTTTGCATATATAGGGGTAAAAATGCATCAGTTGAGCACAGAAAAACTCAAAGCAGGGATATTTGACGGCCCACAAATAAGACAATTAATTAAGGATCCTGCCTTCATAAATTCAATGAATCAAGTTGAACGAGAAGCTTGGACATCATTTGTTGCAGTTGTAGAAAATTTTCTAGGCAAACATAAAGCTCAAAACTATGTTGAAATGGTTAACAAGATGCTTAATAGTTTCAAATCCTTAGGGTGCAATATGAGTATTAAAATACACTATTTACACAGCCACTTAGACCGTTTTCCAGAAAATTTAGGAGACATGAGTGAAGAACAAGGTGAAAGATTTCACCAAGATATTAAAGTTATGGAGGACCGCTACCAAGGAAGATGGGACATGCACATGATGGCAGATTACTGCTGGAGTTTAAAAAGGGACTGTTTAAAAAAAACATTCAAGAATGTCGCGGAAAAGAAGCTTTCCAAGTGTTGAGTGACTATTTCATTTCTTCAATGTTTTTTTTTTGTTTGTAAGTACGACATAATATTGTATTTTGTATAACTAAAATAAAAATTTCGTATCTACTTTTGTTTACTACACTTACGGATTTGAGTTACAATAATGTAACTTATATTTCTCTAAAATTGTATATCTTAAAAATTTGAGCTCCTAGGTACAAATGAATACGTTATTTGAATTCAGGACATCGAATTGATATAGAATCAGCTCAAAAAAACCTCGACACCAAAACAGCTGTTCCCCTGTGTTATCAATCAAAAATTAATAATTTATCTGGTATATATAAAAAAAAATACTTCAAAGTCATCACTTTTCAATAAAGATCGGAAAAACACTTGTTCAAAACTCATTTGGGGTGTGTTTTGTGAAGTTACTGAGCAGTATCTCCGTAGCAAAAATTTTTATTTTAAAACCAATCAACGTACGGAACACTAATTGCGCAAGTCCAACTTGCACTTGATCGGTTATATGTTATTTAATATATATATATATATATATATATATATATATATATATATATATATATATATATATATATATATATATATATATAAGAGCAGATCAGGGATAAAAACCGGCTGCTCAGAAGAGCCCTCAGGACGGGAGACCCCCGCCTCAAAAGGCTCGCAAATCAAGCAACGCAGCAGGTGAAAGACTCACTTGCTGAATTCCACAGCAGCAGGTGGGAGTCCAAAGTAGAATCCCTCACTGCCCAGGACTGTTCTCTTTGGAAAATGGCAACAGCCCTTTCCAATGAGGAGCCAATGTCCATGCCAGCCCTCACCCACGCCGGCACCACAGCCTCCACAACCCAGGAGAAGGCTGACCTTCTGGCAGATCTGCTAGAGGAACAGTTTTCTCCTAACACTCCTGCCCATCCCGATCCAGCCCGTGATCTTAGGGTCGCTACAACCATACAGACCCTAAATCTTGCCCAGCCCCCTCGCAATACGTACTTCACAACCCCCTCCGCTGTTAATGAGATCATTCGATTTACCTCAATCCGAAAAGCCCCAGGTCATGATAAAATTACAAATAAAGCCCTCAAAAAACTCCCCAAGAAACAAATCTCAGAAGCCACCAATATCATTAACAGCATACTGAGACTCAGCTATTTTCCACTCTACTGGAAAAAAGCTAAGGTCATTATGATCAAAAAACCAGGCTCTCCATCCCACGAGGCAAGCAGCTATCGGCCAATCAGCCTACTTCCAGGCCTTGGCAAGATAGCTGAAAAAGTCATCCTCGAAATCGTCAGAGCAAAGTCCACAGCGCTCCGTGTTGTCCCTGACGAACAGTATGGCTTCCAGCCCCTTCATGGCACCATCCATCACACCACGAAACTCGCCCAAACCATTTCCAACAGCTTCAACAAACGTCACAAAGTTGGAGCTGTGTTTCTCGATGTAGCAAAGGCCTTCGACCGAGTCTGGCACGAGGGCCTCATTCTGAAACTGATCCGACACGGCTACCCCCTTTTCATTAATAAACTCATTCAATCCTTCGTCTCTGACAGAACATTCCAAGTCAGAGTCGACAAGGCCATCTCCGAAGTCAAGGCCATTAGAGCCGGAGTCCCTCAAGGCTCCGTCCTCTCCCCCCACCTCTTTAACATTTTCACAGCCGACATTCCAAAAACGGATCAGACTACCCTACTCCTGTATGCTGACGACACAGCCATCATAGCAGAATCCAGCAGCTACAGAATCATCACCAGTAGATTGCAGCGCCACCTGAACGTCCTCGCCCCCTGGTTCGACCGATGGAAGATCCAGCTAAACCCATGTAAGACACAGGCCATCGTCTTCGCCAAAGGCAACGGCACTCCTTATGGACAACTCCAGCTCCAGGGATCCCGCATCCAATGGGCAACCACCATCAAGTACCTGGGAATCCAGTATGACAAACACCTCATCTGGAAAGACCAGGTCTGTGCTGCCTCAAGGAAAGCCAAGCAACTACTGGGCAAGCTGTACCCAATCATCAGCCGGTCCAGTAAGTTGCAACCAAAAATCAAGCTGCTAATTTATAAAACCATCGTGAGGGCAGGACTCACACACGCCTGCCCTACTTGGTCTAAACTCACCAAGACACGCAGAGCTCAACTTCAGGCAGTACAGAACAAGGCCCTGAGGATGATCACGGGAGCCCCATGGTTCGTCCGAAACCGGCAATTGCATAGAGACCTCGGTGTGCCAACAATCAAGGCACACATGAGGTCCACCAACATCAAGTTCTTCGCAAAGGCGCTACAACACCCAAACGCCACCATAAGGAGCGCATTCCACGTGCCCGCCAACGCCCGCCATCACTATCCAAGACCTTCTGACCCCATATCCGACGAAGACGATGGCCCTCCCCCACCCCCATGAAGATTGTAACCTAGATTAAGTTTAGAATTAAGTTCTAGATTAGTTTAGAATTAAGCTCTAGTTAAGTTAGATTAGTCAACCAATGTAATTAAAACCCAATGTCCTAGGTTTAAGTTAATTAGGATTACTGTATAGAACCTAGGCTAAGTAGTATAGGAATATAAGCTATCATAAATGTAAGTAAGAGGCATAGCCTAACTTAAATTCAATAAAGACAATGACAATGACAATATATATATATATATATATATATATATATATATATATATATATATATATATATATATATATATATATATGTATTCCCGATCTGGCAACCCTAAGATAAGTCAAAAGAAAAATGAACACGAGACTCGAAAAAGACAGACTAGAGTAAGCTAAAGAATCCCGACAATTTGGCGCCTTTATAACAAAAGGCGATGGCAATAAGCGTGATATTAAGAGAAATATAATACAAAGAAAGAAAATATGTCCCGAAAAGGGACAGCTGTTAACAAGCAACTTAGATTTAGGAATTAGTAAGCATTTCTTAAGAGTGCAGAGTTGCACTGAACGAGTTAAAAATGGAATTTGAAAGATAAGTAAATATTAGGCTCGCTTATAAAGTAAATACCGTTTTGATATAAAAAAAAAAACAAAATCATTTTTTGCCAATTTTATATTTACACGAACACCCGGAATTTTTCCATAATTAAACCTATATTAACGCACTTGTATCGTAAGACCAGCGTCTGTATTCTATCCTCGTAGAAATTTGATGTCCATTTTGCTAACCACTGCAGCCGTTTTGGCATCGTCATCGGCGTCGTCGTGCTGACCGCCAATGGGCTTCTTTAAGTGCAGGAACAAATAGAATCGTAAAACTTTTTCTGTTTTCTAGGAATTTTCAATGATCCTAGGCGTTTTAAACATGTATAAACAACTAAGTTGGGAATGTGGAATCTTTGGCACAATGATACTACTCAGTATATATCACCACTACACCAAACACTTTATTTTTGCGCTCGACGCGTGTTTCGCTAACCATGTTAGCTTCATCAGGAGCGATGATTGACTAAAGCTAAACTACAAATCTACCCTATTTATACTTAGCCTAGCCCTAGAATTACTCAAACGGAACTAATGACATAGGCAAGGCCATCAATTCCGGTCAAGTAACCAGTAGAGGGGACTATAAGGAATAGGCCCTCTGTCTTTATTTAAACTACTTTTACATTTTATGATTTCCATACTTTCGTATGCGTTTAACAATATCCTATCAGATACATTTTTTATCAATCTTAGATTATCTAATGTTACAGTATGATCAGCTTCAAGGGCATGTTCGGCAATGCTAGACTTTTCTGTTCTATTGTATTTTAAGTGTGCTAAATGTTCTTTAAATCGTATTTTAATTGACCTTTTAGTTTGCCCAATATACTTTTTGTCACAATCATTACAACTAATTTCATAAATTCCACTTTCCTCAAAATTAGGAATCTTATCTTTGGGATTTCCTAAGATAATCCTCAGATTGTCTGATGACTTATAGACTAAAGTGAGGCCTACCTTATTGAGTCCCTTGCTATATTTCGGATTATATGGTATGGAGACATACTTGGTGTTATTTTCTTCGCGTGTAAAAGAGGTGGAATTCTGAATATTAAACCTAAACTTATGTCTATTTATTAGCTTATTTACTAAGTCGTCGTCATAACCATTAACTCTAGTTATATTTCTAATACGATTCCTTTCTTTATTAAAGTTTACTCTATTCAGAGGGAAAGTGATTAAACGATGAACTAAAAAATGTAATGAGGCTAATGTATGTTGTTTGCAATGAAATGAATCATTAGGAATATATCTATCTGTTACTATGTCCTTCCTATAGATATCAAATTCTAATCTATTATTATTTTTAATAATTAAAATATCTAGAAAAGGCAATTGTCCTTTGTTCTCAACTTCGTAAGTGAATTTAATGGAATCATACCGGCTATTTAATTTAGAAACAAAATCATCAATATTTGCTTTATTTGTATCAAAAATCGCGAAAATATCATCCACATACCTATACCATACCCTTGGGAAATATTCGAATTCTTGACTGGCTTCGATTTCAAACTTACTCATGAATAAATTGGCTATGAAAGGTGATAAGCAATTACCCATAGCTGTTCCTTCTTTCTGAACATAAAATTGATTGTTATATTGGAAATAATTTTGTTCCATACAAAGTTTAGATAATGTTAAGTATTCACGAATTACTTAGAATGAATGACTTTGAAGACGAAATTATTCGTGAATACTTAACATTACCTAAACTTTGTATGGAACAAAATTATTTCCAATATAACAATCAATTTTATGTTCAGAAAGAAGGAACAGCTATGGGTAATTGCTTATCACCTTTCACAGCCAATTTATTCATGAGTAAGTTTGAAATCGAAGCCAGTCAAGAATTCGAATATTTCCCAAGGGTATGGTATAGGTATGTGGATGATATTTTCGCGATTTTTGATACAAATAAAGCAAATATTGATGATTTTGTTTCTAAATTAAATAGCCGGTATGATTCCATTAAATTCATTATTAAAAATAATAATAGATTATAATTTGATATCTATAGGAAGGACACAGTAACAGATAGATATATTCCTAATGATTCATTTCATTGCAAACAACATAAATTAGCCTCATTACATTTTTTAGTTCATCGTTTAATCACTTTCCCTCTGAATAGAGTAAACTTTAATAAAGAAAGGAATCGTATTAGAAATATAACTAGAGTTAATGGTTATGACGACGACTTAGTAAATAAGCTAATAAATAGACATAAGTTTAGGTTTAATATTCAGAATTCCACCTTTTTTACACGTGAAGAAAATAACACCAAGTATGTCTCCATACCATATAATCCGAAATATAGCAAGGGGGACTCAATAAGGTATTTAATAAGGTAGGCTTCACCTTAGTCTATAAGTCATCAGACAATCTGAGGAATATCTTAGGAAATCCCAAAGATAAGATTCCTGATTGTGAGAAAAGTGGAATTTATGAAATTAGTTGTAATGATTGTGACAAAAAGTATGTTGGGCAAACTAAAAGGTCAATTAAAACACGATTTAAAGAACATTTAGCACACTTAAAATACAATAGAACAGAAAAGTCTAGCATTGCCGAACATGCCCTTGAAGCTGATCATACTGTAACATTAGATAATCTAAGATTGATAAAAAATGTATCTGATAGGAGATTGTTAAACGCATACGAAAGTATGGAAATCATAAAATGTAAAATAGTTTAAATAAAGACAGAGGGCCTATTCCTTATAGTCCCCTCTACTGGTTACTTGACCGGAATTGATGGCCTTGCCTATGTCATTAGTTCCGCTTGAGTAATTCAAGGGTTAGGCTAAGTATAAATAGGGTAGATTTGTAGTTTAGCTTTAGTCAGTCATCGCTCCTGATGAAGCTAACATGGTTAGCGAAACGCGCGTCGAGTGCAAAAATAAAGTGTTTGGTGTAATGGTGATATATACTGAGTATGTATAAACAATGTAAACTTGGACAAATGCTTCCGTAATGGCGTCTGTGGCTAGCCAACAGATGCAGAACAGCGACCTCAATCCTGCAGCGATCATATTTCAAGACGATACTTACTTAAAAAATGTGCCTCATAGTGTAAGCATATAAAAAGCACAAATACACGAACAAAGAATTTATAACCTTAAACTTGTATACTAAAAATCTATAGTTTTGAGGTTTACAGTTACAGAGTTACGTCACAATTGTTCATATTTTGCAGTTTTCTATATCATTGTCTCGCCAGAATTCTTTTATAAGAAAGTAGAATTTTTTTAGTTGTCTGATAAGATCAAGATAAATCAAGAGACGAGTACTTTACGCTATCCCTAAAAATATATATTTATTATTATTACTCAAATAAAAATACACTTTCCCGTCTCCCTGATTTCATTTTCATAAAGTCTATTAATATTTCCCATTGGACAAACATGAATCTGTTTCCCGGATGTCATTCGTTTTGAAAAATCGGGGTTACTTCGGTAAAACAAATTTTATCAATTTTCGGTTCGTTTTCAATATCATCCTGCTGAATCTCGCCCTTTTAAAGATGGATTAAACCTATAGCATCCTAACAGGGGTGACTAAAACTGGTCTTTCAATATCTTTATAGCCTGGAACATTTCCCCTAAAAAGCTTTATCCATTTGTGGTTGACTCTGGATTTGCGCAAATGAGTATAATAAATCGCGGCAAAGGCTGTACTTTTCCTTTTCAAGTTTCGGAAAGTTCTAGTTAAATGATTTCTATAAGACCTGAAATCTGTTATGTTGTTAAAAACTATAAATTTTAGGGCGACAAGGATATATTAAAAAGGGTATTTTTGATTTTGGTTTAATCTTTTTGGAGAACAAAATAAAAACGCATTGTTTTTTTAAAATACATACATTTAACTATTTACGTTGTTACATAAATGATTTACAATCATTCAAGGTATCTACAAATATGAAAAAAGTATAAGAATTTGATATACGCAAATCACCAATAGGTAACTGCTACCTGGGGGATACAAATCTAATTTATTCTCGACCCGTTTGTTTAACGACTAAAAAAACTATTTATATTTGTATTTGTTTCGCGTTCATAGTCTTTTGAAAGTGTAAACGTCCTGTGTCGAAACAAGGTACAGTGTGTCAAGTAAAAACGTGTCCGCGATTATTCATTTTTGGTAGATGCGATTCTAGCGATTCCAAAAAAAATCAGTAGAGGGAACCTTTGTCTACGACGCATTTTAGCAACAGTATCAGTCGATTCTGTACTTTCGTCGAAATCACATAAAATCGAGCGTCGGTTTGAGGCAGTCTTTCTTTGTTCCCATTCATATCCATAAAAAGTCTGTGTCGTTTGTGAAGAAATGGGTAAATCATCTTAACGAGACGAAAAATGTCGACGACTTGCCAAAACGTGGCTCGGTAGGCAAAGTCACTCTGAAAGTTAAAAAAACGAATTGTGTCTTTGTTTTTACGAGACTCCAAATTGACGTTGCGTCAAGGAACGGCAAAATTAAGAAAATCGGAATTGAACGAGTCCCATGAGATCAGTCGACAACATCTTCGTGCTTATGATGTCAAATTCCGAAGCACGTTGAAGAAACTTTTGCTGGACGTAAATCACGTCGCGAAGCGGCTCACTTGGGCGTGCGATAAGATTCTAGAGTGGCCCTCCTCATAATCGCAGGACGCCAATTCTAATGAAAAAGTTTTATCCCTTGTAAAGAGAAAGCTCAGAGGAAAGACTCTGGGGACTTTGACTCAGTTGTCTCGCGAGTTTCGAAAAATTTGCAGAGTATGCAGAAAATCTCGTCATGCCTCGAAGATGCTAGGCGATTATTGATACAGAAGACGATTGGACACCTTAATAAGAAAATTGCTTCGTTGTTAGCACACCAAAGAATACATTGATGGCAAAAAAATGTTCTCGAAACATATTTTTTCAAGAATACGAGTGGTCACGTTCTTACTTGGCAGACTGTATAATACTTGATTTTACAGGCATATATGAGTGAATCTCAAAAAAAAATATTTAGAGCAGTCAGAAATCAATAAAACTTTTTTGACTAGCACACTAGTTTACAAGTATTTTTTCGAAAGACTGGAATGTTTGGAACATGATGCCAGGGTGGTGCAAGGCCAAATTGATGGTATTGAAGACGCACATATATTTTTATATATTAACTAGCCGGGCCCTCGGCTCCGCTCGCGTGGACTTGATTCACTACTATCGTTACTGCTTATTCCTTATGTTACCCAACGTAATAAAATATCTCCCATTATTTCTTCTTATCTCCCAATATTTCTCCTTATTTCCTATTATCTCTACATAATTTCCATTATCTAGGCTTATCTCTGCTCATCTCCCATTATTTCTCCTTATCTCCCATTATTTCTACTTATTTTCCCATTATCTCACCTTATTTCCCATTATGTAGGCTTATCTCGACTTATCTCCCATTATTTCTTCTTATCTCCACACGTAAATCGGATAAGTGGTTCTTGAGTGATAAGCGCACTAACGGACAGACAAACAGAGAGAAAGACGTTGCATTTTATATATATTGTATTCTTTGCTATATGATATTGTTCCATATTTAATGCTTTAGGGAGTGTATTGCAAGAGAACGCGCTAGCGGCAAACTTTTCTCCGACTTGATTCACTATTATCGTCACTGCTTATTCCTTGTCACCTAATAAAATATATCCTATAACCTGGCCAGAGAACATACGTATGTTTAAAAAAAAAGCACGTAAATCGGATAAGTGGTTCTCCAGTGATAAGCACACTAACGGACGGACAGACAGACAGACAGACAGACGGACAGAGAGACATTGCATTTTATATATATTATAGATATTCTCTGCTACATAATATTGATCCATATTTAATGGTTTGGACTGTGTATTGCAAGAGAACGCGCTAGCTACTTCATTTACTATTATTGTCGCTGCTCATTCCTTATGCTACCTATCGTAATAAAATATAACCTATAACCTGGCCTGGAGAATATATGTATGTCTTAAAAAAAAAAGTACGAAAATCGGATAAGTGGTTCTCCAGTGATAAGCGCACTAACGGACAGACAGACAGACAGAGATACGTTGCATTTTATATATATTATAGATGTAATAAAATATATACCTATAACCTGGTCAGAGAACATATGTATGAATTTAAAAAATCACGTAAATCGGATAAGTGGTTCTCGAGGGATAAGCGCATTAACGGACAGACAGACAGACAGACAAACATTGCATTTTATATATATTATAGATATAGATTATTATTATTATTATTATATAAACCTGGCCAAAGAATATATGTATGAATTTAAAAAAAGACAGGTAAATCGGATAAGTGGTTCCCGCGTGATAAAAGCACTAATGGATAGACAGACAGACAGAGAGACATTGCATTTTATATATTATAGATTATACATTACAGATATTCTTTGCTACATAATATTGTTCCATATTTAATGGTTTAGGCTGTGTATTGCAAAGGCACGCGCTAGCGGCAAACTTATTTCCGACATCATTCACTATTTTACGTCACTGCTCATTCCTTATGCTACCTATCGTAATAAAATATAGCCTATAACCTGGCCAGAGAACATATGAATGTTTTTTAAAAAAAAAGTACGTAAATCGGATAAGTGGTTCTTCAGTGATAGGCGCACTAACGGACAGACAAACAGACAGACAGAGAGAGAGACGTTGCATTTTATATATATTATAGATGCTCTTAAAACAGAAGTCAAAAAGATTAAATAAATCAATATTTTTGTTTTTTTATCGGGAGAGCAGCATAACTATACCCTAATTTAGTGTTTCTTAAATACTTAAGAATGTTAAGTAATCAATTAAAGAAAAAATGATACCATGATGTGGTTTAAAAGGTAGCAAAATTGGCATATTTAAATAAACGAAATTAATGTTTTTCAGCCTATTTTAAATAAATTTGCTCTGTTTAGCCCTATTATTCTATTTCGACATCTGAGTTTTTTTTTTTGTATATTACAAGTTTTTAAAATTAAAAAAAAAACCTTGTTGTGATCTTCCGCACCGAACGTATTTGGCTTCCAAACATATTTTATACTCATAAAACAGAAAAAACACTCAGTTTAATTAAAATATTTAAAACTCTTGGTTTAATAATATTAATTTTTTATTTCGGAATATTAACAAGACAAGGTTTTTAAGAGTTTCAAAATGTTCAGTTTGAAAAAAAATATCACAGAATTACAAGAAATGCTGATGGAATTAAATAAAATAATAAAGTCTCGAAAAATAGGTCTACAAATAACTGAAAATAGACAGAAATCCATATTTCAGCAGTTTATTAGCTGTTCTCTTGCTCGTCAAATCCATCCTGAGACGCGTTTCGCCGTATCACGGCTCGTCAGTCAGGCTAGGATTGACAAACAAGAGAACGGAATCTACTGGTACTTATCCCAGAAGTTATGGAGTACGATGGTAGGATACAACGAATTGTATTAAGTACGCATACCTAATACTCCATCGAAAGCTGACATAGCAGCTTTCGAGCCGACAGAGTGGTTGACACTCTCAACGCTTAAAAGCAAGTAGCGCTTTTCGAGGGATCCTCCTCAGGCATATATAGTTATTGTAAAGCAACTGAAAATAGACAGAAGTTCATATTTCAGCCGTTTACTAGCTGTTCTCTTGTTCGTCAAATCCATCCTGAGAAACGTTTCGCCGTATCACGAATCGTTAGATGGAGTAATAGGTATGCGTACTTAATACAATTCATTGTATCCTACCATCGTACTCCGTAACTTCTGGGATAAGTACCAGTAGATTCCGTTCTCTTGTTTGTGAATCCTAGCCTGACTGACGAGCCGTGATACGGTGAAACGCGTCTCAGGATGGATTTGACGAACAAGAGAACAGCTAGGAAACTGCTGAAATATGGACTTCTGTCTATTTTCACTTGTTTTACAATAACTCTAAAAATAAACTGCACCTTGAACAACGAGACTGAAGATAACAGTCAGGAACTATTAATATAATGTAAAAGAATAGGAAAGGTACAAATATTCATATATTTAGGACAAAAAATGGAAATATCAAAAAATAACACAGGGGAACAGCTATTTTGGTGTCGAGGTTTTTTGAGCTGATTCTATATCAATTTGATGTCCTGAATTCAAATAACGTATTCATTTGTACCTAGGAGCTCAAATTTTTAAGATATACAATTTTAGAGAAATATAAGTTACATTATTGTAACTCAAATCCGTAAGTGTAGTAAACAAAAGTAGATACGAAATTTTTATTTTAGTTATACAAAATACAATATTATGTCGTACTTACAAACAAAAAAAAAACATTGAAGAAATGAAATAGTCACTCAACACTTGGAAAGCTTCTTTTCCGCGACATTCTTGAATGTTTTTTTGAACAGTCCCTTTTTAAACTCCAGCAGTAATCTGCCATCATGTGCATGTCCCATCTTCCTTGGTAGCGGTTCTCCATAACTTTAATATCTTGGTGAAATCTTTCACCTTGTTCTTCACTCATGTCTCCTAAATTTTCTGGAAAACGGTCTAAGTGGCTGTGTAAATAGTGTATTTTAATACTCATATTGCACCCTAAGGATTTGAAACTATTAAGCATCTTGTTAACCATTTCAACATAGTTTTGAGCTTTATGTTTGCCTAGAAAATTTTCTACAACTGCAACAAATGATGTCCAAGCTTCTCGTTCAACTTGATTCATTGAATTTATGAAGGCAGGATCCTTAATTAATTGTCTTATTTGTGGGCCGTCAAATATCCCTGCTTTGAGTTTTTCTGTGCTCAACTGATGCATTTTTACCCCTATATATGCAAAACAAGACCCATTCTTATCAAGAGCCCTTTACAAATTGCTTCATTAAGCCCAACTTTATATGTAACGGAGGAAGTATGATTTTTTCTCTTTCAACCAAAGCGTCGTTAATGACATTTTTTTCCCCAACGTCCATGTTTTCTCTCTGAGGCCAATCTTTTCTAACCCAGTGGTATGTTTTGTCCCCTATTATCCCAGAGGCACAAGAAACACGGATATTTCGTGTAACCACTTTGCTGCCCAAGAAGAAAGTTTACCATTTTTAAGTCTACACAAATCATCCATTGATGTTCGTAATACTTTATCTTCTGCAAGACCAAAGCTATGGTATTATATTCTTCTTTCAGTTTCGTTGAGTGAGCTAGTGTTATTGAACCATATTTATTCCCATTATGTAGAAGGACACATTTTAAACTTCGCTTTGAACTGTCAATAAATAGGCGCCAATCATCTGGAATATATTCAGAAAGTCCCATTTCTTTCATGAGTCCCCTAATTTCGTGACAAAATACAAGATTGTCTTCTTGAGAAAAGAATGGTAGCAGATCTTTTTCTCTTGTACGGTAAAAGATAATTTTGGTTCCTTGTTCCAGTAAATTTTTGTCGTTCAACCTAGAAGCCAGTACTTCAGAAGCTTTTTTCGATAAATTGAGATCCCTGGTGAGATCATTTAATTCATTTTGATTGAAGCGTTGAGGAACTGATGACGTCCCCTCATAGTTACTGTTAGTTTCATTAGCATCAGAACTTTTATTAGCATCAGAAGAGCGATCAGAGGGAAAATATTCGTCATCAGAGATATGTGGTAGCTGATGAAATGTTGGAATCGGTATTTCATCTGAATGCGGGATAGGGCGTATGGCCGAGTCTAAATTGGGATAAGTCCGCTTACTGCGGTTATTTCGATTGATTCCATTAGTATTTACTAAACAGAAATAACAATCATTGAAGTGGTTTTTTGGTTCTCTCCAAACCATTGGTACGCCGAATTTTAGATATTTTCTTTTCCCAGTAGTCCACTGCCCTAAATGCTCTGTACAAGTTTTACATACAAGATGCAGGGCCCACGTTTTGTCCTGATCACCAAGCTTAACTCCAAAGTATCCAAGATACGCTCGCTTTACAAAGTCAGTAATAGTTTGTCTGTTCTGTTGAAACATGTATTCTCCGCATATATAGCAAAACACATCAGGTTGATTTACACAACTTCTTCTTGAACTGGAACCTGAACTCATTTTAATTCTGTTCAATAACATAAAAAAACACTCTTTTCTTAACATAAAATAACACGCCGAATTCGATCTACTCTCATTAGTAAGAACGCACAAACTGACGAGACTTACCCGAGTTAGGTGATTAAAAGGGTCAGTTCAGGTACCTGATAGGCAATGGTTCTACTATTTATAGATTTACCTGGAATTTACTCAATTACAGACTGACAATAAAACCATTGTACCTACATTAATGAATATATAATAATTTTAGAACTCTCATAAATGAATATACTGAATAAAAACCACATTGGTAGATAAGTTGATGTATCTAAAAAAGTAGAGCTGATAGAGAAAAACGGATTGCATGTATAGATTTAGCGTCCCAAATATAGTTAAAATCAGCTCTAAAATCCCAGGCACCAAAACAAAAATATTTTTTTGTTGCCCTGTGATTATTATTATTATTAGTGGTGGGTCCATATTTTATCCGTTGTCACATATCGCGTGAAAAAATCCTTTTTATTGCGCTTAAATAGGTCCAAACAGCGCTCAGAATCATTAACACTTGTTTTTGATCCACTGTGAGCAAACGCGGTACCCATTTCTTTTAATATCTTTAAATTCAGCATACCAGTAAATGATGAGTGATTTTCCAGGGGCAGAATCCCCGTAACACTTATCAAACCATTGCTTTGCTTGAACGGTATTTTTTTCCGTCAAAAAACAGTGTTTAATCGACAAACGAAATTCGATTTTTCCTTTGTTTTGAAAATATGAAAAGTAGCGTCACTAAAACCATTGTAGCTTGTAAACTAATCGTCAAAATGTTATGAAATTTTGACACGTTAGTACTTCCTAAAAATCATATGAATTTTTGAAAAGGGCGACATCTATATGTCAGACCAAAAACTTTTTAGCCTACGTATTAAATGGCGCAGGCATCGCAGATTAGAGGTATCTAGAAAATTTATATATAAAAAATACTATAAACATTTAAAAACACATTTTTCTCAAAATTATATTTTTCAAACTGGGTGGAAACATAACATCTTCAAATTATCACCAATTTATTTAAAATTTTAACTGTACCTTCAAAATTACATTATCTAACGAAGTACATGAGGATTTTACAATTTGTTTGGACTTTTTTTGATAAACGATGTATAGATTTAGCGTCCCAAATATAGTTAAAATCAGCTCTAAAATCCCAGGCACCAAAACAAAAATATTTTTTTGTTGCCCTGTGTAATTTATAGGCTGACTTACAAATACAAAAAAGCCAGAGTATTAGATCAATAAGTACTGCCGGTATTAACATATGGCAGTGAAACGTGGACATTAAATAGGGGTATAATAAATAACCTCCATATAACCCAAAGAGCAATGGAGAGGAGAATGCTGAATATTAGACTCCAAAATCGTATTCCTAATATTGAGTTACGAAAAAGATCAGTTATAGATGTACTACAACGAATATTTTATACATTATATATACATATTTATATATATATATATATATATATATATATATATATATATATATATATGTATATATATATATATATATATATATATATATATATATATATATATATATATATATATATATTATATATATATATATATATATAAAATTAAGGTGGAATTGGGCGGAGCATATCGTAAGGAAGAATGATAACAGATGAACACGCCATATGGTTGAATGAAAGCCTAAAAACTAAACATAAAAGATGCAGCGATAGAGCACAGATAAAATAGACGGACGACTTAAAAAAATTAGCGGGACACGATTGAATGCAAAAAGCAAACAACAGAGCTCATTGGAGACAACTTGGGGAGGCTTACATCCGACTATGGATGGAATAAGCTTTTGATGATGATGATGATAATGATTCTACCGTTAGTCGAATTTGAGTTTTGAACAAAATTAACAGTTCTTGTGGAATGTAAAGCTTTCTTAATCGAACTAATATTCCCACCTTTTGAAGACCTTTCTTTGCTATGCATTATTTTAATAACGGCTGACCAAATAAAGACCTCAAAAATTATATTACCTAGTCAAATCTTACTACAAAAACTAAGCTAAATTTGAAAAAACCAAAATATTACAAACATATTACTAATGTTAATTGCAATACAGGCAAAAACATTATGAAATATAGCTTTAAATTTAGGACTAAACAAAACGAGATAATTTTAGACCTGGAAGTATATAATAATGATTTTTTTTTTGGTAAGTCTATTAAAACAAACAAACCTAAGAACATAAGATAAAATGTCGGCCGCGAAAGGGGGGAATCCGCCTTATGGATAATGAAGCAGTCTGCGTCACCTTAAGGGTGCCCCAGAATGCTCCAGTCATGTGGTGGCTCTCCAACCGGAGTTGTATTTAATAACTCTTACTGCTACTGGTGCTTATTCCCGTCAAGGTTCATTGTAGGACCGAAATCGTAAAACAATTAGCTTTGAGTTTCAGATCTCACGATAAACTGTAGGCACTGTTTGGGTACATACGCGTAAAAATATTATTTGCAAAGGTAACTTCTTTGTCTACTTACCAGACTATAAGCCTTCACATGTATAGTGTTAATGTTGGAAATAAACCCTACTAAATTTGGAATTTTAATTATTCTTAACAAGTTTGGTGGTTTAAATGTCAGATTCCCCTAATAAAAGCAAACGACAATACTTACTTGCATTTCAGTAGTTGAGGAAATTACAGTTCCAGTATAAGGACATAAGTTTGCGTCAGTAATTTCGTTAGTGCAATTTGTATTTCTAAACATTAACGCTGTAAGCTGTAATGAAACGTCAACCGAAACGTTTAACCTAGAGCTGGGGCGTTAGCGAATAAACAAGTTCGTCGAACTAGATCTCTATTAGGATCAAAGTTCATATTTATGTTCTGAACTGATTTATTGCTTTTGAATAATCCGCGGTTTTGTTGCATAGCTCTCTATCATTACTAATGTCTGATTTGTGTTCAGATTATCGATCCCTCTTTAGACAAATAATTTACTTGTAAAATAGGATATATATATATATATATATATATATATATATATATATATATATATATATATATATATATATATATATATATACTAGCCGGGCCCGCGGCTCCGCTCGCGTGGACTTGATTCACCTCTATCGTCACTGCTTATTCCTTAATTTACCCAACGAAATAAAATATCTCCCATTATTTCCCCTTATCTCTCAATATTTCTCCTTATCTCCCATTATTTCTACGTAACTTCGATTATCTAGCCTTATCTCTGCTCATCTCCCATTATTTCGCCTTTTCTCCCATTATTTCTCCTTATCTCCCATTATTTCTCCTTATCTCCCATTATCTCACCTTATCTCCCATTATCTAGGCTTATCTCGACTTATCACTCAATATTTCTCCTTATCTCCCATTATTTTTCCTTATCTCCCATTATCTCACCATAACTCCTATTATCTAGACTTAGCTTTGCTTATCTCCCATTATTTCTCCTTATCTCCCATTATTTATATTTATCTCCCATTAACTCACCTTATCTCCCATTAAATCGAGCCTTATCTCGACTTATCTCCCATTATTTCTCCTTATCTCTCATTATCTAGGCTTATATCGAATTATATAGAACATATGTTTCAATTTATAAAAACACGTAAATCGGATAAGGGGTTCTCGAGTGATAAGCGCACTAACGGACAGACAGACAGACAGAAAGACATTGCATTTTATATATATTATATTCTTTGCTACATGATATTGTTCCATATTTAATGCTTTAGGCAGTGTATTGCAAGAGAACGCGCTAGCGACAAACTTTTCTCTGACTTGATTCACTATTATCGTCACTGCTTATTCCTTATGTCACCTAACGTAATAAAATATATCCTATAACGTGGCCAGAGAACATATGTATGTTTAACAAAAAAGCACGTAAATCGGATAAGTGGTTCTTCAGTGATAAGCGCTCTAACGGACAGACAGACAGACAGACAGAGAGACGTTGCATTTTATATATATATATAGATATTCTTTGCTACATGATATTGTTCCATATTTAATGGTTCAGCATGTTTAAAAAAAAAAGCATGTAAATCGGAAGTGGTTCTCCAGTGATAAGCGCACAAAACGGACACACAGACAGATATACGTTACATTTTATATATATTATAGATGTAATAAAATATATATCTATAACCTGGTCAGAGAACATATGTATGAATTTAAAAAATCACGTAAATCGGATAAGTGGATCTCGAGGATAAGCGCACTAATGGACAGACAGACAGACAGAGAGACATTGCATTTTATATATATTATAGATATAGATTATTATTATTATTATGTAAGCTGGCCAAAGAATATATGTATGAATTTAAAAAAAGACACATAAATCGGATAAGTGGTTTTCGCGTGATAAACACACTAATGGACAGACAGACAGAGAGACTTTGCATTTTATATATATTATAGATTATAGGATGTAGATATTCTCTGCTACATAATATTGTTCCATATTTAATGGTTTAGGCGGTGTATTGCAAGGCAACGCGCTAGCGGCAAACTTTTTTCCGACATCATTCACTATTTTACGTCACTACTCATTCCTTATGCTACCTATCGTAATAAAATATAGCCTATCACCTGGCCAGAGAACATATGTATGTTTTAAAAAAAAAGTACGTAAATCGGATAAGTGGTTCTCCAGTGATAAGCGCACTAACGGACAGACAAACAGGCAGACAGACAGACAGACAGAGAGACGTTGCATTTTATATATATTATAGATATATGTATATATATATATATATATATATATATATATATATATATATATATATATATATATATATATATATATATATGATCAATTTCTGAAGTGGCAGCCACACATCGACTACCTATCAATCAGATTACGAAAATTAATACACAAATTTTATATAATAAGGAATATTTTAAATACAAAACTACTTATATATAAATCGCTGGAAGAATCTCTGATTAGTTATTTTATTTTGGTGTGGGGAGGGCTGTATGAATCTGCATTATATGGACTGAATATATACAGAGGTGTATATTAAAAATAATTTATAAAAAAACACAGAATATATCCTACTGCTCTTCTTTTTACACAAGAAACATGCAATATTAGAACAATGTATCTCACAACAGTTTGCACCTTTCTACATATTCGTAAAGAACGGAATAAATTTGTTAATCATACTCACAAAACACGTTCTAGAGAAAATAAAAACTTAATACTGCCCAGGAATAACAACAACATAAATCTAAAATGTATCAGTTATTTTTAGGTACGAGAAGCTACAACCTTCTGCTGAATTCGATGAGGCTGGAGAAAAACTGCAAAAAATTTCGTGAATTATGTAAAGCATATATATTTGATAACTTTCGAATTTTTGAGTCTTTGTTTGGTTGACAGCCGTTACACATGAACCATGTATTGTATCTGTTATCGTGTTTGTATCTGTATTATTGTCTGTCACAAAAAGAAGGAAAAAAAAACCTAATCCAGAAAGAAAGTTATTAGTTAAACTCCCTAGACACATACAGATGCCTTGGCAGCTAGGTGTCATTAATGTGTGATATTATTTAAATAAAAAACCGTCTTGAAGTGTAGCCTGCAAAATAACTTCTTCTTCATTAATAAAATTATTGTAATATTTTAGTTATCATTTAGTCACCTATTATAAAAAAAATACTAGTGTTTAGGTTAAGTTCTTCTTTGGTGTGAGGAAGTTAAATTCAGTGCTTATTTTTAAATTGTATAAATTATATAAATTTTATATTTTTACATAAAGATTATATCAAGATTATATATATATATATATATATATATATATATATATATGTATATATATATATATATATATATATATATATATATATATATATATATATATATCTAGGTATGTATATAAGTGGGCAAAAAAATGGACTCAAACTATTTGGTTTCATTTAACAGGCATCCTAGAATTTACTGTTCACATATTTTTACGGATTTTAGTATCATTTAAAAGCCCATTCTTTTCTCTTTCTAACGATACCAAATTCCATAGCATACCTTATGCTTTTTACTGATTAAAATAATTGAAAGGGGAAACAAGGAGGAAAAGGACTGAAACTAGAAGTAAGAGAAAGGGAAAAAAACCAAAATCAATATTTTGTATTCCTTAGCCCTTATTATTGCTGGTTTTTCATGGAGTAGGTGAGCTTTTTCACCACTGCCTGTGAAATTCTTCCCCACTCTTCCGCCATTTTAACCCTTAAGTCCCTCACCGATGCAGGGGCTGGATTTCTGGCTCAAACCTTTTTTTGAGCTCATTTCACATGTGCTCGATTGGATTGAGGTTAGGACTCCGCGCAGGCCCGTCTAATGTGAGTATTTTCACTAATGATGTCAAGTATCGGTACTTTCGAGTATTTAGGGTACCCGGTATTCGTTAAAAAAGTACTCGTTACATTGTACCCGGTGCAAAGTACCGATCTCGTCACGTATTTGCCAATATTCTTTATGTATTTATTATTCTGTCCAATTAATTTATTAATTAAAAAAATATTTATATTCAATTGTGTGTACTTATATTTCATATACCTATTTAATAAAATATTTAATGCACGACGTGCAAATTTTGCTTGCATTCCTAATTGTGCACGCTCCGTTTATATTTATCATCCAGTTTAATTTCGGGTATATGTATGTATGTATAATTTGTAATTGTATACGCGCACTCATTCTTGTCAATCATTACTATTGATACCGAATGTACAGAAACCGAACGCCATCGATAAAGATGAGATATATTTCGTGGAGACTAGTATGTATCTACCACTACCGGTATCGCATTGGTAGTTTTAGTTTGGTTGGCCGCTGACCGAAGACGCCATCAGTGTGTAGATACCTGGTACCGTCTACATTTATTGTCGACTACCCGGTACTTCAGATCCGGACGAGTAACGGGGGCGTTGTATCCTATAGTTACAATATTGACATCTCTAATTCTTACTTCCTCCAGGTTTTGCCGCACCAATGCAGCAGTACGAAGCTATCGCTAACAAAACAGAACGTATGGAACGACGTGTCCCTACAGGATCTCCTCGAAGTACCGGTACCGATGAGCAGTTAATCCACCGCTACGACTTTCATCAGTCACGAAAACCAAATCAGTTTTGGCATCCAGTGAGAGGCCTCGCCACACCATGACAGAACCTCCTCCGTAGGCGATCATTTCAGTAACGCAGCACTGCGCATAGTTTTCCCCAGGGCTTCCAACTGACTCGTTTTTTCCATCATTGCCATGTAGGCACACTCGGGACTCGTTGGCGAATAAAACGGAGCCCATTGCTCTAAGGTCCAGTCGACATGTTCCCGGGCAAATCTGAGTCGCCCTTGTCGATGGGCTGCTGTCAATTTGGGGATCTTCAGAGTTAGATTAGCTTCTAATGATATCAAAAATAATACCACTGTTTGAAAATTAAATTCAAGGATCGATGTTAAATGAAACAAAATCGTTTATGTCGATTTTTTTGCTCAATAGTGTATATATATATAAATAGTGTATATATATATATATATATATATATATATATATATATATATATATATATATATATACGTTTATATATATATATATATATATATATATATATATATATATATATACATTTATATATATATATATATATATATATATATATATATATATATATATATATATATATATATATATATTTATATATATATATATATATATATATATATGTATATATATATATATATATATATATATATATATATATATATATATATATATATATATATATAAATGCACAACATTGTAAAACATAATAAATTTCCTCAAACCATCAATACATGCAACAAGGCAGACTATATTAAAAAAAATAAAACTCTCTTACTTGACGAGTCCACTTACGTTAATTGGAACGTGATCCAACTACAACAGCCCAAACAAAATACAATAACCTAATAAAAAGCTTAAAACTTAAAAAAGAAACATCTGAAGAAGAGGCTAAGGAATTGAATTTATATAATTCGTCGAAATTGTATTATTTGCCTAAGGTACATAAAATAGGTGTTCCGTTAAGACCAATGGTAAGTTGCATAAATGCACCCACATGTGATATTTCAAAACATTTATTCAACATTTTGAAAGCGGCACTTGGAGAACGAACGAATTACATTACTGATACGTTCACATTTATTGACCGAATGGTGAACATGACATTACCAGATAATTATGTCCTAATTTCGTTTGATGCGATATCCTTGTTCACTAACATTCCTCTGGAATTGGTTGTTCAAGTGTTAGTGTATGTGAATAGGATCGAAGAAAAACACACAGGACATTGTCCAGAGAAAATTTCTTAAAGTTAGTCACCTTTGTGTTTGACAACACTTATTTTGATTTTAATGATGAGTTTTATAGACAGACTTTTGGAACTCCCATGAGGTCTCCCATTAGGCCTATTGTGGCCACCATAGTATTGGATTTTGTTTTAAATAGTATAATTCCAAAATTACCATCCGAACTCCCGTTCATTTACAAATATGTTGATGACATTATTTGTTCGGTGGCAGAAGATTCCATTCAGGCGATATTGGACGTTTTCAGTTCGGTGAACAATAGGTTACAATTCACGATTGAAACTAAATTAGACCGCAGTGTTCCCTTTCTCGACACAAAGGTTATAAGAACCTATGAAAATAGTGTTGTTTTGGATTGGTACCAGAAGCCAACCGCATCTGATAGATTTCTTAACTATTATCACCCTAAAAGGCAGAAGTTCAATACGGTAATAGCAATGAGAAATAGAATAACTAACATTAGTGATAGTAGTTTTAACAAAAAGAACTTGAAGAAATTATTTTCGATCTTCATGAATAATGGTTACCCTCAATTATATACTTAAAAAACTTATCTTTAATACCTGTTGTTACGACGGACCAACAAAGGACACCCCTATTAACATAAAATATAGAAAGTTACCCTTCATAAAAGACCTGATGGCAAAAACGATAAAAATATTTAAAGAATATCCCTCTTTAAGGATTGCAAAATATAATCTCTTCAATAATTATAAATTGTTCAGCCACATTAAACAAAAAACACCTCTACCATATTGTATTAACACGGTCTATAAATTGTCATGTTTGAATTGCCCTTCCACGTACATTAGACAAACATCACAATGTATCAAACAAAGGATAACCTAACACAGGAGCGATTGTTCAAAGAAAAAAAAAACGGTCAAGTGCAAGTTGAACTTGCGCAATTAGTGTTCCGTACGTTGATTGCTTTTAAAATAAAAAAATTTTGTTACGGAGGTATAAAATGATCAGTGACTTCACAAAATACACCTCAAATGAGTTTTCAACAAAGTTTGTTTCCAATCTTTACTGAAATCTGATGACCTTGAAATTTTTGTTTTTTATATACCATATAAATTATTAAAGATAATGCACTCGTGATAATTTTCGTTCAATCTACACTCCGTGGAGAATATTCCAGAATTTTTTCGAAATTTTTTGATAAGTACTTTTCGAGATAAGGCCCGGGACAGCGATTTTTCGCGAATTTTTAAAAATAATACAAAGAAAAGTGCGCGCAAATATAATATTATATATATATTTTTTACTCGTGTTTTCACAAGCTTTCATTTGACACCACGCTCGATGACCTAGTAAAAAAATTTTTTTTTTTCACTTCCGACTTCACCCCCCAAAACTAAACCCTTAAGTCAAAATTTAATTCTCAAAACTACATGGCTCTGATGAGGCCATCAATTCCTATATTATTACCAAATTTCACCTTTCTATGTCAAATAGTTTCGGAGAAAATCGGGTGTGACAGACAGACAGACAGACAGACAGACATACAGACAGACAGACAGACAGACAGACACCGAGGTGATCTTATAAGTGTTCCGTACGGAACACTAAAAAGATCTTGTGTTGTGGTTCACCACCGTTTTGGTACTGGACATTGTTTTGATTTTGAGAATGTTAAAATATTGGAGCCTGACTCGGATTATTAGAGACGCTTATTCCTTGAGATGAGCCACATAAATAAAGATAAATCTTCAATTAACTATAGGATGGATACTAATAGATTAAGTAACTTGTACTGTAACATTCTGAATCCTATTAGCCACTTTTTATAAGACAAAAAACGCAGTTTTAACACCCTGTAGCGAAGATATATCAACAAATGTATTTATGGTTTAGGAAGAAATTTATTCTGTTTTAAAATGTTGTGCAGGTTGGATCGTTGTGTGCCTTCATGTGTAATTTATGTTTTGTTGTAATGTTGAAACTATTTTAGGTCTAGTTGGTAAGTCATTTTATTTACATTGACAACTGTTTTTGGAATCATGATGTGTTTATTTTTTTTATTGTAGTTACTCTTGAAAAAGCCGAAAAATTTGGCGAAATATCGAGTTTATAACAGCAATTGGGTGATTAATAAAATATTGACAACAGACCGCATTCGCGATATACTTTTTCACAATTTATATACATATATATATATATATATATATATATATATATATATATATATATATATATATATATATACAATTAGTTGGAATGAATTTTCATAAATAAAATTGTATTATTCATAAGATATTATAAAAAGTACGCCCATTAAAATATGTTGCTTTATATTTAATAATAAAATAAATAAATAAAATCGAAAATATATATAATTTAATACAATATAGGCTTAATACAGTAGTTCTAGGCGGAAGTTATGTTATGAATATATTTTTGTTGGGATAATACTGAAAATTTGTAGTAAAAAGATTATTTTCAATAAAAAAAGATTACATAAAAATATTCGTTTATAATATAAAACCACTTTTTCGACATTCGAATTTTTGGCGTCATTTTGTAGTAGATGAAAAGTGGATCCACGATTGTATCTAGGAAACAAAACAGTAGTTAAAACAGTGGGTTGACGAAGGAGAAAGTGCACCGAAAACAGTTTTATCTGCGGAAATATGACGGCAACTGTTTCTTAGGACTCACAGGGGTTTGGGAAAAGGGAAAACAGTAACTGGGTCTTATTACGCAACGTTATTGGCCGTTTACATAGAGAGTTGCACGCAAAAAAGTGGTCCCCCATCAGAACAATGCAATGCAATCACTCATGGTCGACCGTTATAATGGCAGAAGTGCCCGAGCTGGGTTTGTAAATTGTTTCCCACGCATCCTATTTCCCAGATTTGGCCCCACGTGACTTTTTTTCGTTTCTTAACCTCAATAATTAGCTTGAGGAGAAGAAGTTTTCATAGAATAAAGAGGTTCTGTAACGTGCTGAAAACAAGTATTATGCACAGTTCGAAACATTTTTTCTGTGGGACTAAAAAAATTGGAATCTCCCTAGACCAAATGTATTGAGCTCAATGGATATTAAGTTGTGAAATAAATTTTTCTTTTTACAAAAAAAATGTTATTTTGTTTTTAATGGGTCTAACACACGTGCTTTAGGGAAGTCCCTAAAGCGTTACAGGAGCGACATGTGTGCGGAAGAAGCGATTCTTGTTGTTCTTGAATCGCTGTAAATTGGAAATACAGTCCTGGGCAAATTATTCCAAAGGGATGATGTTCTCCATATAAAAGACTGCTTGAAAAGCGTTGTACGAGGAGTAACAAGCTGAACCTCATACGGATGTGAAGTATTAGCGCGACGGGTATTTCTAATATGCACCGCTCAGGGGGGAATTAAGCGGGCTACATCCTTCGAATACTTTCCATGAAAATACTTGTAGAATAGGCTCAAGTCGCCAACCATTCTTCGATGTTCCAGCGAATCAAGGCCGCCGCGCGCCGGTCAATTCCGGGTCACCAATCAGACGAACAGCTCTTCTCTGAATAGAATCCAACAAATGCAGTTTATGTTTGGGAGCGGAGCCCCAAACATGCTAGCAGTATTCCATAGTAGGTTGAATTTGAGCTTTGCAAAGAATTAACAGTTGTTGTGGAGTATAAAGCTTTCTGGTTCGAAATAATATTCCCAACTTTTGAGAAAATCTCCTTGTTATGCCTGCAACATGTTCATGCCAGGACATATTTGTTCCCAAATTAACGCCCAACAAATTGAGTGACGATGTTAGAGAAATGGAGTGCCCTGACATACATATGTCGGGTTCAGCAACATTAACTTTTTTAGGAAAAACTGCCGCCTGGGTTTTTGTAGCGTTAAATTCCACTTGGCTACTGTCACCCCAAGATAGAATTTCTTCCATGTCTTTGTTAAGTTGAATGATTTCCTGCTGTCTGCGGATATACGTCTGAGTAGCTGATGTCCGAGCGTTCAAAGTGAATGAAGAGATAAGCGTACTGTCATCTGCAAAGCTGTAGATTGGGTTTCCGGTCTTTTCCAGTAGATCGTTAATGTAAATGAGAAAGGGAGTAGGAGACAGTATGGAGCTTGGGGCACACAGGCGTTCATAGTGAAGGTGTCAGAAAGAAATCCATCGACTGCCACTCGTAAAGAACGCTCTCTGAGGAAACATGAGAGCGACAAACAGAACTTTTCAGACAGACCATAAGAGCGTAGCTTAGCCAACAGTCCATCGTGCCAAACACGGTCGAATGCCTTGGATATATCAAGAGCAACTGCTCGAGATTCTCCAAAGTGTTCAATTGCAATGTTCCAAACATGTGTTTACCTTGTTTTTTTACAAAACTTTTCAATACACGCTAGTATATATACTGACAAATTGTGGACTTTATCTACAGGTATATAAAATATACAGGAACGAAATAAAAACGTCCAAATTATAGCCGTTCTCTACTCTTTACTTGTGTAGTTATGTAGTGTATTTTAAATGCGGCCACTATCTGCTATTCCTGTTATTAATAAGTAACTAGTTCAACCTAACTAAGCTCGATGACGTCCTATTACACAAGCGCAGAAATACAAAATCTTAAACTGCACGAACGCTTCCGCATAAGTAATTCGGAGTGAAAAAGACGGAACAAATCTGCTCTGTGTATTTCAGCGGCGGAAATATTTATAAAATCGAAATCTGTAAACCGATTCTCTATATTCATGTAGTTTCATTGAAACGGATCTCCAAAAAGATCCATATTGCCCCCCTAGTTTTAAATCGGCTGCAGTTCAATGTTAAACAATTTAATTATGCTGGACGTCTTGAATGTACGTAGTATGTATTTAACTATTTGAGGTAGGTGCACATGTTTGGACAATTGTGACTTTTCAGACGCACGTTAATTCTGCTTCATTTTAATCTAAACATTATTCTTACTTATGAATTGAAATTTAACATTAACAATTTCTAAATACACATAATTAGAACCCGGCAATTTTAGATACATGTCAGCCTAGGATAGTTGAGTTATAAGTTAAAACACAGATACATACGATGTTTTCTAATTTTCTTGTATGAATCACTTATTCAAAGTTTCTTTCTGAGACCTTCGGTTGCTGCCGTGTATGCTTAATATTTGCACCAGAAATTGTAATAGTACTGACTAGTCGTAGCTGGCTCCGCTCCATTCACTCTGAGTTCAGTGGATACAGATCATTTGTGTTCTCTGTGTGGTTTCATATATTTGTTTTACTTTGCTAAAGAAAAGTGTTGTATTCCTGAAAAAATCACACTTCGAGAGTTTTCATTTTATTTACGTTTTAGGACTCCTAGATCACACAAAACATCTGTGTGTCCGTCGCTCTGTCGGTCTGTAGGACTGTTGGCACAATAACTCTTGAACATGATACAGCACTTTCAAACTTGGTATAGAGATGCAATAACAAAGATATAAAGCATCTAGTTTTTTAACAATATCGCTTTCTGGCAAGGTGGTCGATAAATTTCAAATGATTTTAATAGAAATCTGAAAGTTTTCAATCGTTTTTTATTGAATAGTAAGCAAATTTTACTCATAAATATAAGGGATGAAAAGGATGGGGAAGAGTAGAGGGTTTACTTCCTATATATAGCGTTATGCATCCTTTGTTTTATTTCGGAGCCTAGGAATCTAAAAGTTAGATTATTTTTTGATTACTTTAAAGTTTAACCTAGGGACGGGCTAAAGGGGGTGAGGCTAGTTTAATAATTTATAATTTAAATGGCATTTTGAGATATTTACAGATTTTTTGGTTGATGTACTTGAGAGATTTCAAACATATTATTTATAGTAAAATATGTAAGGGGTTTAAGAGTGGGGTAGGGGGTTAATAGAGTTTCTTCCTATATATTGTGTCATGGATATTTTTCAGGGTTTATAGAGTAGAGAATTTGAAAATTAAGTAAATTTTTTTTATTACTTTCAATATTAAATTTTTTACTATGGGAATTCTTGCTTTCAATAATGAATTTTAAGCAAAATTATTTATTTATTATATGTAATAGGCATAGGCACCATTTTTTAAAAAGCTGTTCCACGATGTTCTTATGGAACGACTATTTCCAAAAATATATATATTTCTGGAAAAATTACAGATTTCCTAGCATAAAATTGACCTTTTTGAAACTAATTTTATATTTCTTTTTTTTTTATGGTCTAGCACACGTGCTGCAGGGATGTCGCTAAAGCGCTCCAGGAGCGGCATGTGTGCGGAAAAAGCGATTCACGTTGTTCTTGAATCGCTGTAAATTGTACTCGGTGGGAAACACAGCGCTGGGCAAATTATTCCAAAGGGATGATGTTCTCCATACAAAAGACTGCTTGAAAAGAGTTGTACGCGGAGTAACAAGCTGAACCTCATACGGATGTGAAGCACCAGCGCAACGTGTATTTCTAACATGCACCGCTTTGGGAGGAATTAAGCGGGCTACAACCTTCGAACACTTTCCATGAAAATACTTGTAGAACAGACTCAAGTCGCCAACCGTTCTTCGATGTTCCAGCGAATCAAGACCGCCGGTCAATTCCGGGTCTCCAATCAGACCGACAGCTCTTCTCTGAACAGAATCCAACAAATGCAGTGTATGTTTGAAAGCGGAGCCCCAAACGTGGGAGCAGTATTCCATAGTTGGTCGAATTTGAGCTTTGTAAAGAATTAACAGTTGTTGTGGGGTGTAAAGCTTTCTGGTTCGAAATAATATTCCTAACTTTTGAGAAGCTCTCCTTGCTATGCCTGCAACATGTTCATGCCAGGACATATTTGGTCCCAAACTAACGCCCAACAAATGCGACGATGCTAGGGGAATGGAGTGCCCCGACATAACTATGTCGGGTTCAGCAACGTTAACTTTTTTAGAAAAAACTGCCGCCTGGGTTTTTTGTAGCGTTAAATTCCACTTGGTTACTCTCACCCCAAGATAGAATTTCTTCCAGGTCTTTGTTAAGTTGAACGACCTCCTGCTGTCTGCGGATATTCGCCTGAGCAGCCGATGTCCGAGCGTTCAAGGTGAACGAAGAGACAAGCGTACTGTCATCTGCAAAGCTGTAGATTGGATTACCGGTCTTTTCCAGCAGATCGTTAATGTAAATGAGAAAGAGAGTAGGTGACAATATGGAGCCCTAGGGCACACCGGCGTTGATAGTGAAGGTATTAGAAAGAAATTCGTCGACTGCCAGTCGTAAAGAATGCTCTCTGAGAAAACATGAGAGCCACAAACAGAACCTTTCAGACATATCATAAGAGCGTAACTTAGCCAACAGTCCATCGTGCCAAACACGGTCGAATGCCTTAGATATGTCAAGAATAACCGCTCGAGATTCTCCAAAGTGTTCAACTGCCTTGTTTCACGCCAAAACGCTAGCAGATATCATGGCGTCTGCTCGTGACGTCATGCCTTTGTAAACTCTATGTCAATAACAGTGTCTATACAATAATTTTGTTATTTTGTGTGTTTAAAAATGAATTCTAAAGTGTATAAGTGATGTGGGGTCCCTCAGTGTAAAAACACATCTATAAAAAACTCCTAACAAGTTACTTGTTTACGTTCTAAACAAGAAAACAATAAGAAATAAGTGATTAACTCTTGCACGGCGAGACCCAGCAGTTATTTGTTCAAATTCTCTAATTTATTTCTGTGAAGACTTTTTTAATGTAAGTGTTAAAATAATATTTTATTATTATAAATGGGGTGTGTCGTAATAATCTTGTTTGAGAAATTGTTAATTTTATAAATAATACCTTTAGAAAGTTATTTCTTTAATGTTATCATCCACTACTGTTTATTTAATAGATACTTTATTCTTATTCCAGTTGTTAAATGATATGGAAAATTACATTCAGTATATATCAACATTTTCATAACAATCATAACCTAATCTAACACTAATAAAACCATGGCGTAGAAATAAAGTGCAGTTTTTATGGGTTTTTGGGTTTTAAATTGTAGTTCTAATACAGATAACTTATATACTTACAAAGAAGTTTTGATATTTCTAAATTCTGCTGAGCAAAAGTCTTTGTTTGACGCAAGACACTCTCCAAGCATAAACAAATCAATTCTAGGCAAATTAGAGCTACTTGCCTTGATAAATCAATCTTCTATAGCTAACGTTTCTTGGTTCTAATCAAAATGTACGAGATCAGCGTAAAGAGGTATTCGCCTGTTTCATAGGTTACGAAAAGGCATTCGACAGGGTGCTACACTCTAAATTGATATCAATGTTACGCGAAGTACAATTGGACAGTCGAGATATACGTATAATTGAAAATCTGTACTGGGGACAAACAGCGGAAGTACGTATAGAAGGGATGACAACATCTAGCATCCAAATACAGCGAGGAGTCCGACAGGGTTGTATCCTCTCGCCTCTACTTTTCAACCTTTATTCGGACCGAATTTTCAAGGAGGCCCTCGAGAATGTGGACCATGGAGTTAGAGTAAATGGCGTACTACTCAACACAATTAGATATGCAGACGACACTATCATCACATGTGATAAGATAGAGGGTCTTCAAGAACTGTTAAATAAAATCAGCATAGTTGGAACAGATCTTAACATTAATATCAGTAAGACGAAACTCATGATATTCAGCCGAGATCCACATAGAGACACTCATTTGTTTCTGAACAATTCTCAAATCGAACGGGTTGAGAGGTTCAGATATTTGGGTAGCATCCTGATGGAACAATTAGACCCCGACATAGAGATAAAATGTCGGATCGAGACAGCCAGGAATCACTTCTTGAATATGAGAACACTATTTTGTAATGACCACATAAATCTCAAGCTGCGTCAACGCATGGTCAAATGTTACATCTGGTCGGTTGTTTTGTACGGTGCAGGAAGCTGGACTCTCAGAGTGAGCACGATTAATCGATTAGAGAGCCTTGAAATGTGGACTCATCGAAGAATGCTGCATATTCCTTGGACTGACTTGATAACAAACGAAGACGTTCTTAGGCGTGCAAGAACAGGAAGAGAGCTGCTTACAACAATAGTTAATCATGAAGGGCAAAATTGAAGGAAGACGCGGTGTCGGCCGAAAACAGATGTCATGGCTTAACAACATCAGGTCATGGACCGGCATTTAGAAGGCAGGTGATCTTTTTTAGAATGGTAGAGAACAGGGATGCGCTCTCCAGGGTGATCGCCAACGTTCGGGAGACCGGACAGGGCACTTGAAGAAGAAGAAGAATCAAAATGTCAGACTAACGCACCTTCAAATAAAGGTAAACGAATGACCATTTTGCATGCTGGATCTGAAAAGGGCTGGGTTTCAAATGGTCTACTATTATCTGCAAAAAACAAAAAATATTCTAGTTTGGACTATCACGAAGACACGACCGCAGAACTTTTTGAAAATTCCCTTTTGCTTTTTTTTTTTTTTGTTTTTTTTTTTTTTTTTTTTTTTTTTTTTTTTTTTTTTTTTTTTTTTTTTTTTTTTTTTTTTGTTTTTTTTTTTTTTTTTTTTTTTTTTTTTTTTTTTTTTTTTTTTTTTTTTTTTTTTTTTTTTTTTTTTTTTTTTTTTTTTTTTTTTTTTTTTTTTTTTTTTTTTTTTTTTTTTTTTTTTTTTTTTTTTTTTTTTTTTTTTTTTTTTTTTTTTTTTTTTTTGTTTTTTTTTTTTTTTTTTTTTTTTTTTTTTTTTTTTTTTTTTTTTTTTTTTTTTTTTTTTTTTTTTTTTTTTTTTTTTTTTTTTTTTTTTTTTTTTTTTTTTTTTTTTTTTTTTTTTTTTTTTTTTTTTTTTTTTTTTTTTTTTTTTTTTTTTTTTTTTTTTTTTTTTTTTTTTTTTTTTTTTTTTTTTTTTTTTTTTTTTTTTTTTTTTTTTTTTTTTTTTTTTTTTTTTTTTTTTTTTTTTTTTTTTTTTTTTTTTTTTCAATTGTTTCCGAACAGAGCGTTATAGTTATGGACAATGCAAGTTACCATAGTCGCCTACTAAATAAGGTTTCTAATGCAGCCAACACCAAATCGAAAATACAGGAATATATGTTATAAAATGACATTTATTTTGACTTTAGCTATAAAAAAGTGATCTTTTGAAAATTTTGAAAGACTATAAAATGAAAAAGAAATATATTTGCGAAAATGGGACACACTGTTTTTCGGCTTCCTCCGTATTATCGTGTGTTTAATCCATTTGAACATATTTGGCATCAAGTTAAATCAAAAATAAGGGCACAAAATATTTCTCCTACTTTAAGCGTGTCAGTGGTTGAATTAGTAAAAAAAGTTATAAAGTTGAAGATTCATATATGTAAATAATATAAATCACTGAAAATTACCTCAGCTGATGACAGTAATAGTGAAGCCGAATCAGGCTTAAGTTAAAACACATTTGTGTTTATACAATATGTCCCCTCTTGTAAACTCCATTCATTCAAACTGTATATTTGTACTTCTTATCCATTTGTTTTTACATCTATAAATAAACATCTCCAAAAATACTTATAATTTTATTTATTTGCATTAATGAATAAAATTCTTAACTCCATGTCTGCAACCTATCATAAACAAAAGGTCAGAATTTTATATTGGCCACTTAAAACGGCAAAAATCTGAATCTTATATTTTGGGACAGGCTATATCTGTAAAGTTAAATTTTAGTAATGAGTAAAGTAGGAAAACGTAGATATACTACTACATAGAATTTTGAAAAGCGAGCAATTATTTGTTTTTAACGAACGTTACCTCTAGATTCATGACAAGGGTCTAGAACCTACTGTTAGAGAGAATGCACACAAAGTGTTTAAATTCGCCGTATCTAAGTTCACACTATTCTAATTACTTAGTTCATACTCTTGTAAGTAACTTGTTGCAATAAACTCTAGGATATTTGCTGTTTTATTAGAGTTTCATGTCATAGTTCGCGTTCGTAACTGCCTGAAATGGCCATTGCAAAATCCCCTATAAAAGCTTAGGTTAAAGTGACAATTTACTAAACTAGAGAGGAGTTACAAATTGTTATATATATATATATATATATATATATATATATATATATATATATATATATATATATACATATATATATATATATATATATATATATATATATATATATATATATATATATATATATATATATATATATATATATATATATATATATATATATATATATATATATATATATATATATATACATATATATATATATATATATATATATATATATATATATATATATATATATATATATATATATATATATATGAAATTAATTGGGGAACTCATATTTAAGGATTTTGTTAGATACGGCAACTTTTGCTTTCTGTCTTTATTATATATATATATATATATATATATATATATATATATATATATATATATATATATAATTAAAAAATACAATCTTAATTGGGGAACTCGGCAAATTTGGGCGTGATAGGAGATCACACAATTTTCATTAAGCCGCCAATATTTCGGTCCTGGATTGGGACCTTCTTCAGGGCAGAACTGAAAAGAAGAACAGAGCGTATTCACTGATAGTGTCTGGGACAACTTTAAATTAATGATGTTATCATTAGGTTGTTATAATAAATAAAATTAGTGTGGAACAAGAATAAGATATTAGTCATAATAAGTTAAAAAACTCACATGAGAAGTGCAAAGATTTCGTTAGCCTGAATGGCCGTAGGTTATACATAAAAAAGTTGTTACATATAAAAGTTGGTTAATCCATAAAATATACAAAATACACATTAAAACACTGTAGACAAAATTCTAAAAAACAAATTTAACACATGGATGTAATTGGGAACCTTGGATGTTGAAAACATCGTTAATTATTTCACTTGTGACCACCACATATGGCCACCGCCATTTAGGAACAAATGACAAGAACGACAGGAGACAGCTGCCCGACAGAGATAAGGGGTTTAGTCAAGAAAACTCAATTAACCAGAATGCGGGGTCGACACCTGGAAGGAACCGATAGAAAAGGAAGTACAAATATTGGACCCTAAGTGAGAGAGAGGTAGCCAATTGAGCGACCAAAACCACCCGGTATGTAATAGCGGAAGGATAAAACACACCCTAATTATAAGCAAATGGTGAGCGAGGGAGCGAGAGAGAGAGTGACAATAATGGGAGCAACGAAGAAGAAATTATCTAGTGAATTAATTATTAATTTATTAATTTCTTGTTGGAATCTGATTGGAGGAAGAGATTGTTGGCAAGAAACCAATGAAGACTCGAGGCACCAGGAAGTGTTAGAGAGGTGAAGCAAGGTACTGTCAATGGAAGGAAGACAGTAATGGCTAGGTGCAAAAGATGGCCCAGATAAAATGGAAGGAATCTGTGAAACCAGAATCAAAGAGAACCGTAAATAGAGAGAGGAAGGAGGAGAGAAACCCTGGAAATTACGGAGCTAAAAGAAGAGACGACCAACGCGGTTCAGATGGATCATAAAACACTTGAAGACAGGGAAAGATTGTGAGAAGTTGATTTATCACAGGAGAGGAGGAAACTATATATGTTACTAAGACCATCCAGGTCGGTTCTTTTATTGATATTAAGGTGATTCTCCTGGATGTAACACATCTCAAGGAATTCTCGCTTGGAAAGATTATTGGAGAAATGAAGAATTTTGGGTTCCCTGAAATTAAAGGAATGACCATTGTCAACAGAATGAGTCGCCAAGGCACATCGGTGTGGATGGCATCTAGTGTCACTTTTATGGAGTGCAATACGACGATTCAAGGATTGAGAAGTTTGGCCAATGTAGATTGATGGACAATTGCACTCCATAAAAGTGACACTAGATGCCATCCACACCGATGTGCCTTGGCGACCCATTCTGTTGACAATGGTCATTCTTTTAATTTCAGGGAACCCAAAATTCTTCATTTCTCCAATAATCTTTCCAAGAGAGAATTCCTTGAGATGTGTTACATCCAGGAGAATCACCTTAATATCAATAAAAGAACCGACCTGGATGGTCTTAGTAACATATATAGTTTCCTCCTCTCCTGTGATAAATCAACTTCTCACAATCTTTCCCTGTCTTCAAGTGTTTTATGATCCATCTGAACCGCGTTGGTCGTCTCTTCTTTTAGCTCCGTAATTTCCAGGGTTTCTCTCCTCCTTCCTCTCTCTATTTACGGTTCTCTTTGATTCTGAGCTTCACAGATTCCTTCCATTTTATCTGGGCCATCTTTTGCACCTAGCGATTACTGTCTTCCTTCCATTGACAGTACCTTGCTTCACCTCTCTAACACTTCCTGGTGCCTCGAGTCTTCATTGGTTTTTTGCCAACAATCTCTTCCTCCAATCAGATTCCAACAAGAAATTAATAAATTAATAATTAATTTACTAGATAATTTCTTCTTCGTTGCTCCCATTATTGTCACTCTCTCTCTCGCTCCCTCGCTCACCATTTACTTATAATTAGGGTGTGTTTTATCCTTCCGCTATTACATACCGGGTGGTTTTGGTCGCTCAATTGGCTACCTCTCTCTCACTTAGGGTCCAATATTTGTACTTCCTTTTCTATCGGTTCCTTCCAGGTGTCGACCCCGCATTCTGGTTAATTGAGTTTTCTTGACTAAACCCCTTATCTCTGTCGGGCAGCTGTCTCCTGTCGTTCTTGTCATTTGTTCCTAAATGGCGGTGGCCATATGTGGTGGTCACAAGTGAAATAATTAACGATGTTTTCAACATCCAAGGTTCCCAATTACATCCATGTGTTAAATTTGTTTTTTAGAATTTTGTCTACAGTGTTTTAATGTGTATTTTGTATATTTTATGGATTAACCAACTTTTATATGTAACAACTTTTTTATGTATAACCTACGGCCATTCAGGCTAACGAAATCTTTGCACTTCTCATGTGAGTTTTTTAACTTATTATGACTAATATCTTATTCTTGTTCCACACTAATTTTATTTATTATAACAACTTAATGATAACATCATTAATTTAAAGTTGTCCCAGACACTATCAGTGAATACGCTCTGTTCTTCTTTTTAGTTCTGCCCTGAAGAAGGTCCGAATCCAGGACCGAAATATTGGCGGCTTAATGAAAATTGTGTGATCTCCTATCACGCCCAAATTTGCCGAGTTCCCCAATTAAGATTGTATTTTTAATAATTTTGGTAGATACGGCAACATTTTGCTTTCTTTCTTTATTATATATATATATATATATATATATATATATATATATATATATATATATATATATATATATATATACTCTGCCTGCAGTGTTGATGGATGGATTGAGTAGTTCATCAACACTGTTGCCGGTCCCAAGCCCGGATAAAGGAGGAGGGTTGTGGCGTTAGGAGTTAGCACCCTAACACACGTAAAACCTAAACTGGGAAATTCTAGTTGTTTTTGAAAAGTAGGAAGAAAAATCACAAGATAAGCAAAAATTCCCGGGTGGCAATCCACACCTTCGAAGAAGGGAGCCCCATCGGATACGGGGGGGGGGGGGGGGGCAATTCTACTTCAAAGCGAATAGTTAACAAAAGCTTAAAACTCAGCCAAACGAAGAAATCCCGAAACAGATTAGCTGCTCTCGGCACCTGGAATATACAGGGATGGAGGACAAAGAACATCGAAGTCATACAAGTATTTAAGAAGATGAACATAGACATTTTAGTAATAAGCGAGACGAAGAAAAAGGGAAGTGGAATAGAAGAAATAGATGAAGTGATGTATTGTTGGAGTGGAGTAAAGAAGGAAGAAAGAGCAAAGGCCGGAGTTGGAATATTAGTAAAAAAGAAGTGGAAAAAAAAAATATCTTGGGAACCCATCAATGAAATAATCATAAAACTAAATATAACAATGCTAGGAAAAGACATGGTAATATTAGGAGTATATGGCCCAACAGAAGGCAGCACTATAAGAGAAAAAGATAATTTCATGAAAACACTAGAAATAGAAACACAAAAAGTAAAGAAAAACCAAGAATTAAAAATAATGGGAGATCTGAATGGGAGAACAGGAAGGAGAACAAAGGACAATACCGTAGGACCATTCGGAGAATACATTACTAACGACAACGGAGAGAGACTAATAGAGCTGTGTGAACTAAACGGCCTCAAAATAACAAACGGATTCTACAAACACAAGGACATCCACAAATATACTTGGATGCAAGAAACTTAAAATCAATAATAGACTACATTATAATTAAAAACGATACCACTATCAAAATAAAAGACGTAAGAGTAAAGAGAGGGGCAGAATGTGGAACAGACCATAGACTATTAATAGCAAATATAAAAGGACCGTGGTACAAGACAATAAAGCAAAAAGAAACAATAGATAAAGAAAACAGAAGTACTAATGCGATAACAAAAAAAGCAGACAAAGAAATAAAAAATACAAAATACACTTACTGCAATACGAAACGAAAAGAGACCTATATAGACGACGATTAGATCAAAAATTAAATGAATTTAACTACGACAACCTCCAACAGATGTATGACCACATAAAAGAATGCATCAAATAGGCGTCCCTAGAAGCATTACGTAAAGAAGACAATGAGAACGAGAAACATAAAATTAGAATCTGTGAAAAAACCAAAGAATCTATAAAGGAGAAAAAAGACTATACGAAAAATGGCTAAATACAAAATCAGAAGAAGATCTACAGTAATATAAAGAGAAAAAATGCAGAAACGAGGAGGATGATAAACAAAGAATGAGAGATGGGAAAAATCGTGCGAACATGTAGAACAGTATATAGGAGGAACAAGAAGTACAGAGTCATGGAGAATAATTAAAGCATTAAGGACTAACAATAGAGAGAAGACGTATATAGAGTACTTCCCAGAAAGCGAGTGGGAAGAATATTATAAGAAGCTGCTAACAGAAGATAGACAAGAATTCCAAGAAGAGAACCCTGAAGAAGAACAGAATAAGGAAATAAAAAAGATAGAACTAAGCTATGAAGAAGTAAAGAAGACAATAAAAACACTCAAAAATAATAAATCTGCAGGGCCTGAGGGTGGGTCGGTATAATCATAGTAGACTAATTTATTTTTAAGTTATATTTTACTTGTTTTAATATCAATAATTATAAAATTTAGATTTGCGTAAAATAATTACAACTGTCGCACGGATAATTATCGAATAATTTTGTTCTGCTACTTGCAGATTGAGATTTTTGTTTTTTTAAAGGACAGTCTAGCGCAGAGGTTCCCAAACTTTTTTTTCTCGTAGACCACTTTCAAACTTTTACTGGTTTCGGTGGACCCCCTGCTGCTACATTTCTACCATATTCCCAAAACTCGTCAAAAAATGTGAAGATTAGATCTAACGATGGAAATTTGCGTCGTGGCTGAGTTCCAACCCTAAATTCGGAGTGGTAAAAATAAAAAGAAAAAATAATATATTTTCTTGTGTTCTATTTATTAAAATAATATGATTACAGACTTAATAGAATTAAAATTAAACAGTAATAACGTACCGTAACTTTAACAATGCAAATCAAAAATTAAAAAAAAAATAGTCATAATTTTAATGGGAGGGATGTACTTGATGAATTGACAGCAAATTACCAATATTTGGCTTCAGTTTCGTAAGGAATAACCGCAAATCTCCCCGTTCTGTGATGTTCAATCTGCCCCTTTTTTTTTGTTAATAGGTTTGTAACGACACTAAAACTTTTTTCGACAAGGTATGACGAGGGAAACGCTATCAAAAGTTTTCTCGCAATTTCCCACAGCCCAGGATATTTCGGGTATTTCTGCCTGCAGCCAAAATGTTTGATAGCCTTTTTTAAATTTCACCTTCAGCTCCTCATTGGTGCTAAGTTCGAGTAACTCCTCTTGTAATACCACATTCGCCAATTCCGTTTCATAAAATGGATTTATGATCCATGGTGGTATTTCCATCGTCAGAATATCTTCAAATCTATTTTTGAAGTCATAATTTAAATGTTGAACGTAAGTCTGAATATCCTCATCAAGACATTCTGCCTGTGACAAGTTTGGAAACTGGGAGAATTCGCGCCGACTAATATTTTGCTTCATAAATTTCAATTTTCCAAGAAAAGCCGAAATTACACCCTTTGTTTTTATTTAATTTAGGCTGTCCCCTTGTAACTGCAAGTTAATGTCATTAAATTTTTTGAACAAATCTGTCAAATACGCGATGTCTGCTTTCAATTTGATCAGAATTTCTTTTAAATCTGGATCTTTACTTTCCAGAAACTCTAAAACTGATTCAAAAAGTGAGTAAAATCTTGTTAAATAAACATGCACCTTTCGACAACCAGCGTACTTCAGTATGTAAGAGCAATCGTTGGAAGTCTTCATCATTTTCGTCGCACAATTGTGCAAATAAACGGGTATTCAACGCATTGCTTCATATTTTGTTAACTGCTTTAATCACAAATTGAAGCGATTGGTGCAATGTATCACTTAAATTTTTCGCTACCAGCTGTTGTCGGTGGATGACACAGTGAATTGCAGTTACTCCTGGTATAATTCTTTTAAGATGGCCTATAAACCCACGATATCGCCCGAAGATGGCAGGAGCTCCATCTGCTGCCACCGAAATAATGTTTGTAAATGGAATCGATTTTTCCTTAAAAAAAATCACTCAGAACATTAAATATTGATTCGCTTTTAGTGTCCGCCTCCAAAGTTTTCGCGAATAGCAGCTCTTCATGGATTTCTTCGTCCATAACAAATCGAACATATGCCAATAATAAAGCTTCATTACCAGGTAAAGTTGACTCGTCCAGTTGAATAGAAAAATGAGTTGTTTGCAGATAATTACACAAGAAGCTTTCAACATCAGAGCTCATTTCATCAATACGTCTTTGTACAGTGTTGTTACTCAAAGGAATTCTTTTGAGTACGTCAAATGGAGGTTTGTGCAGAACAGTTTTTAAAACCTCTTCAACAGCGGGTAAAATTAACTGTTCTCCGATGGTGTGCGGTTTTCCAGATTTCGCTATAAGCAATGAGATATTGTAAGATGCCCGCAAGCCATCATCGTTACTTTGAGACGTTGAAGCGAACATATTGTGCACGGTGGGTCTCTTTTCATATTTTTCCTTCAATGTTTGAAAATATTTTAAATCTTTACCTATTTTGTCAGGATGACACCTTCTTAGATGATCTTCGAGCCTCGATGGTTTCATAGAGTCATTGCTTAAAACTTTGTTGCATAAAAGGCATATGGGCAATCGTTTGTCTGCCTTTTATGGAAGAAAACCAAATTTTAAATAATCAACACTGTACTGTCGACATTTCTTCTTAGATTCAGCCATGTTTCGTATCAGTTACCTGCCTATAAAGAAAAAAATGTTTGTTTTAGTAATCATAAGGCGACTTTAACAGGATATGGCTATTTTAACAGAATAAAATAGGATTAATTAATTATTGCAATGATTGGCAAAACTGATTTTAGTTATTAAAAGCAATAAACTGCTAAGACCCATATAGAGGTTTTCATAAAACGGCTGAACCTATTTTAATGTAATATAAAAAATGATTTATTTATTACTTTGATGCACGTTACGAGTGGTACATAAAGACACGTACAATTTATGAAAATATTTTTAGTCATTTATCATTAGCAACTACGAGGGCACTGAAATATGTACAAACATGCGGGTCAGTCATATATCTCTCTTTTAGTGAATCACCACAGTCGGGTAAATAAATAATTTTATAATAAAAAGTACTAAAAGTCAATCTTTCTCGGTTTTCTGTTCTTTTATAGAAGTATCGAATAATGGCCCTGTTCAATATTTAATTTTTTATTACGTACCTACTACACGCAAACATAACAAATATCATATTATTACAATATAAAATAAACTTATGAATAACAAATAGGCAGGTACTTACTTTTTCCGGCACTGGCAAACACTGACATCGATTCACTCACACTTTTCTTTTCAAAATTCCGGAAACAAATGAGTAACGTTTGTCCTTGGCATTGGTATTTATATTGGTGAAGAATCAAACAAGTTCATAAAAGATTGCAAGCACAGCACAAGTCGTATTTCGTCCCTTTGCACGTCTGAACGGATTGCGTTACGGGCGGGCGGAGCTTGGCATGAATGAGGGTTAAATTCTCTGCGCCATATGACAGAACTGGTATGATGTATTGATTGAATGCATTTCGCTTCAAGCTTATCAAAATATCTCCCTTAAAAAAAAACATCTCTCATCTTTCTATAGGCTGCCCAGCCCAGAGTAATTCTTCTAGAAAGTTCAGGGGTTTAGTTGTCTTTGCTGGTGCGTACTTCATGACTCATATATATATATATATATATATATATATATATATATATATATATATATATATATATATATATATATATATATATATATATATATATATATATATATATATATATATATATATATATATATATATATATATATATATATTATATATATATATATCTGTCTGACATCTTGTTTAATGTTACATTTAAGTAGATATTTCTGATGATGTTGCAATATCTTTGCTCGATTCTGCTTCCTGGTAACGCTGCCAAAAATTCAGGTAGGCAAGTCTCGACGCGCGTTGTACTGAATATCGAATATGCAAGTTTTTACAAGTAACAGTCGGTGACCTTCTTAAAATACACTACTCAAAAAAATTAAGAGAGGATTTAAAACAAGCAAATTAATGCTAAATAAATAGGCTATCTGATCCATATGCCGGCCTAACTGAAAAAATTTTTTTCAAGCCCGTGGACAAAAAAAAGCAAAATATTTGCAATATTATTTTTTCGCGCTATCTCTTAGGATTGCGTGAGAACCGTAGCTCCTAAAAAATTTTAGCCAAAAAATTAGAATCTTAAAGCTTCAAAATATTTTATTTTAAAGTCTCAATATGACCATTTTTCACCGAAATACAGCCTGTCAAAAATCACCGAAAAATTTGGAATTTTTTTTGCTCCCTTAATTTTTTTGGGTAGGGTATTATCTGCCTACCTTGATAGATAAAGCCAAGCCAACATTTTTTGTTCTTTACTATCGAGATCAGATAAATTTTCGTGGACCCCCACTTACAACTTGTGAACCCCCATTTTTTTTTCACGCCAACGTAGACCCCCGTCGAGTCTCCCGTCTACCCCTGGGGGTCCACCTGAACCACTTTGGGAATCACTGGTCTAGCGTCATAACTTATTACAAAACATAACGAAATAAATGAAAACTAGATATTTTTTTTTTAAGTTTATGGTTTTTGTTTATTTAATTTGTAAAATTTCTGTTATTAATCTTTTTTGTACTGTATAGTCAATATCTTTGTTACCTCTAGTAAATAATAATTCACTAGTTTTCTTGTCCTTAGGTGCAATAGAATTATGACTCCTCTCAAGGTAACAAATTCAAAATCTCATTGCAATTACATTTTTATTGGTCAAAAACTGACAAAATACGATTTTTGTCCCATCTAAAATTTTGCAAAACTGCAAAATATAATTCCCAATACTTTCTTCTAATGTTTTCGGTATTTTAACAGAGTGATTTTTGAACTTTAAATTTTAGAAAATTCAAATTTCTCGTCAAAGAACAAATGACAATCGGCACTGCAAAATCATTTTTTGGGTTTTAAGTGATTCAGAATCAACCTACCTTTCTCCCTCTCTCTCTCTGGCTCTCTCTCTCTCTCTCTCTCTCTATATATATATATATATATATATATATATATATACATATATATATATATATATATATATATATATATATATATATATATATATATTTTCCTGTGTTGTTGTGCTGCAACAAATACTGCAAGGGAAGGTGGAAGGAATGAAAAGGCCTGGAAGAAGAATATCCTGTCTAAAGAACCCTAGAACGTGGTTCAATAAATCTATAACAAGTCCGTTTCGAACAGCTGTAAACAAAGTACAGATTGTCAGATTGATCGCCAACATCCCGAATGGATATGTAGCACAGATAAGATAAGAGTGAAGACTTAAAAACTAAATGGTACACAATAATACTTCGTCAGGCTGATAGCTTAATTATATTGACAAAGTCTCGAATCTTAAAACAAACAGTGTTATAATAGGATTGACTGACAGAGCACTAACATTAACTTCACCTGAACTTACACCTAAAATTTTGAGGAAAACTCTCAAAAATAATATATTTATCTCCCAGCAATCTAACAAAAATGTACTAAACACCTTTTTGGCAAATTCGTATTAAATAATGTAAAATAGGAATAATTAGATTAACAGAAAAAAGTCAACTCTTAATTTTCATTGTATTTTATTCAGTTTGGCAAGTCAAGCACATTTTGTCTGAACATGTAGGATCTATGTGAGTAAATACTGCTTTATATTCTGTGCTCGACCATACCGAAGAATATAAACCTTTTGGTTGCATTTAGGAGATTTGTCTTTGCCAGTTTGTACGAGTGACTTAAATAACATATCCAAGTCAAGAAGTACAAAAAAGAAATCAGAGTATAGACGGAAGTTTTACTACGCTGCTAAAGTTCATTTTGTTGAATATACTGGGAACATCTAAAACTCATGTTCTTTAGCTTAATAATACAGTGATTTTTTGAATATTTTATTATTATTATATAGTACTTAAGAGAAATAAGGAATGAAACCAACATAAAAATCCGGGATCGTTTTGGAGACCACTTAATTCTTTTTTTTTTTTTGAACAATGTCACACATTTTCCTTTAATTTTTCTTGTTTGCTTATTTTCAAAATATACTTTAAAATTTATTTTTTTGTGTTGACCTTGTTAATATCAAATTTGGTTAAGTTGGATTAAGTTTTCGTACATTCTTGTGTTTTATTTCTTAGGCTTTTTCTACTACAATATACCACAACTGCACTCAGATTAAATTCGGTATTTTTGCATGTAGAAAATGTAGCAAACTACGAGTTTTCTTATTCATTCCTTGATTTGGTTATGTAGATCTTCCCTTCTCTAATACTTTGTTTCTATTTAACTTGAATAATATTCACTTGACGTAACCTTATAGTCTGGCGTTATCTTTAACTAACATATTACCATGCTGTTTATTTTTTACTTGGATTAGTTTTTATCTACCGAACTGTTTGTTTTTTGCCATTTTTCCACAAACGATGGTGCGCTAATTTTATTTAGCTGCTATTTGTTATGCAAACCCCCATGATTAAATTTGGCGTTGCAGTTCTGTACGGAAAAATCATTTCAATATAACTAGATGAGGTCCAGCATTATCTCTATTCTCTTTCTTAGCTAGTTCATCCTAAATTTTCAAACTAAAAAGCATTTTCGATTTTTTTCGCAAAGTTAAGAAGGGCACAGTGTCCATTTTTTAAAGCATGTAGAGCCAGGAAATTGAGTAAGCTAAATTTGTTTTAAGTGGCTATTTATTTGAATGTTACAAGGATTTTTTAGGAATTATTCTCAAACTTTTTATGTTGGTAAATTTTTACTTTAGTGCTTACTTTTCTCGTCACATTTTTTGTCACTACTTGTTTTCACTTTATATTATATCTCTGGAAGAAATCTATATATGTAAGTATAATTTTCAAAATATTTAGTGTAGGAATCGATCTTATGTTTGAAAGTTTATTCTGCTGAAGACATCATAATCAGGCAGGTAATTTATTAGTAACATTCGCAGAGTAAATAATACATTTTTTAAAACCTTTTAGGGTCTGAATTGTAAACGCACCTTGGAACGATAATTATATTTCTTTTTAAAATATTATATTATAATTTATTTTGCGTGAAGGTTGCAAAACGTCCAAAATGAAAAATATATATACCGTCACTGTCCTTATTTACATGCATACTGGTGTACAAGATAAAACTGTTTCCTTTCTTTAAGTTGTAATATACCTCATATTTTTCTGCAAATACCCGTTCTGAATTATTACATTTTGAATACATTATTATTCCGGTCAACGACAACTTTCTGTTTAATTATCTAGCTGATTAAACATATTTTTAGTGTTCCGTACGGAACACTTATAAGATCACTTCGGTGTCTGTCTGTCTGTCTGTCACGCCCGATTTTCTCCGAAACTATTTGGCGTAAAAAGGTGAAATTTGATAATAACATAGGAATTGATGGCCTCATCAGAGCCATGTAGTAGTTTTGAGAATTAAATTTTTGACTTAAGGGGTTAGTTTTGGGGGGTGAAGTCGGAAGTGAAAAAAAAAATTTTTACTAGGTCATCGAGTGTGATGTCAAATGAAAGCTCGTGAAAACACGAGTAAAAAATATATATAATGTTCTACTTGCGCGTACTTTTCTTTGTATTATTTTTAAAAATTCGCGAAAAAATCGCTGTCCCCCCCGCCTTAACTCGAAAAGTACTTATCAAAAAATTTCGAAAAAATTCTGGAATATTCTCCACGGGGTGTAGATTGAACGAAAATTATCACGAGTGCATTACCTTTAATAATTTATCTGGTATATAAAAAAAAACAAAAATTTCAAGGTCATCAGATTTCAGTAAAAATTGGAAACAAACTTTGTTGAAAACACATGGGGGGTGTATTTTGTGAAGTCACTGATCATTTTATACCTCTGTAACAAAATTTTTTATTTTAAAAGCAATCAACGTCCGGAACACTAATTGCGCAAGTTCAACTTACGGTTTTTTTTTATAAGCGTCAACATCGCTAGTACAACCTAAGATTTCCTGTTTTTACGTTTTTGGCAGACACACTTAACAGTGTTTCCAAAATTTTGAACCTGCTCCCTCCAACATGGGAGTTACAGTCGGCGAATCTACGAGTAGATAAACAAGATATACTATGAAGTGTTTGCATCTTTCTCACACACTAACAAAGTCGTTACGGAACATGATGTTAGAGCTTTAATTTTGTTAGAGTTTAATAATTGTTTTAAAATAAAAAAATACCTTCGACTTTACCTGGTTTTACCACCGATAACAAAGTCCGCAACTCGCTTCTTTTCCATCACCTGTGACGTTTATTTATGTGGCTGTTTGTCGAAGAACACCACGTTCGGAGCCTGTAATTGGTTTTGCGGTTGCCCAGAGTTGTGTTTCCCGCGGGTTTCTAGGTGCGAATTATTTTAGTTGGGAGTTTAAATAGATACGAGGGTTTTCCTATTTATTTCTGGTTAGAAATTGGGCAAACTTTCTTAATAATTCTTGCGAGTTTTTGTAGATTCTTATATAATTGAAAAAAAAAGAAGGAGCCAATTTTTCTTTTATGTCGAGACATTCGTTTCCACCAGAATCATTGCCCAACTTACTAGGGTTTAATATATAACTCCAAAAATAAAGGGGACTAATTTGTTTAAAAACATGCGGGCTATTAGCATCTATTGGTTGGTAAAATTGTTACTAACATCTGACAAATAATTTCATGGCATTTAGTATATTGCGTTAGAATTTTTAATAAATTTTGTTTAAAAAAAAACGAAGTGTCTTATACCGAACAATGATCATTCCATAGGCACCGTATTTATTATATACTGCACCATGTGAATTTTTTCGTGTTCTTCAGATGGAAGTACTACTCCGTGGCTACAGTTTTGGATTTACAGAAGCAATGAAAGAATTTTGGTCGTCTTGGAATCAGAGTCATCCCAAACAAACAGTTTGGGTTTCGACCTCCCGACGGTAGCGTCCACAACAACACAGCTCTCCCCAAACACATGTCGACAGCTTCCATCACAAGCACCAGCTTGGATCTGTATTCGTCGGCGTTTCTAAAGCTTCCTACCGGGTATGGCACGAGGAACTCATCCCCAAGTTCATCCGTCATGGCTATCGCACAAATATCACGCGACTGGTCCTCTGCTTCCTCTCGAACCGTACACTCCAAGTTCGAGGCGATCAGACCATTTCCGAAGTCAGGTTCATTCGAGCCGGAGTCCCTCAAGGCTCCGTTCTCTCTCTCCATCTATCTAACATCTACACAGTCGACATCCCCATATATATATGTATATATATATATATATATAATATATATATAGGGTGTTATGAAAAACGTTCAATATATTCGAACTGTCATATCCTTGCAGAAAATTCATTTGAAATAGAGGATCTCAATAAAAAAGTAAATAATCGAGTTTAAACTTATACAAAACTTGTTGCCAAATTACAATGGCCCCTACATTTAATGGGTAACACAAGAATTAACATTTTACTTTACGTTTAATAACACTGATTTATGTGGTAAAAAATACTGAACCACTTATAAACTGTATTTCAAAATATTACTTTATCCACGCTGGTAAAATTCAACACACGTTGCAGCTGAGATATATTCTTTTTATCCGAAAAGAAAAAAGGAAATAGATCCACATCTATTACCTTAGTATAGATTTATTAAACCACTAACTTTACAAAAATAATCTTTTTCACCATTTTTTGCTACTTTTATTTTCAAAAACGAATAAAAATGTTAAAATAGACGAACCGAAATGTAAGGACCTGGAACTACCTGTATCAGTGTTGCAGTTTTAGTTGGACCAAACTTCCCTTTTCTTGTACGCCGATGACACCGATAACACCGCCACCACCAAGTCGACCAGGATCATCACCAACCGCCTCCAACGCCTTCTCAACAAGCTAGTCCCCTGGTTCGAACATTGGAGAACTCAGAACAACCAAGCGAAAACCCAAGCTATCATGTTCACCAAGGCTGGCATCTTAACGCCGGTAAGCCTCACTTTCCAAGATACCAGACTCCAGTGATCATTAATTCTAGGTAAATTAAAGCTATTTGCCTTGATAAATCCGTCTTCCATCACCAACGTTTCTTCGTTCTATTTTTTTTGTAACACAAAACTAGACAACTCGATAGTTTAAAACCACAAATTAATTGATAAACGGTGCGGAGATTATCGTTAACACAAGAGAAGTTCGGCCGAAATAATGTTTACTTAGGCGTGGCGTCATTCGCTCTGATTGGGGTTCCACATAACATGGCGGATTGTTGTATTTTGCATTTTTATTTTAACAAAAACAATATTAATCTCACTCTTAATATAAATATAAGAACATTTTTTAGAAACTTTTTAATCTATTTCATTATTTAAAGTCATAATTTTGATGATTCAATGTTACTGTCATCACGCCTATTATGATTTTCCTGTTCTTTATCTTCTTATAAGAAGAGAAGGTCTAGATTTCATATTAATGCACGTTAAAAAATCGAGTACAGCTAAAGTTCAAGAATAAGACCAGGAGGTGCTTAAGTATTTGAAACATTTTTGTGGAAATGACTGTACTGTCAAGTGAGAACGTGACCACTCGTATTCTTGAAAAAAATGTGTTTCGGGGAAATTTTTTGCCATCAATGTATTCTTTGGTGTGGTAACAAAGGCATTATTACCTTAGTAAGTTGTCCAATCTCCTCTTTCATCAATAATCGCCTAGCATTTTCGAGTCATGTTGTTGACGCGATTTTCTGCATACTTGGGCAATGATCTCCAAATTTTTTTTTCGAATCTCGCGAGACAACTGTGTCAAAGTCCTCAGAGTCTTTCTTCTGAGCTTTATCTTTACAAGAGATCAAACGTTTTCAATAGGGCTGGCATTTGGTGATTGTGAGGGCCACTCTAGTATCTTATCGTGTGCCCAAGTCAGCCGCTTCGGGACGTAATTGTTGTCCAGCAAAGGTTTCTTCAACTTGCATCGGAATTTGACATCACGACCACAAGGATGTTGTCGAATGGTCTCATGGGTATATACAAACCCGATTTTCTTAATTTTACCACTTCTTGACGAAGCGTCAATTTTGGGTCCCGTGAAAATAAAGACACGATTCGTTTTTCGACTTTTCGCAAGTCTTCGACTTTTTTTGCGTCTCGTTAAAATGATTTACCCACTTCTTCACCAGCGATACCGACTTTTTAATATATTTAGCGGCCGTGGAATATATCATTTTAGGCCCCTTTGGATGGGAACAAAGAAAGGCTGCTTCGAACCGACGCGCAAACAAGTGACTCATTTTGGATTCTATGTAATTTCGATGAAATTTAGGAATCGACTCATACTTTTACTAAAATGCGTCGTAGACAAAGGTTCCCTCTACCGATTTTTTGTTGAATCGCATCTACTAAAAATGAATTATCGCGGACACGTTCTCACTTGACAGACTGTATAAAATAAAAATTTAAGAAATATTTATGAATTCTTTATACTATTTAAATTACCCTCCTGTCTTCATAAATAATGTAAATTTGTTGACATTCGTACCAAACATCGTAAAAAAGTAACTATTCTCCCATTTAATGAACCTCGTATTTTCTGCTTTATTGTTTTAAGTCGATTTATGACTTGTCTCTGGGAAGACACCATTAAAAGTTTTAAGGAAAATGCAGACTTAATGTCATGTTATAAATTATTCGAATCCAACTGGAAGTTTTCTTTTTTGGTTGTCGTTGACAAAGTGTTACATGTAAAGGCAGAAAGCTGCAGCAAATAGCGACAAATTATTTTATTTTTATGATATTTAGATATTTTTTTTTTTTTTTTTTTTTTATGGGTCTAGCACACGTGCTACAGGGAAATCCCTAAAGCGCTACAGGAGCGACACGTGTGCGGAGAAAGCGATTCACGTTGTTCTTGAATCGCTGTAGATTGTACTCGATGGGAAACACAGTCCTGGGTAAACCATTCCAAAGGTATGATGTTCTCCATATAAAAGACTGCTTGAAAAGCGTGTACGAGGAGTAACAAGCTGAACCTCATACGGATGTGAAGCATTAGCGCGACGTGTACTTCTAATATGCACCGCTCTGGGAGGAATTAAACGGGCCACATCTTTCGAACACTTCCCATGAAAGTACTTGTAGAATAGGCTCAAGTCGCCAACCGTTCTTCGATGTTCCAGCGAATCAAGGCCGTCGGTCAGTTCCGGGTGTCCAATCAGACGAACAGCTCTTCTCTGGATAGAATCCAACAAATGCAGTGTATGTTTGGGAGCGGAGCTCCAAACATGGGAGCAGTATTCCATAGTTGGTCGAATTTGAGCTTTGTAAAGAATTAACAGTTGTTGTGGAGTGTAAAGCTTTCTGGTTCGAAACAATATTCCCAACTTTTGAGAAGCTCTTCTTGCTATGCCTGCAACATGTTCATGCCAGGACATATTTGCTCCCAAATTAACGCCTAACAGATTGAGTGACGATGTTAGAGGGATGGAGTGCCCCGACATAACTATGTCGGGTTCTGCAACGTTAACTTTTTTAGAAAAAACTGCTGCCTGGGTTTTTGTAGCGTTAAATTCCACTTGGTTATTGTCACCCCAAGATAGAATTTTCTTCCAGGTCTTTGTTAAGTTGAATGACTTCCTGCTGTCTGCGGATATTCGTCTGAGTAGTCGATGTCCGAGCGTTCAAAAGTGAATGAAGAGATAAGTGTACTGTCATCTGCAAAGCTGTAGATTGGATTCTCGGTCTTTTCCAGCAGATCGTTAATATAAATGAGGAAGAGAGTAGGAGACAGTATGGAACCTTGGGGCACACCGGCGTTGATAGTGAAGGTGTTAGAAAGAAATCCGTCAACCGCCACTCGTAAAGAACGCTCTCTGAGGAAACATGAGAGCCACAAACAGAACTTTTCAGACATACCACAAGAACGTAGCTTAGCCAACAGCCCATCGTGCCAAACACGGTCAAATGCCTTGGATATGTCAAGAGCAACCGCTCGAGATTCTCCAAAGTGTTCAATTTGCGTTGTTCCAAACATGTGTTACATAAGTCAGAAGATCTCCTGTTGATCTATTTTTACGAAAAGCCATATTGGTGATCACTAATAATGTTGAATCCTTCAAGATATTTTAGAAGATGCTGATTGATAGCCTTTTCCATGACTTTCGATATTATTGAGAGTAGTGCGATTGGTCGGTAGTTATTTGGCAAGGTCTTCTTGCCTTTTTTAGGTATCGGCTGAACTGTGGCACATTTCCAGCAGGAAGGAAATATTCCCTTTCTGTAGGATAGGTTGAAAAGTCTACAGAAAACTGGTGTTAGTTCCCTCGCACAGTTCTTGAGAACTATGGCAGGTATTTCCGTCAACGCCTGAAGCCTTATTGGTGTCTAGCTTCATCAAAATACGTTTTATGGTACGCTGTCTGAAGACAATATCGGGCATCCTTGACTGCACTAAGGGAATAGTAGGTGGTGTATTTCCTTGGAAATCGACAGTAGAATGTGAAGCAAAGAGTTCAGCCAACAAGTTCGCTTTCTCAACAGGTGTCGTTGCAATAGAATTATCTGGCCGTGTGAGTGGCGGTATGGTGGATTTGGTGAAATTCTGACCAACTGCCTTAGCGACCGACCAAAAGGACCTGGAATTGCCGGGACAAGCGAGAAGTTTGTTTCTAATCCGTTGATTGTGTACCTCCTTGGTTTCGTCGATAATTTCTTTGCATCTGTTCCTGGCACGACCAAAGATGTTACGATTTATGGTGTTAGGATCTTCACGCCACTGTCGGTATGCAAGATGTTTAGAAGCAACAGCTTCTTTGCATTTTAGATCAAACCAAGGCTTGCCGTTGGAAGGGCATTTCTTCGAAAAAAGGGATGTAAGCATCCATACCGGCCAAAATAACATCGGAAACCTCCCTGGCGCAGTCAGATGGGTCGTCGGATCGAAAACAAACGTCCAACCAAGGGAAAGTTCGAAAATATTCCATGAGATCTTCCCATTTAGCAGATTTGTAGTGCCAAATCTTGCGCGATTTGGGCGCCTCTCTGTCACTGATTGGTAGAATACTCGATGTCGAAAGTAGTTTATGGTCGGAAGAACCTAACGGTGGATTTACGCTGACCGTGTAAATCTCCGGATTGGTGGTTAAAAACAGATCAAGAAGACTGGCGAACTCTCCGTCTCGATCAGGGATCCGTGTTGGTTCATCAATAAGCTGAGTCAAGCCACAACTGATTGAAAATGATTCGGCTTCACGACCTTGTTCGTCGATAGTATTTGAATATTTAAGCCAGTTGATGTTGTGGACATTAAAGTCGCCCAGGATGGCAATTTCGGCATTTGGATAGTTAATTTGTAAATGATCTATGGTGTCTGCAAGAGAAGCGAAAAGTGTTCTAAAGTTTGTATCACTTGGTGGTCGATAGAGGATACAGACGAACCTTGTGGTTGGTTGAGTCGTTATTTTTAACCACATAACATCAAAGTTTGGGGGTCTCCAGAGCCTCTTCTCGTTGGCAAGAGAGGTCGCTTTCTGACATAAAGACAGATTCCAAAGTTACGCCTAAATTTGGTACATATGAATTAATTTTCGGTCTTCAGAAAATAGTATCAAATTAAATTATTAAGTATTCTTTATGGATAATAGCAAATCAATCAACGTTAGTTAGAACTAAAATTCCAAATTCACAAAATACTGGTTAAATATGTTTAACTAAGGTAAACGATCCAGTTATTGACCATGGTCTAGTTTCTAACCTTTTCAGATTTATTCTGAATTAAAAAAAAACTTTAGCTTTAGTAATTAAATAAATTTTACTAAAACATAAAGTAATTTATTCTGTGCCTAATTAATGGCAATTACAAATATATCTATAATAAGAACTAAATAAAAAAAATCTTGAAGATTGAAGTGACTGTGAAAGCCAGCGTTTAGTTATAGTCTAAGCAGTTAGTGTAAGAGTGTTTATTTTTTTTTATGAGTCTAGCACACATCCTGCAGGGAAGTCCTTAAAACGCTACCGGAACGACATGTGTGCGAAAAAGCGATGCACGTTGTTCTTGAATTGCTGTAAATTGTACTCGGTGGGAAACGCAGTCCTGGGTAAATTATTCCAAAGAGATGATGTTTCTCCATATAAAAGACTGCTTGAAAAGTGTTGTACGAGGAGTAACAAGGAGTACGACGATTAAATCGGATGGTTTTTTTATCATGTAGGTATGAAAATGGAATAAAAAATATGTAGATAGGTCATTAATTGATTATAGTTTAGTTTAAAATTTTTATAAAACTTATTAAAAAAAAATATTGTTAAAATATGAGGGTCAATAACTAAGCCCAATTTTGCCGGTATGTTGTACTTGTTGACACTCAAATTCTAACTTATTACAAAGTTATCTGTTTATTGACATATCGATAAAACGTCAAAATGTAAATATTTATTATAATCATTTATTATCTTTGACTATTTTTCATTATTTCAGTAATAAATTAACATTAAATATTTATTTTAATGAACAAAAAGTTATATTTGTCATTTAAAAAATATGTTTTTGAGTAATAAAATAATGGTTATAAAAAGAATTTAAACATGGAGTCGTCGTACCTGTTATTGATCATCGTATGGACGTTGTAGATGAGGAGCTAGTTGATGAACCAGCAAGCTTGCAAGACAAAGTCTTATCTTGTGATCCTAATACTTTAAATGAATCTCCATCGCCCGATACGAAAATGACCCCTCCTAATCTCCTTCTCCGTTTAAGAAAGCTTTGTTTTGGCTTTAGAATGACAAATCTCTTAAAAAAAGAAAGGCTAAAGAAAAAATGCCAACCGTTTATACCTCCGATGGGTAGCAGGAATATTATAAGAGAAAAGAAGCAAAAAAACAAAAAATAGAAAATGAAAAAGAATTTAAAAAAGCTGGAAGGTTAAGAAATAAATTAATTAAAGAAACAGATAAGAAACAAAAAAAAATGAAGAAAAAAAGAAAAAAATTGGTAAAATTTTAAAAAATAAACAAAAATAATTTTAAAAATTAAACGAAATTTTTTATTTATGATTAATATTTTATATCATGATTTGTTATTATTTATGTTTTAATATTAGAAGGAAATGTTGTCTATATAATAAATATTTAATTTTTATTAAACTAATGATTTTTAATTTATTTAAACTTAGTAATAAATAACATTAAAAATAATATATCTTTGTTAAATATGAGGGTCATAACTGGGCCACTGTGAGGGTCAGAAACTACAACATGAGAATTTGTGATGGTCAGAAACTGGGTCATTGAACATAGGTTTTTAAAAAATTAATTAAAACTATTAATTTAGTTCTAATAATTATACTACGCATATGATCTTGTTCAGAAAATTCTAAACTGATTGATAAAATCAATAAACTTTTCTTTAAGTTAAATCTTATAATATTTATTTTAATGTAACGTCAACGTTATACTCTTAAAAGGTCAGAAAACAGGGCCCCTTACCTTATTCTTGTCACAATATACAAGATATTCTATCAACTATATCAAACCTGATATATGAAATTTTAATGACTTAGAAAAGAGAATCATTTAATATAACTGACAATCTGTCTAGATAAGGTACCCAGACATACATTATGGCGGCCTCTTTTAGCAAAAACTTATCTGTGCTAAAACGGTTGCTCTTATGTCACAGGAAAAGGGTTCCAACTATAAAGGCGCTACTAAATATGCCTTTTTATTTATTTCGGGCACCAGGCTATTTTTATTTAGCAACTGTATTTATCTAGCATAAAAACAGAAAAAAAAACGCTAGGTCCTCTAAACAGAATTGAGGTACCACTATATTAGACAATAAAACAAAGAAAAGAAGATAATAAAAACAAACATTTATTTCTACGAATTTACATATTATTATTTTTTTTATGGGCACCGCACACGTGCTGCAGAGAATTATCTAAAGCACTACAGTAGCGACGCGTGTGGAAAAAGAGCGATTCACGTCGCTCTTGAATCTCTCAGCAAATTGTACTTGATGGGAAACACAGTCCTGGACAAATCATTCCAGAAGGATGGCATTCTCCATAAAAAAAGACTACTTAAAAACGTGAAGTATTAGTGTGACGTGTAATACTGGCATGCACCGCTTTAAAAAATAATTAAGCGGGCTCTATTCATTGAACACACATGAAAATACTGGTAGAATATACTCAATCGCCACTGTTGTCGATGTTTCAAGGATTCAAAGTGGCTGGTGAATTCTGAGTCCCCTCCAGACTTATAACCCAGTATAGTAAAAATATTGTAATATATATATATATATATATATATATATATAATATATATATAATATATATATATATATATATATATATATATATATATATACATATATATATATATATATATATATATAATATATATATATATATATAGATATATATATATATATATAAATATATATATATATATAGATATATAAATATTAATGACATTATTACTAATCAGTATAGATCACCACTACACCAAATACTTTATTTTTGCACTCGACGCGCGTTTCGCTAACCATGTTAGCTTCATCAGGAGCGATGATTGACGACGACGACGCCGACGAGTCAATCATCGCTCCTGATGAAGCTAACATGTTTAGCGAAACGCGCGTCGAGGGCAAAAATAAAGTGTTTGGTATAGTGGTGATATATACTGAGTAGTATCATTGTGCCAAAGATTCCACATTCCCAACTTAGATATGACACTGTGACAGAATGAAAAAATGTTTACATAAAAGAGGTTTTTTAGGTTCTATAAAATTGCGGCTTAAAAAAAATCCTTCTTCATTCTTAATGAAGGGGAGCTTCTGTTTAGGCCGGTGGGCTGAAATCTTGGTAAGAGAATTTAAAAGAGGGCTGACAGAGAAATCGGCAAAACAAGAGAATATCTGGAAAAATAAGTAATCTGGCAGCAAAGAAGATTTGAAGCCCCCTTGATAGAAAAAACTCTAGCCGGAAGGGAAACTAGTGGTAAAAATTATGGAAAATTGAAGTAGCAGTACAAGAAAAGAAAACATTCAACCACTTATAAAAATATCTATATATATCAAAGATTTTCTACAGCTGACGCTATGTCTTCCTTCTCTCAGCCTTTGGATTCCATCCCTTTTTATCTTCCCAGTCTCCATCTGTTAGACCCCTGTCCTCCATAGCCTTGTCCACATCGTCTCTCCACGATCGTCTGGGTCTTCTCTTTTTCTTCTCCCTATAGGGCTCCACTCTCCGTTATTTTCTTTATCAACCTATTATCTTCGCTCCGTCTTATGTGTCCATATACCATTTTAATCGTTTTTCTTCATTGGTGTTTACTGCGTTCTCTTTGATGTTCATTCTGCTTTCTTATTTTTCATTTGTTTTATTCTCTCCATACGATGTCACTCTACAACATCTTCTCCAATACTCCATCTCTACCGCGTTAATTTTAGATTTATTTCTTTTGTTGATCGTCCATGTTTCTGACCTGTATGTCATTATGCTTTGTATTATTGATTTGTAATGCGTGTTTTGTTTCTTTTTGTAATGTGTTTGTCCCACAGGATCGAATTTTATTGTCTTATGCATGTCCGCGTTTGTCCTAATCTAGCTTTAATCTCTTCTTCTGATGTTGCGTTTTTCCTAAATATTTAAATCTATCGGTTCCTTAGATTATTGTTTCGTTATCGACTTCTAGATTCTCCACGTTTCCCTCCTTTGTTGTTGGATATTCCGTTTTATCAAAGTTTATTGCTAATCCTGCTTTAGTGTATTCTTCTTTCAGTCTTCTTACCATATAACTGAGGTCTTCTTCCTCATCTTGCGCTATGATTACGTTGGTCGTCTGCGAAACTTAGAGATATACAAGTAATCTCCTCGTATGGGACTCCCATTCCACTACATTTTTGCTTCCATTTTTTTAATGTTTGTTCGAGGTATATTTTGAATAGTGTTGGGGATGTAGAGGGTAATAGACCTTTTGATGTTTGGAGTCTCTTCTCTATTTTATGTCCTATTTTTATGTTCACTGTGTTGTTTTCCGTAGAGAGCTTTTACTGCGTGTATTAGTTCTTTGTCTTGGTACTGAGTCATAGGCCTTTCTTATGTCTGTGAAGGCTAGGTGAACTTTTCTATTCTTTGCCAGTTTTTTTTCCATTGTTTTGTTTTTAGTGTATATGTGGTCTATACATGATTTTCCGGCCGTAAAGGCCTGCTTGGTCTTCTCCAATTTTTCCTTTTATATTTTTCTCTATGATATTTTTAATAATTTTTCCATACAAACGCCCCATACTCGATATTATGCTTAGGCCTCTATAGTTTGTGCATTTCTCTGCGGTCTCCCCCCTTTTTAAATATAGATACTATATAGGCTTTCGACCATTCCTCTGGTATTTTTTCTCCATTTATCGGTCTGTGGAACCATGTTTTCTCAGCGTTCGATGTAATTTATTAGACCCGTACTTAATCATTTCATTTACCACACTTCCAGGCCCTGCAGATTTTTGTTTTTTTTTTTGAGTAAAATATCTCAGGCTTCTAAATAACTTGGCTTTATCGACTCTACAGCATATGGCCAGAAGTATTTGGGTGGAATGCAGTACTACCAAATGGCGTCGTTTCCTTTCTGTTTTATTTCACTGAAAATTCCAGAGTGCATTAAAAAAGGGACAAAATAGTAAAATAAAGAAAACAAGAAATTATCCATAAAAGAGTTATGCTCTGAAAATCTAGTGAAATTGAAGTGATCATTTGCTACTACTAGACTTTTCTTATACGATTATACTGGTAATAATCCTGTAGCACAATTTAAAGAAAACTGTCAAAAATAAAACGCTACACCCAAGTGGATGTTGATTCTATATACGTTCAGTTAAGTTCTTTAATATTTGTAATAGTACAGATCAGTCATAATAAAATTGACTGTGTTTCGAGAATATTTTTTGCCATCAATGTATTCTTTGATGTACTAACAACGGCGCAATTACCTTAGTAGTTGTCCAATTAATTTAATGCGCCTGGCATCTTCGAGGCATGCCGCCGACGAGATTTTCTGCAATACTCTGCAAATTTTTCAAACCCCGCAAGACAACTGAGGTCAAGTCCTCAGAGCCTTTCCTCTGAACTTTTTCTTTACAAGGGACCAAACGTTTTCAAATAGGGTTGGGTGGCCGGCGATTTGTAGAGGGCCATTCTAATATCTTATTGTGGGCCCAAGCTAGCCGCTTCGCGACATAATTTTTCCGCCCAGCAAAGGTTTCTTCAACGTGCCGCGGAATTTGACATCATGAGCACGAAGATATTGTCCCATAGTCTCATGGGACACATTCAAACCCGTTTTTCTTAATTTTGCCGCGCCCCAACGCAGCGTCAATTTCGAATTCCGTGAAAACAAAGACACGATTTCGTTTTTCTACTTTCGGTGTCACTTTACCTACCGAGCCACGTTTGGGTAAGTCATTGATATTTTTCGTCCCTTTAAAATGATTTATCCTCTTCTTCACAAACGACACGATTTTGTTAATATATTTAGCGAATAAGTAATTTTAGATCTCTTTGGATGGGAACAAAGAACGCACATACAAGTGACTCATTTTAGATTTTTTATGTGATTTCGACAAAAGTTCGGAATAGACTGATACTTTTACTAAAGTACGTCGTAGATAAAGGTTTAACGCTACCCATTTTTGGTTGAATCCATGAAAATGAATTTTCGCGGACACGTTCTTACTTGACATACTGTGTACAGCTTACTCTTCCACGTGGGTCAATTCAATCTTATCATTCTTATTCTTATTTATTCGTGGCTTTGAGACAGGTAGAATTTGGACTAAAAAATATTGTGCACATGAAATTTTACTAAAAGCTGGTAAAATATAACGGTTAAAAAACAGAACTGAAGAAATTTTGTTTGGAGTCTTAAAAATTACTTAAAGTTAGGTAAATTTTTTACGTGGATAGTTGTATAGAAAATGTGTATTCTCGTTGAGTTAAGAAATAGTAATTAAAATGAGAACACCTGCCAGCCTGATTGAGAATGAGGATACATCGTGTAATTTATATTTGTAAAATTTTCGAATAGTATTGTCCTGTGTTGTGTTCCTGTTTGAGGAAGTGAGATGAATAAAGTTCTTTTTGGAATGTAATGACAAGACTTGAAATATGGAAACAGAAAATTTCGCTAACTTTATGCTTATTTCCACTGAAACACGTATGACGCTGTTATCGGCGTAGAACTAATATAGCTTCTTCTGATCCAAAAATTGATTATTTTTGAGTATTTGTAGATATTTATAGTATAAATGGTCACAACACTATTAGGCTCAAATATCAAGTTTTGTATCAGAAGAAGCTACAGCAGTATAGCGAAACTGCCGTCATACAGTTTCAGTGTGAAGACTAAATAAAGTGGAAAATTTGACAATAGTTAGTTCTTTGATTACCATTCGTTATGAATCTCCATCAAGGTAACCGCCGACAACAATTTCAAAAGTTTAAAAAAGACGAAAATAACATGGCTCTTATTGACTAAATGGTATTTGCAAGTTGTTCTTAAAGATGTGCAATTACAACACAAAACCATTTGGTTTTTCAATTCTTTGCGATTAAAAAATGCTG